>ML058482.1:0-600000 GCA_003013855.2 Liriodendron chinense
ATATACGGTTAGAAATGAAATGAACAGAATTTCAATTGTGTGAGGTGGATAGTAGCATTTCTGCTGTATAAATTTGGAATGGAGATGATTGTGGTCCCTCTGAAAGGCAGAAAACCATCAAACAAAATCTCTATAACTTAATGATTCAAGTAATAGAAAAATCAAAGAAAAAGAATCACATAATCCTAAAAAATTATAAAATCATGCCAACAGTAAAAAAGGTAAGTAAAACAAAATAGAGAAGATTCAGCTGATATTCATTGTAATTGCTAAAAAAAATTGAAAATCCATAAAAGAACATATAGAAAACCTGCAGATTATCTAAAGCGTACGACACCAATCCCTCATTCAGGATGTCAGAAGAGGATCCAGTGGTGAAAAGCATTGGAAATAAAGAATCAAACTAAATCAAGAAATCCTTCTATAGTAGTGAAAAGCGTTGGCAAATCTCTAAGCAACCGGTCTATTTGCTGGTGCCAACTAGATATCAACCATCTTGTTCTGCTATATGTAATGTCTTTTCAGGTGTTAAGTTCATGCTACCAAGTTTAGAAGCAACATATAGAAATCTACAAATGATTAATCAATACCTATAGAAAAGAAAAGAAAACAAAAGAAAGAGGAATGATTTGTGCATTCTTGTCATAGTTTCTCTATAAGCATCTGCTACTCTCTGATGTGCATTTTCCACACCATGCTAAATAGTAGTGACTCATATACTGTAACATACAATTATCTCAATGAAGACATCAAAATTTTTTTACCCCAATGTGAAAGGGCATGGCCAAAAAAGAAACCAACCACAAATGTAACCATTTGATTTGTCCGAACCTTTGACCATCTTCTTTTTAAACCATACAATTGATGGATTGGCTTCTTCAAATCATTGTTATTTACTAACTGTGCTTCATCCACAATGTGGTCCACAATTTGCACAACCCAGATTAACATACAAGTGCGCTGTGTATGAGGTTGATTACTCACCATAATTTAACATAACGTGGGAGACTCACACCACAGTCAAAACCTACAAATCACTCTGAACAATATCAATCACAAAAAACCCATCTGATGCATCATTCAGCTCTTGTATGACCAGAAATTCAAAAGCAAATAAATAAACTAAGTGGCCACTATTTACACCCACCCTCATTGACAGACCCCATTTATTTACTTTTTGGTTATATAGTAGTACAAACTGTACTATTATTATATGACTAGGATTAGAAAAAAGGGTGCATGTATCAATATGGGTGGATGAAAATGTGAACAGCTAGAACATTATGTCCTACAATCATTTACACAGTGATAGCAGTATCTGTTCAGCACATGCTTTTTTCTTTTCGTGTTTTTCCCTTTTATGGCCCTTTTGGCATAACATCAAGAATACATACAGCTCCCATGAATTTGTCATCTCATCATGTGGCCCAGTTGGGAAACGCATAAAAACAACTGCCATGTAAAGAGGCATGTGCAAGTCAAGCCTACAACCTCTAATAAATTATAGGATCCGGCTCCACAGCAAATGCATGTGTTATACACGTGGGACCCATCTTTCCATAGTCCACCAATCCCAAGTCCAATCCGACCAGTGGCCTGTGTATAGACGGTAAATAAGGGACCATACCCACAATTGACAGAAAATACGTGATTAGCTCAAGTGGATGGGATCTTCCAATCCCAAAGACTAGTCGAGCATCCACCATCCACTGTGGGGCCCATAGCTAACAATAAAACACTTACATTCGAATGCCATATCTAAAATAGAGACTACCAAACCCATTCATGAAATTCCACCAATGTTCTGTACCTCCAACCATTTCTTCTGCGATTTCTCACTATGATGAGAACAAGAATATGACGACAACAACTTGAAATTCTCAAGCTCAATGAAGTGGCAGCAGCAGCGGCCATAACTGCCGCAAATTGTGGAGACAGCAGCGAACAGAGGTTGCAGCAGGCTACCCTCGGCGTCAGCTTGGAAAAGGACAGTGAATATAGAAAAAAAGAAAAAGAAAAATCGCACTTGAATCAATTGGAGAAGTTGTCAACGAGTGGATAGATGTGTAGCTCGAATCCCTGTTAAATAGGATGAGAAAGCTTAGGAAATGAAATCTCATTTTCATGGGGGAAGGGGGAATTTTTCGGGGAGAGATTGGGAAAATTTGGGTGCATCGGATATTTGATTTCCCTCCATTTCCGCCCGAATCAACAATGCAAATGGCGAGAAAGAGGGTTTCTCACGCAACCCTCTTTCTTTTCATATGGTTTCAAACCAAACAGGCCCTAAAACGAATTCAGAGCAAGAGGCACTAACAGAAACTACCTTCCAAAATCATACATGCATAAACCAACAAGGAAAATTTAAAAATAAAATAAAATAAGAAACCTTATCATGGATCGCACTGCTAGTGGAATTCCTCGACATTGCAGCCAAACGCTACAACATTCAACCCCTAATTTCAAAAAATACATGATTTTTTTTTGAAAAAATGGGAGAAAAATACTGGTGGTGAGGGTTTTGATCGTGCCAGCCCTCCAACCCTTGGAAATCTCTGAAGACTTCTTCGACGGAGCGAGAGAGAGAGGGAGAGGGAGACAGAGATGGAGACGGGGAGAGACAGAGAGAGTGGGGTCTGTTTTGGGGGGAAAAAAGGGCGTGGGTTTTTTTTTGGGGGAGGAAAAAGCGTGATGGCGGAGGGGGGAAAAATTGGGTTTTTTTTCACAGCCCGCGCAATGGCGGAAGGCGAGTGTGGTATGAGGCTCGTGGGGCCCACTTTGATGTATGTGGTTTATCTACTCCGTCCATTCATTTTGCAAGATTGTTTTAGGGCATGATTCAAAAAATAAGGGAGATAAAAGGCCCAAGGAGACCACACCACATCTCAATGGTACACACTTTATCTTCACTGTTTCCTAAGGTGTGGTCCACCTGAGTGTTCGATCCACCTCCTTTTTACCCTCATGCTCTAAAATGAGCTTTCAAAATGGATGGACGGCTTAGATAAAACACACACATTGTGTTGGGCTCTTTAAAGACCCTTGGGGCACCCTCAAAAGGCTAGCTACGGATCGTTGGAGTGGTAGCTTTTAGCGAGGGATCAAATCCGTAGCAAAATTACTAGGGATCCTATCCGCAGCGAACAGAACCCATAATCCGTAGCCTTTGCCCATTTTTTTGGTAGTGACGGTCATAAATCAGCATCAATCATCATCCCTGATTGTGAATAAAGGATATTATGTTATGATCTATGATCTGATTTTATGATTCGATTATTCAACTTTTTGAGAACATTGATCATAGAAATTCTCATTTGAGTTCAGAAATGCTCTATGCTAGCCTTTTCCTCAATTATGATTGTCTTTTGCCCACTAGATGTTAAATCCAGACCGTTCATCATTTATTGCAGCTCATTTGAGTCTTGGATCCAGATCATTTTAGGAGTTTTGTATTCTATAGGAGGAAGAGCTGAAGACAAAGTATGGAGGACTTCGACCCAAGTTACCTCCAATCCAAGTAACTATCGTTTCTCTTGCTTGTAAATTGGTTTCAGTGATGCTGAATGCATTTATATGCTTATCAGTTTTGGATTTCTATTTTCATTTTCAGATCAGTCCACGCTTTTACTTCGACTCTGCTGACTAAAAATTTCTCTGCTTGCTGGCTTTGTTTGTGAATGCTCTATCCAAAGAGGATCAAATGGAATTGCCTCTAGGTTTCCGATTTCATAGCATTTCTTACGAGTAAGTGGTGCTTCATTGTCTTTTATTGTTGTTTTTCCTTTTTTGTTCTTACATTATAATACTGATACTCTTTATGTTTTATATTTTGGATTTTGCAGGTGGGCCAGTTGATGGATTTGCTAACGTATGAGGTGGAAGTAGCTATAAAGGAAAGATTAGAAATGAAGGCTAGCTTCACGTATGGTCAAGAGATTGGTTTCAATATTGGGAACAAAATAAAGCCTAGTTGCTCATTCTATGGAGAATGGTTCACTTCAATGTGTAGATTTGTAACAGATATTAAGATTATTTTTCACTAGAAATGTAAGGACTTTAAGTTTCATATATGATATAATTATGATTTGTTAGGTTTTAATTTTTTTTTTTTGTTTTAAATAATTTGGATGACTATCAGGTGCAATAGATTCAAAAATAAATTCAAACGTAATAGGTGTGCGTTCAGAAAATTTAGCGACGGACCAAACACGTCGCTAAAATTCCTAAATAAATGCAATCACGCTGTCGCCCATAAATTTAACGACGGACCGATATCCGTGGCAACAATTTTGTACGACGGACCAATATCCGTCGCTAAATCCGTCGCTTTACATAATTTAGCGACGGACGTAATCCGTCGTTTAAAAGCGACGGATATAATTCGTCGTTTGAAATTTGCCATATAGTAAACTGCGACGGCCCATTCGACGGACCAAGTCCGTCGCTAATATGGATTTGCGACGAACTTGGTCCGTCGCAAAAATGCGATTTTGGCGTAGTGATTAATTGAACAAAATACGGCTATGAGAAAAAAATAGGCCAAAGTTTTCTAACCCATCCATTTATTTCTATTATCATGGCACACCTACAAAGTGGACAAACCTTTATCTTTCAAGAGGTCCTTTTGATGGGTGGCTTGGATATTGCACCTGTTTACCATGAACATATGTGAACACGCATGCATTTGCTTACTTGTACAGGCATGTGGACTTAGCCAAGCTCCTAAAATAAAGTATGTGATGCCCACCTGATTGATAGAAATTGGCAACACGTATTTCAGAGAATGATGTTTGGCAAAGGGCACCAAGTGGAGGTGCACCGAGTGCTGAGAGATGGCTCCAGTAGAGGGACACACAGGAAAATCAAGGGCTTTAGTCCTCTTTTACTCTCACGCAAGAGCTGAGAAATGAAAAACCTAAAAAATTGTTAGTTAAAACTCAATGTTTAGATCTCTCTATAAGACTTTTTTTTATTAACAAACCATAAGATTCATTTCCTACATAACTTATTCTAAGATGAAGAAAAGGCCTCTCTCCACACATCAAAACACTTTCTAACTCCATAGAAAAAAAAAAAAAAAAAAACTAAAAAACCAAGAATAAGATATAAAGGAAGGAAATTTTCTTTGAGAGTCAGCCATAAGCCAGTGCTTCACACGCAGAGTGGACACATTTGGTAGATGTGGAAGTTATTTATGCGTTTTGATGATAGGCACAAAAAAAGTACTTTCATGTCCCAGCGGGTTCCACATCCCAATGTACAAACTTAATGGCCTCCAGCACTATGACCATTGACCACGAAAAAACCATTTTCATGTCCCTGCATTATTTTCAGAAGATGCAAAGATAATATTTTCACATTTTAGCAATGTCTTCATCTGATACACGATACACTGAGCCTTCTTATGCACTTGTGTAATCTTGTTGTGCCCTACTTCATTAGTGCTTAATTTTGTATGATTAACCCTGATTTTTTAGAGTGTTGTGGTTGATTTCTGATTAATTATCTCTCATTAGATAAATTTTCAATGTTCAGGTGATTAGTGGAGGATAATGATGATTCAAACCAATTAGGACATTTAAAGACGCAAAATGATCAAGATCAAACATGAGAGCGATCATAAAAAACCGCAAAATATAGAGGCCAGATCATATGGAACGGTTCAGATGGAGTGAAGATACTCTGGAAGACCACATCACGACCGCTAGTTTGGAAATCCAGGCCATGCTCATTTGGATGGTCGTGATTGAAAGATCATGCAAGATTGGACGGTCAAGATTGAGCATCTACATGTGGGACCAAACACGCTAATCAGTGGATGAAGTGGGCCTGCACCATCTACAGGCCATGCAAGGCTGATCCGTTGCCCACTTCATCACATGCCCAAGCATGTTAATCCATCATCTATCCCCATCATCCAACGGCCAGAAATTCATCTGTTGGAAGATCAATTCTCCACAAGTGCTACAAGAGAAAGGAGTTTCAACACTCCACACGTGAGCAACAGCACGATCAAGAAGCTGTGGTGAACGTCATCTCCCAGTAGTGAGGGTGTGTCACACGTGCCAGCATGGCTGATCTATCATCCGCACAAGAAGCAGCACAACTGATCATCTCAGCCGTCCATCTACATCAGCGTGAACTCCACACCTCCTTCAACGGTCACCTCCAACTGTTGCATCCAAACCATCCATGGGACGTGCCAGTACAGATCAGTCATTCACCGTTCATCCATCTCCATGATCAAGCAAAGTAGGTGGATTATATCAACGGTCAGCAGCCCAGCCGATCGAGGTCCCATCTCAACCGTCCATTCTAGTGGACGTCAGCTACTGGACACTCCAGACCTCCACCGTCCACCATCATCCATCTCAAGCGTCCAGCTATTGGACGCCCAACAGATCAACCATCAACGTCCAAACGAGCAGTTGCTGGATGAACCATCCACCATCACACGTGCCAGCAAGCAGATGCCTTCTTCAGCAACAGATCCTACCATCCAAGCCGTCCATCAATCCACTCCAACTAACCAGCTCCATGGACCCCACGTTTACCATCCAGCATCAATGGATGTCCAGTCCACTTCACTGCTATAAATCTCATCCATTCAATCCAGATGGTGTGTCCATACCCACATCAGCGTCCAAACCATCAGACCGTCTAGGGGCTGGTTTGCTTAATTACAACATCTCCACCGTCCATTCAGATCCAACAGCTAGAGCTGTCCTTCATCCTCATCACCATCACACGGCTGCAAGAAGAGCTCTCTCTCTCTCTCTCTCTCTCTCTCTCTCTCTCCACACATGTGTAATGACATCCAAGCCTCACTCCAAGCCCAAACCTAGTGAAATTTTGGTCCTAGGCCTAGGCTTGGAGCGACACTTAGGCTTGGAGTACTTTTCATGATACATCATCATCCAAGCCTAACTCGAAGCCCAAACCTAAAGAAAAAATTGTCCTAAGCTTGGAGTGCCAACTAGGCTTAGAGCCTCTAAAAAAGCTATAAAAGGAGCTCCTCTCCTTCGCATTTCCATCATCCCACTTCTTAACGAATCATCTTTTCTTTAGTTTTCTTTTTTACTTTCTTTCTTAGAGTAGAATAGTGTAGAATTTTTTTTGTAGAGAATTTAGTCTTCTATTGTAGCTTGGTTGGCTAAACCTTTAGCTAAGGCTAGGAGTGAAGCCTTTGATGAATTTGCAAAGTTTGGTCTCTTGGTTCAACAATGGTGTTTGAATGTTAGAGTATTCTTTGGTTGATTGGTTCAGTTATCCATATCGGTGGATGCTATTGTTGTGCATGGCCCTTGATCCATCTTTGAGTTTGAGCACGATGGATGCTTAGATTCTCTTGCACATCAATTAGCTAGTTCATGATCGATAAATTCATTTGATCCATCGTTGACTCCGGGCACGATGGATGCTTTGGATTCCCTGCGGTCATTGAGCTAGTGTAGATAAAGTTATCAATCTGTAAAATTTCTTGATCCATTGTATACTCCGGGCACATTGGATGCTTTAGATTCCCTGTGATTGATGGACAAGATCTTAATAGTTGGATCGATCAATCAAAGCATCATATCTTGTAAGTATGCATTTGATAGTATGATTTGTGATTTTATCGATTGACTTTTTTCCAAAGTTGTTAATCCGTATAATTTCTTGATCCATTGTACGTCGACTTCGGAACTAGTGGATGCTTGAAATTCCCTACGATCAATTAACGAGTACTTTATGGTCAAATCAATTGGTTTAGATCACTATCTTTTATGAAGTATGCAAGTGGTTTAACTATTTAATCTTTTGATTGGAATAGATCTTTGTTCGATTCCAATTGAATTATAATTGGACCAATGAATCAAACCTTGTGGATAAACCAAAGGTGGATCTCTAATGCCTTAGCCTCTTTCTATTTTTGTTTTTCAACACACACAACTTGCTCCACTCTCGTCGATAAAATCAGATTTCATCTCTCCTATTTAAACTACTTCCTCTAAGTATTTTTAACCCCAATCTTTGTGGTTTGACCTCGATCTCACCGAGTATTTTACTACTTCGCTACCAGCACTTGGGTGTGGAATCTTCGGATTATTGCACATACACTTGGCCCCATTAGACGACTTTTCTCCTATAACAGGTTTTTCAATCATCCCATCTTGATGATTTAACAGATAAGTGTGGCTGTAAGTTAATCTTGTCTGTTCACCACTTTTGTTATAAATCAATTGTGTCGGGGTTCCATTCTCTAATTGGAACAATCTAGTTTGTCTTAGTTGGCTAGGATGATCCCATCATCTCCCTCAAGTGAGAGAAAACTTAAAAGCAAAGTTTATACTTCAGGTGGAGCATGTCATAGATACATTCTTAGTGTAGTTGGACTAGAAGAAGCCCAAGCAAAAGTATAAGTAGTCTATTAGAATTGAACCCAGTCCTATGTAGGGTGTAACTGAATCCCAGACATGCCTGGTTTGAAGAAATTCATTTTGGATATATAGGAATTGTTGTTTGCAATTTTAGCCGCAAAAGAGTCGTGACTTTTGATTTGGGCATCAGCACAAAACACATGACCTATCAATCTTTATGTAGCAGTGCATCTGGGGTCAATTAACTAGTATAGTAGATTATGGATCTACGTTTCGAGAAAAGTTCATCATGAGAGTCAAAATTAAGATTTTAGAAGAATTTTACTATTTTTAGTAATTTCCATTATAGTCGTATTTTCCTTTTTTTGATAATTTAAGATTTTCATCTTTTTAGAAATTGCTTGTAATAATGATGGCCGTGTTCCAAGAAGATCGTATTGACATTTCAGTTTATGACAAAATTAGCCTAATAAAGAGATTTTGTTGTTTTGGGGAATTTTTAATCAAATTAGGGTTTTATTCATTTATATTATTGATGTATTTCAAAAATTTTAGGATTATTACTTAATAAAGTATTCACTTTTTTCTTTTAAACTTACCAACTCACCTTGTGCATTTAAAGGTCTTGATTCCTGGAGGTAGATGGTGATCTTCTTCTTTATTGTTTTCACACTCTTCCTTGTGTCAATGCTTTTGTCTTTGTTATGGTTAAATCCTGCGGTGTCCCTAATCATGTCCAGAAGACACCTAATCATGTCCAGAAAGATATGCAACTGCTAATATGTGGCTCACTAAGGCCAGCTCATCACACGTGCCAATGAAGGTTCCAAGATTGTTATGCCGAAGAAGTCTTCAGCTTCAGTATGAAGCCACGGATGTAATTTGGAGGCCTCCTGTTCGGCCTTAGATAACCAATGTAGTCGTGGGGCCTTGGCATTGAGCTCATTTACTTCTTGGGCCTCAAATCAAAGCTCAGGCCCAAACCATGTCTTAACATCTGACCTACTCAACCATGACAGCCATTAAGAACAATGCATGGACCGGGGCTAGGTGGGGTCAAAAGAAAATAACATATTGGCCCTGGGCGTGTTTATATGCAGGGTCCAAAGTTAGATCAATCAGACGTTTGCCAGGTGAGCTAAAACCAAATGTGCCTGAGTCCGTGCAGCTAGGCCACAAGGCAGCCTGCACCTATGGTGGGCTTGACTCGGATGCTCGATAGTCAGTCCAGCCCATTCTAGACCAAGAAGATTTCAATGGTGGTGTGTCCATCTCTACTGTTTCCTGTCGTGTGTCCCACATAAATTTTGGATATGTCACTTTTTTTGTGTTCTTACACTATAATGAGCGGGCGAAACTAATGGACGAAGTGGATATAACGCAGACATCATGGTGGGCACTACAAATCTTAGGGTTACAAGGATTTTCCATAACCCAATGTCGTACGGCTATCTATATCATCCAAATCACTAACCGAACTATGGATGGGGCATGGCCGAAAAACTGTAATAACAAGATAATATCAACTACCTGATTTTTCCCTTTGAATTTGGATCACTCACCATTTTAGTTTTAGCAATCCACTTGATAGGAACTAATGGACAGTTACGATTGCTTGATTAGTGTGATTTATAAATATGCTCCATCCACAGTGGGACTCACAACTTCGATGGTCCAGTCAGATCTAAATCAGAGCCAGACGTGGACAATGAATGATCAACACCATTTATTAAATGGTTCAGAGCTAACAAAGAAGTCTAACCCTTGTTTAGTTTATCATAATCACCGTCGTCATTGGTTGCATTGGGCCAAAGCAAGTATGAGGTGTGGTCCATGAGCTAAGGGCCTGAGTCAAGGCCCACCTAATCGTAATTGGGATTGGGCTGACCGGGTGCACCGTACGGATTCTCCCTCCAACACTGATAAGTCAGGCAGGCTGAGCCTACACGTAATGCCTTTAGGTAGATGTAATTAAGGCGAAGTCCATCCCAATTAAATGCCTGGGCTGAAATAGGGACCCACTTCTAATACACGGGCCTCAAGCCCTCGTCCAGAGTGGGCTGGTCTCATCCAGAGGGAGAGCTCAACCATTTACCATCTTAGTCAACATGTTTCTAAAGGGTCGAATGATACCCTCCACCCATCAACTAGGCCCATCTGACCATGGTTCAAAAATCTCCAGCTGGGCAATATGGACCTTCCAATCAATGGACGTTGTTGAGCTGTGAATGTTTGGTGCATAGATCCCTTGATCAATGTGATTTTGGATCTTTATCATGCATTCACAAGGCGTGATGGACAATGGATTTCACAGGCCCACGTCCACAATGTTGCACTTCCAAAGCTGGCTTAATCATGGAGAATCAGCCCATGTACGATGGAGATAAGATCTTGAGAAGACAAAATAGAGATCGAGGTGGGATTAAAAGCAACAAGACCTTTGAGTATGGTGTGCCATCACTGCCATTATAGGGCCGTATCGGCCATTAGGGACAGGGCTTGGGCGAACCTGCCACCCTATTTGGAAACCCGAAAAGTTACAAGTTTTTCAGCTTCCTGTGTCTCCTAAGGGTCTACCCATTTGGCAATTGGGTATTTGTATTGAGAAAAGATGTTCATCCTTCATTCTCTGACACATTGCAGGTGGACAAGCATCCAGGCCATCCATCCATTGTGTCCAATCTCTTAGATTGCCCCGCGGTTGAAAATCTTCAACCATCAAATGGAAGTTAATTACATGAAAACCTTAAACATTCCACATTAAACGCTAAAAACTGATGGCTAGGATCATCCACTCAGTATGACTTTCAACCCAATGTCACACGATGCACTCACGCACCAGTGGGGTTAGTGTGTCTTTTTAGCACTCTAACCTGAGACCTGCTGTTGAAACGCCTAGGCGTCTTACAGCTGGGCTAGCAGGCAAGACACAGACATGGCAACTTGATGGCAGTCCAGATCCACCACCCTATCCATCAGGTGGTACATATGGGGCAACCATTGGTCCACCCTGATCCATGGCTGGCAACCAGCTGCCTTATAACACAGAGCCCCGCCAGGCCTGCTTAAGAGGATAAAACACATGCATCAACATGGGCCTATGGTCTACAGATGTAGCGGTTTTGAAGATCCGCTGGAAATTCTACTGCATGGAGCGGATTAAGTGAGACCCGGGATCCACTAAGGTGGGTGGGATCCCAGACTGTAGGGCTCACAGTGATGTATGTGCCTTAAATCCACACCGTCCAACCGTTTTGACAGCTCATTTTAGAGGATGATGCCACAAATGAAGCAGACTCAAATTTTAGGTGGACCGCACTACAGGACGTGATTGAATCCCCATCATTAAAAACTTCATTGATTCCACCGGAATGTTTATTTTCTCATCCAACCAGTTGATAAGGTCACAAAAACCTGGATGAAGAGACCACACAAATATCAGCTTGATCCAGAACTTTTGTGGCCTATGAGAAGTTTTTAATGGTCGATTACCACTGTTTCCTGTATCATGGTCCACGTGAGATTTGGATCTGCTTCATTTTTTTTATCATTCCGTAAAATGAGCTTTCGATACGGATGGACGGCGTGGATGTAGTCACGTACATCAGTGGGCCTCACAATCAGGGGTCCCACCCACCTCGGTGCATGGATACCGAGTCTCACCTAATCCGCTCCTCTATTGCATGGGATTAAATGACGTGATTCCTAGATTAATCCAATCTCTCTCATTGTTGCCAAACATCGAGTAGAGCTTACGTTGTACCAAAGGCAATTCCAAACAGGCTACGATATCCCATCCGATTCTCTCTCAAATCCTAATACCCAATCAAACAGAAATTCCTCCCCCAAATTCACAATCGGATCTTCTCTCGCCCCAGCCCCAAGGGTTTTAGGATTTCAGCTCCCAATCCTCCTCCACCGACCAGACCAACATCTTCACAGCAGACGTGCAAGGTAAATCCATGGCGACTGTAGAGATATTCATTTTCGTTTTTCCTGTTTTCTGTTATGTGGAAATGATGAACGATGATGAAATCCCACCGTCTGATTCGGTGGGGCCCTTTCTCATTTTCCTGGCGAGTGTCCTTTCAAGGGCTTTCATTGGAATGATAATGAAATTGAGTTTTTTGTTCGTAATTTTTTTTTTTTTTTGGTAATTTCCCTGCTCTCTCTCTCTCTCTCTCTCTCTCTCTCTCTCTCTCTCTCTACACACACACACATTTCGCCCCATGTTTCCGCATCCTGGTCATCGATGCATGTAAAGATATTGATACTTTGAGCATTGATTGTGTATGGGTTCGACCATGGGTTGTGTGTGTCATCCAAACCCATGGTGTGCACTTTATAAAGGGGTTGGGCCTGGCCTTTTACTTGTAAGTTACTGAATTATACACCATTCTTTTTCAGACATTGCTTATAGAGATGACAGTCATTTGATTTGAAGACATTCTATCTTTTTGGTTCAATATCGTAGGCCATATCATGAAAATAAATCTGATGGTCTCCTGTCGAACTGCTTCATAATTGTTTCTTTCATCAATATATGTTTGAGTTGGGAATGTTGTCAATACATTTTCTTATTAAATTTGTATCTGTAACTTTGAACGTGTTTCATTGTTGGACATGGACATGAGGTGCTAGACATAGGGAAGTTGGAGAAACTGACTCAACACATCCTTATAGAGATCATCATTGTCATCATCAGTGGTAGCTTTGTCCTAGTTATTTGGGGTTGCCTTCACATGTCCAAATAGATATATAATAATATTGAAAAGTCGAAACTGTATTATTATGCAAATTTTACTCCATAATGTATAGAAAATGTATTGGTAGTAGAAGGGTAGAATAAATAATATATAGAAGATGTATCTAAAATGTATCTACGACTAAATTTGAGTTATATTATAATGTATTAACATTGTTAAAATACCGGAACGAAAGATAAATCATGGCTTTTTCATTATCATTTTACAACTTGTGTTCAACATGTTTGACATGGCAATCTTTTTTAGAGAACAGAGCATCCTTGTTTTGTAAATTTGTTTATTTAAAAGAAGAGATGCACCTGTGCTATCAGAGCACTATAAGTTTTAGTGGACCTAGTTACGCTGGGATACTTAGTCCAATCGATTGATCCATACTTTTACTTAGGTCCAAAGCACATTTCATTGTCTATCATGCAAACATCACACCATTCTGACAAAATGTAAACCATTTGTCTATGGCCTTAAATATGGATGGTCATGATTGCTTACACAAAAATAGGTCCAATCAACAATTTCATAATTAGTGCCAATCATGGATTTATTTATTTTTTTTTTTGAAAAGCAACGAAACTTTTATTAAACAAACCAGCAGATACAAAAGAGGCCAATCATGGATTGTTTGTGATTCCAAAGAATCCTATCGCTAGGCAATCATAACTATCCCATCCATGCCTTGGAAAAGGGACAGCTACAGAAAAAAAGGTCAAATTAAGAATGATTGAACCATGCACAATTTTTTCATGTTAGCCCATTAAATGTATGTGGACTTAACATACAATTCTGATCGATCAACTGGACTAAGTGAAACGTTGCTACTAGGAGCACTGGAGTGTTTCTGTTAAAAGATGCTACTAGGAGCACTGGAGTGTTTCTGTTAAAAGAATAACTGTGTGGAAAGAAACAATAGTTGGGGTTACAGACATAAGGTGAAAAATGAGGCAAGACATTTATAACCAAGGGAAGATGATTTCTTCAAACAAAGATGTGTGCACCTGCTATTTCCATGTACATCTTCCACTGATAAATGGACCCACTTCCTCAACATGTTTTCGTCACCCCTTCCCAAACAGATTCTCCATTGTATAAATCCTTGTCCCCTTTCTATAGTAGGTGTCAGGGAGAAGATGCAACTTGCGTTGGCTCTTCCCCCAGCTATCCGTGGGGCCCTGTTTCCAGACAGGGTGGGGCTGGGTGCCATTAGGGAGGACTGAGGTCCCGGGTGGTGTGGGGGTATAAGATAGGTGGGCCCAAGTCCCTTTTGCTGTTGTGGGCTTGCCCAAATGTTTGCTATGTACAGTTGTTCTCCCGTTTAACATAATGGTTCCTTTTCTTTAATAAAAAAAGAAGAAGAAAAAAGAAAAGAAAAAGAAAAAGAGTCATCCATCCACTGAGACCCATTTCAAACGAGCACTGGGCTAACATCATGCTTCCAGGTTGAATTGGTAGACCCATATACGATCAGCTACATGATACCTTGAATATCAAACAGTCATATAGCTTTTAAGTTTCCCAAAAAAATAAAATAAAATAAAAAGGGAGAAGATGCAACTATGAGATCAGCAAAACAGCTTAATTGAGTGCTGCGGCAGTAGGGGCCGGTGGTTTGATGGGTGCTGCTGCAGCTTATATTTGTTGCCCTTCAGACTTTTTTAACCCTTCAGTTATTTTCTTTTTCTTTTTCTTTTCTTTTTTTCTTCTTCTGTTTTTTTTTTTTTTTTCATTAAGAAGGCAATTTGTTATTTTTTTTTTTTCACATGCTTGAACATCTGAACATTTTTTGTATCTGAACACTTTAAAATCAACTCAGTATCACCCACACTCTTGTTTTCCCAGACAAGCATACTTTTATTTAAGGTTGAGTGTATAAAGAAATCTTGATATGCAACACATTAGAAAAAAACATGATATGCTTTTTTATTGGTGTTACAATTCCTCAGCTATCTCATGGTGTTATTCAGTTCACAGCTTATGAGGAACTGCCTAAACTTTTTGTCTGCTTTAAACATAATCAAGGGAAGGCAAATCAAGCACATGAGGATAAATTATTGGTAAATTCCTGTAATCCCTTGCCTTCTTTTATTTACCATATGAAATGAATATCTTCAGATTTTGGTACATGTTTTATGCATGGATCCATATTGAAGCTTCTTGTTGAGATAGTAAAACATTTGAAGAGCTAGCACTGGATCTTGAATTTGATGAGCAGAGCATCTACACTTGGGCCTTTTTTTCGTTATTAAAACCAAAAGCAATTTTCAAATTAGCAATTATCTATTTGAGATCTATACTGTGGTTTTGCTAATTGATTCACTTTAGTAGCTGATTTCAATTTCTGATATAGGATTTAAACACATGACCATATTGATTTGGACAAGGTAACAAAGCATTTGCAGGAAGAGATCCCATGGTGCATGTGGTTTACAGATGACATAGTTTTCATTGACAAGACAAGCGAGGATTTAAACACATCTTGACTTATGGAGGAGTGCTTTAGAATCTGAAGTATTTAAATTTAGTCGGACTAAAACAAAGTATATGGAGTGCAATCTTAGTAACAATAGGAGTGAAAATGAGGACATAGTTAAGATTGCTGACCAAGAAGTTTCCCAAAATGACCACTTCTGATATCTTGAGTTGACAATTCATGAAAGCGGAGAGATTTGGAAGGATGATGCTCATAGAGTTAAAGATGGGCAGATGAAGTGGATGTGTGCATTTGGAGTTTTATGTGATTGCTGCATACCAATCAAACTGAAGGGGAAATTTTATAGAATAGCTATAACACCAGCCATGCTTTATGGGACAAAATATGAGGCAATTGAGGAACAACATGTTCATGGGATGAGTGTAGCTGATATGAGGATGTTGAGATGGATGAGTGCAAATACGAGGGAGGATATATTTAGAAATGAATGCATTTGAGGGAACTTAGGAGTAAGTCGAATAGGTAAAAGATGAGGGTAATTAGACTTGAATAGTTTGATGATGTGGAATGGAAACCAAGTACCGTGCCGATTAGGAGTGAGTTGGTGAAAGTTGAAGGCTCTAA
The DNA here is from genome assembly GCA_003013855.2 of Liriodendron chinense. NCBI lineage: Eukaryota > Viridiplantae > Streptophyta > Magnoliopsida > Magnoliales > Magnoliaceae > Liriodendron > Liriodendron chinense. The sequence goes on from ML058482.1 coordinate 16,176, forward strand.
AAGGGCAAGAGGAAGGCCCAAAAGGACGTTGGTAGAGGTAGAATAGACTTGATGACCGATGGTCTAACTGAAGTTATGGCCCTTGATAGAGTGGAATGGCAGAAAAAGGATTCATGTAGCTGACTCCAATTTGTTGGGATAAGGCTTGGATGATGATAACCTGGCTTTTCTGGGAAGCTTCTCTTCTATATTTTGGACTTTTTTTTTTTCTTTTCTCTTTTCAGTTCAGCGTAATTGCAATTTTCATCAATGAACATTTTGAACATACCAAAATCATTTATCCCAAAGAAAAAGAGTATTCTAACAATTGCTTGATTGAGCATGAACTTTGTTTGGTGGGTTTGAACTTATTTGCAACAATGACGTTTATGGTGTTGGAGGTTATGATGGTGATGATGAGAATGACATCAGAGATTTGGGAGCTCAAATATTCACTCAGAAACCATGATGTTGGCACAAGTCTGTGTTGACTTAAGACTCAAGCAGGGTTTTTTTTTTTTTTTTTTTTTTTTTTAAATGTTATTAATTTGTTTAGATGTTCAACTCTTTTAACTAGAGTAAAGCAACAGGACTAGAGAATAAATCACAAATTTATATGCACGTGCACAATCACGAATGCACTTCTCTAATAGACATGTACTGATTTAATAGAAATGCTCATACACTTTCTGTTTAACATGTGGCATCCTGTGAAGTTGTTATGCATCAAAGGTCACAGAACTTCGAAATTGAAGTGCTGCATAACTTGCCATAAAACTCGGATAGTTGCATGAAAATAGTTGATAGTGTAAATTCAACAGGCAGGATGTCTCATACTATCTTATTCTGTTGATTAAGCTCTGCTGGGGGCTTCTTCTAAAATTGCTGCCATTCTGTTCACGTACCCTTTAGGCAATTCTTCTCTGCTTAGAAGCTCTAGTGCTTATTTGATTGGTTGAATGAGAATTCTTTTCATGTGCATTTTGGTGATTGTTGAATTGTTATTTCAGGTCATCCATGCATGCCTTCAGATAATAATTGCTACTCTTTCCTTAGGACTTGATGGAATTCACGGGGTGGAATTTCCTGCATATTTATGAGGCCCTAACTGCATATGGAGTTGCGGCTGCAGCTGAACTAGCAGGTGGAGCAATTGGTGGTGGAGCGAATGACGGAGTGGATGGATGAGCATCTGGAGCAGCAGATGATGGAGTAAATGATGATGCAGATGAGAGACACTATGACCTCATTGGTGGCGGCCCTAACTTCAGGTAATGTCCTTATTGTAGAGGCTAGTATCCACTCATAGGGGTACATCCGAGGTTGGGGGAACCCAATCGAAGAGGGGGGAGAATTAATAGGTGGTTTCTTTCTTTTTATTTTCTTTTCACCATCGTATAATGACACTGATACATGAGATTTCATTATTTTATAATGATTTGCTTGGATGAATATATTTATTAAATTGTGCTTTTATGATTGTTTTATGTCATGATGAATGATTGGATTGAATGAATAATTGGATGGATAGAAATGAATGATTGGAATGAATGATTATACATGTTGAACAATCGAAATATGTACAGACTTCTTCAAACAAAGATCAAAAAAAATTTAGATACTTATAGCCACGGTTTTTATTGAGGCTAGAATGTAATGTTAGCCTTGGAAAAAATTGTAGCTAAAGATGGATTTAGCCTATGTTGGCATCAACCGAGGCTAAAAATTGGATTTAGCCTCAATAGTTGTGAACGGAGGTTAAGAACTGAATTTAGCCTCAATTGAAGCCAACAGCGGCTAAATCCATCTTTAGCCTTAGTTGCCCAAATTGGTGTTGCAACCTCCATGGTTAAAGGATTTAGCATCATTTATTGAGAAGCAACATTGAAAATTGGATTTAGCCTCGTTTGGGGCAATTGAGGCTAAAATGAGGCTTAAAACTTGATTTAGTTTCAATATTAGGCACCCGAAGCAAAAAAAAAAAAAGAAAAAAAAATGTTCTTTTAGCATCGGTTGAAGAATCGAGGTTAAAAGGCTTTTTAACATTAGTTATCGAAACCGAGGCTAAAGCCTTTAGGGCCCGTTTGGTTGGCACATGGAAACCTGTTTCCGGCATAAAATCTGGATTCTAGAGGTATTCGATTTTAACTAGTGTGTTTGGCGGCAAATTCCAGCCAAACAGGATTCTATCTGGAAACCTAAATTGGTTGGAATCAGGATTAGGGGAAACGGTGTGGGGGACCGTTTCAGAGTCACTAGGGTGGTGCCCACCTCGATGTATGCGTTTTATATCCATGTGGTCCATTAGTTTTGATAGCTCAAATAAGGGCATTAGACAAAAAAATGAGGCAGATCTAAATCTCAAGTGGACCACACCACCGGAAAACAATGTTGATTGAACGTCCACCATTAAAAAACTTCCTAGGGTCCACTAGAATGTTTATTTGCCATCCAACCCAGCCATCTGTCTTGCAGGACTACTATAGGCTAAGGGTCAAGTTTTGAGGCAGATCCGAAGCCCAAGTTGGTCATGCCGCAAGCAATGGTTGGATTACACAATTTTCAACCAAACAGAATTTGGATTACACAATTTTCAACTAAACAGATGGAATCTGAGTTTCCAATCCAATTTATGCAATTTTGGATTCCGACATTGGAATTTGGATTCTGCAAGCAAACATGCCCTTAACCATATGGGCTTAGAGCACTAGTTTAGGTAATCGAAGCAAAATCGATGCTAAAGGCTTTAGCTCATTCTTTAAGTTTTTAGCTACAGTTTTGAGCGGAGGTTAAAGGCCTTTTTTAGCTACAGTTTTGAGCGGAGGTTAAAGGCCTTTTTTTCTTGTAGCTGCATTCATATTTTAATACCTAGATGCGCACCAAACCAAGCACATGTGGGATACCTAAGCCGTACGTAATGAAGAGAGTTACCCATTCGATGGACCGCGGAGGTTAAAGGCCTTTTTTTCTTGTAGCTGCATTCATATTTTAATACCTAGATGCGCACCAAACCAAGCACATGTGGGATACCTAAGCCGTACGTAATGAAGAGAGTTACCCATTCGGTGGACCACACATGCTAGGCACACACCAGGACTAGTTGCTCGTTAGGGTGTTTCGTTTAATATGGACCGTTGGCTAGACTGATGAGCCCTATTGATGCAAGATGGATGGAATGCTATTTCCACCTGACCATTTGGACCATCTATCTCACCTTTAATTACCCATGAATCTCAACAATCACTTTAATTGAACTAGACAATGGGACCATTTTATTTTTGACCATCTATTGATCAACCATGCGGACTATGCTATCAATATGATTTTGATGCTGTATCATGTGACCAAGATCATTAGCCATTTTGATTTTCTACTCATTTCTTTTTGTGTCCTAACTAGTTTTTGGTAGGAAAATTGTTTCTTACAAAAGCATAATCTTACAATGCAATCCTTTTCCATGCACCTCTAGGAGATGAGGAATGCAAAGCTGAAAAGCGAAGGGAGCGTTTGTAATCTTTACTAATAAGAGCTTATTTACTTATTCTAAAAAAATAAGCTCTTATTTTGAAAATAGACAATTTGGTAAAGCTTTAATTTTAGAGCTTATTTTTTCAGAAAATAGCAAAAAAGCTCTTAAATAATAAGTGACATGGAGGTCACTTTCTTTAAGAGCTCATTTGGCTTAAGCAGGTAGACATTTTTAGTTAATTTTTGGACAAGTTTGCTCTTAAACTTTTTAAATAATTCTCATCTTGCTTTCATCTCCTCTTTAAAACTTCTCTAAGGTGGGTCCACATAATGAGCAACCCATATTGAAGGTGTGGTTCCACATGATGAATGGTTCACATCAAGGTGGGCCCACATAATGCACAGTCACATCAAAGGTGAGCCCCATATGATGAGTGCCCACATCAAAGGTGGGACCTACGTGATGGATGGGGGACATTGAAGATGGGACCACATGATGGAAGGTTGACATCAAAGGTGGGCCCACATGATGAATGACCCATATTGAAGGTTGGGCCGCACATGATGGACGGTGAACACCAAAGGTAGGTCCCACATGATGGATGACCCACATTAAAATCTGGCCCTGCATGATGGATGGACTATCCACATCAAATGGGCCCCATATGATGGACAGTTCATAGCAAAGATGGGACCCACATGATGGATGGTGGACATCAAAGGTAGCCCTGCATGATGAACGACACATATTGAAGGTGTCCCTACTTGATGAATGGTCCACATCAAGGTGGGCCCACATAATGCACGATTCATATCAAAGGTGGGCCCCACAAGATGGACGGTCAAAATCAAAGATGGGATCAACATGATGGATGATGGGCATTAAAGGTGGGCCGACATAATGAATGACTTGTATTAAAGGTGGGGCCCCACATGATGAATGGTCCACATCAAGGTGACCCACATAATAGATGGAGTGGGCCTCACATGATAGATGACCCACATCAAAGTGTGGCCCCTCGTGATGGACTATCCACATCAAGTGAGCCTCACCTAATTGATGGTCCACATCAAAGGTCTTGCATGATGGAGGGCCCATATCCAAAGTCGCCAAACATGATGGATGATCCACATAGAAGGTGTGCTCCATACGACAAATGGTGGACATCAAAAGTGGGCCCCACATGATGGACAATCCACTTCGAAGGTGGGGCCCACATGATAGACACATCAAACATGGATTCCACATCATGAGTAGTAGGCCCCACATGAGGGGCCTCACATAAAGAAAATAAGCATTGATAGTAGGCCCCACATGATGGATGGCCTACATCAAGGTGGGCTCCATATAATGGAATCTACGTCAATGGTCAACCAAAACAACTGTTTGGATTGCTCTTATAATGAAGTTGTAATATTTAAAAATGACATCTACCCTTTAGTAAAAAGCTCTTATTTGAATGTTTTACCAAACATGCTTACTTCAAAGAAGAGCTTTTTATGATTTGGAAAACATCATTTACCAAACGAGCTTATTTAAAACCAGAGCTAAAATAAAAAGAGCTTATTAAGTAGCTCTTATTTAAAAAGCTCTTATTAGATTAGAATGGAGATGCCAAATAAGCCCTAAATAAAACTCTTCTTTTCTTTTACTCATGATTTCTGTTTTTCGAAAGGTGGGAGCACACTACCTAAAATTTTATTCATGTGCAAACAAAAACCATCTACAGAGCCTTGGTTTTTAGGTTTTTATCTACGATTTTAAACTGAGGCTAGAAGCCTTTTTTCTTGCAGCGACATTCATATTTTCGTACTACGCACCAAACCAAGCACATGTGGCATGCTTGAGCCATGCACAATGTAGAGAGGCTGGGCACACACTAAGACTGGTTACTCATTAGGTGTTTCGTTTAATATGGATCGTTGGCTAGACCAATGAGCCCTATTGATGCAAGACTGTTGGCTAAACCGATGAGCCCTATTGATGCAAGATGGATGGAATGCTATTTCCACCCGACCATTTGGACCATCTATCTCACCTTTATTTACCCATGAATCTCAACAATCACTATGATCAAACTGGACAACGGGAACATTTTATTTTTGACCACCCATTGATCAATCATGTGGAGATATCAGGACCATGCTATCAATACGATCTTCAGTACTGGATCGTGCAACCAAGATCATTAATTCATTTTATTTTTCTACCCATTTCTTTCGTGCCATAATTAGTTTTTGGTACGAAAATTGTTTCTTACAAAAACATAATCTTACAATACAATCCTTTTCCATGCATCTTTAGGAGATGGGGAATACAGCTGAAAAGCTAAATAAAACTCATCTTTTCTTTTCTTATTCTTTTTTGCGAAATGTGGAAGCACACTACCTGAAATTTCATTGATGTAGACACAAAAACCATTTACATATCCGAAGGGGTCTAATCCCTCCACTACACAACCACTAAACGATGCAAACACAACCAAAACCACAGAGAAGATCAAAACACAGAAAAGAACGGACTAAATACAACCCAACACCATGTTCCCTAATCCAAATGGCAATGTGGGACAGGGACAGCCACTGGATGGATACAAACTTCGCTTAACCCTCAGCGGTATGAGCATCTTTACCCACACCTACGCATCTTCCATTCCATGACAGAACTTGTTACTAATAGCTAAGACAGGCAAACCTTGGCCCAACAATCATGCCCCATGCCATGTTGCTGATCTTAGTGAATCCCAACCCCAAGATATAAGTCTTTGATTGCATGCATTTCTGCGGCAATATCTCTCATTTCCATCCGCTCGTTTGGAAATTCTACAGAACATGCGATGCCAATTTTGGCCACAGAAGCCAAGCACTCTTGCATTTTAGTTCTTGCAGTGCCACGTTGTTCTCCATTGCTCAAATCTTGAACTTCTTCTAAAAGCAGTCGTGGGTCTACAATCTCCATCACTTGATCAGGTAAAGCCGTCTTAACAAATTGATGGAGGCTTAGACCATCTTTAAACATGTCATCAGTTGGTCTTTTTCCTGTGAACATCTCTAAAAGAAGAATACCATAACTGTAGACATCTCCATGTGTAGATGCCTTTCCGCCCATTCCATACTCTGTTATTTACACATCTCGAATTTTCGAGATAGCAAGGTTTCATTCCAACAATTAAATAACAGTAGGATTAGTTTTTTTTACATAAAAGAACCAACAATCATTACAAGCATAGGAAATAATTGTCATATTAATTTTAAACTTTTAAAGAATTAAGCTATCAAGCAATAACTAACAAATGAGTCCTCCAAACATAAGTCTAGCAAAAAGAAAAACTTTGCAATTTAGTGAAAAACAACTAGTACTAATTGCTCATCCATCGACCTTGCATGCTGAATGGTTGGATGCATTTTTAATTGAAATTTATCTTAATTAAAATGGAAAAAAAAATTCTGAAAGAAATATTCCATCCGCCAATCCTTCATTCTTGCTAAGAGTTTCTTTCGAGTTACCATTGCTGGGTAATGGAAGTACAACTTTACAGTATTATTTATTTCGAGATTTTTAGGGCGTTTTTGGTAGCCATTGGAAAATGAGTTCATCTCAATTTAGTTAATTGTAACTATGCATTAGAGATTAATTATTTTGGTAGGGATTAAAAATAATCTTGATAGCCAATAATTTGTATAATCTCCAATAAATAAATAATATTAACCAAAATGAGATCAACTCATTTTTCAGTGGGATAAACTCATTTTTCAGGCCCATGTTGGTGTTATTTATGAGAAATGATTCAGTGCTTTCAGAGCAATAGTGGTCCTAATTGCATTGAGACACTTGTATAGTACAATAGATTGATTCAGACTGTCCATTAAGTCTTCCACCTATTTCATGGGCCACCGTGACAAAAATCACAATGATTGGATGATTCACCTCCCTATAAATTGAACTCTTTTTTTAAGCCTTTCATGTTTGGAAGACATGGATGGGATGGTTAGGATTGCCTGATAAAAGTGGTTTGTTAGTACCATAACGGATTCATGATGGGCTTCAACAAATAGTTGGCGAAATTTTTTTATTGTCACTAATTTTACTTAAATGATCTTGACGGTCCATTTGATAGGCTGTTGATCAGGTGTTTAGACACATCCAATTGTGTGATTTTTACATTGCATTCAGTGAAATGTGCACTCGATCTAATTGCTAGCTCAGATTGATGATTTGGATTGCCTATGCTCGAAGCAATTAGGCGATGCTTTTGGGCGCATTGGGTCATTTCTTATTGTGTAGTCTTATGGTAGCAACTGTAACAACAGTAGCAACAACACAAGCAATAAAAGGAAGTGACCATTCAAGCTTCATAACTAAGAACAACTGCAAAACATTTAAAAAAAAAAAAAAGATAAAAGAAGAAGAAAAAGCATGAAATTATTACCTGGAGGAATATAGCCAATAAATCCCCTGATACCAGTTGATCTGGTTTGATCTTGAGAGGTATTACTGGCAGCAATAGGAAGGAACCTTGCTAATCCGAAATCACCCACGTGGGCGCACATGTCTTCATCCAATAGAACATTGCTTGGTTTTAGATCACAATGAACGACTGGGGTGCCGCAATGGTGATGAAGATACTCCAATGCTGATGCGACATCAATGGCTATATTTAGCCTCTGAATAAAGTTCAAGCTCCTTAACTCATGCTGCTCATATGCATTTGGATGCAACCACTTCTCTAGACTCCCATTAGGCATGTACTCAAACACTAGAGCTTTGACATCATTGCCTTTAAAATCAATGCTTGAGCAAGCAGTTATGATTTTAACTAGATTCCGATGCCGTATATTTCTCAAGGCTTCACATTCGGCCATGAAACTCCTTGAAGCTCCTCGTTGTTGAAGATTGACAACTTTCACTGCCACATGTATTTCTTGACGCTCTAGAATTCCTTTGTATACAGAACCATAATTTCCAACACCAATCAAATTGCCTGAAGAGAACCCACCAGTTGCCTTAGAGAGATCCGCATAAGAAATCTTTAAAAATTGGCTCTCCAATAGAGCAGCAGGTAAAGGATTCTTGTTGGTCTTTCTTCTCGCCCGATAAAGAGTGGCAAAGAGAAATGATAAAAGAATCGAACCTAAAACTGCGCCAACCACTGAGAATATTACTCTTCAAGAAATCGACCTTCCATGTTTCTTAGGAGCTTTCTTTGGGCATGCTGGCAGCTGTAATTGTGGGATACCTCCACAAAGCTTGTTGTTTCCACTGACCGAAAATGCACTCGAGTTTTTGAAAACTCCTTGAGTTGGAACTTCACCCTCAAGATCATTGGAAGACAAATCCAAGTACTGGAAAAATGACAACTTCCCCAGAACTTGTGGAATATGCCCAGACAAGTTATCATGGGAAAGATCTAGCAGTACAATACTTTTTAAGTTGTTAAAAGATGGAGGAATGGCTCCCTGAAATAAGTTATTGCTCAGATTAAGGACTTGTAGGCTCCAACAATTGCCTAGCATGCTCGGAATTTCACCCGTCATTTTGTTGTCAGAAACCTCCAAATGTCGAAGTTGTTTTAACTGGCCAATTTCCGACGGTAGAGATCCGACCAAAGAGTTCTCACCTAAATAAAGTATACCCAGCGTAGGAATACTTAAAACTTCTTTGGGTATGGTACCGTTCAGCTTGTTTCTCCTAAGGTCTAATTCTTCAAGGCGACAGTTTCCAAGAGTCGAAGGGATACTTCCCTTCAAACGATTTTCCTGTAAATGGAGTAAAGCCAATCCAGTGATGTTACCGATGGAGGATGGGATTTGTCCTGAGAGTTTGTTTCCGTACAAATCCAATCCCTGCAAATTTTGAAGCTTCCCAACACCAATAGGAATAGTACCCATGACAGAAGTCTCAAATATGCCTAGCATATTTAAGTGAAAGAGATAGCCAATATCTGTGGGGATGCTTCCAGATATTGGGTTTCCTCCTAATGATAGGAAAGGTGCGTAGCGAGATTGACGATGGTGGGGGGCAGTGTTCCTCTTAGCTGATTGAAACGTACATCTAATTGTTCCAAACGGGTACAATTGGTCAAAGAATTGAGAAAACTCAAGTCACCGTTTCCTTCTCCACCTCCAAGCTTATTACGAGCTAAACTTAGGAAATGAAGGTCCTGTAGTCTTCCCAAATTCTCAGGCACGAGTCCACTGAAATTATTATAAGAAAAATCAACGTCAACAAGTCCTGAAGCATTGAGTAATGAAGCTGGTATCGGTCCGGTAAATGCATTTCCTCCAAGGTAAAGACCTTTGAGATTAGGAAGGGTGAGACCGGGATAAAACGGAAGGTTCCCGTGAAGTTGGTTAAGTGCCACAGAGAAATAAACGATGGATGAGAGGTTGAAAATTGATGGTGCGATCAAACCGGACAGTTCATTTTCATGGATGGAAAGATTTACTAACTTCACTAGCCGTCCTAGCTCATCTGGAATGCTTCCTTCCAAACTGTTTTCATATAGATAGAGAGAAACAAGAGACGAGAGGTTCCCGAGTGCTGGTGGGATGTTGCCGATGAGTTCGTTACAGCCAAGATTCAACGACACGAGCTTTGACAGAGAGCTAAGCTCGATCGGAATTCTTCCTTGCAACCCATTATTCTCCATATGAAGATCCCGAAGACGGAAGAGTTGGCCGATTTCACGTGGGATTTCGCCATGGAAGCTGTTGCTCGAGAGGTTGATACTCCTGAGGAAGGTGAGGTTTGCTACGTGAGGTGATATATGCCCCACCAATTTGTGGGACCCAAGATTCAAGGCGGTGACCCTTTGAGGATGCCGGCGACCGCATGTGACTCCTTCCCAGTTGCAGAAACGGAGGGAATCGTTCCACAAGCTGAAGACCTGGAAAGGATCTTCAGATATCAGATCCTTGAATGCGATCAAGGCACGTCGATCCGTCTCGTTTCCTAAGACGGGGGAACCGATTCCAAAGCAGGGGAGAAGGAAGGAAACGAGGAGTAATGACCAAAATGCCCTTGGACATTGAAATGCGACCTCCATTCTCCTTGTCAATGGGAGGACTAAAAAAACAGAAAATCAGAAAAACGACAGTAGCTTCTAATGGGGCGTTGTGTTATAACCTTCGTATATTTATCACTGGTGTTAGCTTTGCCTCCGTCGCGTCTCAGGATCCACCATGTGTCCCCACACAGAGGAGATTTTTACTCCAATAACTATGAGCTGTGGCTATTTTTACTAAATTCCAATTTCTCATCCGGCTCATCTTTTTGGCTTTTTGACGAGAAAAACCTCTTACGGCGCATGTTAAGCTTACACGGTGTTTATTTGCCATCCAATCTTTTAATAAAATTACACAGATGTAGATGAAGGAAAAACAAAAATTTCAACTTAATCCAAAACTTCTATGAATTCCAAGAAGTTTTTAACGGTAGGTTTTCAATCTCCACTACTTTCTGTGGTGAGGTCCACTTGAGCCTTTAATATACCTCATTTTTAGGCTCATGCACTAAAATGATCTTTAAAAATGAGTGGATACATCATCGTGGGCTCCACAAAGCCCCTTAGGAGACCATTGGTCTCTAGCTAGGTCCTGCTGATGGCACCATAAGGAGCATGACTTCGCTGGGATCCCAGACCATGGGGCCCACCATGAAGTATATTCCTTATATCCACACCGTCCATCTATTTTCAAAACTTATTTTAGGGCTTGATCCAAAAAAGTTAAGCAGATCCAAATCTCAAGTGGACCATAAATCAAGAAACAGTGGTAATTGACCATTAAAAACTTATCTTGTGCCATAAAAGTTTTGGATCAAGTTGATATTTGTGTGGGTCATTGCAAGCAAGGTCTGAGGAAGTGTTTGACTTACCTTGAGGAAGTGTTTGACTTCTCTTTCCTTCCAATAGTCATCGTCTATTGCCATAATGTCCCAAAATCCATAAATGTCTCTTCACCTAGGTCTTTGTGACCTTACCAACAAGATTGATGGCAAATAAACATTTTCGTGGCCCCCATGAAGTTTTTAATTGTGAGGATTTAATCACGACTATTTCTTATGGTATGGTCCACCTAAGATTTGGATCGGCTTCAATTTTTATTTCATGCCATAAAATGAGCTTTCAAAATGGATGGATGGTATGGATGTAAGTTACATATATATAATATCATAGTGTGCTCCATAGTTAGGGATCCACCGACGTTAATTAGTGGATATGGGGATCCACCTAAACCGCAACCCCTACTGATATGAAATTGGATTGTGTACTGAGTTACTCACAACGGTTTTACTGTACAGAGTAATTTCTGTTGGGCCTACGTACCATGAATGTATGTGTTTATCCACGCCGTCCATCCATTTTTTTCCGGATCATTTTAGTAGTTGAGCAAAAGATTGAAGCATATCCAAAGTCCAAGTGGACCACACCATAGGAAACAGTGCCAATAATGATTTCCATTGTTGAAAATACCCAAGGACCCACAGTGATGTATACTTGTCATCCAACTGTTCCTAAAATCACACAGAAGTGGTTGAAGGGAAAAAACAATATCAGCTTGATCCAAAACTTCTATAACCCCCAAAACTTTTTCAACTGTATACATTCAATTCGCATTGTCTATTGTGGTGTGATGCACTGGAGCTTTGGATATGCTTTAATTTTTTGCTCAAGCCAGAAAATTATCTGGTAAAATGGATGAATGGAGTGGATAAAATACATAAATTACAGTGGCCCTATCATAAGGTTAAGCAGATCCAAATCTCAGGTGGACCACATCAAAGGAAACAGTGGTGATTGAGTGCATCACCATTCTAAATTCCGAAAGGGCCCATCATAAGGTTTTGATAATGTTTATTTTCCATTCAACCTGGTGATGATGTCAAGATTACCTGGATGACATGTGAATACAAATTAAGATTAGCTTGATCCAAAACTTTTGTGGCCCACAAAAAGTTTTTAATGGTCATCCATTACTATTTCTAGTGGTATGGTACACCTGAGATTTAGATCTTCTTAAAGTTTGGGATAACCACCTAAAATGAGATGAAAAAACAGATCAACGGTGTGGATATACAACAAATACATCAAGGTGGCCCCACATGGTTAGGGTAACACCCACTAACGTATAACAGTTAATCCTCTCCCCCAAGAAATGTCCACCCTTCATATTTACAAGGCCTATGATGATGATTATATAAAATCCACTCCATCCATTAAATAGCACAACAAAATTTAAGCTTGGGGCCTAAATATCATGCCTATCCATTATTTAGGTGGCCCAGACGAAGGGAAATAGTGTGGATGGTGAGTGTTGCCCTGTACATTGTTTCCAATTGTATGGTCCACCTGAAACATTGTCTGGCCTAATTTTTGTGCCCTACGCCTATTATGAGGTGCCACACACACCCACACCTTTAGAACAATGGTTGACTGAGTGAAGATAACCTCGTCTCAACGCTGAGGTCTAGGTATCGATCACCAACGTGGGGGTGGCTAACTTTGCAAGGTGACTAACTGTGTGGGTGTGTCTATTATATTATAGGGCTGAAAGTCGGGCGGGTTAGGTTGGGTTGGGTTGGGTTGGTGCTCAACCCTAACCCAACCTAAAGTTCCTATACCTCAATTCTAACCCAACCCAACCCAAGTGGGTTTGGTCCGTTTGGTCGGGTTGATACATGCTAATATTTCCGTTATTACATTAGTCTATTATGTTTTAATACAAGTCTTTTTTTTTTTTTTTTTTGTACCTATGACTTTATTAATTATTTATGTAGTTTATCTAATTTATTGTAAAGCACTTCACTTTTTCTAAACAAACAAGCTAAAATATAGGATAACCACTCCTTCAACACTCAAACATATCAAATTTCAAACATTCTAAATTTACTTACTAAAGTAATATAAACTAATAAGTTTACTTAACTAAAGTATAATAAAATTATAAGTAACTTGCATATAGATCGGGTTCAGGTTGGGTTAGGCAACCCGAGACCTCAATCCAAGCCCGACCCAAGCTCTTATTAGGTTGGTGTTTGCGTAGCCCAACCTCAATATTGGATCTAATACTTCATGCCCAAGCTCAACCCAACGTCGGGTCAGTTGCAAGTTAGTTTGGTTCAACCCACGCAACTTTTAGCCCTAGTCTATTAACAGTGGGATGTGGGTACTAGCCCCCAAATTTAATATAAAAATATGGTGGACATGACGTGCCTACCAAAGCTCCCGAGTTGTAATTACAAATTTCTTGCCGTGGAATCTGTACTGTGAGTAGGGGTTTTAAATGCCCCTTGTCAGAGTAGTTTCCTTAATTCCAGAATGGAAAAAGAATGCGCTTGCCTAAGTGACGAGTGGTGGGGATATTTTTACCTCTTCTATGGCCCACGTGATATTTGGATTGGACTAATCTTGACACCCTAACAAGAAACCCGGTGTAGAGACGTGGTGAACTGATTAGATTTGATGAATGACGTCCCAGGATGTGACAAACAAACATTTGTAAGATAAGGTTATCTTACAAACACTTATCTTAAACTATAATATACAATTTGGATGGCTTAGTTTGTATTACTAAGATGTTAAACATGCTGCCTATTGGGAAGAATTTTGAATTACCTTTCCAATGGAATTGGTTTCATCTTAATCCGAAGAGTATTGAGACAGTTATGGATGTTTTTATCGAATTTAAGTGATGCTATCAACAGCGCCCCACGCTCCCTACTCCCCGACCCATGTGTCTTGGGAAGGGAAGATCGGTGCCCCAGCCTATTTGACAGTATTTTGAATTATCTTTCCAATGGAAGTGGTTTCACCTTGATCCGAAGATGAGTATTGAGGAAGATTTAGGTATTACTGAAGGTGTGCGCAAATGGATTGTGCAGGTAGAGTGGAGCAGACCCCTAGTGGCTTCCTCCCAATATTTGATGAGTCAATGACGCAGGGAGGACGTGGTAGGTCGATCACCATCTTCCTAACCGATAGTTTCTCGAATCCACGAGAAGAAATAAAAGATAAAAAGAGAAATTTAATTCCAAATAATTACTTTATTGAAGATTGAATGAATCATAACGGAATTACAATGCATATAAATAGGAAACTAAACCCTAGGTAAAGTATCAGACTCCAACTCCAACTTAAACTCCTAGAAAACGCAACTTACTATTTATAGAAGTCGTTCAATCCTACTAGAACTCTTGGTTTTAGGCCAAAAATAGAAAGTTATCAAACGGCCTCAACCATGTTGTTCTACTAAATATTCTAAGCCCTTTTCATGTTGGGCACTAACTCTAAATCCCTACAGATGCAAAGTTATGATCGAATTAAAACTTACTATAAATAGTAAAACTGAAAATAAACTAGCCTAATGACCGTCGATACGGTCGAATCTCGCGATTCCGGCCTGGGCAACCCGGTGTAGTGGGGTTGGTTGGCTAAAGTAGCTCGAGCTACCTCAAATTGATATATTATACGTCCCGTAACTCATTCCGGATTGTGAGATACGACCGATTTACGGTCCTGACGATCTGGATCACTTTCGACCCCGACCAATCTTCTTTTGCTCCATCTGGGCCATGAAATAATCAGCGACCCGCTCTACGTCAGTCAAATGATCTCCAAATTGGCTCTTAGCTTGTTGGAAAGCTTATCTAGCTAGCTACTTTTCCAACCAGCTCAAGATCCCATCGATTCAACTTGCGATGACAAACTTATGAGCAATCTCTCAAGACTGAGCATTGGCAGTCTAAGATAAGCTAGCTCAATCCAAAGGTGTGCGGGCTCTTCCCAAGGGTGCGCTAGCTCAACACTGGGGGCACTAGGCCTTCTCAAGGGCACCATATCTTCACCTTTTGTAGCATGGGTAATATACTTGGAGCATCCACCTTATTCCTAAGGGTCGTGACACTCTTGTGATCTCCAAAATCCTCTGAAGCGCATAATTCTATAGTCATGAGGACAGTGATCTCTTCCTTCGTCAAACAAAAAGCACCTCAGTGAGGCTTGCTCCTTTATGCCACTTCAACCATCCTTAGAAGGGAATTGCACCCAGATGGTCCTTTGTGCCAATTCTAAAACATGCATTATGTCCTGTTTCAAGGCCAAGCAGGGATATAACCAACATATGCCTCACCAATGCTAGGCAAAAGGCTCCGACAGCCTAATTGGTTGTGGTATGCTCATGGCTTAGCAAGTAGCATGAGGCCTGGGAGCCGATGTTTCCTCCCTAACAAAGTCGCTTCATCAACATCACATAAATTACCTCAATGCTATACCACCCAACACAGGTCAATAGCGAGGAGAGTCATATATGACTCGCCAACACTTCATGGAGTGATGGTAGGCTTTTCAGGCACTGCCTATGATATTGCTTAAGTGGTGAGCCTACTCTAGTCAATTGGGACACAACCCAAAGGCAAGTAATCTTTTAAGGATCGACTTAGGCCTGTTTATAGCATCGTATACTTTGTTGAAGATTATTCTAAAATCATGATGTTTGTTAGAATTCTCCTCTATCTTGTAATATAGTTGTGTAGTTCACTTGAATCATGGATGGGGCTGATTTTGTGGCCCTAGGCCTAACATGGGATGAGACATGTGGTGGTTGGAATGGATTTCACATAAACATCACTGTGGGGCCCACCAAAGAAGCTAACCACTTGCTCTCACCACCAAACCGCAATTTCCTTTAAGAAAGCTAATAGAAGGTAGTCCGTTGATAATTACTTAAATTAATGGGGGTATCTTATTAAAAAACATTACAAAAAAGTACTAGGATGTAAATATTGTATTAATGAGGTAGTCATTTGTAAAATTTCCTTGTTTTTCCAATATTTTGTATATAATAGCCCTCACCATTGCTGTGGAACTTATGCACCAGAACATTCCATTAATCCTTTGATCATAGAATTGTTTTCAGTTAAACCTAATCCTTGTCCTTTCTGCAGGCCATATATCAAAAGGTTAGGATCTTCCAATTTTGAGAATTTTGAGGAAGCTGCCATCAAATACGTATCTCATCAATCAGCCACTCGGGGTCATTGATCTATGACTCTCACATGTACAAAATCATGCTTAGAAGCTAACTGTACATTTTGCTAGACCTAGAGTGCAAATAGGTTAGGTCAGCATGACGGGTCATTCGATCCGGACGTATGATTAAATGAGCATGGGTTCAAATTTTGGTTAGATAGTAAATAAACATCAAGGTGAGCCCTAAGAAGGTTTCATCAGTGGCCTCATTATCACCGCTGCTTCCTGTAGTGGGGTCCACTTGAGTCTCGGATCTAATTCATGATTTGGAAAAATGGATGAACGGGATGGATGAAAACCCATCCATCATGGTGGGCCCTACAGAGCACCTGCCTAGACCGATTTCCGTCCAGGCAGGGGCAGGACGCAAACTGTGGAAGATACGCAGTAACTCATGCTTTTATTATTTGGGTGTTAGTTGATACTCCGGATGTGGGACGATTGATGTGAAATGGCATACGTACCATGCATTAACTCAGCTTGAACCAGCTAAATCGTGGAACCTGCTGTGGCCAACTTATAATCAACCAACCAGATTGGTTGCACAATTTTTCTGATTGGTGGACACTTGTATTGAGATATTGCTATTTGATATTTTCATTTTCATTTTGAACCGTCCAATAAATGTCAAATAATCTGATATTTAGATAATCAAATAAGCGTCTTTTTCTTTTTCTTTTTCTTTTTTTTTTTGTTCATGATACATCCAAACTATAATCCACAATTTGGGAAATTAAATTGTCTTATATGTTAACCATGCACTAAGTAATTTACGAGTCCCTCTGAGTCACCCTTCGCAATACTCTGCCAGGGTATCAAAGTTTTTCTCTTTATTAACTCAGGAAAGCACGGTTACTATTTGTGCACATGCCATTGGCCACCTATTGTACGTCTGACTTAATTGATGCAATCAATATGGTGGGCCCATGAAAACCTTTCGTTACAAAAGGGGTCCCAAATGGATGATGCCCATCCTATCTTCGATGGATTTCATTGGAAGCCCATTGGGTAGAAGATGCACTAGTTTTTATTGGATGAAAGAGATGGCTACTTGTTTAGATGCAGTGCCGATTCATTGCCATCCCCCACCTTCCATGCAGCTTGGTAAATTTATTGATGCAGTTAATGTGGTGAGCCCATCAATCAAAACCCTAATAGAGAAGGGCTCTCTATGGATGATGCTAGCCTAATTGGTGATGGACTTTATGAAAGTCTAGATTGTTGGATACCTGCAATTCCATGCTTGATTCATTTTCTCCGCACTGGCAAATTCTACAAAGTCCCAATTGATTAGTGGCTACAATTCCCCAGGTATGATCTGTCCATAGCAGCAAAGAAATTGGGTCTTTCAGTGTAAAGAATGGCATTTCACAAAAAAAAATAAGTTTTCTTTACAGTGGAAATAAAAGCATTTAACCAAAAAATAAATTTCAAGTACCCAACTGCCTAGTATGTAATATTATGGGGTGTTCCTCCTCATAAGAAAATGAAAGAGTGCAGCCTGGGGGTCATCGGGTGCCCGACCAGTTAGGGTCGGGCGACCGAAATTCACTCGGATGAATAGTTGGTCTATGAATAAGTTCGAAGATTGGCGGGCGACCGATGTTTGGTGATCAGACGCCCGAAGCCCAGAACGGGGGACCGATCATGTTAGATCGGGCGACCGATATTCAGCGGATTTTCTCTTAAACTCACTGGATAGTTTTGCCCATTATCGGGTGCCCGATATTGTCTAGTCGAGCGCCCAACAGCACGGGAACTATGATTCCTTAATTTCTTAATTTGAGTCTAACTCTTGCATGGGGCTATATATTAGCTTCCAATTCGAGACTAAAGCATCTTAATAAGAGGTTTACACGTCCAAGGTGAGAAAGAGAAAAAAAGAAGAAGAGAGGAAGAGATTAAGAGAGAGAAAAAGCTTGTAGGAAGAGGAGATTTCTGCTATTGAATATGATCCACAACGCAGTTGATATTGACATCTCAAGTTCTTCTACATCCTCGTGCTCGGTGAGATCTCTCGGTTTCTAGTTCCTTTTATTGTTATTCATCCTTGCGTGGGTATAGAAGGTTTGATTCAAGCGGGTTGTGCTTGTAATTAAGGTGTGTAAACAGTTGTCTACATAGTGGATTGTTTCTTTGGACGAGGTCCCGTGGTTTTTACCTCTTCAAGGGTTTTCCACGAAAAAATCTCTTGTGTTCATGGGGTTGATGATTTGATGTTGTTTATTGCATTATCACATCACATAATTCCCGTAGTTGGGGTGCGAGATCTTAAAGTTTTGTGCAACGCACCCAACAAAAGTAGTACCGGAGCATCTAGGTTTACAAAATGAATTGTGGGATCATTGTGAATTATTGACAGTGGCTCATCAAGGATGATCAACCTCAATGAGTCTAACTGGCCCATATGAAAGGCGAAGATAGAGGACTTACTGTATTGTAAGGACTTGTACTCTCCAATCTTAGGTGTATCGGCTAATTCAAAGGATATGACTGATGATGATTAGAAGAAGATGAACCGGAAGGCAGTGGGGTTCATTAGACAATGGCTAGATGATACGATATTCCACCATGTGTCTACGAAGACCTCAGCCGCTAGTTTATGGAAGAAACTAAAAGAGTTGTATGAGAAGAAGACAACCGGTAATAAGATCTTCCTGATTAGAAGACTTGTGAATCTCAAGTTCAAGGAAAACCGTTCCGTGGCTGAGCACATGAATGAAGTCAACAATATTGTGAATCAACTTTCCGCTATGAAGATAGTCTTGAACGATGATCTACAAGCCTTGTTATTGCTTAGTTCATTGCCTGATAATTGAGAGACATTGGTTATGTCTCTAAGTAACTCCGGACGAGATGGAAAGGTGTCCATAGAATAGATAACTAGTTATCTCTTCAATAAGGAGACATGAAGGAAGTCTTAGGGGTCTACTCAGCAAGATGCCCTCGTGATACAAGAAAGGGGGAGAGGAAAGAACAAGAAGGGTGGCAGAGCTCGAAATAAATCCAAAGGAAAGTCTAGTAACAGGAAAGTCTAGTAGTAGGAAACATCTTCATGTTGAATAGCCATTTCATAAGATGAACCTTGTTGGATGCCAAGGGTTTCTCATACATCGTAGCCAAAGCCTACATTAATTCTTTTGTGGTCTTTACTTTGGATATATTGAAGGCGACGCTCTTAGACAAAGAGAGTCGGATCACTCCTAAAGCCTTTCGATCCACTAAAGCCCATTCATCATCTGTCATCTTCTCTGGTTTCTTCTCTTTTCCTCCTAGAGGAATGTAGAAGTCCTTCTGATACAGATAATCCTCCATCTGTATCTTCCAAAAGGTAAAGTTTGAACCGTCAAACTTCTCAATTCTAGTTTTTCCTTCTTCCGACATCGCTCCCACTTGAACTAAATGAATAGCCCTGATACCAGTTGTTGCGCAGCATGCCAACAACGCCGGTGAACCGAGATCCAATCTCCGGTCTCTCCCACAAATGATAAACAGGAAGAAAATAATAACTAGAAGTAGAATCACCCAAACCAACAATCCACAAGATAGAATTACGTGGAAAAACCCCAACAAGGGTAAAAAACCATGGTGCAAAACTCTAATATGAAGAAGAACGAAGTTACAAGCAATACACTTACCTTCTCCTATGCTCCCATGCATAGAGATGACCCTTTTGTTAATCCTCTCGCCTTTTTTTCACCTTCGACGTATAGAAACCTTAATCTTATTGTTTAATCCCGGTTTACACCCATTTATATAGCAAACCCCGAAATTAGAACACAAAATAGGAAACCCCGCACTTAAGCCTGTGGCTGGTCGGGCACCCGGTCATAACTGGGTTGGGCGCCCGCCCATTACAAAAATTGTCCAGCGAACTTCAGCATGAATCAAACCAATATCGGGTGCTCGGTCACTTTGACCGCCGGGCGCCCGACCGTTCACAGAACAGTCCAGTGGCATATGACTCAAACCGCATGAATATCAGGCACCCGGTCACCAGACCGTCCGAGCGCCCGACCACAAATTTTGGTGATTGGATCCATACACAACAAAAGTAACAATCCACATTCACTGGGCAAAGTCTTCTAATCAGATGGAACTTTCAGACAGAGTAACTTTTGATATATGTGTTCCGTACCAAGGCCCACATGGTAAATGGTCCAGATCTTGTCAACAAGTTACAAATGTAAAATTTCCAATTTAAGGCCCAATAATTAAACAAGCTGGATAATAGGATGGTGGACTGAGCCCAATTCCATAGCTCAAGAATTATAGGTTCGGTCTGATGAAGTAGGCTGTTGATCTGTTTTGATGGGCCACACTCATGGGAGAGCCCCAACAATTCCCAGATTGGAAGATCCTGAACATTCACCCTTTGGGCCAATTTACATACGATGTGGACCATTTCTTACTGAACCAAGAAGCCCAGATCTCTACAGTAACAAAGGCTCAAGGCCCAAAGAATCCCACTATCTTCAGAAGCAATCATGTTATCTTACACAGCAATCTGCAAAAAAAGCTTCGGAGCACCCCCAAGAAGAGTTTCAAGTGACTACTAATTACCATATTCAGTTTGAAAAAATAAGAAAGGTTTGCAAGGTGAAGAATACAAAGCTGAAGAACTAAATAAAACTCATCGTCCAACTTTCCACTTGAAGTTTTCTTCCACTTTTTTTTTTATTATTATTATTTTTTAGCAAAAGGTGGGAGCACACAACCTGAAATTTTATTGATGTGGAAACAAAAACCATTTACACAACCACTAAGCGAAGCAAACACAGAAACAAAACTATAGATAAGACCAAAACACAGAATAGAGCCGACAAAGCACAAACCAATACCATGTTACCGCATCCAAAGGGCAATGGGGGACCAGTACAGTCTCTGGATGCATAAAAACTTCTCTTAACCCTCAGCGGGATGAGCATCTTAACCCACACCTACGTATCGTCCATTCCATTTCTAGACACAACTTGTTAATAATATAACTAAGATAGGAGGATACTTGGCCCAACGATCATGCCCCATTTTCCTGATCTTGGTGAATCCCAACCCCAAGATATAAGTCCTTGGTTGCATCCATTTCTGCAGCAATATCTCTTATTTGCATCCGCTTGTTTGGAGATTCTACAGAACATGCAATGCCAATTTTGGCCACAAAAGCCAAGCACTCTCGCATTTTAGTTCTTGCAATGCGATGTTGTTCTCCATTGTTCAAATCGTTTCCTTCTTCTGAGAGCAGTCGTGGCTCTACAATCTCCATCACTTGATCAGGTAAAGCCATCTTAACAAATTCACGGAGGCTCATACCGTCTTTAAACATGTCATGAGTTGGGCTTTTTCCTGTGAGCATCTCTAAAAGAAGGACACCGTAACTGTAGACATCTCCCTGTGCAGATGCCTTCCCACCCATTCCATACTCAGTCATTTACAAATTCGAGATATTAAGGTTTCATTCCAACAATTAAATAACAACAGGATTAGTTTTTGACATAAAAGAAGTGATAATCATTAGAAGCATGATTATCATATTAATTTTAAACTTTTGAAGAAAAAAGTTATCAAGGCATAGCTAACAAATGAGTCTTACTACAAACATAAATCTAGCAAAAGAAAAAACTTGTAACTCGGTGAAAACAATTAATACTAATTGCATATCCATCGACCTTCATGCTCAACCGTTGGATGCAATTTTAGGTGAAATTTATCTTAACTATGATATAGAAGGTAGCTGAGGAGTACATGGTCAAGATTGACCAAAAGAAAGACCCCAAGAAGCACTACAAACCTCGGGCGCCTAACTGCTTTTAGTTGGTCGTCCAACTCCAGCCTAAAAATGAGTCCAAACTCTATAGACATTTTTCGTCTAGTTCGGTTACCCAAACTGTTGCCCGACCACCATCGTCGAGCGCCCGACCACTCACCTCGAGGGCTCAAAACGGGACGAATTAGTCTAGTAAACTCTCTAGACATTTCCTATCCATTTCAGGTGCCCGAACTGGGGCTCGATGGACATCATCGGTCGCTTGACGGACTACCCTCAGGCACCCAAACCGACGGACACTATTTGCAGGAATTTCTGATTTTACTGTTTTGTTTCCGTTTTCATTTCAAATTCTTTCTAATCCCTAGAGAGATACAAGACTGTAGTGTGATACTTTAACATTATATGCACCATTCTCATGCATCATGATGAATGCCAGGAGGCCCGCTCTTCATGACCTGTAGGTACTTAAGTACTGGTTGGCCCACGGACTCATCCTAGATGCCCACAATATGTGAAAACTTACTCTAGGGATAGATGCCGGCCCTAGGAGGGTTGACGTGGGTTGATGGAGTCCAACTCAAGCAAGTGGAAGAACTTCCCACTTGATACATATATCATGCATAGTGTTGCATTACATCGTTGCATCTGAGTGTTACTATTTTAACTATTGTGCATATGAGCTATGAGGGGTTCACTCATTAGGCTTTTCAGGTAATGGTTTGTAGATAAAAACAATACATAACAGATTATGTGGAAGCTGATCCACCCAAAGCGGTTCCTAAAAATGAAGCCAAACCAGTGGACCCACGGGACAAGTGGCCCTATTTGAATGAAGAAGAGCTCGCTGCTTTGGATCAAGATATTTAGATTTTGATATTCTTTGTCAGCACTTGTTATTATTATTTTTTTCTGTCATTAGTAGTTTCAAATTTTGTGGAACAATGATTAACTTTGAAAAACGTTCCGAATGGGTGAACTTTAGTTGAATTGAAAGATATAAACTCCAGTTTGAATATAGTGAATATTTGTGAATATTTGTGAATATAGTGAATATAGTCTAGGTTGAGATTTTTGGGATTGGGTTTCGGGTTAGGTCTTCGTCCTAATTTCTAAGTTTAGGTTAGGTGAATGAATTTAGGAATAGGTGTAGGTTTACTTTAGGTGATTTGAGTTTAGGATTACGTTTAGGCCTAGGTTGAGATTTTCGGGTTCGGGATCGGGTTTCGGGTTAGGTCTTCATGTTTGGGTCTAAGTTTAGGTTAGAGTTGTGGATTTAGGAATAGGTGTAGGTTTAGTTTAGGTGATTTGAGTTTAGGATTAGGTTTATGCATTGGTTGAGATTTTTGGGTTCTGGATCGGGTTTTGGGTTAGGTTTGCGTATTTGGGTCTAAGTTTAGGTTAGGTGAATGGATTTAGGAATAGGTGTAGGTTTAGTTTAGGTGATTTGAGTTTAGGATTAGGTTTAGGCATTGGTTGAGATTTTCGGGTTCGGGATCGGGTTTCGGGTTAGGTCTTCATATTTGGGTCTAAGTTTAGGTTAGAGTTGTGGATTTAGGAATAGGTGTAGGTTTAGTTTAGGTGATTTGAGTTTAGGATTAGGTTTAGGCATTGGTTGAGATTTTTGAGTTCTGGATCGGGTTTTGGGTTAGGTTTGCGTGTTTGGGTCTAAGTTTAGGTTAGGTGAATGGATTTAGGAATAGGTGTAGGTTTAGTTTAGGTGGTTTGAGTTTAAGATTAGGTTTAGGCATTGGTTGAGATTTTCGAGTTCGGGATCGGGTTTCGAGTTAGGTCTTCATGTTTGGGTCTAAGTTTAGGAATAGGTGTAGGTTTAGTTTAGGTGATTTGAGTTTAGGATTAAGTTTAGGCATTGGTTGAGATTTTCGGGTTTGGGATCGGGTTTAGGGTTAGGTTTGCGTGTTTGGGTCTAAGTTTAGATTAGGTGAATGAATTTAGGAATAGGTGTAAGTTTAGTTTAGGTGATTTGAGTTTAGGATTAGGTTTAGGCCTAGGTTGAGATTTTCGGGTTCGGGATTGAGTTTCGGGTTAGGTCTTCGTGTTTGGGTCTAAGTTTAGGTTAGGTGAAGGTTTAGTTTAGGTGACATGAGTTTATGATTAGGTTTAGGTATAGGTGTAGGATTTCGGGTTCGGGATCGGGTTTAAGGTTAGGTTTTCGAGTTTAGGTCTAGGTTTAGGTGAGAGTGTGTATGTTTAGGTTAGGTGACATGAGTTTAGGATTAAGTTTAGGCATAGGTTGAGATTTTCGGGTTCGGGATCGGGTTTTGGGTTAGGTCTTCGTGTTTGGGTCTAAGTTTAGGTTAGGTGAATGAATTTAAGAATAGGTGTAGGTTTAGTTTAGGTGATTTGAGTTTAGGATTAGGTTTAGGCATTGGTTGAGATTTTCTGGTTCGGGATCGGGTTTCGGGTTAGGTCTTCATGTTTGGGTCTAAGTTTGGGTTAGAGTTGTGGATTTAGGAATAGGTGTAGGTTTAGTTTAGGTGATTTGAGTTTAGGATTAGGTTTAGGCATTGGTTGAGATTTTTGAGTTCTGGATCAGGTTTTTGGTTAGGTTTGCGTGTTTGGGTCTAAGTTTAGGTTAGGTGAATGGATTTAGGAATAGGTGTAGGTTTAGTTTAGGTGATTTGAGTTTAGGATTAGGTTTGGGCATTGGTTGACATTTTTGGGTTCGGGATCGGGTTTTGGGTTAGGTTTGCGTGTTTGGGTCTAAGTTTAGGTTAGGTGAATGGATTTAGGTTTAGGTTTAGCCGTAGCTTATAGGTTTTAGTTTTAGGTTTATGGTTTCGGGTTTAGGGTGTAGGTCTTGGAGACTCAACCAACTCACGAATAGCTCCGATGCACATCCGGGTCTGCTCCACACAAAGCAGGCCTGTCCAAATGGCCAGGCCACCCATATTGCTGTCCATAGGGAATGGACAGCTTCATCATGGTCATAACAGCGGTTCCCACCTTCCAGGGACCCCCGCTCAACATCCGGATAGCTCCGACGCACATCCGTGTCTACCCCATCAATTTCGAGCTAATACATAAACACGGGCCTGTCCAAATGGCCAGGCCACCCATATTGCTGTCCATAGGAAATGGAGAGCTTCATCATGGTCATAACAGCGGTTCCCACCTTCCAGGGACCCCCGCTCAACACCCGGATAGCTCCGACGCACATCCAGGTCTGCTCCATGAATTTCGAGCTAATACATAAACGCGGGCCTGTCTAAATGGCCAGGCCACCCATATTGCTGTCCATAGGAAATTGACAGCTTCAGCATGGTCACAACAGTGGTTCCCACCTTCCAGGGACCCCCGCTCAACACTCGGATAGCTCTGACGCACATCCGGGTCTGCTCCATTAATTTCGAGCGAATACATAAACACGGGTCTGTCCAAATGGCCAGGCCACCCATATTGCTGTCCATAGGAACAGGACAGCTTCAGCATGGTCACAACAGCGGTTCCCACCTTCCAGGGACCCCCGCTCAACGTCAACATCAATCAACTACTCTTAATCACAAGTATCATGTTCGTCATCTAATTTGCCACTAAATGATAATATAATCAAATATGTCGCCCATCCAAGGATGGATAGATTGAAATGCTATCATTATTTCCATTTACATGCCCAAGCCTAAATTTCGACAGCATCTCCCCCTATCTCTCCAGATATATTTATCTTACATTTCATTTCCACGTCAACTATCCACACATTGTGTGGATTAAATTGACAATGAAATTAAACATAAGAAACATATCCAGAGAGAATAGGAGAGTTACCACACGAAACTAATGACAGAGCATGTAAATGACAAACAACGATAACATTCCAATCTATCTAACCTTGGACTGTCCAACAGGACAATTTGACAGATTTCTATACCTCCAAAACACACTTTATCTATGCTCGGCAATATAGAAATCTCCAAATGGGCTAATTGATTCTATTAACTATTAATAATAAGCCAAATACATCCATAACATACATCCACATAAATCAACCATGGGTAGATCCGACGCACATCTGGGTTTGCTCCATCAATTCCAGATACACAAGCACATGAAAATGACAGAATCATCAACACCATGAATCAAGTCTAATCAAATACCTAATGACTGCTATTTTCTGAACAAATAAGTATGTATGGGGCCCACCATGGGAATCGGATTGCGTGCGGAGTAACTCTGCACGCTCTTATCTCTTATCATGTAGAGTAAACTCGGTTGGGCCCACCTAGAATGTTTGTGATTTATCTATTCCATCCTTATGTTTTTTCAACTCATTTTAGTGGTTGAGCCCAAAATTTAAGCATATCCAAATCTCAAGTGGACCATGCCATGGTAAACAGTGGGAATAATGATTTCCACCATTCCCAGGCTCCCGTGTGATCTTTATTTGTCATCCAACCTGTTCATAAGATCACATGGATATGGATGAAGGGAAAACACAAATATCAGCTTGATCCAAAACTTCTGTGTCGTCCTAGAATTTTTCAATGATAGACATTCAGTTTACACTTGTGGTGTGGTCCACTTTAGGTTTTGATATGCTTCATTTTTGGGCACCATACCTAAAATTTCCTGCTAAGATGGATGGATGGAGTGGATAAAATACGTAAATCACTGTGGGCCCCACATAGTTTACTCCACACAAATATATGCTTGATCCAAAATAGTGGACAACGACGTGGGCCCCACAGGCAGTGGACAGCGATAGTGGGCCCCACAGCTAGTGGACAGCGACGGTGGGCTCCACAACCAGTGGACAGCGACGTGGGCCCCACAGGCAGTGGACAGAGACGGTGCGCCCCACAGCCAGTGGACAGCGACGGTGGTCCCCACAGCCAGTGGACATTGACGTGGGCCCCACAGGCAGTGGACAGCGACGGTGGGCCCCACAGCCAGTGAACAGCGACGGTGGGCCCCACAATTTCATTTTTTCTTTAATTTGTAAATCACAATTTCGAAATCCCTAATTAGGGATTTACTAAATCAGTGGGCCGCACCAAATAGTGGACAGCTAAGGCGGACCCCACATGCAATGGACGATGGAAAGCGACGGTGGGACCCACATGCAATGGACGATGGAAAGCAACGGTGGGACCCACATGCATTGGATTTTGGGAGTGGGCCCCACAATGAACAACGAGGAGAGAGGGAAAGAGGGGAAATGGAGGAAGAAGGAAGGGGGAGAGGGTTAACAGAGGTGGCGGCAGCGTACGGAGGCCGGCGGAGGTTCTTGGCAAGCGGCGGTGGGACGCCGGTAAGATGGTCGGCTGAGATGGGTGGTCGGCAGAGATGGTGGGATGCTGGTGACTGAACGCCGAACGACGGTGGTCGGCGATGAGAGAGACGACCGCGGACGGTGGGGCTGGACGCTTGACAGCCGTTCGAGAGAGAGAGAGAGAGAGCGAGAGAGTGAGAGAGAGAGGAAGAAATGAGGGCCAGTCGCGCTGATTAAAAACTTAAAAGACTTTTACCGACGAAAACGAGAGAGAGAGAGAGAGAGAGAGAGAGAGAGAGAGAGAAATGAGGGCCAGTCGCGCTGATTAAAAACTTAAAAGACTTTTACCGACGAAAAATTTCGTCGGTAAAAGTCAGTACGAAAACTTTTACCGACGAACGTTTTCGTCGGTAAAAGTCCTTCTCACTCTTGGCGGGAACTTGGCTTATTATTACCGACGACCAAGAACCGTCAGCAATAAGGACTTTTACCGACGAAACATTTCGTCTGTAAAAGTGAACTTTTCTGTTATCATTTTTAGCGATGGGTCACTTCGTCGGAAATAAGCTTTTTAGCGACGAAATTTTTATTTCGTCGGTAAAAGCATATGGCAGGAATGAATTTGGCGGTGGCGGGAGATTTTTACCGACGATCTTTCCATTTCGTCTGGAAAAATGATTTTTCCCAACGAAAATTGTTTCATCAGTAATACTTTCGTCGGTAAAAATCCGTTTTCTTGTAGTGTTAATGTGCACCATTCATTATGTAGGGCCCTCTAATGTTGGTCATCCCTCAAGTAGGGCCCACCATCAATGTTATTGTTTATCATATAAGGCTCACCTTTAATATCCACCACCCATTATGTGGAGCCCACCTTTGATGTGGACCATTCATCATGTGGGCCCCACCTTTGATGTGAGACATCCATTGTGCAAGGCATGCCTTGGATATGGGCCACTCATCATTAGGGCCGACATTTGATATGGACATTATCCATCATATGGGGCCTACGTTGAAGTGGTTCATCCATCATATGGGGCCCATCATTATTAATTGCCCACCATGTGGAGACTAACTTTGATGTGGGCTATCCATCATGTGGGCCCCATGTGGGTTGCCCATCATGCAGGGCTCACCTTGGATTGGGTCATTCATCATTAGGGATTGACTTTTGATATGGATTGTCCATCATGTGGGGCCACCTCAATATGGGTCATCCATCATGTGGGGCCCAACTTCAATGTCCATTGCCTATCATGTGGAGCTCGCCTTTGATGTGGACTGTCCATCATGTAGGCCCCACCTTCGAAGTGGGTCATCCATCGTACCAGCCATCTTTGAATGTGGGCTTTTTTATCATTATGGGCCGACCTTTGATGTGGACCATTCATATGTGGTCCATACTAATACCAGGTCATCCATCATGTGAGGCCTACCTTTTATGTGCATTGTCCATGTGTTAGACCTGCCTTTAATGTGGGCAGTCCACGACGTGGGGCTTTGTCACACCCCAAACTCGGGGACCGGGCTCACTAAATTCCCGGCCGCCAAATCCAGTGCCGACAGCCTCCGTAGTACCCCATTCTCGGCTCCTAGTTTCCATACGCCAGGTTCCGATCCTGGGATCTCACAAGGAGGATTTTCAGGATAAACTTTTTTTTTTCTTTATAGATGAGCATAACTACAAGTGTACCAAACCAAAAGCATCACATCACATATCCACTAAGATAATCTTTTGAGTACAGTGCTGGAAAAAGGGAAATACAATGCATAACTAAAAGCTGAAAGATCAAATGCGCGCCCCTGTCTCAGTGCTGTCACGTTATAGTATGTCCTGCACGTAAACAACGTGCATAAGCTTACTATGAAGCTTAGAGAGTGCGTGGTGTGTGCGCAATGCATATGATTGGTATACAGATATCAGAGTAAGCGAAAATTATGGAAGGCTACACTACCAAGTCCATGAATGTTATTAGCCATCCCAAGGCTATGCAATGCAAGGGCCTATATGGCCGAGTGTCATATGCTAAGGATGCAATGTGCGCATGTCAATCCTCGACTACCATATATCATACGGTTTACAATTGGGACATCACCGGGGTCTAGTACACTCCTGGCATTGGTTGCCGCCCATCGCGCGCATAACTAAGTGAGTGGAAGAGACCTCACTATCTGCCTCATCAATAGCATACAAGAAAGTCCACCTGACTCGTCGATAGCGAACCCATTCATGAGCTGGTCAGACTCAACCTATTATATAGCCCTCTGCACCCGGGCGGGTAAGGTCACACCCCCTTCCAACCGACCTCGACATAGTGGGAGACGCGGCCTACTGGTATTTGGCCCTCATGCGCTCATAAATCCACTCGGTCTAGACATTGGAGCATCCTACTGGTAACACAGGGTTTAAGGACTTTCACCTAAGAACATCTTTGGTGCCCAAATACTAGAACATATTTTCGGTGTCCATTCCTACCATCCATGATGTGACTGTGGTGGCCACAACCCCGATACCGCTGGGGTGAGAACCTGATCATGACATACATAATGTGAGATGCATGAGTCATACTATCAAAGCCATGCACCAAACCTACGCATACCGCGCGATCATGTGGGGTGGCCCTATCTCATACAAGTCCCCTAAGTATCTCAAGCTGTAAGACATATGCTATGATCAACATCATCCACAGTCAGGCATACATATGATGCGTATGCACAAATGAATGGGCATGATATTCATTACACTAAGCATATTATTAGTGTGACATACCAGGCTAAGTATATTAGCATGTCTCAAGCGTATCATGTGATAATCGGCCTCAACTGGTCGAATATATAGGGAGTGGGATCTGAATAGAGATTCCTACTAATAATAAAAAAGTCTACGTGGCATGGCCCACTTGAGACTTGAATTAGCTCATCATACGCAACAAAATGGGCTAGAAGGACCGGTGTACGGCGTGAATACATCAAGGTAGGCCCTGGTGGCCTCCAATGAGACATTAATGATGGCCCATATGCTGGACCATATGGGCAGCCCCTACTGTCCAGCGAGGGGTCTACTTGAGCCACGGATCAGCCTCCTTTTTGGGCTTATACCCTAAAATGATCTGTCCAACACATGGACAGTATGAATGTGCAATACATACTTCAAAGTGAGCACCACAGCGGCCCACATGCTGAGCATTGTGAATAAAATACATGCATCATGCTGGTCTAAGGTGACTGATGGATCGGGCACTGTAATGAGGTGTGTATACAACGCATCATCATGGTGGACTGCTACAGTCGGCCCCACCCTTTGGACTGATGGATGATTTCGACAGTCCACTGTCCATCGGCGTGGATTAATACATACCCAAGGTGGGTCCCTGTATCTGGATGACATGGATAAAACATATAAATCATAGGTAGGCCCAAGAGAGGACGGCACATACATCATGTGGATCCATAAGGTGGGCCACCTGTTAGACAAGCGTGGAGCCCACCGGGTCAGAGAAGTTCTGGATAAAGCTGATATTTACGATTTCCTTTCACCTGGACCTGTGCCACAGGTCTGGGTGGCAAATAAAAGTCATGTGGCCATAGGAAGGTTTCAACAGTGGACATCATTGCCTTCACCATTCCAAATGGTGTGGCCCACATGAGACGTGTATCTGGTTCATTTGTGGGCCCATGCCCTGAAATGATATAACAAAACGGATGGACAGCTGGGCATGGTGGGTCCCACGAGGTGGGCCACTACTGGGTAGTGTGTCCAGCACGCTGCTTCAGCGTGGACCACACTCGTGGCCCCAAAAGTTTTGGGCCGAGCTGATATGTGTTTTCCATCCATCTAGGTCTGCGTGACCTCAGCAACAGGTTAGTTGGTAAATAAGCCTCACGGTGGGGCCCCACACGTGCTACAGTGGGCCCCAAACATTTTCAATAGTGGCCATTCATCCCCACTGCTTCCCATAATGCGGTCCACTGAGGTGTTAGATCCGGCTGATACTTGTGGTTTCCATTCATGCAGGTCTGCAT
Organism: Liriodendron chinense; assembly: GCA_003013855.2. Classification (NCBI taxonomy): domain Eukaryota; kingdom Viridiplantae; phylum Streptophyta; class Magnoliopsida; order Magnoliales; family Magnoliaceae; genus Liriodendron; species Liriodendron chinense. The sequence goes on from ML058482.1 coordinate 47,668, forward strand.
GACCTGATGACGGGTTAGAGGGAAAATCGTCATGATGGTGGGCCCTGAAAAGGTTTCAATAGTAGGCATTCATCCTCACTGTTTTCTGTGGTGAGGCCCACCCAAGATCTAGATCTTCTTAATATTCGAGCTTGGGCCCTGAAATGATCTGGGAAAACAGATGGACAGCTTGGATAAAACAAATACATCATGGTGGGTCCCACGAGGTGGGCCACTGCTGGGCAGCCACGGACGCTGGCTACTCCCAGCGCTTCTGACGCGGTGAGAGGCCAGCGTTCAACGCTGGTCCTTTCCTTTTTTTTCATTTTCTTCTTGATATCATCAAGTGGGGCCCACATGAGGACGATCCACTCCGTCTATCATGTTCACCAGCTCATGGGGGACCCAACGAGTCCAATATTGGATAGGTTATGAGGTCTGAAAACTGCAAGATGGGCCAGAGAAAGTTCGACAGTAGAAATCATTATCTCCACTGTTTCAGGTGGTGGGGTCCACTTAAGATTTGGATCTGTTTTAAGTTTGGGCCCTGGCCCTAAAATGACACGGGGAAACAGATGGACGGTGTGGATTTAACACAACATCAAGGTGGGTCCCACGAGTGGGGACCCCACTCACGTCACTCATGCCTCTAACGTTGGACAGTTCCAGCGTCTTTGACGTTGAGAACGTCCAGCGTCTGGACTGTTTTCCTTTTTTTTTTTGCTCTTTTTTTTTTAAATTATTAAGGCCCATATGTGGGCGATCCAATCCATTCATCGCAAGGTGGGCCTAAAACTCTAGATCAAGACAATTTTTGCATTTTCCTTCATCCAGATCTTTGTGATCTAAAGAATGCGGGTGAGATAAAAAAAATAAGCATCATGGTGGGTCACACAGGGTGGTCCACGCTGTGGCAGCGTGCGAGGCACGCTGTCTCACAGCATGGCCCACTTGTGGGCCCGAAAAATAAAGGAGAAAAATAAGGAAAAAGGGGAGTTTATGTCCCCTTTGCACTCATTCGAAGATGAATGGTTGGATCGGGTCGGATAGTCGATCAGACGACTTGATGGGGTGGATCTCCTCCTCTAATCACCTAAGCTCATAAATACCCCCGCTTGACTCTCCAATCTCACTCTCTTCTCACAACTCTCTTTCTTTTCTTAATTCTCTCTCTTTCTCTCTCTCTCTCTCTCTCTTTCTTTTCAAAAGAAAGTGGCTACGTATGGCCTTCTTGTGGTGGTAGGGGCTTTGGGATATAGATGGTATTTGAAAGAAAATGATGATAGCAAGGGGATGGGGGCATTTATGAGAGTGAGTGACTTAGGTATGGGCTTAGTTGACTTGTGAGGAGAGAGAGAGAGATGTACTTGATGAGACACTTGATTGATTGATGCTTGATTGATTGATGAGATGTTTGATTGATTGATGGGACAATCTTGAGATTTGTGCAAGTGGGGCCCACACTATGCATATGTAGCGTGACCCGCCTTGATTTGCGCACATATATGCATCTTTCAAACTAGGTATCGAAACGGAGCGTGCCTCGCGGTGTTGGAGTCGTGGCGTCTGCGCGGTCGCCCGGGTATAAGTCTCGGGTTGTTGTGGTACTAAAATAGGGTGCCTGATCGAAACTCGCCGGTTTGGACTGTTCCAAGTATGCCGAGTTCGGAAATGAGGTGTACGAAGGGCTAATTAGGGTACGAGTGTTACAGGCTTCCTTTAACATGAACCTCCTATGAGAACATGGATCATGAGAGAGAAATAGAAAAGCCACAAGTTAAAAAGCCAGAAAAAAAAAAGGAAGAAGAAGCAAACAAAAAAGAAATTACATATCACAATAAATAGCTTTTGGCACATGCGTTATTTTTACCATTATCTTTATCTTGCCAAACTTGCTCATCTCAAATAAAGTACTTATCGCCTGGTGGTATCCAAACAGGCTCATACTGACCGTTCCTTTTTGTCTTGTAGCTTGACAAAAGTAAAGCCCAAAGTCTTGACTCTTGCCCTCGTGTAACATGATAGCAAGTGTGAGAAAAGCGTGCCGGCTTAGGATGGGAACTTGACTAGGATGGAGGAGAGGAGTGAAAGGCACATGTGTGGTGCCACCAAAGCCTCTCATCAGGCGATCCCTACTGTTTACATGCCTAATCGTGAAGATTAGGCTGATCTGATCTATTGGATGGCCATAGGTATAAATTGAACGGCCGTTGTTTGATTTCTATTGATCATCGGATCAAGATCAGGTAGATCTTTTAGACAATCCATCTATTTAATGGGAATTGCTTGATGGGCCTGTCCGATCATGCACATGCGTTCACTTCACCACGTGTGGGGCTAGTGCCAAAACAAAAGTGACCTTGCTAGAGTGAATTTCCATACGCTGGTACTGAGAAATTGTACACGTTTAATTAGTTAACTCAAGTTAGAAGGTGTGATTTTTGGGACCCTTTGCATTAAGTCATATAATGTAATCATATTTCCTCAAAAAATCCTGAATGCTGATTCACGGACCTGTTTTGCAGAATTGGGACCATCCCATCAATGGTTTGGGAAATGGATGGCTTTACTAGAAGTCTAACCAATGGATAGATCATCGGATCAGCTTGATTTAGACCATGTAGTTTTAATACTCTGCCTGAGTGTGATGGATGATACTTAGGCACTTATAAATTACTTATATGTGAAATACAAATTCAAATTGTGGGTCCCACTTTAGATGTATAATGAACGAATAATTACTCTTATTTGATTGCTGGACATTTAGTGGACGGTTAAAATGAAAAATCAAACGGTCCTATTTCAACAGACAATTGTCTTTTATTCTGTTAATTAGTGTCCGATAAGGTCAGAGTTCCATTTTTTTTTTTTTAATGTAATTATGAAAATCTCTCAAAACGAATGGAAGAATCTGGGCCATCCATTTCCCACTCATGCTAGTGGAATAGATGGCTGATATGTCCTGCAATCAGGTGGGTGTTGTTGTGGCACGTGTATCAGATTTCCGTGTAAATGGGCCAGTTTGAGGGATCAGCCTAGATCGAGCTCATTTACTTCTTAGGGCGCCTTAAATCAAAGCCCAAGCTCAAACTACGTCTTAACACCTGACCTGCTCCACCATGACAGCCATTAAGAAAAATACATGGACCCGGGCTCATGTGGGCCCAAAAGAAAAGACAATAACATATTGGGCTGGGCGTGTTTATATGACCGGTCCAAAATTAGATCAGACATTTGCCAGTTGAGCTAAAACCAAGTGCCCCTGGGTTCGACCAGCTACTCCCAGAAGGCCACCTGCACCCATGGTGGGCTTGGCTCGGAAGCTCGATAGTTTGCCCAGCCTATTCTAGACCATAATAGAAAAGGTACCCTAAGAAGGTTTCAACGGTGGAGCTTCCATCCCTACTGTTTCCTGTGGTGTGTCCCATTTAAATTTTGGAGCTACCACATTGTGTGTGTGTGTGTGTGTGTGTGTGTGTGTGTGTGTGTGTGTGTGTGTGTGTTTTACACTAGAATGAGCTGGTAAAACTGATGGATGGAGTGGATATAACACAGACATCACGGTGGGCACTACAGATCTTAGGGTTACAAGCATTCTCAATAATCCATTCTTTAGATCTTAGGGTTACAAGGATTTTCTATAATCAATTGTTTTTCGGCAATCTAAACCGTCCAAATCACTAACCAAACTTTGGGTGTGGGATGTCTGAAAAACTGCACTGACAAGATAATATCAGCCACCTGATTTTTCCCTTTGAATTTGGATCAGTCACCATTTTGCTTTTAACCATCAACTTGCTAGCCACTAATGGATGGATAGGGTTTCTTGATTAGCGTGGTTTTAGAAATAATCCCCATCCCCTGTTTAGTTTATCATCATCATCGTTGGTTGCAATGGCCAAAGCATATACCAATTAGTGTGGCCCATCAGCAAAGGGCCTGAGTCCAAGCCCAGCCTATCCATATTGGACCTGGGCCAGACCGAGCATCACGTATGAATTGTCACTCCAGTAATGATGAGTCACGCCTTTAGGTAGATGTGAGGCCAATCTAGCCCAATTAAATAGCTGGCCTAAAATAAGGCCCAATTCCAATTCACAGGCCTCAGGACCTGGTGTAAAGTGGGCTGGACTCATGCCAGGTTGGCCTAGGACAACCTTTATCTTTCAAAAGTTGCATTAATATGGGAGGTCTTTTTTATGGATGGCTTGGATATTGCACCTGCCTACGATGCTAGCACATGGGAACACATGCATTTGTTGAATTGTACGTGAAACGAGGCTAAAGGCCTTTTTCACTTGTAGTGACATTCATATTTTCGTACTACTCACCAAACCAAGCCCATGTGGGATACTTGAGCCATGCACAATGTATAGAGTTACCCATTAGGTGGACCACACATGCTGGGCACACACTAGGACTGGTTACTCATTAGGCGTTTCATTTTATATGGACCGTTGGCTAGACTGAGCCCTATTGATGCAAGATGGATGGAATGCTATTTCCACCGGACCATTTGTACCATCTATCTCATCTTTAATTACCCATGAACCTCAACAATCGCTTTGATCGAACTGGACAACGGGAACATTTTATTTTTTACCTTCCATTGATCAATCATGTGGAGATAATTAGGCCATGCTATCAATACGGTCTTTAGTACTGGATCATGCAACCAAGTTCATTGGCCATTTTGATTTTCTACTCATTTCTTTCGTGCCATAACAAGTTTTTAGTAGGAAAATTGTTTCTTACAAAAACATAATCGTACAATACAATCCTTTTCCATGCATCTTTAGGAGATGAGGAATACAATGCTGAAAAGCTATATAAAACAAATCTTTCTTATCTTATTCTTTTTTTTCCAAAAGGTGGGAACGCAATACCTGAAATTTTATCGATGCAGAAACAAAAACCTTTTACATCTCCGAAGGGGTCTAATCCCTCCATTATTACACAACCACTACCGGAAGGAAACATATAACCAAAACCACAGAGAAGACCAGAACACAGAAAAGAACGGACTAGATACAACCATGTTACCTCATCCAAAGGGCAATGGGGGACTGGGACAGCCGGTGGATGCATGCAGACTTGGCTTAACCCTCAGCAGGATGAGCATCTTAACCCACACCTAGGCCTCTTCCATTCCATGACTATACACAACTTGTTGATAATAGCTAAGATAAGACAAGCCTTGGCCCAACAATCATGCCCCATTTTGGCTGATCTTGGTGAATCCCAACCCCAAGATATAAGTCCTTGATTGCATGCATTTCTGCGGCAATATCTTCCATTTGGATCCGCTCGTTTGGAGATTCTACAGAACATGCAATGCCAATTTTGGCCATAGAAGCCAAGCACTCTTGCATTTTAGTTCTTGCAATGTGATGTTGTTCACCATCGTTCAAATCTTGAACTTCTTCTAAGGGCAGTTGTGGGTCTACAATCTCCATCACTCGATCAGGTAAAGCCATCTTAACAAATTGATGGAGGCTTATACCATCTTTAAACATGTCATCCGTTGGTCTTTTTCCTGTGAACATCTCTAAAAGAAGGATACCATAACTGTAGACATCTCCATGTGTAGATGCCTTTCCGCCCATTCCATACTCTGTCATTTGCACGTCTCAAATTTTTGAGATATCAAGGTTTCATTCCAACAAACAAATGAAACTAGGGATTAGTTTTTGACATAAAAGAAGTGACAATAATTACAAGAATAGCAAATAATCATCATATTAACTTTAAACTTTTGAAGCATGAAGTTATCAAGGTATAATTAACAAATGAGTCTACTACAAACATGAGTCTAGCAAAAAGAAAGACTTTGCAACTCTGTGAAAAACAATTAGTACTAATGGCTCAGCCATAGCCCTTCCGTGCTCAACCATTGGATGCATTTTTAGTTGAAATTTATCTCAACCAAAACTGAAAAAATTACTGAAAACAATCTTCCGCTCTCCAATCCTTCATTCTTACTGAGAGTTTCTTTCGAGTTACCATTGCAACAGTAATGGAAGTATAACTTTTACAGGATGATTTATTTTGCGATTTTTGGCACGCGTTTGGTAGCCATTGAAAAATGAGTTCATCTCAATTTAGTTAATCGTAACTATGCATTAGAGATCAATTATTTTGGTAGGGATTAAAAATAATCTTGATAGCCAATAATTTGTATATCTCCAATACATAATTAATACTAACCAATATGAGTTCATTTCTTATTGTGCATTTCTTATGGTAGGTACTGCAACAATGTAGCAACAACAGAAGCAATAAAAAAATGTTTGAGCTTTATATTTAACAACTGCAAAACATTTAAGAAAGAAGAAAGATAAAAGGAAAAAAAGAAAAGCATGAAATTGTTACCTGGAGGAATATAGCCAACAGATCCCTTGATACCAGTCGAGCTGGTTTGATCTTGAGAGGTATTACTAGCAGCATTAGGAAGGAACCTTGCTAACCTGAAATCACCCACATGGGCGCACATGTCATCGTCCAATAGAACATTGCTTGGTTTTAAATCGCGATGAACAACTTGTGTGCCGCAATAGTGATGAAGATACTCCAATGCAGAGGCGACATCAATGGCTATATCTAGCCTCTGAATAAAGTTCAAGCTCCTTAACTCTTGCTGCTCGTGTGCATTTGGATGCAACCACTTCTCTAGACTCCCATTAGGCATGTATTCAAACACTAGAGCTTTGAAATCATTGCCTTTAAAATCAGTGCTTGAGCATGCAGTTACGATTTTAACTAGATTCCGATGCCGGATATTTCTCAAGGCTTCACATTCGGCCATGAAACTCCTGGAAGCTCCTCGTTGTTGAAGATTGACAACTTTCACTGCCACATGTGTTTCATGATGCTCTAGAATTCCTTTGTATACAGAACCATAATTTGCAACACCAATCAAACTGTCCGAAGAGAACCCACCAGTTGCTTTAAAGAGATCAGCATAAGAAACCTTTAAAAATTTGCTCTCCAACAGAGACACAGGCAAAGGATTCTTGTTAGCCTTTCTTCTCACCCGATAAAGAGTGGCAAGGAGAAATGATAAAAGAATCAAACCTAAAACTGCACTAACCACTGAGAATATTACTCTTAGAGAAATCGGCCTTCCATGTTTCTTAGGAGCTTTCATTGGGCACTCTGGCAGCCGTAATTGTGGGATACCTCCACAAAGCTTGTTGTTTCCAAGGACTGAAAATGCACTCAAGTTTTTGAAAACCCCTTGAGTTGGGACTTCACCGTCGAGATCATTGGAAGACAAATCCAAATACTGCAAAAATTGGAATTTCTCCAGAAATTGTGGAATATGCCCAGACAAGTTATTATGGGAAAGATCTATCTGTAGAATACTTTTTACGTTGCTCAGAGTTGGAGGAATGGGTCCCTGAAATAAGTTTTTGCTTAAATCAAGGACTTCCAGGCTCGGACAATTGCCTAGAGTGCTCGGAATTTCAGCCGTTAATTTGTTGTGAGAAACATCTAAATGTTGAAATTGTTTTAACTGACCCACTTCCGATGGTAGAGATCCGATCAAAGAATTCTCACTTGCAAACAGTTGAAACAGAGAAGGAATAAAACTTCTTTGGGTATGGTACCATTCAGCTTGTTTCTATGGAGGGCTAATATTTCAAGGCGACAGTTTCCAAGACTCGAAGGGATACTTCCCTGCAAACGATTTTCAGATAAATTGAGTATAGCCAATCCGGTGATGTTGCCTATGGAGGATGGGATTTGTCCTGAGAGTTTGTTTTGGTACAAATACAATCCCTCCAAATTTTGAAGCTTCCCAACACCAATGGGAATGGTACCCATGACAGAAGTCTCATCTATACCTAGCGTATTTAAGTTAAAGAGATTGCTAATATCTGTGGGGATACTTCCAGATATTGGGTTTCCTCCCAATATTAGTTCTCTTAATTGGGTAGAGAGATTGACGATAGCTGCGGGCAATGTTCCTCTCAGCTGATTGGAATGTAGATTTAACATTTCCAAACGGGTACAATTGGTCAAAGAAGTGAGGAAAATGAAGTCATCGCCTCCTTCACCTCCAAACTTATTACCACCTAAATTTAATTCCCGAAGATCATGTAGTCTTCCCAAATTCTCAGGCACGGGTCCAATGAAATTATTAAGAATAATACTGACATCAGAAAGTCCTGAAGCATTGGATAATGAAGCTGGTATTGGTCCAGTAAATGCATTTACTCCAAGGTAAAGACCTTTGAGATTACGAAGGGTGAGACCTAGATTGGATGGAAGGTTGCCATGAAGTAGGTTATTTCCCACAGCGAATGCAACGATGGATGAGAGGTTGTAAATTGTTGGTGGGATCAGACCGGACAGGTTATTTGAAGAGATCCAAAGATATTGTAACTTCACTAGTCGTCCTAGCTCATCTGGAATACTTCCTTCCAGACTGTTTTCATATAGATAGAGATAAACAAGAGACGAGAGGTTCCCGAGTGCTGGTGGGATGTTGCCGATGAGTTCGTTACGGCCAAGATTCAACCACACGAGCTTTGACAGAGAACTAAGCTCGATCGGAATTCTTCCTTGCAACCCATTATTCCTCAGATGAAGATCCCAAAGATGGAAGAGTTGGCCGATTTCACGTGGGATTTTGCCATGGAAGCTGTTGCTCGAGAGGTTGATACTCCTGAGGAAGGTGAGGTTTGCTACGTGAGGTGATATATGCCCCACCAATTTGTGGGACCCAAGATTCAAGGCGGTGACCCTTTGAGGATGCCGGCGACCGCATGTAACTCCTTCCCAGTTGCAGAAATGGACGGAATCGTTCCACGAGCTGAAGACCTTGAAAGGATCTTCGGATATCAGATCCTTCAAAGCGATCAAGGCAAGTCGATCAGTCTCGTTTCCTATGGCGGGGGAACTGATTTGTATGCAATTCATGCATGGTAGAAGGAAGGAAACGAGGATTAATGACCAAAATGCCCTTGGACATACAAGTCCAAGCTCCATTCTCCTTGTTAATGGGAGGACTAGAAAAAAAAAACAGAAACCCAGAAAAACGACAGTAGCATCTGATGGCGCGTTGCGTTCTAACCTTCGTATATTTATCATTGGAGTTGGTTTTGCCTCCGTCGCATCTCAGGATCCAGCATGTGTCGCCACACAGAGGGACCCATTCTCTGACATGGTCCCATGATTTGAACCGTCCATGTTCCAGGTACTAAGTGTTGGGATAAAAGCCAGTAGCGGAAGCTGAACGTCGAAACCGTGAAGCAATGCGAAATCAAACGAGAAACAAGATATAATCGATCACACACAAGCACACCACAAGTGACTTCGAATTTTACGTGGAAAAACCCCAAAACGGGTAAAAAAAAAACCACGGCACAAATGATCCACTATGAATATCAGAAGATTACAGAGATTGACAGCCTACAAAGTAAGGAAACACAGAGAAAAACCCCAAGTTCTCTCTCTCACACACCTCTCCCCTCTTCCTAGTACGAATAGGAAACCTTGGAAACCTTGGGATTCCTCTCTAAGTCGGATTACAACACCTTTATTAGAAAGAAATCCGAAATTAGAAACACCTTGTGCAGTACTGCGGACTACGCAAGAACTCCACGTGCACAGCCGACCGGTCGGCCTTCACAAAAACAGTTCAGGGAGTTTTAGACCAACGCTGCCTCACAGCTGACCGGTCGAAGCCCACTGACGACCGGTCTGGGCACCAGGAAAACGTCCGGGGGGGGGGGGGGGGGGGTCTTCAGAGCATCTGGGTTTTGCTGTCCGGCCGGTCGGAGCACCCATTCAAGCCAAGTTTGAAGACTCAACCCAACAAACTCCACCGAGGCTTCAAACGTCGAATTAACACATCCTTGCAATGTCATCTCATCTTCAATCATAACTCCACCGCTTCTCGTGCCACCATCGACCCTATCCTTGCAAATTCACGCCCTTTTCCGCTCTTCTCATGTGGCCCTTGCGCACTTGACACATACGAGCAATTGTGGATCTCGTTGCCGTTCCTGCAGCTCTACCGTGAATTGTGCTCCCGATCAACATGTAAAGATGGCCACACCTCCGTGCCTTTATACACACGAGTGCCCCTTTCATCACTTCATAACAACGATCGCGGCCGATAAATACGCACCCTTTCACCTCAAGTGCACCAAGAGAAATCACATTCATCTTCATCTTGAGAACATGCTTCACATCTTCCAGGACTCGTTCGACTCCATCGAACATCCTGATGCGCACAGTACCAACACCCACAACCTTATGAGCGACTCCATCGCCCACAAACACCGATTCTTCACCATACTCCTTGTATGTCGTGAATGAACTCCAGTCAGGACAAACATGACATGAAGCCCCTGAATCAAGGATCCACTCACTACCGTGAGATCCCTTATCAGAAACAGTTAGAACTTCACAAAAATCGCCACCGTCCTCTACGGTATTGGCTCTATCTCCAGAAGAATTTTCATTCTTCTCTTGCCTCAACCTGGGATTCTGACAATCCCCTCTCATGTGGCTCTCCTGGCCACAATTTCAGCATTTCACCTTAGACTTACCTTTGCCCTTGGCCCTCGATCCCGATTTCGAATATCCTCCATGCTCAGAACTTTTTCCTACCATAGCCAGTGCCTCTGGGGAATAACGGGAAGCCACGTCACCACTTTTCTTTCCCATCGCCTTCGATTGGAGGGCTGAGATAACAGTCTCGACGCTTATGGTTTCCCTTCCTGTACACACAGAGTCCTTGAACGACTCATATGAATTTGGAAGAGAATTCAACAAGATGCATGCTTGATACTCATCCTTTATCGGTTCATCGATCTCCACCAACTTGCAAACCAGCCTATTGAACTGCTCAGGTGGTCCTCCACCTCAGTTCCCTCAGCCATCCTCAAGGTGAACAATTGCATCAACACGTACATGCGATTCTCTAGAGATTTTTTGGCATAAACCTTCTCTAGCTTCGTCATTGTTTCCGCCGCACTCTTCTCCTTCATGATATGATAGAGAACATCATCCGTAAGGTTTAACAGGATTGAGGTTCTTGCCTTCTTGGTGAGCCTCGTCCACTAATCTTCTTTCATAGCCTCGGGTCGCTTTCCAAGAGCTCCATCAAGCCCTTGCTGAACCAGGAAGGATTCAATCTTCACATTCCATAGCTCAAAGTTATTTTTCCCAAAGAACTTCTCTATATCGAATCTTGCGCTCGATCCCATCTTCTCATCTCAGATTCGAATCTACTCCACCCAAACTTTATCTCTGATACCACTTGTTGGGATAAAAGCTGGCAGCGGAAGCTGAACGCCGAAACCGTGAAGCAATGCGAAATCAAACGAGAAACAAGATGCAATCAATCACACACAAGCACACCATAAGAGACTCCGAATTTTGTGTGGAAAAATCCCAAAACGGGTAAAAAAACCACAGCACAAACGATCCACTATGAATATCAGAAGATTACAGAGATTGATAGCCCACAAAGCAAGGAAACACAGAGAAAAACCCCAAGTTCTCTCTCTCACACACCTCTCCCCTCTTCCTAGTACGAATAGGAAACCGTAGACACCTTAGGATTCCACTCTAAGTCGGATTACAACACCTTAAATAGGAAGAAATCCAAAATTAGAAACACCTTGCGCAGTACTGCGGACTGCGCAAGAACTCCGCGTGCACAACCGACCGGTCAGCCTTCACAAAAACAGTCCAGGGAGTTTTACACCAACGCTGCCTCACAACCGACCGGTCTGGGCACTAGGAAAACATCCGGGGGGGGGGGGGTCTTCACAGCATATGGGTTGCGCTGTCCGGTCGGTCGGAGCACCCATTCGAACCAAGTTTGAAGACTCAACCCAACACTAAGCTAGTTAAGCTGTTACATTATAGTCAGCACTTCACTTCAGAGATGACATTAACCTATAATTTTTTTTAATGCAATCCATTAAAAAATCTATTTTCATTGCTGTAAACTCATCTACGGTTAGTTTAAGAAACCTTGGACTAAACATATCCAATAATTCACACAAGTTGAAGTATACAACCTAACCGTTGGATTGGTGTATTTTTCCTTCTTTTGTTATTGGAACGGACTATAACAAAAAAGAAGGAAAAAAAAAAAAATTGTTGGCTCTTTTCATAACCGTTCATTTTCTTTCCAAGAAAGTACCGCAATAGAACGGCTATAATTGTCAGAACTATTTACTTTTTGTATATGGCCCATCCAAGGGATGGCCTACTTGATGATTGATCCAGATCTTGTAATCGTCTTCAATGCCAGCACTAATATTAGGTTTAATGAAACTTAGTGACAAACACGGCAGTCCAGTCCAAGGCGAGAGCAGGTCTCAGGATGCTAAGGAGACACATTGACCCGTAAGTCACACGAAGCTCCCACCCAGTGGAGACACATGAACCCACGGTGGGTGCGTGCATCGTGTGACTAACCGTAAGGTACGTTGCCTAGCTAACAGGCTAGGTGCGTTGCATAACTAACAGAAAGTGAAAAAGTTCCCCAAACAAGACCGCAAGTGTGAGAGGCGCGTGCCTGCGTCCCCAGCAAATGATGGTAGTGGCTCATTTGGACACCAGCAGGTAAGTTACTTTTTCTTCTTATATCAGCAGGTAAAGTAACTTATTTGAGATAAGTAAGTTTGGTTTATAATCAATTATAAGTAGCTTTTTTCTTTTAATTTAAAGTTATTTAACCACTTCAGTTTAATAAGTAGAAATGAAGATAAGCTGCTTAAGGTATCAATAGCTTATCTTAAATAACTTACAATCCAAGCGTCCCCTAAGTAGGACCCAAGAGAGGAGTCGCTCGTGTAACACAACGGCAAGTGTGAGAGGCATGTGCCCGCGCCCCCACAAGTGATGGGAAATTAGGTAGGGCTCAAGAGAGGAGTCAAGGCACACGTGTGGTGCTACCAGAGCCTCTCAACGGGATCCCTGCTGTGGGGATGCCATATGTTAAAGATTGGGCTGATCTGATCTGCTAGGTGGCCGCAAGTGTAAATTGAATGCAAGTGTCATTGTTTGATTTCTGGTAAATATTCATTTGCCTTATGCATGTTTAGATCACTGTGATCTTTGTGCTAGGCCATGAGGGAGTGGTTTAGGGCGGCCCCATCCTCACCCAAAAAGTGCGACTCTCACCGTGGGCCTACTTTAATGTATGTATTCTACACCAATTCCGCCCACCTGCGGTGATTGACCATTAAAAACCTTCTCATGAGCTACAAAAGTGTTGGATTAAGCTTTTTTTTTTTTTTTTTTCCTTCATCCATGTTTATGTGAGCTTTTCCCCAGGTTGGATGACAATAAACATTACATGGGCCCTAGGAAGTTTTCAATGAAGCATTAAATCACCACTGTTTCCTAGAGTATTTTCTACCCGAGACTTGGATCTACTCCATGTCAGGGCTCATGCGGATGGATGGCGTGGATGCGGAATACATATATCAAGTGGGCCCAATGGTAACCGCATTGTGTTGGGTGAGGCTGAGGCTAAGGCTGCACCAATGCTGCTCCTAAACCATGAAATGTGCGTTGGACCAAATGAACAGTCTAGATCAAATGCACCTAGGAGCATTACAACTTAAAGAGTGCTCTGAGAGCACCGGGCAGAGTATAAATGGTTTATACACTGGCACTCGGAAGTTGTAAACTGTCACATGCTAGCTTAATTAAAATAGTCCAAATTTTCTGCGCTATTATAAGTCAACGTAATAAAATCATATTGATGGAACATTCTTGACGGTTGAATTGAAGACAAATTTTGCTGTATTCAGAAAATAGATGTTTCTCATTTCAACCATCTACCGAGATGTACGCCAATCCTATATATGGATAGGCCATCATGTACTGTACCTTTTAGCTGATGATCCATCTAAGTTTAGTCTGACAATTTAGACGGCTTGATTTTAATAATTTTGATGCCACGCATGTAATATGGCTTGACTCGTGACGTTTCGTGGACCTGGAGTCCCGGGAGGGGAAACGGATTGCGTGTTGCTTACGCCAGGGGGAGTGGATTAGCCCTGACCTGGATAACACATTGGTGGACGCGGATTGCCAATGGACGCAAAGCGTCCAAACCGAGCTGTGGAGGGGCCCACCGTGATGTATCTACTCCGTCCACTCCTTTTCTAGGATCATTTTAAAGCATGAGAGTAAGAATGAGGCAGATCCAATGCTAAGGTCGGCGACACCACATATGACCTTTGCATTTAATGCAACTACCATTAATGATTAGTGCATTTAATGCAGCCGATATCACTATCTTGGTGTGGCCAACCTCAGTGTTGGATCTGCCTCATTCTTGGTCTCACGTGGTCAACTTAATCTTACACAAGAAATATACGGAGTGGATAAACAGATAAATCACGTCGGCCCCTCCAAAGCTTGGTTTTGACGCTTCGTGTCCACACTGAGTTTGGACGCAATCCCGCGTCCACATTGGGGGTGTTTTCCTGGTCGTGGGGCTCACCTTGATATATGTGTTGGCGCAGGTATATGCGAAGTGAGATCGAACATCATCTCTCCCACGAGGTAACTGATCTAAATCCATAGATCTTCCGAAAATCACTGAACCAAGACTTTCTTGATCTCTCAACGGGCACTCGAAGAACAAGAGCAAATGGAGATGAATTTTAAGAAAAATTTTATTAAAATTGAGTAATTAATTCTCACCAACAAAAATAAATCAATTTATATAGTTTAGCAACCATTAAGAAACCCTAAAACGAGACTGGGAAGAATTCTGATCGAAAATGGAAAGAAACAAATAAAAAACAGAGAGTTCACGTGTAACTCTGTGCGTTGGGGGATCAGTCGTTAGGGGTCGTCGATGTCCCAAACAGTCCAGCAAGCTGTCTTCATGATCGGTCGTCGAATCGCACGACCGGTCGTCGATGGCCCAAACAATCCAAGAAGCCGAGCTGTCTCCCTGTTTAAATTCGACCGATCTGGGGATCGATCGTTGAATCGCGCGACCGGTTGTCAGAAGACATTGATTTGGGATTTTTTTTTTTTTTTTTTTTGTTGAAGTTTCTACTCCTTTTGGTACTTTCGTTGATCCTTCCTTTAAGTCATCTCCTTCATGTAAAGCTCAGCAACCCCCTCTACATCAGTCCCTCCTCCTTGAAAAGAACTAAACCTCAAATTCTCATTTGCTTTTGGTTCATAGTACTTAAACAAGTCGACAACGTTGAAAGCACGGGAAATTTCAAATTCTTCATGAAGGCCGACAACATAAGCACTGTCGTTGATCTTCTTAAGAATCGACACGGGTCCAATCTTCTTGTGCTTGAGCTTGTTGTATGTGTCGGTGGGAAAGTGTTTTTTGTGTAAATGAACCATTACTTGATCCTCGACCTCAAAAACTTTGGCCCGACGATACTTGTCTGCGTCATCCTTATATTTCTTGTTTGATTCTAACAGCATATTCCGCACTTCACCATACATTTCTGTAATTCTCTCGGCCATATTCTCAGTAGCGATACTCATCCCTGGAATTTTGGGCAACGAAACCAAATCAAGAGTGTGTCAGGGGATTCGTCCATAGACAATCTAAAATGGTGACTTTCCTTTAGATCGGTTCACCATGTTATTGAAGGCGAACTCAGTTTGAGACAGGGCCAAGTCCTACTGCTTTGGCTTACTCCTGGAGATGCATCAGATGAGATTGGCTAGGGTCCGATTCACCATTTCAGTCTACCCATCAATTTGTGGGTAATATGCACTGCTAAACTGAAGTTAATTGTCAAATCGGCTTCACAAAATTCGCCAAAAATGATTCACAAACTTTGTGTTGCAATCTGAAGTAATAGTCTTAGGAATGCCATGCAATCTCACCACCTCCCTCAAGAAAAGGTTAGCTACGTTCGTTGCGTCGTACATCTTCTTACCGGGGATGAAGTGAGCAGCCATCTTCGAGAAGCAGTCTACCACTACGAACATGGAGTCCATGCCACGTTGTGTTCATGTGAGACTTAGGATGAAATCTATAGAAATGTCCTCCCAAGGTCCTTCCAACACGAGTAGTGGGGTGTAAAGTCATGTGTTCTTTGAATGTCCCATGGAAGTTTGACATATGTGACACTGCTACACTATTCTTCTAACATCTCGACCCAAGTGAGGCAAAAAATACCATTCTTGTACCAGGGCTTTTGTCTTGTTTCATCCCAGATGGCCTCTAAGACCACCCTCGTGGAGCTCTAGGATGATCTTGTCGCACAGTGAACTCTGTGGGATACACAAGTGATTCCCGTAGAATAGATACTCATCTTGGATATGAAAATCACCCACGTGGCCTTCCCTGCAACGTAGTCACGTATTCTTGAACTCTTCGTCTTTAGAGTATATTTCTTTTAGGCATTCGAACCCGACCACTTCATTAGCAAAGGTGATAAGAAGGGCGGCTCGGTGACTCAAGGCATCGACAACCTTGTTTTATTGGCCTAACTTGTGCTTAAATACGAATGTGAATTCCTACAAAAACAAAATCCACCTGTCATGCACACAAATAATGTTCATCTGGCTATTGATAAACTTGAGGGCTTAATGGTTCGTATATAGAATAAACTCCCTTTGATTGAGGTAGTGCTGCCAATGTCGTAAGACTTGGACCACCGCATATAATTCAATTTCATATGTAGGCCACTTTTTTCCTTGCATCGCTTAATTTCTCGCTATAAAAGGCCGCGGGCTTACCTTCTTGCGATAAAATTGCGCCATACCCACATAGGATGCATCGCAGTTCACCTCAAATATCTTATCAAAATTCGATAATACCAAACAAGAAGTGGAGGACAACTGCCGCTTGATCTCAGTAAAACTTCTATTCCCTTCCTCGGTCCATTGGAACGGACCCTTATTCATGCAATTAGTGATCAGGGCGACTATGGAGCTGAAATCTTTAACAAACTGGCAGTAGAATGTGGTTAACCCATGAAAAATGCGCACTTCATGGATGTTAGTCGGCGTAAGCCAATCTTAAATGGCCTTCACTTTATCTTTGTCCACCCAGATGCCCATAAATGAAACGACAAACCCTAGAAACAGCAAGTGGTCATTCAGAAAATCACACTTTATCAGGTTCAAGTACAACTTGTTGTCGTGAAGTACTTGAAGAACTTTCCTGAGATGGCCCATATGTTCAGATTCATTAATTATGGCTGTAA
The DNA here is from genome assembly GCA_003013855.2 of Liriodendron chinense. Taxonomy (NCBI): domain Eukaryota; kingdom Viridiplantae; phylum Streptophyta; class Magnoliopsida; order Magnoliales; family Magnoliaceae; genus Liriodendron; species Liriodendron chinense. The sequence goes on from ML058482.1 coordinate 64,830, forward strand.
ATTAGGATGTCATCTAAATAAACCACTACAAACCAGCATATAAATGGCTTCAACACTTGATTTATGAACCGCATAAAGGTACTTGGTGCATTTGACAACCCAAATGACATAACCAACTACTCATATAATCCCTTATTGGTCTTGAAAGCTATCTTCCACTTGTCACCTAGGCAGATACGAATTTGATGGTACACGTTACGTAGATCTAGCTTGAAAAACACTTTCGAACCGTCCAGCATATCCAACACATCATCCAGCCGAGGTATCGAAAATCTATATTTTATAGTTATTTTGTTTATCACCTGGCTGTCCACACACAGATGCCAACTTCCATCCTTCTTCGGCATTAGTAGAACCGAGACGGTGCATGGGCTCATGCTCTCTCTTAATAGCCCTTTTCTTTAATAACTCTTCAACTTGACCCTGGAGGATTTTACTCTCCTTAGGGCTCAACCAATAATGAGGTCAGTTGGGTATGCTCGCCCCAGGGAGGAAATCAATGTGATGTTGGGTGTCCCTCATTGGGGGTAGTCCTTGGGGAAGATCATCAGGCCAAGCCTCCTGAAATTCATGTAGCAACGGGTGAAGGCTTGGGGGAATAACATTGCTCAAGGAATCTTCTCCCTTAATCACTATGGTATAAATCTCGTCCATCTCCTTTGCTTCCTCGACAAACTCTTTTATGGCAAATAGAGAGTTTCCCTCCACTAAGAAAGTCTCAGGGCCGCTCTTCGATACCATAGGAATGAGTATTCTTTTCTGCCCATCTTTGATAAAGGAATATGTATTATCACGCCCTCGGTAGGTCGCGTCTCAGTCTGACTGCCACGACCGACAGAGGAGCATGTGGCATGCCTTCATATCCACCACATCGCATAATGCCTCATCTCTATAACTTCTACTAATTGAAAATGAAATATTCAAGCAATGTTTGGTTAGTATAGACACCCCACCTTTGGTTGCAAAGAAATATGAATGGCTAGATGGATGGAGGCCCATATCCCCAAACCCTAGGTCCAAACCCAGTCAACTCACGCATCCAAAACCTAGTCCATACCCTAAACCCTAGGTCCAAACCCATTCAACTCACCCATCCATACCTTAGGCCTAAACCTAATTAACTCACCGTGAAACATCAGCCTGAAAACCACCCGTAGGAAAAATTAGAATAAAATTCCCTGGAGGGTTAACTCAGTGAGTCGACTCATTGGGTCAGCTCACCCGGTCAGCCCAGCCCCTACACCTAGTCAACTCACCTAGTTAAAGCCTAAAACTAAACCTAAGTCTGTGCCCGACTCCGACCCTTAGCTTTGGAGCAAGTTCAAGCCTCAAACTTGGGGTTTTTCTATCCTAGGTTTGGAGCTCCAGCTGTCTGAAGCTGAGGGCCGCCCATCTCTAGTTATGGAAGTTACCACTTCTCGCCGCTATAAATACCCCTTCTCCCCTTCAGTTTCAGCATCTACTCCCATTCTCTCCAGTCCAGAGAGTTTCAAGTCCATCTTCACCCCCTTTAGTCCATTCCTCCACTGAGGAAAGCCCGAATACGAGTAAAGAGTTTAGCCCCGGTCCGGTCCAACCTGACCCTGGTTCAAGCCTCTGAAGCCACCAAGTCTCAATCCAAGCCACTCGAGCTAGCCTACACGACACCCTCGTCCATCTATCCATTTATATTTCAAGCATCATCTAGTTCATATCCAACATAGTGCAACACTCTTTATTTTTCCAACCCCCTACTTATTACATCATAACACTCTTCAAGACTTGATCAGTCTTAGTGTATTCTCTATATCTTGCTGATTCAATTGGATCTTGCCAATCAGAAACTTTGACTGATCAAACACATCATCATGAACGCACATAGCACCTGTCAGTTCGAGAAGTATGCTTTGAGGCTTGTCGATTTGATCTGATCTGCCATCAGAAACTCTTACTGATCAAACCCCATCATGCATTATTTAAATATTTGTTCTTTTCTTTAAGAATATACGAGAGCTAAGCCTAATCTTCAAAGATAGTCAGATCAAATGAAGTAAAGACTGTACATATGTATGGGGAGAGTGAGTCCTAGCACCTTCCCACCTTATAACCGCAGTCCCTTACCTTGGATATCTGATCGTAGATCAAGGGGTCATTTTAGAGGAAGGAATATTCAGATCTCCTTTAATATTTCTACAGGGTCTAACTGACTGTAAATTCAGTGTAAATAGTTAGTGGCAACTTCAGTCTTTAATAAACTCAAACATACTAAACAAAGCACAGCCCAGAAAAAGCCTTGAGAAAGAGGCAAGCCCATAGAAGTGGTGGTACGCCCGCACGCCCGAAAGGGAGGAAACACAGACCACCAGTGTTCATAGAATGACGACTCCACTAGGGATTTGTTAGTCCTACTAGTAGTGACCCGACTTGAAAAATCAAATTTTTTTGAATAACTGAAGGTTAATAGTACTCGCACATTCTCATTCCCGTTAGTATCACATCCATTCACAAAAAAACCCTAAAAATCCAGAAAACCTGAAAAATATATACTTCCCTCACCATTGTGCCTCTTTGAGCTCAACGTCATCGGAAATAACTTTCGTACGGCAGCATAATCCGCACCAAAGCCCAACAAGCCATGTCAGACCATGAAGAAGAGGGTCATCTCTTCCCAGTCCTTGACATGACTGAAGTGCAACCTGTTGCGTAGTGGTAGCAAATAGAAGCCACACCAATAATCTAAGAGTTGGCACAAGGGGTAAGAGCAATGCAAGAAATGCTCTTTCAGTTCATGCAAGCACAAGCAGCAGCAACAACAGCCAACAATCAAGCTGGCCCAGTCCAACCACAACAAGCTTCCAGGGCCCTTCCGGCCTCCATTTCAAATCAAGCACAACTGTCGGAGATCGCCTGAACCTCCCGACAACAAACATTACAACTCTCGACTGCAGGACACTCTTTTCAATACCCTCATGCAACAAGGAGACCTCAGCTTGTCCCCATCGATAGGACCTCTAGTCAATTTCATCATGTCCCAGTCGATGGGCCCCCCCTTTTCAATTCCAGCACATCCCCACCGATGAGATTTCTATTCAATTTTAGCATCTCCTCGTCGATGGGACTTTTATTCAATTCAAGCACATTCCCATCAATGGGATTCCACCGAGTGGAGTCTAAATTGGGATTCGATTGTAGGACCTTGGCTTAAGTAAGCCTAAACAAATCTCCAAGGGGAGCCACCAACACAGGTGTGAACATGTAGGTTGAGAGGAACTTGTAAACTCTCCGGTTGGGTGGATCCGACTTTGAACACCTTGGTTGGGAGGAACCAGATTTAAACTCCCTAGTGAATGCCGGTGTGCTCAAAGGGGTTGAGTACTTGAACCGGGAGTGGAGTAGACCTAAAGTCAAACCACTACACATACTTGTGTTTGTGATTCATTTGAGCACATTGTTATCTTAGCATAGTATGTTTAATTGTTTCATTATGAATGCTTGATAGGAATGTATGCTAGGCACTAGATAAGCACATCTCCATACAAGATGTTCTTTCACTAAGTTGTATAGACTTGAGCTCATTGATCCATTCTTATAACTCTACATAGGTTGCATAGATTAGGAGCTTGATTTTTTTAATCATTTCATCATCTATGCATGCTTAGACTAGATCATTAATTGCTTAATCATATGCTAGTCTAGTGATTGAACCCACTTAGGCTTGGAAGCCGAAGTGTTCTTGCTTACTTAGTTTAAATTGATAAAATTGTTACGTAGGCGAAAAGAATTTCAAAAGGTCCTAATCACCTTCTCCCTCTAGGACTTAGCCATAATTTTAGTTGCTTCGCTCTTAAGCTTCCTCACACACATACGTTGGTGTCGTGTTAGACTACCGATGTAATTTTAGATGATTAAGGGTTTTCCTAGTTGGTCCAAGTCATCTAAAGGTTTAGGGTATTTTGGTTCAAAGAATTAGGGTCACCAAAGTATCTCTTTTACATATTCTTCTTCCTTGATGATGCTTGTCTACTTGAATCTTTGGTCTTCAACTTGCCAAGGCTCAACTGACATTACAACATATGGATGCATGTGATTGACAAATAAGGTGCACTAGTATGCCACGAAAAAGTGCTCTAATAATAAATACCCCTACTGGGGTCCCCATTTAGCATTCATTCATCCACAAGAGCTCTATAGGTTATTCTAGAAGTCATAGAGCTCTCCCTTTAGAGGTATGAAGAGAAGACTCGTGTATCTTCTTTGTCCTAGGTCGAACGCACTTGGTGCTTTCCTCGGGATTGAAAAGAATGAAGAGGGGTGCAAAAGCATATAAACGAGGAGCAGTCAAGAAGGTCGATGGGCCGATGCCTTGCCATGCTTGTGTAATGGCCATGGGTTGCATTACATGGCCGCGTAAAGGGCTGGACCTCTGTCCGTTTGCTGAAAGGTCCAGACCTCTATCCGTTTGCTCCGAAAAGGAGAAGCCCATCAAGATTCGAGTTATGCTCCCTCTTAGGTGTGCTCATGAAGGCCTGAAAAGTGTTCAAGGGTGGTTTCACCATGCAGAATCCGTACAACCCTTCTGCCACTTCGGCATATCCCAAACAGAGAAGAAATTCTGCTGAAATTTCTTTACGAACTTCTATTATACCTTACATATTCTACTCTAGAATCAAGTGATGTAATCATGGAATGTAAAAGAGCCCTTTTATAAATAAGAGACAATGAATGTTTCTCCCCTTTGATCTTTCTTATCAATTATTAGAATACAATTATTCCCCTATCTACCAAAACTACATTTTGTTATGTAAACACTAGTCCATACATTTTTCCAAATCATTTTAGGGAGCCTAAAAATGGGGCCAATTATCTAACGTAAGGAAGGGTGTAAATGGATAGAGGAAGATCGAACACAGTTTCCTCAAGGTATATTAGCTCTTGAATCCACAAGAAATAAAGAAAATTTAGAATAATTTTATTGATGTCTGTCTCTCATAATGAGATTTCAATGCTTAAATAATAAAACAAAACCCCAATTAAGATTCCTAATATGACGTAAACTAAAACTTTTTCGAAGCAGTAAAACTTATTAAAAATAGTAAGTCCTAATTTAACTTTGTTGAATGATTCTTAGCATAATAAAAAGTAAATCCTAAGAAGACATCACATACTAAAATCTAAGGTAAAAAAGATATTCCATTTTAAGACTTATTAAAAATAGTAAGAAGTTTTTTTTCGAAAACCCTAATTTTGAATAAGGAGTCGTTTTCTCCTGAAACGAAGCGATGACTCATTTTAATCAAAATTCATATGTCATGCGTCCCGTAACTCATCCTGTAACAAAAGTTATGACCAATTTACGATTCGTACTTTGAACAACAAATTTTCTCAATCTAGAATGAATTTCTTCGATCTAGATGCTTTTAGGGCCCATCGCATGCCATGTAGCCATAATTAAATGATTCAATTAATGAGGCAGTGTACCTAGCACATTTATAAATGACCCACTAAGGCAATAATCTTATTATAAATCCAGTTATGATACACTCGGTGAGGCTATTTATCACAATCCTTCTAATAGGGGAAATTTTTCTAGAGATGTTCGGAGTATGTGTGAAGGCTACAAAGGTCCTAAATATTCAAAGATCGGACCGATATCCAAGCAAATTCGATTACGGTTCAAACTCAAATCATGAGAAAGCGAACATCGAGCAAATTAGGTCCCAACCCATACAACAATTGGAATGAATAGAATGTAGAGTTTGATGAAAGATCTCTCCCAACCTATTCGATAACAAATCATTATTAGGTGGATCCAGTCCAAGAACCCCTTTAAGGTCCCAAGCAGAAGGGAGAGAGAGTTTAAGTTAAATGCTAAAGGTGGTTTAATTGAGCCATCCAAGATGTATGATAATGATTGATTTGAGGTCTGAGATCAAGAAGGTTCCCTTGATTATTTCCGAAACCGATTAGTGGGCCATGAACATCTCCCATACAAGGATTAACTGCGAGATGAAAATCCAATAAGTCAGCAGTTTCAAAAATCAGTGGACCTGCCTATTCGAAATGCATGTGTGGATGCTTGTCTTTCTACGCTTCCCCCTCTTTCAAAGGTGTGCGAATCACCTTTGCCACCGGCTCGCCTATTTCTCGAGGGCTTTTTCTTCTGTCATGTTGTTGTTGGATTTCACTGGATATGTTTGAATAAATTTGTATAAGACCAGAGTTGCCGCTAGCCAATTGCTTCGAATTTACAGACGGCTAGACCCTATAGAAACGTTAAAGAAGGCAATTTAAAGATTCATTCTTCTAAAATGACTCTTTTAATCTGCAGTCAGAGATTCGAGGTAAGGGATCACAGTTACAGGGTGGAAAGGTGTTAGGCACCCACTTTGCTAGTACCGAAGTACAGTCTTTACTTTACAGAATCGAACTAATACTTGAAAGTCTGAATTAATCATCGTACATTCTTATAGATGATATAATGCATGAATATGGGTTTGACAAGTAAGAGTTTCTGATGGGCAAGTTCCAATCGAATAGGCAAGCCTAGAGATACGCTCGAACTGACATGCGCTTTATGCAATATGCATGATGTGTGTTTGACCAGTCAGAGTTTCTGATGGGCAAGTTCTGAATAAGTCGGCGAACCTCAGAGCATACGCTAAGACTTGATCAAGTGTTTGTAGTGGAATGATAAGCAGAGAGGTTGGAAGAATAAGAAATGTTACACTTATGCTAGATGCAAATGAGATGATGCTAGTATAAGAATAGCTGGATGGACGGAGGTATCACAAGGATTAACTTCGAGCACTAAGATCTGAACTTAGGCAGCTTGAGAGGCTTAGACTAGGGTCAGGCAGGGCTGGACCAGGGCTGGACTCTTCTCATTTGGGCTCTCCTTGGTGGAGGAATGGGCTAAGGGGATGGAGCTGGATTCGAAATTTCTGAGTTTTCTCTAGGTGCTGAAGGATACTGAAAATGAAGGGGAGACGTGGTATTTATAGCTGCGAGAAGTGGTAGCTCTCGTAAATATGCTCGGGCAGCCCCCTGTGTGCCGCCCGTATGGCCACTTTGCTCTAGCTTCGAATCGTACAAACTTCAAACCTAAAGTAAGAAAGCCTCAAGTTCGAGGTTCGGAGTTACTCCAAAGCTGTGGATCGGAACTAGGTGAGTTGATTGGGTTTGAAAGATGGGTTAACAAGGAGAGTTGATTGGGTGTAAGGGTTAGGCTGACCCATTGAGTTGACTCGGTGATTTGACTCATCAGGTTGACTCACTAAGTTTGACTTTTTAGAAAATTTTAGACTGATTTTTCTTATGAGTGGTTTTTCGAGTTGATGTTTAGGGGTGAGTTGACTGGGTTTAGGCTTGAGTTGGACTATAGATTGGGGCTTGCAAGGGTGAGTTTGGATAGGTTTGGATATAAGGTTTGAGGGTATGGACCTTCATCCATTTAGCTATCTTAACTAACTTTGTAGCTGAAGGTGGGGTGTCTACAACATGCCATAAAAATCGTAGAGAAACTTAGCGAGGATTTTACTACCTCGACAACCTATTAAATGAGCACGCAATGAAGAGAAGGGGACTCATGCCAAATAGAAAATCTATCTTCTTTATATTTATCTTTTCGCTTATCGTAGCATAGTATAACATTGTTTGGTCTAAGCATAGATCGCTATTGTCCAGCGTCATCGCTACAATACCATAAGATTAGATTAAATGTCCACAACCCTAAGTTGTTGGATTCCGATCAACTGAGTTCTTACTTTGACAATCATACATCTTGGTCTCATCCTGATAAGCATTCGCCTCGATCATCTGTTGTTACAGACGAATCGAGTATTTATCTCTTGTTTTTTTTTTTTAATTATTATTTTGGTACTTTGTCTATTATAATGGGGTCATACATTTAATTATTAATGAAATCAGGATTGTTTAGCTTTTCTTTTTTTCTTTTTTTCTTTTTGGTTCATCTTTGTTCTTTTGATAAATTGAAATGCTAATTACTGGTAAAAGAACAAGTCCTTAATATATAAGACAAAAATTATCCATTCTTTCGTAAGTCACCTAATCACTATCATAATCGGTGATTGAGAGGATAGCTGGATCCTGCGTCCAATCTTTAATCACTTCGCCTTGGTAGGGAGGCACCAAAGTTCAATCAAACATTGAGTCGAGTATGGTTTTAACATGCCTGCATGTCACAATCACACATGAAATCTACATATGGACCCTCGATCACACATGTGGCCTTGTGTTTTATTGAATTGAGCAAACAAAACTCATTGATCTATAACCAACATGTACAAAATCATGCTTACAAGCAAACTTTACATTTTGCCAGTGAACAAGACCGGGAGTGCAAGTGGCTTAGGTCAATGTGACGGGTTGTTAGATAGGACAAATGATTAAATGAGTTACCTGGCAAATAAACATCAAGGTGGGACCTAGGAAGGTTTCATCTGTAGGTGTCATTATATCACTGCTGCTTTCTGTAGTGAGGTTCACTTGAGCCTTAGATCTTCCTCATTGTTGGACTCATAACAAAGAATGATCTAGGAAAATGGATGAATGGCATAGATGATAACCCATGCACAACATGGTGGGCCCAACAGAGCCCCTGCCTAGACTGATTTCCATCCAGGCAGGGGCAGGACGCAATCGGTGGAAGATACGCAGTAATTGATGCTTTTATTATTTAGGTGTTGGTTGATACTCCGGATGTGTTCGAGACTTGATATGAAATTGTACACGTACCATGCATTAACTCATCTTAACCCGGCTAGATCGTGGAACCTGTTGTGGCCAACTTATAATCAAACAATCAGATGTTGCACGATTTTATCTTCTGATTCGTCGACGAATCAGTGTCATTTGATATTTTCATTTTCATTTTGAGCCGTCCGATAAATTTCAACTAATCTGACATTTAGATATAATTAAATAAGAATAATTTTTTGGTTCATGGTACGTCCAAACAATAATACACAATTTGGGCAATTAATTTGTATGACTTATATATTAACCATGCAATATCTAAGTAATTTACATGTCCCATCCTGCCAGGGTATCAAAGTTTTTCTCTTTATTACCTCACGTTGAAAACATCGGTTACTATTTGTGTAGATGCCATTGGCCACCGAAATGTACGCCTTAATTAATTGATGCAATCGATCAGGTGGACCCATGAAAACCCTTGGTTACAGAAATGGTCCGAACTGGATGATGCTAATTCCATCGACAATGGATTTCGATGGAAGCTCATTGGATAAAAGATACGGAAGTTTTTATTTCGTGTTATTTCATGAAAGAGACAGCTACTTGTTTAGATGCGGTATAGATCCATTGCCATTAATGTGATGGGCACATCCATGGAAGTCCTTATAAGGAAGGGTTCTCATTGGATGCTGCTAGCCTTATGGTCAATGGACTTTTGTGGAAGTCCATATTGTTAGATAGCTGCAATTCCACGTCTAATGCCTTTTCTCCGCAAGGGACAAACATTGTGGAAATCGGAGTCTCTTGTGGAAATTGTAACGAGGCCATTTCAATCAAAATGATTGGAATACATAAAAGGCGAGTGGATTAGGTGAGACCTCCGCCTCACCTAAGATTGTCCGGCCCTTACCGTGAGGCCCGCCTTGATGTATCTATTCTGTATCCACGCCATTCATCCTTTTTCCAAATCATTTTATTTCATGATCCAAAAATGAAGCAGATCCAATTAACAGGTGGACCATACCATAGGAAACAGTGATGATCGACCATTAATGGTCCACAAAAGTTTTGGATCAAGCTGATATTTGTTTTTTCCGTTGACCTTATCAACGGATTCGATGGAAAGTAAACACTACGAACACATTAAAGTGCGCCATAAGAAGTTTTCAATAATAGGGCGTTCAATCACCACTGTTTCCTAGAGCATGGTCCACCTGAGATTTGGATTTTCTTCATTTGGTCAGTGTGATTTTTGAGCTAAGACCTATCCACAAAGGATCCCACTATTTGGACAGTTTAGATTGAGATACATGTGTCTCACATGAATTCCAGTTGCAGCACGAGTATAATCTAACATACCCTAAGTATCATACAACCATAAATTAGGCTTTAAAGAAGCAATTAGTCAGTGTTTCAATCAATCAAACTAAGTAGGATAGGAGCATACAAATCAGATAGATTAATAAAGGGGTCTTTTTTTAAATAGCCACGTGTCAGAGTGTGATGGATGATACGTAGGCAGTTATAAATTACTCATACGTGGAATCCAAATTCAAATCATGGGTGCATCTTTAGATGAATAATGAACGAATAACAACTCTTATTTGATTGCTTAGCATTTAGTGGACGGTTAAAATGAAATATCAACGCTCATTTTTTTTTTTTTTTTTTGGGTCAGTTATGCAACCCACACCCAGTCAATCGCACAACACACCCACGCAGTCAGTCATGCAATGCACCCACTGCTGCTGTCAGCGGTGTGGATTTTCACCACGGAATGGGTTTTGAAACCAAGACCCCTGTTGAAACTCCGCAGAGTCTACCAATGAGGCAACGCTCCAAACCCCAATATCAACGCTCTTATTTCAACAGAAGAGTGTCCACGAATCAGAGTTTAGGATTGTTCGAGGAATCTGATTTTGGGAGTGTGACTCAGTTACAGTAGGTCCTATAATTTAGTCGGTTTAATTCGAGTTAATGTATCTTTCTTGTATAATTTCTGAGTGGCTGAATATTAAGTGTTGTATGCAACTAGAGTATCAAATAGCTCCCCTTGGTAGAGATGGTGATATGGTCCCAAAATAATAGTAATGATGAGCATGTGGGCTGCAACAAAAATACAAAACCCAAATGACCAATTACTTCATTTAAATTAAAGTAAATAATTCAAATTTAACAAAAAAAATAATGTAAATTAAAATCATCATGGCCGTTGATTATAATGCCTGCTTACATGGGACGTTTTTAAATATAAAGAATATCTTTTTTTTCTTTTCTTCTTCTTTTTTTTAATATAAAATTGGCTTTTATTTTTAGACAAAGGTTGCTATTATTTCATTTTGTGTCCATTATTTACGGGCCATGTGAAGCCCACTTTTTGTTCCTTTTGTCGCATTTTTATATTTTCCTTTTTTGTTTTCCTAATTGCACTGATGTTATGTTAGTGTCCGAAAGGTCAGAGTTCCTTTTTTTTTTTTTTTTAAATTATTAATTAGTTATGAAAATCTCCCAAAACAAATGGAAGAACCTGGGCCATCCATTTCTCAATTATGCCAGTGGAATAGATCGCTGATATGTCCTGCGATCAGGTGGGTCTTGTTGTTGGCACGTGTATCAGATTTCGGTGTCAATGGGACAACTGGGGGATCAACTTGCATCGAGCTCATTTACTTTTGGGTCTCAAAATCAAAGCCCAAGCCCAACCATGTTTTAACACCCGACCTCATCAATCATGACAGCCATTAGGAACAATGCATGGACCTGGACTCAGGTGGGCCCAATAGAAAAGGCAATAACATATTGGCCTGGGCTTTTTATGAGGGCCGGGTCCAAGGTTAGATCATATATGCGTTTGCCAGGTGAGCTAAAACCAAGCGCGCCTGGGTCCATGCTGATAGGCCCAGGAGGCCGCATGCGCCTATAGTGGGCTTGTCTGGGAAGCTCGATAGTAGCACGCCCGTTCTAGACGATAGAAAAGGTGCCCCCGGGAAGGTTTCAATGGTGGTGTATCCATCCCTACTGTTCTTACACTAAAATGAGCTTGCAAAACTAATGGACGGAATCGAGATAACACAGACATCATGGTGGCACTACAGATCTTAGGGTTACAAGGATTTTCCATAACCTGTTGTTGTACGGCAATCTAAACCGTTCAAGCCACTAACCAAACTATGGATGGGGCATGGCTGAAAAAACTGTACTGACAAGATAATATCAACCACCTGATTTTTCCCTTTGAATTTGGATCACTCACCATTTTACCGTTAACCATCCACTTGATAACCACTAATGGATGGCTAGGATTGCTTGATTTCTGTGATTTTAGAAATATCCCCCATCCCCTCTTTAGTTTATTATCACGTTGTTTGTTGCACTCGACCAAAGCATGTACCATGTGTGGCCCATGAGCCAAAGGCCTAAGTCCTGGCCCATCCTATCCATAATTGAGCTTGGACTGGACCGGTCACACCATATGAATTCTACTCTAACAATGATGAGTCAGGTAGGCCGAACCTGCTAGTCATGCTTTTGGGTAGATGTGAGTCCAAGTCTAACCTAATTAAATTGCTGGCCTGAAATATGGCCTACTTCCATTCTACGGGCCCCGGGGCCTGGCGTAAGGTGCGCTGGACTCATGCCATGTTGGCTAGGGATGGCTTAACTCATTTCCCCATCTCTATCAGCACATTTCTGAAAGGTCGGATAATACCTTTGTTGGAAATCCGGTCAATGGAAGTACCAAAAAAGCTCAAACAATCACAAACAACCACACAAACACATGACGCAAAAGCACACGAATTTTACGTGAAAAACCCTTGCGGGAAAAATTCATGGCACAAAGTGACACCTCCACTATGAATCTCAAATGATTACAACCCGAGTAGATTCCAAAGATGAAACACAAGCTCTCAAAACCTCACAATCCTCTCACCCAAAACCTTAATCTCGTATTAGGATTCCTTGGTATTGCTTAGCATCAACCCTAACACAATTAGGAAACATATATATAAGAGGAAACCTGTAATTAAAAACTTGTAGTGCGAAATCGTGCAACACAATCAAATCCCGCATGACTGCAGACCGATCGGACGACTGGTTATGAACTATCCAAAGAGTTAGCCCGCCCACTGCCTCAACTCATACCTATCTGACGACCGGTCTGAGCACTCTGTGACTGGTCTGGCGATCAGCCTCAAAAGGGTGAAAAACATCCAGAGAGTTTGGGCTTCAAACTGCACCACTTTGTCCACTGGTCAACCGGTCGGTGGACTCTGCCTTTGCGTATTTGAGACCTTCACAACAACCTTCCACTCATGAGCTATGGCCTATAGAGATTGGACCATGCTTCCAAATTCTTCGTTGGACAATCTTGATCTCCCAATCAATGGACTTTGTCAAGATGTGAATGCTGAGTGCATGGATCCCCTGATCAAGGTGATTTTGGATCTTTATTATCCATTCAGAAGGTATTGTAGACCACTGGATTTCAAGGGCCCACGTCCCACACGACCATGCGCTTCCAAAGTGAGCTAATCATGGAGGATAAACCATGTATGGTCGAGGTTCCCAGAGTGGGGGTGGCTAACATTGTCATGTGACTAACAGGGGTGGGTGGGTGTACTAACAATGGGGTGTGTGTGAACAACCCCAATTAAAAAAGAAGAAGAAGAAGAAGCCCATGTATGGTCGAGATAAGATATTTAGAGGACGAAATAGAAATTGAGGTGGGATTAAAAGAAACACTTTTTCCCACTTAATTAGAGCTCATTTTGATGTCCCCACAAATCAGCATTGTTCCATCCTTCTCATAAAACCAATCCACTATGAGTTTGGAATAGGGGTGTACAGCCCGTTGGCCCGGTCCAAACACATTCAATCCAAGGCCTTTTGAACCCCATAAGGGCTCGGGCAATGGGCTTAGGGGCTATTCAAAATTTTCAACCTCACGTGTCTATGAGGGTCTATCCCTCCGTCAATTGTGTATTTGTATCGAGAAGCGACGTTCATCCTTCATTACCCAACACATTGCAGGTGGGACAAGCATCCAGACCATCCATCCAGTGCGTCCAATCTTTCAGATTGCCTGCAGCTGAAAATCTTGAGTCATCAAATCAAATGGAAATTGTTAGTCCCTAGATATACACGCCATCCTCTAACAGCTTAAGCTTTTAGAGAAAGTGGTGATTTGACATGGTATTAGAGAGGAATATGCATGCCACCGGTAATACAAGTGATTTGACATTCCACACTCAACAGTAAAAACTGATGGTTAGGATCATCCTCTCAGCATGGCTTTCAACCTTATCTCACCTAAAGACATGACCACTTAATGGGCGGTTCAGATCCACCTCCCCACCCATCAAGTGACATGTATTGGGCAACCATTGCCTCACCCTAATCTATGGTTGGGAACCAGGTGCGTACATTACCCACCAGGACCTGCTTATGAGAATCGTCCGGACCCTCTTGAGCTAGGATATCTTGATTAATTACTGGCACGAATCCTTGGTGGGAAGACTAAAAGATGAGCTTTGATAATTCTACACTCGTGTAAGTTAGCCAATGTCCACATATGCTAGCATGGCAAACATTTGCAATATCCAAGCCATCTATCTCAAGGGTGGCATTCAGTAGATTCCCTATCTCAAGAATCTGTTTGGTCCATTAGTCAGGTGGATGGCTTTTATTTTGTAGACAAAGGTTGTTATTATTTCATTAAAATTTCAATTTGTGTCCATTATCTACGAGTCTTGTGAATTCCACTTTTTTCTCTCTTTTTTTGCATTTTTATATTTTACTGTTTTTCCTAATGCAGTGATGTTCTGTTACTGTCCAAAAGGTCATAGTTCCATTTTTTAAAAATTTAATTAGCTATGAAAATCTCTCAAAACAAATGGAAGAACCTGGGCCATCCATTTCCTAATTATGCCAGCGGAATAGATCGCTGATATGTCCTGCGATCAGGTGGGTCTCGATGTTGGCATGTGTTTCAGATTTCCGTGTCAATGGGCCAGCTTGGGATCAACCTGTATTGAGTTCATTTACTTCTTGGGCCTCAAATCAAAGCCCAAGAGCAAACCATGTCTTAACATCTGACCTGCTCAACCACGATAGCCATTAAGAAAAATGCATGGACCTGGCTCAGGTGGGCTCAAAAGAAAAGACAATAACATATTAGCCTGGGCTTGTTTACATGACGGGTCAAAAATTAGATCAGACACTTGCTAGTGAGCTAAAACGAGGTGCACCTGGGTCCTGCAGCAAAGCCCAGAATGCCACAAGTCCACCTCCGCTATGGTGGGCGTGGCTCGGAATCTTGATGGTCAGCCCAGCCCATCCAGACCATAGAAAAGGTGCCCCAAGAAGGTTTCAACGGTGGGCTTTTCCATCCCCACCGTTTCCTATGGCGGGTCCCACTTGAAATTTGGACCTGCCACATTTTATTTTTGGTGCTTACCCTAAAATGAGTTCACGAAACCGATGGACAGAGTGGATATAAGACAGAGCTTAGGGTCACAGGGATTTTCTGTTACCCCTTGTTGTTTGGCAATCTAAACCGTCCAAATCACTAACAAAACTATGGATGGGGCATGGCCAAAAAATTGTACTGAGAAGATAGTATCAACCACCTGATTTTTCCCTTCGAATTTGGATCACTGGACATTATACTTTTAACAATCCATTTGATGCTACTAATGGATGGCTAGGATTGGTTGATTAGTATGATTTAGAAATAGGCCCCATCCACAATGGGACTCACAAATTCAATTGTCCTGATAGCTCTAAATCAGTGCAATGTGGAGGATGAATCACCACCATGATAAACTACCTTTGCTCAGTTTATCACAATCATCATTATCATTGGTTGCAGTGAGCCAGAGCAAGTACCAAGTGTGGCACATGAGATAAGGGCCTGAGTCCAGGCCCAGCCTACTTGTCATGCCTTTATGTAGATATCAGGCCAAGTCCAGCCCAATTAAAGGCCTGGCCTGAAATAGGGTCCCACTTCTAATCCACCGGCCTGATCAAGCCCTGGTGCAGAGTGGTCTGGTCTCATCTAGGTTGGCCAGGGACAGCCCCAATCCATTTACACATCTCAGTCAGCATGTTTCTGAAGGGTCGGATGATACCCTCCATTCATCAGCTAGGCCCCAGAGTTATTGGACCATGGTTCAAAAATCTCCAGCTGGACAATCCGGACCTTCTAATCAATGGACCTTGTCGAGCTGCAAATAATTGGTGCATGCATGGATCCCTTGACCAGTGTGATTTTCGATCTTCATTATCCTTTCACAAGGCATGATGAACTACTGGAATTCATGGGCCCACATCCACAACGTTGCATTTCCAAAGCATGCTAATCATGAAGAATCAGCTCATGTTCGGTGGAGATAAGATCTCTAGAGGACAAAATAGAGATTCAGATGGGGATTAAAAGCAGCACTTTTCCAACTTAGTTACGGGCTCATTTGGATGTCTCCGCAGATTAGCATTGGGTCCATCTTTCGCATGAAACCAATGTACCATGCAATTGGAATAGGGCTGGAAATGGGCAGGGCCAGTTGGGTCTATTATCCTAGCCCATGTAGTGGGCCCGGGTAAAGATGGATGGCCTGGTCCAAACATACTTCAAACCAAGGCCTTTGAAAATGGTGTGGGATAACGCCGTTGCAAGGCCATATCAGCCATTACATAAAAGTAAATTGCAAATGTATTTTTTCAAGCAGTAAATTGCAAACATATTTTTTTAGGGAGTAAATTGTCATAATATAGAAGCATGGGGTGTATAATGCAAAAGTGTATTTGGCATACGGCTTTGTGGTTTTGCAGGCCGAAATTTACATTTCTCCAATTTTTGAGAAGAGGCTTATTGTATTCTGGAGGCAGATTTATTGTAACCCTATTACAAACTGGTTTAATCACCAATAGAGAGCGAATATAACCTTAAAGATAACAACACCGTAACACGCCTCTTTAATTGAGTTTGCCTCAATTCTTTCATATTCAAGGCAAGAGATTATGAGATAATAAAATTCCTCAACCCGCAAATATGACAACATAAATTTGGAAATTGACTAATGGGAGGAGGAAAGAGAGAATATTGGAATGGGAGAGGAATATGGACCCATGTATCTCCAAAAGGGTCATGCAAACATTCTCCATACGTTGGGCCCTACTCTAGGCCATGTGGGCACCATCCAAGCTGCTCAGATGATTCCCCTTGGCCCAAAACTTCATTCCCATACGCTCCATCTCTCTCCTTCAAATAGTGTTCATAGACTTGAGTGGTCAATTGATCAGGGGTGTAGATCTCAGAAGATCACACCTAGGATGATGAATTCGGGTCCACTAACATAACCCACAAGGGATCAAATATAATGTAACGTTGTCATCAGACAATTAGGAACCCTTATAAATTGAAATATTAGGATGCTAATTATTGCTAGCTAGATCTTGTGTAAGTAATATAATATAACTTTTTTTTTTTCAAAAACAAAAATTTATAAACCAAGAGGAGAGAATACACAGGCTTCGGGCAAGGCCCAATAGAAAGAACTAGGCCTCGCCTATCATATGCATGTACATAGACTCAAAACGTAGGCACTCCTAGAGCCGCCACCAAGCAGCGGCAATCAACTTGGCTTGAGGCATTTCCTCACACTACCAATCCCAGCGTTATACAAGGAGGTTAGCTCTAGAAGAAAAAACCTTGTCCGGGTAGCCGTCACTCACTAGCCTTGCTAACCCGTCTGCAACTGAATTGCCCTCCCTAAGAATGTGCACAACGCACAACCTTAGTTGACCAAAATTCTGTTGAATCTTACCCAACAGATACCACAAGGTCCAAGGGCAGGAACCATTACAATTAGACACTGCATCCACAACCACCCCTTGTCCGTTTCAACAACTATGTTGGAGAGGCCAAGTCTGGTGTAGATCTCCAACCCATCGTTCATAGCCCGAGCTTCTGCCACATTGTTGAAGACCTGGTCGTAGGCCTTGTGGAAGTTAAAGATCGTTTGCCCCTTATGATATTTGCAAACGCCCCCACCTCCAGCCTCTCTCAGGTTACCTCTGGATGAGCCATCAACATTGAATTTAATAAAACCCTTCTCAGATTTCTGCCATTTCACACATTGGCAATTAATCTC
This sequence comes from Liriodendron chinense, assembly GCA_003013855.2. Lineage (NCBI taxonomy): Eukaryota > Viridiplantae > Streptophyta > Magnoliopsida > Magnoliales > Magnoliaceae > Liriodendron > Liriodendron chinense. The sequence goes on from ML058482.1 coordinate 82,676, forward strand.
CCGCTCACCGCTAGCGAAAGTTATTCCCAAAGCCTCTTGAGCTACTTATTCCACCAGCGAGGTCGAAGCGCTCTCTGGGATGATAGGCCACAGCTCCCTCAACCAGAGATTAACATGCAGAATGATCTGATTCACCGACATCTCCCTACCCTCACAACAGGCCTTGTTTCTACTCAGCCATATTCCCAAGCAATAAAACTAGGGGCCAGCCCCAAAAGGAATTTAAACTTATACGATCTCCTCTCCCTTCCCATCCAGGAGGAGATCCTTTGTTGAATAAATCGAGAAGGAGAAGGAAGGATGCTAAATAACTTGCCAAAATGGGACCATACCTTGCTTGCAATAACCCATGACAAAAAAGATGATCTAGGCTCTCTTCACTTCTGAAAATATGAGAGGGAGATTGTAATGACAGGTTGATGGTTTGCTCTTGATTAACCCTGCTCCTTGGTTGGCAGACAATTGAAGCAACATTTTGTCATTGCTTTCATGTCATTGCATATTGTATATGTTTTTCAATTGAGGACAATGTAAGGTCTTGGTTAGGGGTTGAGATTCCTTGATGAATATACTAACATTTTATGACATTTCAAGCATTTTTGTGGGAATTTTTTCAATTTTTCTGATTTTAAATTCTTTTGAAAAACTTTATTTCCATAAATTTATGAATATATGAATATGAGAGGAAGAGAGATGAAGTGATTTGATTGTGAAACTCTTGAAATTCTTTAATTTAATAGTTGTCTATATGAGTTTCCATCTTTATATGACTAATAGCAATTTTAAACACATTTAGATTCTAGTTCACATTTCACGATTCTCATAATTGAAAGGATTAGAAAGGAATTTTCTTAGATGAGTTAGATTAAGATTTAAAGTGTTGAGGAACTAAGCCGAGTTGTCCATCACATTCAGGAAGAAAAGAAAGTTAAGATAAGGATTTTTAAAAATCATATCTCATATTTTGATAAGAAAAGACCAGAAAAGAATTATGTTGAAAATCTATTGAGAAAGACCAAAAAGGGCTACCTATCACAAACCAGGGGAGGGCTTATAACCCAAGCTGGTAATGGGAAGTAGTGTGAAAGTCGTCGATAGACTGTTAAGGCAAAATCCTGTTATAGGCTTGTTGTTGATCTGTACACTTTTAGATCTTTTAATCTAGTTTATCTATGAAAATAAGAGTAATCCTGAAAATTTATGAGTTGGACATTCACTATGCACACTAGACCACATTTGTTCGGATTCTTCTATTTGTTAATCCATCAGTGGGAACTCTATTTTAAAACACTCACTATGTTTAAGCAAGATTAAGGTTTCAGTATCTATCACTACTTCTTTCGGAATTTCACATTCATATATCTTTGAGTCTATAGAAATAGTTTTTGAAAGAGAGTTGGGTTGGGAAAATTAGATTTGTTTCACACATGTTTTGCTCGAGACTAGCAAAATGTTGGTTGAGGGTGTGTTGAGCTTTGAATTGTGCATAATTCTAATCCCAATTCATCACACATTATGCATAGTTTTGATTGTTAAAAAACATAGCTCACACATGCATTTATGATTGTGCCAACAAATGAGAGATCTTTCGGATTCAAGGACAAGAGGACCACTTTTGGGTACATTGAAATTCACTAGAAGAAAGCTAAGAGGTGGATGAAGTAAGTATAGAAGAAAGGAAGAAGTCTGAAGTAAAAAACTAGAAGAATGAAGGAACAACAGATTTCGATAGGTGTTTAATAGGTCTTCGATATATCGAAACACTATTCAATAGATCGAAAAATGTGCTAAAAATTTGGACTCTCTGGACATAAATCTCGATTAATCGAAGCATTTTCGATAAATCGATATTTGAATTTCGATATATTGAAACCCCATTTCAATATATCGAAAAATCTATAGAAAAACTCATAAACTGTCTGGACATACTCTTCGATTCATTGGAATGGCAGTTTCGATATATTGAAAGTGTTTTGATATATCAAGGTTCCTATCGAAATCGTTGCTAGTTACGTAATTTCCAAAATATCCCAAGATGGTGCGTTGTTTTTGCTATAAAAGGACATTTCCACCCTCGTCTAAAATCATCATAGAGAAGACCTAAATGTGCTAGAGGTGGAGAGGATCTAAGAAAAGCTTCTATAACTCTGGTTTTTAGGGTTTTTCATGTTCTTAATAGTTTTTTTTTTTTAGTTCAATCATGTCTCTGATTAGCTAGACCTTTTAGCTAGGGTTAAGAGGTGAAGCTTGTAGTTATTCTTAATATTTTAATTCAATTCTAGGTTTCACTTTAGAATTTAATGTTGAACAATGATTTATATTTAAGTTTGAATGAAGTTTTAAGTTCTAGTTCTTTTTTGATCCCTTGATGGCTCTGGTTTCATGTGATACTTAGAAAATTTAAACTTGGATTCTTATTTGTTTTGCAAGGTCTAGACCTTTACGATTCAAGGAATTGAATTTCCTACGCTCTAGAACTTGGTTCTTAATGTGAAAACTAGTTAAACTAAAGTTCTTATCTTCTCCTTTCATTTTCCTTTCTTGTCTTTATTTTCACTGCAGCATTCATTTCTATAGTGGCCCTTCTTGTCAACAATTTTAGCATTCAATATCTTTCCTTATTCTCGACTTGCCTTTGGATTTATCTCGGGTCTTACCACCCTTTCTATTCTTTCCACTCCCTTGGTCCTCTATCACTAGCGCCTCTTACTGAGACAACTCATGTGCCTTTCTTCTAATCTCCTCATTGAGAAGACTACTTGTTACTTGGTCCATTAAAACATTCCCTTTTGGTATGGAGTTACTCAGGGACACAACAAGTGTCTTCCAACTATCAGGAAATGAACCGAGAAGCAGTAAAGCCTGTAGCTCATCATCTATGATAAACTTCATGGTGGAGAGTTGGTTCACGATGATTTTAACTTCATTCATGTATTTAGCAACCGAATCACCATCTTTATACTTCAGGTTTACAAGTCATTTAAATAGGAATATTTTATTCACGGTTGTCTTCCTCTCATACAACCCTGTGAGTTTTTTTCCATAGGCTAGCGGCTGAGGTTTTCGTAGACACATGGTGGAATATCGTATCATCCAATCATTGTCTAATAAACCCCAATGTCTTCCGGTCTAACTTCTCCCAATCTTCATCGGTCATATCCTTCGGCCTAGCCGATTTCATTGAGATTGGAGCATAGAGATTTTTACAATAAAGAAGATCATCTATCTTTATCTTCCATATGGGTCAGTTGGACCCATTGAGGTTAATCATCCTTGATAAGCCACCCTCCATAATTTATAATGATCCCACTGTCCGTTCAAATAACTTGGATGCTCTGATAACACTTTTGTTGGGTGCATTATACAAAACTTCAGGATCTCGCACGCCAACTATGTGAATTATGTGATATGGTAGTATAATAAATATAATCAAATTATCAACCACATGAACACAAGATATTTTTAAATGGAAAACCCTCAATAGAGGTAAAAATCATGGGACCTCGTCTAGATCAACAATCCACTATGTAAAAGAATGTTTACACAACAATCACAAACATAACCCGTTTGGATCTAATCTCCTTCACCCACAAACGGGTGGATAACAATAAAAAGAGAACTAAAAAACGAAAGATTTTACTGATACGAGAACTACGAAGAACCTGAGAATTGGTGGATAGCGTGGATGAAGTGTCACGAGCCCGAACCTTCTCTCTCTCTCTCTCTCTCTCTCTCTCTCTCTCTCTCTCTCTTTTCTTTTTCTTTTTTTCTCTCTCACCTTAGACGTATAGAACACCTATTATGATACTCTAATCTCGATTTGCAAGTGTTTATATAACACTTCGCAAGAATTAGAGCAAAAACAGAAAATTGTGTTTTGCAGTCCGCGCACCTGTCAGGCGCCCGACCAAACACTGTTAAGTGCCCAATAAAAGGAAAAACTATCCAAAGAGTTCTCTGAAAAAAAAAAAAAAAAAAAAACATATGAATTTCGGATGCCTGACCCAGCTTGGTCGGGCTCCTAATTAGGGCTTCGGGCGCCTGATCACCAGACATCGGTCGCCCGACAATCTCCAAAATTGTGCAGTAACCAATTGTTCATTCAGGGTGAATTTTGGTCGCCTGAGTGAGACTGGTCAGGCGCCCGATGACCCCCGAGGTACACTCTCTCCTCTCCTCATGAGGAGGAACACCCCATCAAGATGCTCAAGTTTTTATTTCATGAAAGTGACGGTTACTTGTTTAGATATGATATTGATCCATTGTCATTCGCCACATTACCGGCAGCTTGGTAAATTGATGAAGTCAATGTGGTGGGCCCATCCATGAAAGCCCTTAATTATAGAAGGGTTCTTAATGGATGATGCTAGCCTTATAGTCAATGTACTTTATGAAAGTCAGATTGCTGGATAGCTGCATTTCCATGACTAAGACGTTTTCTCCGCACTAGCAAATTCCATGGAAGTCCCCGGCCATGAATGAGTGGCTACGGTTCTCCACCTTTGATCTGTCCATAACAACAAAGAATTTGGTCTTTCAATGTGTAAATAAAAGCATTTAACGAAAAATAAGTTTTCGAGTACCCAACTGCCTAGTGTTGTAGTAGTTATCAAAAAATGGCATCAACCAACTTGGATGATTTATTAGAGAGAAAATAATCGATGCATAGTTCTTAAACTGAATTTTTTTTATGATAGATCTAAATTGAGAATCATAACTTGACCTATAAGAGACGGCATTGCAGAAATTACATTAAGTTTATTTCATTCAAAATAACTGAAATACATAGAAGAAGTGGGAGATCCGGAAATTATAACGAGTTTATGTCATTCAAAATGACTGAAATATATAGAAGTGAGAGAGTGTTGAGAATTTTTACTTCCAGATATACATGAATCCATTCACACACATAGTGAAATGCTCATATGGAACCAGTTCTCATGAGCACTTTTTTCACACATGATGTGAGCGCAAAATCCGAATAGTCCATTAGATGAGTTACCTCATGAAACCCCTAGGGCACAAAAGTTAGCCTGATCCAAAAATCAAGTCGGCCATGGCAAAGTGAGAGGAAATTCTTTCCCTTGATTTGCCTCACACTTAGCTATGGCCCACTGAATTTTTGGATTAGGCTAACTTTTGGTCTCTAGAGGTTTCATGAAGTGACTCATCCAGTGGACCGTTCAGATTTTGTGCCTACATCACATGTCTAAAAATACTCAAGAGTTCCCCTGTGTGTTCATGCTTTTACACACACCACTGGTCTCCTGCACACCAGACCTTAAAAACGCCTACAGGTCTATCTTGTTCATGTGGGCCCCACCATGATGTGTATCTAAATTCCATTTCATACATCAGAAGCGTTAGCCATGTTAAGCCTAGGGACAAAAAATTAGCCCTATCTGTGAATCAAGTGGGCCATATGAGTGAAATCAATGTTACGAGGATATCCTCCCTCCAAACTGTTTCCCTTTGTGTGGCCCACCTAAATCGCAGATGAGGCTAATTTTTGGCAGCTGGACCTAAATTTTAGAGTGACTTGTAATGGTTGGAATGGATTTTTAAAAAAATCTAATGGTGGGCCCACCCAATTGTACAACCCTTTGCGTGAGATTTAGGCAGATAGATTTGGAGTGAGGCACTCACCACACACTCACCACATTTAGAGTAGTATTAAGATTCTATGGGCCCCACCATGATGTATGTGTTTTATCTACACCATCCATACATTTGGCTAGCTCATTTTAGGTATGAGCCCAAAATTGAAGTATATTAAGTACACCACACCATAGGAATTAAATGCTTAACATTGAAAACTTCTTGGGGGCAAGGGAAGAATTGGTTCAAGCGGATATATGTGTTTTCCATTCATTGAGATCTGTTTGGCCTTATTAATAAGTTGGATGACAAATAAAGATCACTATGGGCCATAGGAAGGTTAATTTCAATGGCGGACGCCATTATCATGACTATTTTCTTTGGCATGGTTCGTGCGTAAGCTTTGGATATGCTTCAAATTTGGGCTCATGCCCTAAAATGAGCTAGAAAAATGGATGGGCAGTGTGGATAAAACACATACATTAAGGTGGGCCCTACGGAGTCTTAACACCACCGTGGAGGGTGGTAAGCGAGCGCCACACTGGACCGAGCTCCTGTCACGTTGCTTCATTGAAGCATTTTAATAAGGGAGTTGTCCAGTTCAAGTGGGCCTCACAGAGTCTTAACACCATCGTAGAGGGTGGCAAGCGAGCGCCACTAGACCGAGCTCCTGTCACGTTGCTTCATAGAAGCATTTTAGTAAGGGAGTTGTCCAGCTCAGGTGAGCCCCACCATCATACATTTTCAAAATTCACTCTCACCATTAGGTGACTGACTTAATTTTAGGTCTGGGGCGGAAAAACCAGCTGCAATCATAAGTTAGGTGGATCACAAGAAGAAAAGCATTGTACATGATGACACTTACCCTCCCTACCATTTCCCTTGGTGTGACCCACTTGAATCACCAACAGAGCTGATTTTTGGGCCCTCTAGCTAAATTTTAACATGTGATGTAATAGTTTGAGTGGATTATATATATATATATATATATATATATATATATATATATATATATATATATATATATATATATATAATCATCACTGTGGTCCTTAGAAAAGAATCCAAGGGATGATGTATCTCCTTGTAGACACCCAACCTAGCTATGCAGACTGTCGGCCAGTGATTGGTCGATGGTCACCTGTCATCCCATTGCACCAGACAGAGCCCCTCTAAAACATCTTGCATGCAAAGTGCCACCTATTAACCGTCGATCAACCACTAACTGACCGAAACCCAGCGCCCAATCTTTCGCACCCTGGAGATTTCCAACAGATCCTATATGAAAAATTCCAGTCAAGTGTCCGTCGACTGATGGATGGCTGACGATTTTTCATCCTATAAATTTGCCTGCTGGCATTCCTCCAAGGCGGAGAGACAGGGTAACAGAGAGTCCGGGAGGGGCCAATGCCAGTAAAAGAGGGACATTGGGTGGGGGTCTTTCTCTTCGAAGAATTTGGAGATCCTTAATTGACACTAAAACCTTGCCCGGCTTTTCTAACTAGCTCAAAAAAAAAAAAAAAAAAAAAAAAAAGAAAAAAAGAGTCTATTAAAGGAGCCAACGAAATCAAAGAGTAGGGTTGGAATCGGAAATATTCGTCCATCATTTTTTACAGAAAAGTGTGCCGGGCTTTTCATTTTCTTTCTCATATTTCAAATTAACTTGCATTCCAATCTACACATTTCAAACACATCAACAATATATACACTTACTTTTTTCATTTTATTTTCAAAATTCTCTCCTATCTACTTTTTTTATTTATTTATTTTGTTTGCCTACTCGGGGTCATTTGTCACTGCGAAGTAAGGCCAAAATCTTCTTTATTTTTTGTGTGCCCGTCCTCCTGTGGATTATGCGAAGCATGATTATATATATAGTGTATGTCGAAACTCTACTGAATCTCTTAAAATATTGAGAAATCCTATAAAGTAGAGATTGTGCACTGCACAAATCAACCATAGAGTCACTTGAGTCGGCGGAAAATCTTACGATTCACCGACTGTTAAAATATTTTATGATTTCTAGTCGGTTGTAGATTCCAACCTTCATTTAGCTAGTGGCGACTCCAAAAATCAAACACAATTCTACATCTCAGTCAATTCTACACTCCATTTACGCAATTGATAAGCAGAAGTGAAAATAACCACTTATGCGGTGGGATAGTGTTCACACGATCCTCTAATTGTTTCAAGGGTGGCATCCCTCTCCCAAACTGTTTCATTACGAATAGCCCACTTAAATCACAAACCCGGCTGATTGATGGGCCCCACAGATAAAATGGGATGACTCACTTGGTGATCAGGGTAGATTTCACTTACACATCAAAGTTGGGCCCACTTCATCGGGCCATATGTTAAGTCGGCAGTGTAACAAAACAGTTTAATTTGGCTACTACTATGCCATTATGCAATTCCACGTAATTTCTGGCAGTGCGTGTTTCATCAATCACTCTTTTCTCAAATAGACATCAAACTTTGTGTGATTGTTTTGCATTATTTTCAAAATGGAGGAGACATGCCTTTCTCATATTTGTCACTATTTACACCTATCTAGACCGCCCAAAATGTGGGTTCCATCATGGATATTATGGATGGATTGTGTTTTTAAAATAACACTGATCAATTTGAACCACCATGCCATGTGCATGATTGAAGAATCTCCATGCTTAAATGGTGCAAAACTAACATCAAAATTCAGAATGGCAAATCCTTGCTTTTTTTATTTTTTACTTTTTTCCGGTCACTATTCGCAGCCCAATGTTGACCGGCATGCTGAGTGCTCTAACAATCATAGCCACAAGAAAGTTGTGTTGCCATTGTTGTATTGACTATTTAAGGATGAATTTAAAACAGGGAAAATGAATTTTTTTATGGCCCCAAATCAACTCCAAAAATCAAAGATGGGTCCATCATGGATATTATGGATGGATTGTGTTTCTAAAATAACACTGATTAATCTGGACCACCATGCCATGTGCATGGTTGAAGAATCTCCATGCTCTTTCAAATGGTGCAAAACTAACATCAAGATTCAAAATGGCAAACCGTTTCTTTTTTTTTGTCTTTTTTCTTTTTTTCTTTCTTTTTTTTTTTTTTTATACTTTTTCTACTGTCACCTCTCAAGATAAAATATTCACCGCCCACTGTTGACCGGCATGCTAAGTGCTCCAACAATTATAAACTCAAGAAGGTTGTGTTGCCCAAATGATTGTTACATTGACTATTGACTAGTTGAAGATGGATTTAAAAGAAGGAAAAGAAAATTTTTGATGGTCCCAAATCAACTCCAAAAGTCAAAGATGTGGTCATTTTTATACCTTGATTATGGAAAATAACTTATTTGCAAATGTAAGAGAATATAGATGGTTAAATTGTTCGACCATCTTCGTATGTGGGCTCCAGTGGATGGCGACACAAGGTTAAGTCCCATAATAGACGTGCAGGCACACAATCCAATGTGAAATAGAGATGAGAGATCTGAGATTTTCATATGGTTTGAACTAAAACTTGGATTTCATTCTTCAACAGTTAGGTAGTTCCACTAATCAAGTAGGCCACGACATAAAAAATAATCTTTTAGGATTCCATTGGTTTGACAATTTATGGCCCACCCAAGCTGTGCAATTACATGATTTTTAGGTGAAAAAATCAGAGAGTTATATGTCACTATATGGAAATATCAAATACGGCTAAGTGTTCCATATTGGCATATGCGAGTAGAATAAGCAAGATGCTCATATTGAGTTTTCATTGGTAGGGCAGTCATTGGGCCGGACAGACAAAATCAAATTTTTGAATAGGCCCATCCCAAACAGTTCATAATCCGGGCTGAAGCCAACCACAGGACCACCCAGTCGACAGACCTACTCTTTGGGTGGTAGAATAAAAGGTTTGCTCTCATAAATCCAACATATCACAATATGATATGTTGGGCTCTAACCCTTGAAGATGGGTCATCTTCCCATGATCCAAACTGTTTGAAGGGCAGGTGGAAGGAAGACCCAACAGGAAGTGGTTGAGGTAGTTAAAAAACAAAAAACAAAAAAAAAAAAAGCATTCAGACAACCTATGGTTATGGATGGTCCCAATTAGTTGGGATAAGGCTTGGATGATGATAATCTATAATATTAATTAAGTAGTCATATTTTATTTGTGATACTGATAACAAATACTGATGTGACCTGATTTCTTAACAGATAATAAGATGATGGATCAGATCCGACCTGATTTTAAACAAGTCTGATTTAGGATTCAGATCTATTCAAATCGGATCAATTTCTCAGGTGCCATCGGATCCAATACCCATTTGCCAATATTTCCAATCCAATGTTTGGCCAGATGCATACGATCAAAGTGGGCCTCCTACTCAAAACCCTCAGGCAATCTAATCTAGGTGCATTTGGTTGTACCAAATATCATGAAATTTCATGTCCATATTTCGTGCATGCAACAATCTCATGGAAAAAGAAAAGGCTACAGGTGCGTTTGGTTGCACCAAATATCACGAAATTTCATATCCATATTTCGTGCAACCAACAATTTCATGCAACAAACCCACCACACAACTATAATGTTCCACCTGTAGCACTAGCCCAAACTCCAAAACCATTGATTTGAAGCATTCAAGCCCATGGCCAACTTGACCCTTGTGGCCACATGCTGAGAGGACTGTTAGAAATGCCACCTCGGTTGGCCTTGTCCCTTCTTTCAACATCTCCCCATGTCACTTGTTGGAACATGATGTTCCAGCCATACGCACCAAGCAACGACGTCCACAGGACCACATCCCGCTTCCGCACTCCCTAGATCAAAGACGGACCTGGCCTCACGTATCAAGCTGCATTTTCCATACATTTCAATCAATGCACTTTGAATGAATACGTCGTGCCGCACATGGGCCATCCTCCGGATTTGGTACGCATGGGCCAGCCTACCCAATTCGATGGCCGATAGCCCTGCACATGTAGTGTGGCGCATATTGTGTACTTGTTAGGATCCAAACTCAGCATGCCTCTATGTAACAAACATAGGCCGTCCATCCTGGCATCGGTGTACCCTGTTGTTAGCGCATTAGCACGCTAGGTGTTCTTCATGGGAATTTCATCGAACACCTGCTGAGAGTCCTCGATGGCCAACAACTTCATGTAGAAATCGAAGACCACAGTGCCCACATAGACGCTCGATGACCAACCGGATTTCAATACGTGGGCATGGATCGGTTTGCTGGAATTTGGTGCCTTCCTGGAAACAAAAGCATTTAGGGCACTGCCAAGCACGTATTTGTCCAAGCGGAGGCTGGTTTTGTGCATGAGAGAGAAGGTTTCGAGGGCGAGGAGTGGAAGGCTGTGGTGGGAGAAGGCAGTGACGGCAGCATTCCAACGCAATGGGCTGGTTCTCTTCATGGAATTGAAGAGGTTAGACAAAGGGAAAACGGTGGTGGTGGGTGATGCATGTGGTGTAGATTAAGATGAGCTGGGTGTGAATGTTAAAGGATGTGAAGAAGAAGCCCGTTCTGAACAGGAGAGAACGGAGGGTTTTGGTGGCTTTGAGGCTTTTGGTTTGAAGGCACTGGTGTAAGAGATAGGAGAGAGATTGGTTTAATCTTTGTGGCGTGGACATCTGATGAACGGTGGGGATTTTAGTGGTGTCTGAGAGATTCAAACATAGGAAATCTGATTCTTGGAGCCGTTGTGATATGGTTGTGAGGAAGAATTGGGTCCTGTGGGTGGGTCTCACGGTTAGGTGATCCAGGCCGTTGGTTTATCCCTTTTTTGTTGCGGGCTAATGAAGGGACGGAAGGAAAACCGAGGAAAATGTATGGCGATCGAGATCGTTGATCTGGTGGGACACGATATGAATAGGTTCTAGGGCGAAATTGGATCTGGTGGAAATTCCTCTTACTCTTTTTTAGATGGGCCACCGCAGTCCAGTTCTTCCACTTTTGAGATGCGTCGACCACAAATTCAACACTCTGGAAGGTTTTCTTATGGCACATTCAACGGAAAAGCTGGGTGAAAATCGAAGGGTGGGAGCACATTACCTGAAATTTTATTGATGTGGAAACAAAAACCATTTATATCACTGAAGGGGTGCCAAACCGACTAATTCCTCTAGGCAAACACATAAACAAAACTAGAGAGCACCAAAACACAGAAAAGAACCAACTAAACACAGCCAAAACACAGAAGACCAGGACAACCTCTGGATGCATACCAACATTGCTTAACCCTCAACAGGATGAGCATCTTAACCCACACCTACATATCTTCCATTCAATGTCTAGACACAACTTTTTAATAATAACTAAGATAAGAGGAACCTTGGCCCAACGATCGTGCCCCATTTTGCTGATCTTGGTGAATCCCAACTCCAAGATATAAGTCCTTAATTGCATGCATTTCTGCAGCAATATCTCTCATTTGCATCCGCTCGTTTGGAGATTCTACAGAACATGCGATGCCAATTTTGGCCACAGAAAACAGGCACTCTTGCATTTTAGTTCTTGCAATGCGACATTGTTCTCCATTGTTCAAATCTTGAACTTCTTCTAAGAGCAATTGTGGGTCTGCCATTTCCATTACTCGATCAGGTAAGGCCATCTTAACAAATTGATGGAGGCTTACACCATCTTTAAACATGTCATCCGTTGGTCTTTTTCCTGTGAACATCTCCAAAAGAAGGATACCATAACTGTAGATATCACCATGTGTAGAAGACTTTCCGCCCATTCCATACTCTGTCATTTACACATCTCAAATTATTGAGATATCAAGGTTTCATTCCAACAAACAAATAAAAATAGAGATTAGTTTTTGACATAAAAAAAGTGATCAAAATCATTACTAGAATAGCAAATAATTATCATATTAACTTTAAACTTTTGAAGCATGGAGTTATCAAGGTATAATTAACAAAAGAGTCCTACTACAAGCATAAGCCTAGTAAAGAGAAAGACTCTGCAACTCAGTGAAAAACAATTAGTACTAATTGCTCAGCCATAGACCTTCCATGCAACCGTTGGATGCATTTTTAGTTGAAATTTATCTTAACCAAAACTGAAAAAATTACTGAAAACAATCTTCCGCTCTCCAATCTTTCATTCTTACTAAGATTTTCTTTCGAGTTACCAATGCAATAGTAATGAAAGTATAACTTTTACATTATGATTTATTTTGCGATATTTAGGGCATGTTTGGTAGCCATTGAAAAATGAGTTCATCTCAATTTAGTTAATTGTAACTATGCATTACAGATCAATTATTTTGGTAGGGATTAAAAATAATCTTGATAGCCAATAATTTGTTTATCTCCAACACATAATTAATACTTACCAATATTATGAGATGAACTCATTTTTCAGTGGCCACCGAACAGGGCACTGTTGATATTATTTATGAGAAATGAGTCAGTGCTCTCCGAGCAATAGTAGTCCTAATTGTATTGAGACGCTTGGATAGTCCAATAGTTTGACCCAGACTATCCATTAGATCTTCAACCCAGTTCATGTGCCACCATGAAAAAAAAATAAAAAAAACAAAAAAAAAAACACCTATTGGATGATTCAGCCACCCAAAAAGTTGACCTGCTTTTCAAGCCATTCATATTTGGAAGGCGTGGATGGGATGGATAGGATTGCCTGATAAAAGCAGTTCATTGGTACCATAACAGATCAACAACGAGCTCCAACAAATTGATGGCCAATTTTTTTTATTGTCACTATTTTTACATAAACGATCATGACAATCCATTTGATAGGCGTTTGATTGGGTGTTTAGACGCATCCAATCGTATGATTTTTACACACATACAGTGAAATTTGCACTCAACCTAGCTAATGGTTGGTCCAGATTGATGGCTCGAAGAAATTAGGAGGTCCTGTGGAAGCATAGAATCATTTCTAATGGTAGCTATGTAACATTGTAGCAACAACACAAGCAATAAAAAGATGTTCGAGCTTTATATTAAACAACAACTGCAAAACATTTAAGAAAGAAAAAAGATAAAAGAAAAGCATGAAATTATTACCTGGAGGAATATAGCCAACAGATCCCTTGATACCAGTCGAGCTGGTTTGATCTTGAGAGGTATTACTAGCAGCATTAGGAAGGAACCTTGCTAACCCGAAATCACCCACATGGGCGCACATGTCATCGTCCAATAGAACATTGCTTGGTTTTAAATCGCGATGAACGACTGGTGTGCCGTAATAGTGATGAAGATACTCCAATGCAGAGGCGACATCAATGGCTATATCTAGCCTCTGAATAAAGTTCAAGCTCCTTAACTCTTGCTGCTCGTGTGCATTTGGATGCAACCACTTCTCTAGACTCCCACTGGGCATGTATTCAAACACTAGAGCTTTGAAATCATTGCCTTTAAAATCAGTGCTTGAGCAAGCAGTTACGATTTTAACTAGATTCCGATGCCGGATATTTCTCAAGGCTTCACATTCGGCCATGAAACTCCTTGAAGCTCCTCGTTGTTGAAGATTGACAACCTTCACTGCCACATGTGTTTCATGATGCTCTAGAATTCCTTTGTATACAGAACCATAATTTCCAACACCAATCAAACTGTCCGAAGAGAACCCACCAGTCGCTTTAAAGAGATCAGCATAAGAAACCTTTAAAAATTTGCTCTCCAACAGAGACACAGGCAAAGGATTCTTGTTAGCCTTTCTTCTCACCCGATAAAGAGTGGCAAGGAGAAATGATAAAAGAATCAAACCTAAAACTGCACCAACCACTGAGAATATTACTCTTAGAGAAATCGGCCTTCCATGTTTCTTAGGAGCTTTCATTGGGCACTCTGGCAACCGTAATTGTGGGATACCTCCACAAAGCTTGTTGTTTCCAAGGACTGAAAATGCACTCAAGTTTTTGAAAACCCCTTGAGTTGGGACTTCACCGTCGAGATCATTGGAAGACAAATCCAAATACTGCAAAAATGGGAATTTCTCCAGAAATTGTGGAATATGCCCAGACAAGTTATTATGGGAAAGATCTATCTGTAGAATACTTTTTACGTTGCTCAGAGTTGGAGGAATGGGTCCCTGAAATAAGTTTTTGCTTAAATCAATGACTTCCAGGCTCGGACAATTGCCTAGCGTGCTTGGAATTTCGGCCGTTAATTTGTTGTGAGAAACATCCAAATATTGAAATTGTTTCAACTGACCAACTTCCGATGGTAGAGATCCGATTAAAGAATTCTCACCTACATCAAGTTTAACCAGAGAAGGAATATTTAAAACTTCTTGGGGTAAGGTACCGTTCAGCTTGTTTCTATAAAGGTCTAATTTTTCAAGGCGGCAGTTTCCAAGACTCGAAGGGATACTTCCCTGAAAACGATTTTCTTGTAAACCGAGTATAGTCAATCCAGTGATGTTGCCGATGGAGGATGGGATTTGTCCTGAGAGATTGTTTCCGTACAAATACAATCCCTCCAAATTTTGAAGCTTCCCGACACCAATAGGAATGGTACCCATGACAGAATTCTCAAATATAGCTAGCGTATTCAAGTTAAAGAGATTGCTAATATCTGTGGGGATGCTTCCAGATGTCGGGTTTCCTCCTAACGCTAGCCATGTTAGGTGGGTTGAGAGATTGACGATGGTGGGGGGCAGTGTTCCTCTCAGCTGATTGGTACTTACATCTAAATTTTCCAAACGGGTACAATTGGCCAAAGAAGTGAGAAAACTCAAGTCATCGTCCCCTTCTCCACCACCAAGCATATTAGCAGGTAAATTTAGGAAACGAAGATCCTGCAGCCTTCCCAAATTCTCAGGCACAGGTCCACTGAAATCATTATCAGGAATATCAACCAAAATAAGTCCTGTAGCATTGAGTAATGAAGCTGGTATTGGTCCGGTAAATGCATTCAGTCCAAGGAAAAGATATTTGAGATTACGAAGGGTGAGACCTAGATTGGGTGGAAGGTTTCCGTGAAGTCGGTTACCTGTCACATCTAAATTCACGATGGATGAGAGGTTGTAGAGTGATGGTGGGATCAGACCGGACAGTTTATTTAAAGAGATGAGAAGAAATTTTAACTTCACTAGCCGTCCAAGCTCATCTGGAATGTTTCCTTCGAAACTGTTATAATCTAGATAGAGAGAAACAAGAGACGAGAGATTCCCAAGTGATGGTGGAATTCTCCCGATAAGATTGTTACGACCAAGATCCAATGATGTAAGCTTTGACAAAGAGCTGAGCAAACCCGGAATTCTCCCTACGAGGTTGTTTTGATATAGACGGATGGACAAGATTTTCGAGCCGTGAAACAGTTCGTCTGGAATTCCTGCTTGCAGCCCATTATAACTCAGATCAAGATACCGAAGCCGGATGAGCCGGCCGATTTCACGTGGGATTTTGCCATGGAAGCTGTTGCCCGAGAGGTTGATACTCCTGAGGAAGGAGAGGTTTGCTATCTGAGGTGAGATGGGCCCAACCAATCTGCGGTACACAAGATTCAAGGCTTTGACCCTTTGAGGATGCCGGCGACCACCGCATGTGACTCCTTCCCAGATGCAGAAATGGACGGAATCGTTCCATGAGCTGAAGACGCGGGAAGGATCGTCGGATATCAGATCCTTGAATGCTATCAAGGCGAGTTTATCCGTCTCGTTTCCTAAGGCGGGGGACCCGATTCCAATGCAATTCATGCATGGGAGTAGGAAGGAAAGGAGGAGTAATGACCAAAATGGCCTTGGACAATGAATTCGAAGCTCCATCCTACTTGTCAATGGGGGGCTAAACAGAAAGACAAAAAACCAGAAAAATGGCAGTAGCATCTGTTAGGGCCCTACGTTCTACCTTCATATACCTTCGTATATTTATCATAGGAGTTGGTTTTGCTTCCAACGGGGCTTAGGTACCAGCATGTGGGGGGATAGTTACTGCAATAGCCCTTAGGTGTAGCTATTTTTACTAAAAGTTCAATTTCTCATCCAGCTCATCTTTATTGGCCTTTCGACGAGAAATTAAAATTTTATGGTCGAGAATGCCCCTCTGACCACCATGTGCTTAGCGGAAATCCATAGTACCCAGGGGGGATCGATCAAAGGGTCATTTACAACCATAAATTTTCAACTTTTCCTCAAAGGCCCAAAACGATTAACCAGACGAGAAATTAAAATTTTAGTAAAAATAGCCACACTTCAGGGCTATTTCAGTAAAAATCCCCAGCATATAGCCCCCACAGAGGAACCCATATGTTGGGACATGGATTGCATCCTTCCTCAGTTTGGACACAAATTGTGGAGGGCCCACCATTATGTATCTATTTATCCACGCCATCAATCCCTTTTCAATGATCATTTTAAGTCATGAGACCAAGAATGAGGTGGATCCAACGCTCAGGTAGGCCCCACTAAATAGTGAGCTTGGTTGCATTAAATGTTCCTCAGCATTAAACACAAGTTGCATTAAATGCAAGAGTCATCTTTGGTGTGGCGGACATGAGCATTGGATCTGCCTCGTTCTCCTCTCATTAGTACTTAGAATGGTCATAGAAAAGGGATAAACGGCGTGGATAAACAGACACATTTTAGTTCATCTCTAACATTTTTGAACTAAACTTTCTCAAAAATATGAAAAACTATCTAGAAACTAGAAAAAAAATAAGAAAACTTGAAGTGGAATCCTTCTCCCAAGCCTACTTGATGTTCCCCACATCTTAGGATGCCTTGGGAAGGAAAAGGACACCTCTTTTTATAGCAAAAATCGTCCACCATCTTGGAAACTTTGAGCTTTACGTAATTACTTACGCACTTAATTAAGTCGGTGGCTGACCGGTCGGAGCTAAAAAAAAGCCCAAATATAAAAATTGTCTAGACCTCCTTGTGCATTGATTAACTTGTCTGCCGACCGATCAAATCTGGTAAAATCAGTCCAGCAAGTTTAAACTAAAAACCTGAAAATTCGACATGTCTGGCCACGGGGCCGACTGGTCAAATCTAGCCATCGGCCGGTCGGATATGTAACAACAAGGCTATTTTTTGCAGTTTCTGCACTTTTCTTTTCTCGCCCTGCAACTCTGCACTTTGATTTTTCTAGCCATTTCAGGTTTTCACCTTGATTCCTTCAAGGCTTTTTCTCCACTTATTTGGCTCATCAGAGTTTGGTCTCCTAATCATTCTAAATTCTTCAAATTAACATTAAATCCATGACATCTCTCTCTTTTACCTACAAACATAAAGAAAATAAGAAAACTTGAAGTGGAATCCTTCTCCCAAGCCTCCTTGATGTTCCCCACATCTTAGAATGCCTTGGGAAGGAAAGGGACACCTCTTTTTATAGCAAAAATCGTCCACCATCTTGGAAACTTTGAGATTTACGTAATTACTTACGCACTTAATTAAGTCAGTGGCCGACCGGTCGGAGCTAAAAAAAAGCCCAAATATAAAAATTGTCTGGACCTCCTTGTGCATTGATTGACTTGTCTGCCTACCGATCAAATCTGGTAAAATCAGTCCAGCGAGTTTAAATTAAAAACCTGAAAATTCGACATGTTTGGCCACGGGGCCGACTGGTCAAATCTAGCCATCGGCCGGTCGGATATGTAACAACAGGGCTATTTTTTGCAGTTTCTGCACTTTTCTTTTCTCGCCCTGCAACTTTGCACTTTGGTTTTTCTAGCCATTTCAAGTTTTCAACTTGATTCCTTCAAGGCTTTTTCTCCACTTATTTGGCTCATCAGAGTTTGGTCTCCTAATCATTCTAAATTCTTCAAACTAACATTAAATCCATGACATCTCTCTCTTTTACCTACAAACATAAAAACGAGAATAAGTCCTTAACTTTAACAACTTAAACTATGCAATTGTGCTATGAATTTGGGGTTACACAATTTATCGCTCAACACTGAGCGCATGAATCGCACCATTGTAGAGAGAATCAGATGCATGTTATCTCATGCAAAATTGCCCAAGACGTTCTAGGGAGAAGCAATGCACACTGTACTATATCTGATAAACAGGTCTTCAATAGCCCTGTTGAATTGAGAAATTCCTAAGAAAGTGTGAACGGGACATGATCCATCATACAGTCATCTCAAGGTGTTTGGATGTCGGGCATCTGTTCACGTATACCCAAAGACAAGAGGTCGAAGCTCGATACGAAGATCAGGCAGTGTGTATTCTTGTGGTACGGTGATGAGAAATTGGGTTACAGGTTATAGGATTTGATCGAGAAGAAGTTCGTCAGGAGTAGAGATGTGGTTTTCTTTGAAGATCGGTTTATTAAAGACATTGAAAAGCCAGAGAAGACCCAACCCAGTTCAGGTGAGCTGAAAGACATGGATCCGATCACTCTTCTCGTAGTGCC
The DNA here is from genome assembly GCA_003013855.2 of Liriodendron chinense. Lineage (NCBI taxonomy): Eukaryota > Viridiplantae > Streptophyta > Magnoliopsida > Magnoliales > Magnoliaceae > Liriodendron > Liriodendron chinense. Next base: position 101,596 of record ML058482.1, read on the forward strand.
TGTTGACGGGGGAGTGTAGCAAGGTGCAGAGGACGTGAGAGTTCCTATAGAAGATGAGCTAGGGGAGTAGCCCCCGCATGATCCTCCTGTTGAGCCACAGGCACTACGCCAATATTGCAAAACAACGACGGATCAAGTCCGTCGTTAATCGGCATTAACGACGGACTTCGTTCGTCGCATGGTCACTCGTTCTTTTGCAAGTCGTTAATCTTAAACGACGGACCAAATCCGTCAGTAAAGTACGACGAATATGGTCCGTCGTTCTATAAACGACGGATCTTATCCGTCGTAACTTCCAAAAGATCATCCTTCAGCAACGGATTCTATTCGTCGTTTTAAAACAGAACGACGGATTTGGTTCGTCGATTTTACTGGATCTGTTAGAATATTATCGACGGATCTGATCCGTCGTTAAGTTTTTAATATTAAAAAAAATCAGCATGCATTTGTTGCATTTTGAATTTCTTACACCTGATATCATCAAAGCAGTAGAAACCAATTCACACATCAAAGCAATAAATAAACTAAACTAACCATTCACACATCCATCATTTTTTGTATATTGAATTTCTTACATCTTGCAAACTAGCCATGGACATCGCTAATATCCAATTACATCAGCAAGAAACTACATCAGTCTTTTAATCAATAATGTAGCAGCAAAATCTTTTAAAACCCTCTAATTAAGCTGTCTTTCTAAAACAACAAGGCTTTTAATGTGCATGGGGGAATTGTGGGAGGACCCCATTTGAAAGAGAAATTTAAAGCAAACCGCAAAGCAGAACCTGAAATCGTGATTTTGAAAGAACTGAGCTATTGATAAAATAACGACAAAGGTGGAATTTACATAAATGAATAGACAATATTCAAAACCAGACATATATCATGAACCCAAGTAATAAAATTTCATAATGATAAGCAGGCAAGTTTTTCAAATTGAAATAGCTCCTGCTGAGCCAGTTGTGAAGCTATGCTGTGATCGAAAAAGTTAAGGCCTGCAACCATCACAGCTGGTATTATGGCAGCAATGATGTAAACTGGCAGAACTTGCATCAGATCCTGCAGTTTCAACACATGAAGCAAACAATTAGTAAAATAACAACAAATGCCTGCATAGAAGCACATTTTCTACAAGAATATGAAATTGTGTTGTTTGGTCAAGAGTAATAACACAAAGATTTGTAATTATAAGACTGGTTAAGGGAAGAAAAAAACTATAGTATTTTCGGATCAAGTTTAGCTGAAAAATGATAATTGGATTAGTAAGGTCCTGTGTATCATTCATGGGGGAACCACCTATTGGTGATCCAAGCCTCAATCAGTTGGCTGAACATATTGCATGAGAGATACCACCCCACAGCCCAAATCAGCTTGTTCTTGACCATTCAACAAATTAACCATTAACTATAGACCATTGTTAATGAGTATCCATTTTCAAACGACTAAATGGATTGCTAGGACAAACAGAATCCGTCGCACATCCAACATTTCCAAGTCACAAAACAGTAGAAAATAATTCGGTACATCAACTCAAGCTAAACCAATAAAATGGAACTAACTGTTTCTAAGTCGCACATCCAACATTTCCAAGTCACAGGTAACAATAGACAATAGAAACTATTTTAAGTAATTGAGACATTGCAAAATCTAGAAATAGTATGTAGCTTACGCTATATGCTATGTTGCTTACACCTCATACTTCAAAGGATATTGCTGGACAGAAATTATGAGGGCCGAAATTATGCATTGTAGTGTCCAGTGAATTTCATAGATTTGAAGCATGTCCACTGGCCGGCCGGCCGAACGATCGGCTGGTAGGTCGGACTGTGTAAAGAACACTCTAGTGAAAATTTCAATTGCAAGCACTTTGTCCGACCGGTCGGCTGCATAACAAAACTTCTTCTACAAGCTTTGAAAATCTCTGCGCAAAACGTAAATTTACGGGATTTCTCGAAGTTTCTTCGCACCTAGGGATCCAAAGCTATAAAAGGACTCCTCTAGCTCGTTCCTAGGGCATCCGAGAAGAGATTAAGCACGGTGGGAGATGGCGGAAGTCAGATCCGGAGTTTTACAACTCCTCCTAGTTTGTTCTTCTAATTTTATGTTTTTCTTAGTTGTTTTCATGTTTCCTTGGATCATGAACGGCTAAACCTCTTAGCTAGGGCTAAGAGGTGAAGCTTGTAATGAATCTAAGATGTTTCAATTCGTTTGATTTGGTTTTAATTTGGATTATTAGTGTAGAACAATGGTTGAAGTTTGAATAAAGTTCTAAGTAGTTTTTCTTAATCTTATGATGGCTCATGGATGTTTAGAAGAATTGCTTGAGTTCTTAATTGTTTTGAATTATTCTAGACCTGTATGATCCGAGGAAATACGCTCTAAATCTATGATCCTCATGTGGGAACTTCATACCAAAAGTTCTATTCTTGTTGGAATTTTTGTCTATGTGTGGTTGTTTATATGATTTGAATTGAGTTCAAATTATGATCTAGTTATACTTTGTGACAAAAGGTAATGATGATTATGATTGTGATTTTAACCTATTGGAGCTAGGATTGATCTATGCGATTGAGTGTGCTCAAATCCTAACTTGAATTGAGAGAATCATGTATCACACATATGGCAGGTTGTTTGTTTTAACTGCTCTATCATCCGACTAGATAGAACTTAATTTCGATTCTAGTTTAGAAAGTGAGAAACCACGGCGAATTAAGCATCAAGGATTGCTACAAGTGGATCCTTGAACCCCTAGTGCTTTTATTATTGATTACATTCAATTTAATTCAAAATATCTATCTACACAAAATTATTAAATTTTGTTTAATTAACTCTTCAGTAGAAACAATTGGAAGTGTTTTGTGAATTCTTACACAAGTCCCTGTGGATCGACCTCGGTCTTACTGTGATTATTACTACATCGCAACCCTACACTTGGGGAAGCGAACAAGTTTTTGGCGCCGTTGCCGGGGACTTTGACGGTTTTTCACAAAATTTCTGAAAATAGTCTCTATTTGAGATTTTTAGGACTCTTTTACTAACTTAGTTTGTTTGCTTTGTTTTTCCAAGAATTCTAGGAGTCAAAGTAGTCACTTCAAATCATGTTTTTCTAACCCTTTTTCTTTTTACTTTTCTGAGATTTGCATGCCACATTGGGTTCGAGATTCTAATAACCGACTCATTAGTGAAGGGGGAATAGTTGAAGGAATTGATAGAGAGCCACGTGCTAAGAGACGTTTAGATTCTCCAATTTTGTCTAAAAGTATAGCTACAAATCAACCAAACCCTATCGCCAATCAAAATCTGGGCCAAAACCAAACCGAAACGGGAGAGAATATGGTTGAGAATGTTCCCCGACCCAGAACTTTACGTGACTACTTGCAACCAGCAAGAGCGAGCACTCCCTCATGCATAATTTTTTCACAAAATGCAGGGAACATAGATTTGAAACCGGGAGTAATACAACTCCTCCCCAAATTCCATGGACTAGACAGTGAAAGTGCCTATCAACATCTTAAGGAATTTGATGAGGTGATAGCCACAATGCACTTTGTAAATGTAACCGACGATGTGGTGAGACTCAAATTATTTCCTTTTACCCTTAAAGAGAAAGCTAAAGGTTGGCTTCATGCATGAAGGCCAAGATCAATTGGCACATGGACTGAGATGGCTAGGGAGTTCATTAAAAAGTTCTTCCCTACTCACAAAACGATCATGTTGAGGCGCCTTATCATGAATTTTGCCCAAAAGGAGGATGAGACCTTCTTCCAATATTGGGAGGGTTCAAAGACTTGTTAAATACATGCCCACATCATGGCTACGAAATTTGACGGGTAATAAGCTTTTTCTATGAAGGACTGACTTTACCCATGCGCCAATTTGTAGAGATGATATGCAATGGAGAATTCATGAATAAGGAAGCCGAGGAAGCATGGGACTATTTTGATAAATTGGCCGGGAATGCACAGTCTTGGGATACATCTAAACCAACAAATTCCAAGACAAGCCAACAAAAGGAAAAATGAGGAATTTATGTCCTCTCAGAAGAAGATAATATAAGTGCACGTGTGGCTAGCCTCACAAGAAAAGTCAAGGCCATGGGATTGAAGAAAGGAGAGACGATCAACTCAAAAGACGTTGAAACTATTTGTAGAATTTGTGCCGAAAATCAACATGCAACATAAGATTGTCCCGCAATTTCAGCATTCCAAGATATCTTACAAGAGTAATCAAATGCCATAAACAGTTATCAACGGCCATTTAGTGCTCTAAACTCAAACACGTATAATTCTAGTTGGAAGAACCATTCCAACTTCAGTTGGAGGAATAGACCCACTGCGAATGCAAACAATACCCCGCAAGTTCAACCTTTACTAGGTCCATCCCTAGTTATTACAACACCAAAAGCTACGCCAGAGGAGATGTTGGGTGCATTCGTATCAGTTCAAGCTGAATATAACAAGACTAATTTTCTGAAAATTGATGGGTTCATGCAAGAGCAACTGAAATTCAATCAAAATTCATCTCAAGACATTAATGACTTAAAAACCTCAATGGCTAGAGTTGAATTTCATCTTAGTGTTAGGGAAAAAAGCACACTTCATGCACAACCTCTTCCTAACCCAAGAACCCAATTTGAGATACAAGACGCAAGCTCATCCTCCCAACATACGGAGCATGTTCAATCTATCACCACTTTGAGAAGTGGAAAAATAGTCGATAAATCTAATCCGGTGAAGGCCCCAAAACCTAATGATCCGAAAATTTTTCAAGATAATGATAGCCCGAATAACACTCCATATGAGAAAGAACCGGAAAGGCAATACAAGCCGGTTGCCATGTTTCCCCAAAGGTTGATTTCACCTAAACCTTTAGACAAAAACCTGAAAACATAAGAAGTGTTTTACATAGAATCCCTATTGATTGATTGATAAATAAAAGAATCTGAATAAGTGCAGTCTAGTGTGCATCGTGAATGTTCAACTCATGAGTTTCCAGGATTACCTTCTTCATAAATTAGTGAAACTAAAGATCTAAAAGTGTACAGATCGACCAAATGCCTATGACAAGAATTTGCCTTACCATTCCTTCGACGGCTTTCATTCTACTTCTCATTTTCAGCTTTGATTACAGGTAGGCCATCCCCTAGTTGGTAATAGGTAGCTCTTTTCAGAATTTTTCTCAAATATTTAATGAAGAACTATACTTTTTTATTTCAAAATTAGATAGGACTTTTAGAAATCCGTATCTTTCGTTCTTTTCACTTATTTCACATGAACGAGGATGGACAAAGTTCCTCGGCTTGGTTCCTAAACACCTCAAATGTTCAGTTTAACTAATCTACAAATCTACATAATCCCTTCAACCTTGAGAATCGTGTAATGTGAACTATATTCAAAAGTGTTCAAATATTCTATCAATCACATAAATAGGGAAATTCATATAGAAAACTATTATATTAGAGGTAATTCAAGGCTTTCAACATCAATCACTTCATCTCTCTTTCTCTCATATTCATACCATCCAAGTGCATAGAAACAAAGTTTTCCAAAAAAGTTTTTAAATTTTTAGAAAAATTGAAAATTTTACTACAAAATTTTGCTCGAAATGTCACAAAACAATAGATTCATTTAGGAATTTAACCCTCCAACCAAAATCTTGCATTGTCCTCAATGTAAAAAGATATATAATAAGCAATGACATGAGAGCAATGATATAAATAAAGGAGAGTGAGAACAAGAGTACCTGAGAGAGTTGATCATGGAAGTTTACAACTCCAAACAACTAAACAATAGAATAAATAAAACTACTCTATACCTCTCTCAGAATAGGATGTCAATCTTGATACACAAGATCATCCAAATGAATGGAATTTAATTAGCAGGATTATGAGGTGGAATAAAAGATTTTTCAGTAATACCATCCACCATCCTGCTTCGGAATACTCATGGGTGATGTTTGTCATTCTAATCCATTGAAAATCCTGGTGAAAAATTTCAGCGGGTTTCTCAAAGTTATCACCCCATGTGTTAGGAAAGGAGAATTTTTTCTGTTGGAATTTATCAAATATGAATCTCCTTTCCAACTTGTCTAGAAAAAAATTATTCAACTAAGGGTCATCCTAGAGATGGTGCACTTCGGTCTGAACAAACCAAAGTGAAGTGGAGAATTGGAATTCTTCTTCACAAGTTGTTATGGTCTCCACATTTTCAGATTCTACTGGTGCTTCCACACTTGATACTTTGATGTTACACTCCGTAGAAGGAGTCTTTGTGGGCATCGGTGAAGTTTCTCTCAAGGCATTAATAATATCATAGATCATAGGATCATCTTAATCCTCAAAATATGCCAAACACTCCTCTAGAGTGTAGAAACTTCGACCTTCTCGGTCACTTGTGTAGGTTGGAATACATCCTCAACCACTATATATACATTCAGAAGTTGGCCACTCCATAAGCAAATCAAGCACAAATTCATCAAATTCATGTACAACAAAATTGTTCAAATCAGTGATTAGTGTCTTGTCAATTAAATTTTCAGATTTTGGCTCTTCCAAGTCTTCATCAATATCTAAAATTACTTCTTCCTTGTAATGAGCTAAGCAAACTTTTAAGGTTTTAGAGAATTTAGTTGAGGGTGGCTAATCATCATCCACAATTGTATTAATGAAATTAATCATGTGAATCTCATCCTCATCCTCATCCTCTTGTTGTTTATGCAAATTAAACACATTCAGATTTATTGTCATATTTCTAAAAGATATTTTCATGACTCCATTCCTACAATTGATTATAGCATTGGTAGTTGGTAGGAATGGCCGGCCTAGAATTATAGGAACTTGAGTGCATGTATTTGTAACCACTTGTGTATCCAAAACGACAAGTCTACCGGGTAGTAGAACTTATCGATTTGGACTAACACATCCTTAACTACTCCTCTTGGTATTCTAACGGAGCGATCCGCAAGTTGTAAAGTTATCTTGGTGGGTTATAATTCACCAAGTCCAAGTTACTCATATTCCGAGTAGGGAATCAAGTTAACACTAGTCCCTAGATCGAAAAGTGCTCTATTGATTTGAAAGTTACCTATCATGCAAGAGATTGTAGGGCTTCCGGGATCTTTGAATTTGGGGGGAGTGTTTTGTTGTATGATAGCACTCACTTGTTTCGTAAAAAAATACCCTCTTGTAGTATAGTTGTGAGTATTCTCGCCTGTCACACAGGTGACACGGGTTCGATTCCCAGCAACGACACTAAAAACTTGTTCGCTCGCCTCAAGTGCAAGGCTGCGATGTAGTAATAATTCTCAATAAGACCGAGGTCGATCCTCAGGGATTGTCATAACAATTCTAAACTATATAATTAGGATGGGCTAAATTCGGATTTATATTGATGGATGGAATTGAAGAACATAAAACTATCTACTTTAGAACTAAATCAGGGAAATAAGCACTAGAGCGCCAATGATCCACTTATAATCATTCACAATGCCAATTTAAACTATTTAAGCCAATAACTCAATTGGAATCGGAGTTTTATCCCTATCGAATTAGAATATAGAGCAATCAAATCATCATAACATGTCTAACATAGATATATCATCTACTGATATGGTTCTCTTATAATCAACTAAGGCATTGGGTGTATTCAATCACACAGCTTAATCCTTCACAAAACAATTAAGATCACATTCATGATTCTTCCTTAAGCCTTATCACTAGATTTGATTTAGAAGCATGAACTGAACTTCTATTGAACCAAAATCAATAGATAAACAACTATCTCAGATCAAATTCTAAAGATAAGAACTTTATCTAATCTAGTTCTAAATAAGCACTTAGGAAACTTAGTTTGTAAGATCCCCTAGTATCCAACACATCATGATGGATTTAAGATCTCTACAACCTAAAATCCTATCAATCAACACCCCATTAAGCAATCTCAGTAATTAAAACATCCTATGTAAGAGAAATCACAAGAGATAGAAGATTAACTAAAAATACTAACTTTATTTCAAACTTGAACTAGAAATGTTCTTCATTAAACCAAAAGTACTTGAACTAATTCGAATTAACCATTGTAAACAACTAAAAGTTTCACCTCTTAGCCCTAACCAAGTGGTTTAGCCAACCATAAATAGGTTAAATTAAAACTCAAAAGAAAACTAATGAAAAACATAGAAAAATAAAGTTTAGAGGAGTTGCAGACACTCAACAACGATCTCCTTCACCTCCCACAACTTTCCACGCTTTCTATGATGCCTTAACTACGATCCCTATATGTCCTTTTATAATGGAGAACCTCCACCGACTCAGAAATTTCCAGAATTGTATAATAGATCGCGTAGCACATGAAAAATCAGAGCTTGCTGAGAAAGCTACTATAAATCTAAAAAATTACACTAGCCAACCGGTCTTGACTGGTCGGACCTGTTATATCATTGGTCTTGTAAGTACAAAAGGGGGCTACCTTGTGGCTGACCAGTCTGAACCGGTCGAACCTCTTTTCTTGCTTTTTTCTTTCTTGCTTTCTCTCTTCTCCTTGCTTCTTTCTTTCTTCTTCGGCCCACTTTCGATCTTCATTGTAAGGCTTCTAAGGTGGTCTTTTAACCTTCAAATAGGTGAAATCTCTCTCTTATACCTACAATCACAAAACATGCATTAGATAGTCTTTTAAGCATAGAAATCATGCATATTGAGTCATGAAATGGGGTAGAATATGTATAAATTAGGAGCTTAACATCGACTTGGACAATGACATCCTCAATCACTCCTCTCGGTATATGAATCGAACAGTCAGCAAGTTGTAGCGTGGTTTTGGTGGGTTTTAATTCACCTAAACCCAATTGTTCGTAAACTGAGTAAGTGATTAAGTTCACACTTGTCCCTAGATCAAGTAAAGCGTGCTTCACCCGGTAGTCACCAATTATGAATGATATTGTTGGACTACTAAGATCTTTGTATTTTTGGGGCATCCCTTGATTTATAATTGCACTCACATTCTCTATCAAGAATGCATTCTTTTGAACATGTATCTTTCATTTTTCCGTATAAAGGTCTTTTAGATATTTTGCATATAACGGTATTTGTTTAATGTCATCCAACAATGGGATGTTGATCTTGACTTGCTTAAAAACTTTCAAAATTTCTTGATATTTATCTTGAGGTTTGGGGTGAAATCAAGCGTTGAGGGAATGGAGCAACGGACCGATATTCTCTTAATAGCTCTTTTTCATGCATGGTGGTGCTAGGTCTATCATCATCTTTGGAAGATACCAGATCATTAGGCGTTGAGGCCATCACCGGGTTAGATTTTTCAATTATTTTACCACTTCTAAGAGTGGTGATGAACTTAACATGTTCCATGTGTTGGCTAGAGGAACTAGGCACACTTATTTCACATTGTGATTTTGGATTAGCTAGGGGTTGGGCCGGAAGGGTCCCTTCCCTTGTGTTTAAGTATGCCTTGATTTCCTCCACCAAGGTTTTAAGCTTAATCATCATTGTATTGTTCATTTCGTTTATTTGAGATTCGTCATGGATGAATGTTTTCAAAGTATCCTCAATAAACATTTAAGGTGAGGCCATAGAAATTGCATGGTGGGCCCCCTTTGAGGATTACTTGGGTTGGCCATGGGTCCATTCGCCCAACTGAGGTTAGGATGGTTCTTCCAACTAGGATTATACGTGTTTGAAGTTGATGCTCTAAAAGGATGTTGATAACTATTTAAGGCATTTGATTGTTTATGTAAAAGTTCTTGAAATGCAGGAATTGTGAGACAATCCTGCGTTTGATGCACATTGGAAACACAAATTCCGCAAATAGTTTCAATAGCCCCCATATGTTGAGTTGTATCCACTTTACTTAGTTCCATGACCTCGACTTTTCATGTGAGATTGGCCACTCTAGCACTAAGATTGCCTTCTTCATTCAAGACATAAAGTCCTCCCTTTTCCTTAACTGGGATTGTTTTGAACTTGTCGGCTTAGATGTGTCTCATGATTGTGCGTTGTCAACCAACACGTCAATATAATCCCAAGCTTCCTCCATTTCCTTATTCATGAACTCCCCATTGCACATCATCTCCACGAATTGGCGCATGGGTGAAGTTAGTCTGTCATAAAAGAAACTAATTATTACCCTCCACCATTCGTAGCCATGATGTGGGCATGCGTTTAATAGCTCCTTGTATCTCTCCCAACATTGGAAGAAGGTTTTTTTTTTCTTTTTGGACAAAGTTCATGATGACCCTTCTTAATGCATTGGTTAGATGAGCTGGGAAGAATTTTGTAAGAAACTCTTGAGTCATCTCAGCCCATGTGCTTATAGACCTTGGTCTTAAGGAATGTAGCCATGACTTGACTTTCTCTTTCAAGGAGAAAGGGAACAACTTGAGTCTTATGGTATCCTCAGTTACATTATCAAAGTGTATTGTAGCAATGATCTCATCAAACTCCTTAATATGCATTTAAGCGCTCTCAGAGTCAAGTCCATGGAATTTGGGGAGAAGTTGGATCAAACCCGGTTTAAAATGAATGTTCCCCACTTTGTGAGGGAAAATCATGCAAGAGGGGGTACTCGTCCTAGCAGGTTGTAGATAATCACGTAGAGTCCTAGGATGAGGTACATCCCCCACTTCATTTTCATCAATTTCAATTCGGTTTTGGGCTTGAATTTGTTGTTGTTTAGCCCCTTGATTGGGTTGATTTTCAGCCATCTCTTTATCAAATTCAGGAAAATTTCAATGTTTTCTAGCACGAGGCTCTCTATCAATCCCTTCGACAATTAATATGTCACTTAACAACCGTTGAGTGTGATCACGAACCTACTTGGGCGTTAACCACTCAACATAAATATGAGATTTAACCTACTTCTACGAATAAAAAATCTAAAACAATCTATAACAAGAGGGTTGAAAGAATAGAACCAGAATTGAAGATCTATGTTAGAATCCTACAAAATTAAAACAAAAGAAACTAAGTGTTTGAAATAAGAAGAAAATATATTGTAGAAAATAAAAAAAATCCTAAACCCATCTTAACACAATTCCAACTAAAAACTATCTCAGAAAAATTCTGAAAACACCGTCTAAAAATCCCCGGCAATGACGCGAAAAACTTGTTCACTCCCTAAGTGCAAGGTTGAGAAGCAGTAATAAATTCGAAAAGATCGAGTATCATCCCACAGGTATTTGTTTGCAAGTATTCACAGGATTAAAATAACTTAAAATCGAGATCACATTAAGAACTAAACCTAAAAAAATTGAAATTTAAAATTAAACAGTGAATATAAAAGGTAAAAACAGTAATCTAAGAATACTAAAGCGCTAAGGATCCACTTTTGGTTATTTCCAATACATTAATTCAACTAGGTCTCTCAACTACTCAACTAAAATCGAAGCCATATCTCTATTCGGCCGGAATATAAAGTGGTTAAATCACATAATAGTCTAAAACAGATGCTTGTTAATTGATTTGGTTCCCACAATATTGCTCAGGTATTGGGCGCACCCAATTGTTTAGGCCAATCCTCTTTCCAACCTAGTTAAAATTATAATCATGGCCTTCATCAAATCCTGTCACTAGACTTGACTAGAACCAAGGATTTGAACTTCAATTAAACCAAAATCAATTAGTAAAACTTCTATCTTAGATCGACACAAAATATTAGAACTTTAGTTTGAATAATTCCCACATTAAGATCATGCCATTGAACACATGGCAGTCAAAGCATCTACCATGCCCGGAGTCTATGATAGATCAATGAATTGTTCAAATCTAAACAATGCAATCAAGTAAGTTACTGGATTTAAATTCACTAAGCATCACATAAGCCTGGAGTCCTCAAGAGATTAAAAAAAAAAGTAAACTAGAACTTCATTGAAACATAAATCAAACCATTATTTAACAAGAAATCATCAAAATGAAACCTAGGTTGCATCAATCCATAAAAAACAAACCAAAAGCTTCACCTCTTAGCTCTAGCTATGAGGTTTTAGTTCATCTCTAACATTCTTGAACTAAACTCTCTCAAAAATATGAAAAACTATCTAGAAACTAGAAAAAAATAAGAAAACTTGAAGTGGAATCCTTCTCCCAAGCCTACTTGATGTTCCCCACATCTTAGGATGCCTTGGGAAGGAAAAGGACACCTCTTTTTATAGCAAAAATTGTCCACCATCTTGGAAACTTTGAGCTTTACGTAATTACTTACGCACTTAATTAAGTCGGTGGCTGACCGGTCGGAGCTAAAAAAAAGCCCAAATATAAAAATTGTCTAGACCTCCTTGTGCATTGATTAACTTGTCTGCCGACCGATCAAATCTGGTAAAATCAGTCCAGCAAGTTTAAATTAAAAACCTGAAAATTCGACATGTCTGGCCACGGGGCCGACTGGTCAATTCTAGCCATCGGCCGGTCGGATATGTAACAACAGGGCTATTTTTTTGCAGTTTCTGCACTTTTCTTTTCTCGCCCTGCAACTCTGCACTTTGATTTTTCTAGCCATTTCAGGTTTTCACCTTGATTCCTGCAAGGCTTTTTCTCCACTTATTTGGCTCATCAGAGTTTGGTCTCCTAATCATTCTAAATTCTTCAAATTAACATTAAATCCATGACATCTCTCTCTTTTACCTACAAACATAAAGAAAATAAGAAAACTTGAAGTGGAATCCTTCTCCCAAGCCTCCTTGATGTTCCCGACATCTTAGGATGCCTTGGGAAGGAAAAGGACACCTCTTTTTATAGTAAAAATCGTCCACCATCTTGGAAACTTTGAGATTTATGTAATTACTTACGCACTTAATTAAGTCAGTGGCCGACCGGTCGGAGCTAAAAAAAAGCCCAAATATAAAAATTGTCTAGACCTCCTTGTGCATTGATTAACTTGTCTGCCGACCGGTCAAATCTGGTAAAATCAGTCCAGTGAGTTTAAATTAAAAACCTGAAAATTCGACATGTTTGGCCACGGGGCCGACTGGTCAAATCTAGCCATCGGCCGGTCGGATATGTAACAACAAGGCTATTTTTTTTGCAGTTTCTGCACTTTTCTTTTCTCGCCCTGCAACTCTTGCACTTTGGTTTTTCTAGCCATTTCAAGCTTTCAACTTGATTCCTTCAAGGCTTTTTCTCCACTTATTTGGCTCATCAGAGTTTGGTCTCCTAATCATTCTAAATTCTTCAAAGTAACATTAAATCCATGACATCTCTCTCTTTTACCTACAAACATAAAAACGAGAATAAGTCCTTAACTTTAACAACTTAAACTATGCAATTGTGCTATGAATTTGGGGTTACACAATTTATCGCTCAACACTGAGCGCATGAATCGCACCATTGTAGAGAGAATCAAATGCATGTTATCTCATGCAAAATTGCCCAAGACGTTCTAGGGAGAAGCAATGCACACAGTACTATATCTGATAAACAGGTCTTCAACAGCCCTGTTGAATTGAGAAATTCCTAAGAAAGTGTGAACGGGACATGATCCATCATACAGTCATCTCAAGGTGTTTGGATGTCGGGCATCCATTCACGTATATCCAAAGACAATAGGTCCAAGCTCGATACGAAGATCAGGCAGTGTGTATTCTTGTGGTACGGTGATGAGAAATTAGGTTACAGGTTATAGGATTTGACCGAGAAGAAGTTCGTCAGGAGTAGAGATGTGGTTTTCTTTGAAGATCGGTTTATTAAAGACATTGAAAAGCCAAAGAAGACCGAACCCAGTTCAGGTGAGCTGAAAGACATGGATCCGATCACTCCTCTCGTGGTGCCTATTGACAGGGGAGTGTAGCAAGGTGTAGAGGATGTGAGAGTTCCTATAGAAGATGAGCTGGGGGAGTAGCCCCTACATGATCCACCTGTTGAGCCATAGGCACTACGCCAATATTGCAAAAAAACGACGGATCAAGTTCGTCGTTAATCGGCATTAACGACGGACTTCGTCCGTCGCATGGTCACTCGTTCTTTTGCAAGTCGTTAATCATAAACAACGAACCAAATCCGCCAGTAACGTACGACGGATATGGCCGTTGTTATATAAACGACGAATCTTATCCGTCGTAACTTACAAAACGATCATCCTTCAGCAACGGATTCTATTCGTCGTTTTAAATCAGAACGACGGATTTGGTCCGTCGATTTTACTGGATCTGTCAGAATATTATCGACGGATCTGGTCCGTCGTTAAGTTTTTAATATTAAAAAAAAATCAGCATGCATTTGTTGCATTTTGAATTTCTTACACCTGATATCATCAAAGCAGTAGAAACCAATTCACACATCAAAGCAATAAATAAACTAAACTAACCATTCACACATCCATCATTTTTGTATATTGAATTTCTTACATCTTGCAAACTAGCCACGGACATCGCCAATATCCAATTACATCAGCAAGAAACTACATCAGTCTTTTAATCAACAATGTAGCAGTAAAATCTTTTGAAACCCTCCAATTAAGCTGTCTTTCTAAAACAACAAGGCTTTTAGTGTGCATGGGGGAATTGTGGGAGGACCCCATTTGAAAGAGGAATTCAAAGCAAACCGCAAAGCAGAACCTGAAATCGCGATTTTGAAAGAACTGAGCTATTGATAAAATAACGACAAGGGTGGAATTTACATAAATGAATAGGCGATATTCAAAACCAGACATATATCATGAACCCAAGTAATAAAATTTCATAATGATAAGCAGGCAAGTTTTTCAAATTGAAATAGCTCCTGCTGAGCCAGTTGTGAAGCTATGCTGTGATCGAAAAAGTTAAGGCCTGCAACCATCACAGCTGGTATTATGGCAGCAATGATGTAAACTGGCGTAACTTGCATCAGATCCTGCAGTTTCAACACATGAAGCAAACAATTAGTAAAATAACAACAAATGCCCGCATAGAAGCACATTTTCTACAAGAATATGAAATTGTGTTGTTTGGTCAAGAGTAATAACACAAAGATTTGTAATTATAAGACTGGTCAAGGGAAGAAAAAAACTATAGTTTTTTCCGATCAAGTTTAGCTGAAAAATGATAATTGGATTAGTAAGGTCCTGTGTATCATTCATGGGGGAACCACCTATTGGTGATCCAAACCTCAATCAGTTGGCTGAACATATTGCATGAGAGATACCACCCCACACCCTAAATCAGCTTGTTCTTGACCATTCAACAAATTAACCATTAACTATAGACCATTGTTAATGAGTATCCATTTTCAAACGACTAAATGGATTGCTAGGACAAACAGAATCCGTCGCACATCCAACATTTCCAAGTCACAAAACAGTAGAAACTAATTCGGTACATCAACTCAAGCTAAACCAATAAAATGGAACTAACTGTTTCTAAGTCGCACATCCAACATTTCCAAGTCACAGGTAATAATAGACAATAGAAACTATTTTAAGTAATTAAGACATTGCAAAATCTAGAAATAGTATGTAGCTTACGCTATATGCTATGTTGCTTACGCCTCATACTTCAAAGGAGTGAACACTTAGATTTAAAACATTGATGCTAACCTATCGTATGTCTTTCCATCCAAGTATAATCTTATTCACGCCACTGATTATCTTCACATAATTACCTGAAAAATGAATTTATAAATGAATAAATATATGTAAGTCATATGTTGGTTATGAATAGGGAATTGTCTTGTTGGATGGTGGTGGTGATGGTCGGGTCGACCCACTACCTAGATCGGTAATGGCAATTTGAGTGCTACTTAAATGTCAGCGACTTCCATCAATTTGAGAAATCTTTCCATACTGCCACTAAATAAAAACATCTTAGATCTCAGACACAACCCAAAAATATCTTCCCAATTGCATCCCTTGAACTGGTTGTATCCGAAAGCCTAAAACACCATTCTCCCTTTGCTATCACTACAAAAAAAAGGACCAAACGCTACGGATTATGGCTGGTTTTAGCTAGGGATATAATCCTTAGCTAATTTGCTACGAATTTAATCCCTTGCTAAAAGCTAGTATGCCAAAATCTCGAACTAGTATTTTGAGGGTGTCCTAGGGGGCTCTATAGGACCCACCACAATGTGTGTGTTTTATCTGAGCCATCCATCTATTTTGAAAGCTAATTTTAGGACATGCATCCAAAAAAGAGGCGAATTGAAGGCTTAGGTGGATCACACCGTAGGAAATGGTGGAGATTAAGTGTGTACCATTGAGATGTGGTGTGGTCCACTTCAGCCTTTTATCTGCCTCATTTTTTTTTATAGTTCACTAGAAAAATATTGTAGAATAAATGGACCGGGTAGATAAACCACATACATCAAGGTAGGCCCCACGAGCCCCAAACTCCTTTGGCATATCGCCCTCGCGCGGGCTGCTAAAAAAAGGGCGGATTTTTATTTTTTTCCCTGAGAAAAGACCTCCCTCTCGCGCCCACTCGCCCTCTTGCCCTCCCTTTCTCGCGCCCGCTCGCACTCTCTCCCTCTCCCTCTCCCTCTCCCTCTCGCGCCCACTCTCTCTCATTCTTCCTATCTCGCTCCCTCCCTCCATTAAATCTCACTGCCATAGAGGGTTCCTTCCCCAAATACGGCGATCCATCTCTCAATCTTGCTGCCATAGAGGTCCCTTTCTCAAACATGGAATGTTCAGCCCTAAAAGGCCCCTCTCCCCTCTCTCAAACATGGAATGTTCAGCCCTAAAAGGCCCCTCTCCCCTCTCTCTTCATCTCGATCTCTCCCTCGTCTCTCTCTCTTCCTCTCGATCTCTTTTCTTCTCGATCGGACTGCCAGTCACGCTCAGCCGCAACAACCTGGTAACCCTTCTCCACGCACAGGGGGTTTGAATCTGTTGAATGCAATGACGATTGGGGTTGAGATAAGGGTTAGGGTTTTGATTTGAGCACATGATTCTTGAAATCGATGTTATTGAAATGGAAATCTATTCTGTTTTTGGATTAAATTGTCACTGACAGAAGATGCATGCTTAAAGTTTTCATTTAGGCCAGCATTTGTATAGGTACGATCTTTAGTGATCTTGGTTGATTCATTTTATAGGCCACAATATGGATTGGGAATGAACTAAAGGGCTCCTCCATTGAACAATCCCAACCATCTGATCAGTGTACTTGCCTCTTGTTGCATATTGCTTGTTGAGCCTGGCTGGCCAGGATTTCCATTTTAATTGTACATTTGCAGGTAAGTCGTTGGCTGGCCAGGATTTTTTGATTGAGGATATTTTCAGTACATTGCAAGCTTTCAGGAAGGTTTTGCTTTCCTCTGTTTTTTTATTACATCGAATATTCTTGTTTTTTTATTTTTCTATTGGCTTTGATTTTTTAGAAGGCATTAATTTTTCTTTATGGCCTTGTGTAGTATGGTTTGTGTCACCAAGAATGATGGATTTGGATTAAGTTGTTGTTTTGAGAAAGGCATGCATGATTACATGTTGTGCTGTGTCAGTCCTTTCCAGCTGGAAATGGGCTTGTAAAGTTTGTTTGTTTGGATGATGCTCATTAGATATTTGATGAAATGCCCACTAGAAATCTTGCTGGCATTGTTCTCTCATTTGACCCATAGCCTATCCAGGTAAATTTATTTTTTGATGCCACCTCTCTTTATCTCACTGTTTTACAACTTGTTTTGGTTTTTGTTGTATTTTGATTCCGTTCATATCGGGTTTGGTGTCGCCAGGGATATTGGAATGGAGCTGGCTCCCACACGAATTACAGGTAATGTAGTTGTTTTGTGTGGAATGAGAAGAGGATTCCATTTATTCAATGTTTCTTTGTAGCAACGTGACCGCCCTTTTGCCCACCATGCTGCTCAAACTCATGGCTCCTAGGACATAAGCCAGGACCACCATTGTTCTGACCATTTTGGTCGGCTTACCTCCACCATTGCCACCGTTTTTTTCTTTAGGCGTCGGAAGAAATTTGATAGCCCAAGTCTTTTGATGATCCTTCCGGATGGGCTATGATTGCGTGGTGCAGCCTGGTAGTGAACAGTGGTGGTGGAAGCTAAGATCCACATGAAAGTGGATGATGATTGGTCTATTGCAAGGTGTGGTGAAGATGGGCTTGGTATAGATTTGGCGGGGTAGGCAGAATGTGGCTTCCA
This sequence comes from Liriodendron chinense, assembly GCA_003013855.2. Taxonomy (NCBI): domain Eukaryota; kingdom Viridiplantae; phylum Streptophyta; class Magnoliopsida; order Magnoliales; family Magnoliaceae; genus Liriodendron; species Liriodendron chinense. Next base: position 119,669 of record ML058482.1, read on the forward strand.
TGGCTTATTGGGTTTTGATGGATTTGTTGTTATGAGGGGTTTGCTTGATAGCTTGCATTTGGTTTTGAGGAGAGGGATGTTGTTTCTATTAGCTGAGTAGATCTGAATCTTACTCTCACATGTCCAATGTAAGATGTGGGCCACTGATAGGAGATGTTTTTAATGTCCATTATTGTTGCCAGGTTCGCTCTACAACCGTCCAGGTGTGATCCACCTAATGACCAGATCGGCATGAATTTTAAGCGACAGTTGATTGGCCTAGCAAATGAAATGGTGTGACCCTCAAGGTTGCCCACACAGTAAGAGAAATGCGTGGTGTTGTGACATATCATGAGGACACCAATACCAACATCCTCATGTGTTGACGTGACAAAGTTGCTTGGGCCCACCATGACATATGTGTTTTATCAATACCATTCATCCATTTTGTGAGATCATTTTACGGCTTGAGCCAAAAAATGAAGCAGATGTAAACCTCAAGTGGACCACACCATAGAAAGTAGTGGAGATTGAATGCTTGCCATTTGAAAACTTCAAGGCAATCATTTAATCTCCGCTACTTTCTGGGTGTGGTCCACTTGACGTTTGGATTTGCCTAATTTTCGGGCTCATGTCCCCAAAATGATTTCCAAATGGATAGACAGTATAGGTATAACACACATATCATGGTCGGCCATGGAACTTTGCCATGTCAAGACACCACCAAGGTCGGTGGTGTGCGCGTGTGAGCAAAAACGGATTGCATAGTGTGCAACGCTTTCCACACGCTACCACATTGATTAGTGTGGACCAAGATGTGATAGGTGGTGTTTTCTTTTCTGTTAAGGTTTTATTTGGTATTTATTTGCAATCATATGCTTCTTGTCCTAATTCCTATCTAGAAATCTTTAGTGGCAAAGTTCTCTTAACCGTTTACCTTTTTTAATTGTCTGGAAATAAAGTTTGAGCCAAGTGTTATGTGTGAACACATAGACAAGAAACATTTCGAGCTAGCCAGGTATATTTGTATTATTGTATAATACAAATATTTTTGGTCCTGTTTAATTTTATTTTTGAGTACCCATATATCTTTCTTGACGTTTTTTTTTTTTTTTTTTTTTTTTTTTTCTTTGGTGTTCTACGTCTTGAATTGAAACTAAAGTATTTGAAAGTGACAATCAAACAGGGCATTAGACTGTTCAAAATAGGGCTTAAACTGACAATTATGGCCTATTTATGTGGTGCTGATTTCAGATATGAAATTAGCTTTAATCTGGATTGTTGGAAACCGTATACCACATTGAACAATTAAAGCCTACCTGATCTATGATTCACATCAATTCTATTAACTGATCTTTGTTCTGCATGGCTTATCTTGTAGCCTACCTTCACATTTTTAAGAATTATATCCATCAGTTTGTCATGTTCATTAAATTGGTGGAATGCAATTCTTCTTATTGTTTGTGTTGTTGATGAAGACATGGATACCTTCTATGCAGGTGGTTTTCTGGATAGAGTGGACAGCTATATGTTCAAGGGTGCACTTGCATATGCTCATGTCAAAAGCATGTTACGACTTTCTAGAGTTTGAATTACAAAATTGGGTAGACACTGACGGAAAATACAAAGTAAACTTCCTGTTTTTCCCTTTTCTGGTATCAGAGGCGAAGGATGGCTCTACAAACACCCACACAAGAACTTGGTATTTTTGTATTTAGAGTAAGGAAGTTGCCCTCAAATGGCAGTCGCATTCCTTTCAAGTCCAACTTCAAAGTGACGTGATTGTGGTTTTGAAGCCTAGTCCTTCAATATGAATGCTATATTATGATCATTTCATCTAGTTATTACAGTTGGACTCAACAGTTTCATCCAAATGCAAATTGATATTCAAGAATCTAAATTATTTACTTTGTTTGCAGGAAGGCATGTTAACGATTCCGCACATCCATCCTTCCATTACTCTGTTGTGAGCATGTACTTCTGTTTTTTTTCTTTCCGATTTGAGTGATTGAATCAGTTTGAAAAACTGACATTTTTCTATTGATCGTTCCATAATTATGTGATATTGGTTGTTCTTGAAACTCTTCATGAAGTGATGGATCAATATTCTACTTGCAGATCATGCATCTGCTTAAAATTTTGTAAGTAACTTCCTTTCTACTCACCCATTTCTTTGTCATTGTTTGTGTGTTCTCACTCGGAGTGGAAGGAATTTGATTGAGTCTACATGAGCTGGTTTTCATGCCTTGTGGGGCTACAACTAAAATCAAAGTGTTATTATTTCCACTCCATGCTGGAGATATTTTTCACATTGGAAAGGAGTTATTGGTTATGCTGGGCTGTTTAAATGCACATCTACAAGCATGTATGAAGCACTTTGCAACCACGCCAGAAGTTCAAGGACTAGTCATGCATCTATTGTATTTCTCCACAGTGTTTGTGTTAAATGGGAGCATATAGTTTTTCTGTACCTACCATGCAAATGCTCTTTTTTTCTTTGCCTAATAGCCTCTTTAGAAATGTGTGAAATGAATTTTGTAAAATTGCGGCTGAGCAAGTGAATTATGTTTATTAGTCAAATTAGAAAATTAGAAAATTTTGAGATGCCACAGTTGCAAAAGTTTGGATAAATGAAGATCATGTGTTTGCCACAGTTGCAAAAGTTTGGATAAATGAAGATCATGTGTTTCAAACTTGTATTATTAGGCGCTAGTTGGAAAATGTGGCAAATGGCAATTGTGTGACACCCACTTTAAATTGGAAATTGCACTACGTTTAGAAAGTGCAAAACCCCATTCTGAATCGCACTGAATGGGGAAATGTCTGTCAATCTGGCTCAAAATGGCGAGCGAGTTGAAAGTATAACCTATTTCTGGGGGAATGTATAACCTATGTATGCAGACCTGAGGCAGAGTAATCGTAGGATCATCGTTAATGCATCAGTTGAAAGTTGGCTACCTATGCCAAGGATGAGCTTATACGCTATGAGTATCAAAGGCTTGATACTCAATGCTGAGAACAAATCTTAGTGAGTGCTTTGGTGGTAAGTTTGATCTGTTAGTGTTGAGGCTATTTATGAAAAGGAAGTGCATATGGGAACTCAATGCAATTTTGTTCCTCTCGCATTTATTAGACAAAGCTATGCAACTTTTGGAGAGCGGGTTGAAAGTGAAAGAATGCGAGTTGTTGAGAAGGAACTTCAGTGATACTGGGTGCTTCGGCTTTGGTATTCGGGAGCACATTGATCTTGGAATCAAGTTGGTTCTTTTGTCATATGCATGTGTTTTTTTTTTAATTCTTTGTCCATTTGCTTATCATGGTTGTAAATAGTGTATGGGTTAACCATTGCACAAATTGATGAGTGTTTGCAAATGTAGATTCTAAATGGAGCTCTACTAAGTCCACACACACGTGCAATAAAGCTCATGTTCACACCACACGTACCAGCATGGCATGAAAGGTCTGAGATCCAATCCATCCATCAGAATGACACCACTATATTGACGTCCTAGTCCAAGAATCAGGTTGACCCACTGGTCAGTTGGGGCACAGTTTGCAAAATAAATGGACAGCTTGGAAGGCTTCACTGAAGTTTTCAACCCATTCACCTGTCTTGCAATATTGGGGTCCACATGCTGATTGGACCAGATTTTATTTTTGGGAAAGCATGTGCAAGGTTGGGCCAACCTGATGGATGGATTAGATCTCGCATGTATCTGCAATGCTGGCACGTGTGGTGTGTACACAAGCTTTATTGCACACATGTGTGCACTTAATGATTATTTTTAGTTTGTGGGGGGTAGTGGATTGCTTCCTCACTAGGGGATTTTGGTTCAAAAGCTCTGTCCAAGCCTACCTCTCTAATATGTAACTAATTGTTTTGCTAAGCCCGAACACTTCTCGTTCAATATACTTGTGGTCCTGATTTGTGTACTGGGCTTTTTTTTCTTATACGTGAAGGAATATGGAAGATTTTCTATTGTCCATCATGTTTCTAAAATTTTGAAAGATGATATGTTTAGTCTTTTTGAGTGGTATCCAGTAAAAATAAAAACTTTTTGGGTGGTATTTTGATCTCGTGTTATATTTGTCTGTGTTATTTAACATTGTTATGGCCTAAACGGCTTCTCCACAGTTTTTCAGTAGGTTTGGACATGGGAATGGTCTCATAATTGTAGAAATGAACAGAACAAGAAAATCATAATTCATGTATGAAACCATGAGGTCTGCTAAGTCCACACACATGTGCAGCCCTGTCCATTCACACACAGCTACACATGCCCTTTTCTAAATTGCAAAATACTTGACTCCTCAGGTGGCCCACAGCATAAAGACCAAATTCTGGCTGAATTCCCACATTTTGAGGTTTGCCAAACCAAAATCCACCACCTTGGGGGATAAAATCTCTGGTTTGTTTCAAAACATATGAGAATCTAAAGAACCATTCGGCATGTAATCATAAACCAGCAGCCTTTTAGTACCTTCCGAGCAAAAACCACGAAGGTGAATGAGATTGACGTGTTGAATTATCCTGATCATACTCACCTCTGTTTGGAATTGCTTCTCTCCTTGTCGAAGGTTGTATTAACAATGATCAACAATGCACAATCGTTTGGTCTAACCTTGTACAAGTTTTCCCAAAAATATATCTGGTCCACATAGCATGTAGGGCCCTATATTGGAAAGATAATGGTTTAAAAAGCTTCAACCAAGTTTTTCAGAGCCATACATTTATGTTGCTAACTGTTGCCCAGCTGAGCAGTGGATCAACTTGATTCTTGTCTTGGATCTTGGACCTATCGGGCCATGTTGGCACATGTTGTGTACATGAACCTTTTTGCAAATGTGTGTGCCTTTCCTATCTCTTTAACTTGTTTTATATTGAATTTGGCATCTTTTCAATGTGCATTATTGTTTTTAGATGTGTCGCATTGCAAGTCCAGCAGAAGCCAAACTTATCTCCAGCAAGCTCTCAAGAAATGATGTGCATCCTTCATCAGGTGGCACAATCCTGTACTCTTTTCACCTGAAAGGTGATTCATCAAATTGTTGATATGAATTTTAGCCATCCTGATTTTTTGATTGATTGTGATGTGGTTTTGGATTTAGATCTTGCTTGGTTGATTCGAAAAGCGTGTCTTAAAGGTATGCAATTTGAATTCATTTTTACCCCTTCCTGGGATTGCTTGTAGTTTGAATTTGAATGCGGTTCAGGTTTTTAATGTTTTAAAGTGTATTGGGAAATTAGGACTCGAAATGGTTGTTGCAGATTAGTTTACTATCTATATGGAGGTGGTTTTTTGAACTGTTTGATGCTTTTGAGTGGAGATTGCATGAATGGTATGGAATGAGATTATCTAATTTCAGTTTTGTGCTGTTTTTCTTTTTTCTTCATTGTGCTCGAGAAATTTTGATGTATAGGCTTTATCGAATTGTTACCCAGAAATGTTCTTCATTGGATTGAAAGTTTAGGTGGAAACCAAAATCTCTCTTTGCCTGCTCTACAGCTTCTCGCTCACCAACTCAAAGATATAGGGTAAAGACATGATGGTGTTAAAGCCCTCAACATTTGGTCTCATTGCCCTTTACTTTTATTTAAAGTGCTTAATCCTAAGACCAACTGATGCTCAGCTGCAGATTTTAGGACTTGTTTGGGAACCCAAAGATTGGTTGTTGAGTTTGCTCATTCTTTCAACAGGCACAAAAATCTTTCTAATTTTTATGAGTTCTACAAAGGCTTGGAGCTCGCTAGGAACTTCCAATTTCCAACTTTAAGATAGGTTTTTTTTCCCTTCCAATTTATTTGTTTAAATTTGGTAAAGTGGGTAAACTTTTTTATTTGATTGCTTTGGTGGTTCATACTTTGTGACATCTTTTTATGGTTCTCCATGCATCTCATTTTTGACAGCCAGCTCCTTCATTTCTTGCAACAATGGAGGAATATGTAAGCGAGGCACCTTGTACGGGTTCTGTTTCAAATAAGAGACTGGTGAGTAAACTGTTAGTGCACTTTTTTGTGGTATACTAGTGCGCCTTGTTTGTCAATTACTTAGGTCAGTAGGTCTAGTGTCGGTTGAGCTTAATGAAGACAAAGACCGAAGACTGAAGTGGCCCGGCTGCATCAAGAAAGAAGAAACAGGTATATGTGATGCCTTGGTGTGCCTTGCCTTGACCAAAACCTAACCCATAACCTCTTAGATGACTTGCACCACCTAGGTATACCTTTAGTCATCATCATTAGTCTTAGAACTCCATAAAAAACATGATAAATTAGACTAATTAAAGAGGTGGAAGCTGCTGCAATAAAAAAGGCTCAAACAACAGTTTCCTATAGGACTCCGATCAATCGGACAGGTGCTCCGATAGGACTCCGATCGATTGGACAGAAATTCCGATCAATCGGAAATTGTCCCAGAAAAAATTGAAAACTCACTGGACATATTTCCGATCAATCGGACAGGTGCTCCGATAGGACTCCGATCGATTGGACAGAAATTCCGATCAATCGGAAATTGTCCCAGAAAAAATTGAAAACTCACTGGACATATTTCCGATCAATCGGACAGTCTTCCGATCCATCGGAAGGGGCCGTCCGATCAATCGGACAGTGTTCCGATCAATCGAAATTTCTTCCAGAGACTTCTCTGGATAGATTTCCGATCAATCGGACTTGTCTCCGATCAATCGGACTGGGCTCCGATCAATCGGACACTTTTTCCGATCAATCGGAGATGCACGAATCTGCCCGTTTTTTGACCGTTGGAAGAAAATCTATTTAAAAGGGGGATTCGTTTTTTGAGCTAATAGAGGGGATTTTGAGGAGATAGAAGCCACCATTGCTAGAGATCATTAGAGGCTCTATCCCAAACCTAAAGCAAGTCATTCTCCTTGTGTTTTCATCATAAGCTTGGGCCATTCAATGGCATCTTGAGAATGGACTTGTTCCCTCTTGATTCCTAGGGTTTAGACACCTTGATGATAGTTAAATCCTTTGTCTAAACACTACCTGGGAGTCCATTTAGGTGCATTCCTCTAGGAAACCCATTTCCTACCATTTGTAGAGGTTTCACCATTCCCTAGCACCTTGGGCATCTCCAATGGAGCATCACATGCAAGGTAGCTGATCTTGGAGCTGAAGCCTTGGCAAAGCAACGGCGTCAACGATCGGGGGATCACAAGGGGAGCTGATTCAAGCACGGGAGAGCGAGAAGAAGCAACCCAAGACGGCGCAACAAGGGGCTCAATCCGACAAGTAGGTTGTCTTGTTAAGAGTCCATCCACTCAATTCCCTGTGAGAGTTGAGTGTAGAGTTTGTTTGACAAACTCGCCCCGGGGTCGTTAGCCGATCCTTGGCCTATTAGTTGGGCCTAAAATCTAGGGATGTTAGCCGTTCCTTGGCACGTTAGTCGGGCCTAAAACAAAGTCTCCAAGGGGGAGCCACCAACACGGGTGCAAACGTGTAGGTTGGGAGGAACCTGTAAACTCCCCGGTTGGGTGGATCCGAGTTAAAACACCTTGGTTGGGAGGAACCAGATTTAAACTCCCCAGTGAATGCCGGTGTGCTCAAAGGGGTTGAGTACTTGAACCGGGAGTGGAGTAGACAAGTAGTCGAACCACTATACATCCTTGTGTTTGTGATTGATCTTGAGCACATTTCTCTTTAATGCATTGAGTGTAATTGGTTAATTATGAATGCTTAGTTAGGAATGTATGCTAGGCACTTGATAGGCACATCCACACTCACAAGATGTACTTTCACTACCTCATGTTGACTTGAGCATTTCTTGATCCATCCTCTCTAGTCCACATGAGTTGATTAGACTAGGTTGTTAATTGCTTTATCTTTTGCTAGTCTATTAATTGGACCCACTTAGGCTTGGAAGCCGAAGTGTTTGTCGCTTACGTAATTTAATTTGTTAAATCTGATAAGTAGGCGAAAAGAATTTGAAAAGGTCCTAATCACCCCCTCCTATAGGTTTAGCCATAATTCTAGTTGCTCCTCAAGCTTCTGCACGCGTATGCGTAGGGTGTCGTGTTAGGCTACCCGACGCAATTTCATAAACATGAATTCATGATCCTTGGTACATGTCTACTAATTTATTGAACATGGGAGAGCCAGTATTTGTACCTAGATTGAGCCAGTAGATGTCTACTATGAATGCTAGGAAATTTCACAAAAACCTCATATTTAGCCTGCTTACTAGCAATTCAACACAAATACCCAAAAAAATCATTAAGAAACTTATACAACTTACCTTGACATTTCTCATCGCTAGCTTGTCGAGGTTGCTGAAAGTACCATTGCTATTAGTATCAATGTGCAATTTCATACCATCCCCCGTTCCAGCAACTGGAAGAAGAACCGGCAGCAGCACAATCTTGGACAAAGTTAATATTCCTATTGCTGAAACATTGAATAGGAAATATAATTCAGAATTGGGTTTGTTGTTCTGATAAGTGCAATTGTAATCCATTCTGATCAAATTCTTAAAAACTAATTTTTGTTTTATGTGCCACTGACATGACAATTTTTCGCATTTGATTTTTTGAAACATCTGTGTTTGTGATACCGCAGTGGTGGATGCATCCCCGATCTTCTTTTGTTATTGGTGCAATGAACATAGAAAACCATGGAGCAAAAGCTTATGTTTGTGAATGAAGTACAGGTGTGGTTTCTCTCCATTGAAAATATCTTCTGTTTCAACACTCGTTTACTATGCAGTTTAAAAATTGAACCTGTTAATCACTATTCTATTTGGCAATGAACTACAAGTGTGATTTATTTCTCTTTCTATTTCTCTTTTTATTTATTTAATAAAGGAGAGTTGTATTGTCTGCGTTTTCAACGTTCTCTTTCATGCTAATCGGAGAATAAGATTTATGCATTTGGATTCAATAGGTGAGACTTGAACACATGCTTGTGATGATAGCCTATTAGCGTATAAGCCATGAAGTCTTTATTGTTATGGGTTGAACTATTAGGGCATGTACCAGAAACGGCTAGATAAGCCATTGTTATAAAAAAAAAAAAAATAATAATAATTTAAGACACTAGCTACGGATATAGTCCTCAGCCCTTAAAAGTAATGCGTAAAATTATGTAGACAAAACGCTACGGATCAGATTTTTATAGCTACGGCTACTGTCCATAGCCGAACCAATATAGCTACGGATTATATTCGTAGCTATAGCTTAAAAGGCTATGGCTACAGCACCAATAGCTACGGACCGGATACGGGCCTGCTACGAAATATATTCGTAGCTATAGATGTATAGCTACGAATATAATCCGTAGCCTTTGTCCCATTTTTTGTAGTTATATCTGCAAGACCACCTCGACCCTTTATAGCTTGTTACTAAAGGTCCTATTGTTAGGCTGCCTCCATACTGACCATAACACCAACATAAATATAATTACCATAAAACTTTCATCCTTAAAGCCAAACAGGGTGGGTTGTAAATGATTTATAGGTTTACAACCTACACCATTTACAGGCATCCAAACAACCCCCAAGTAAACCCCAATCACCATATCAGGTGATTTTTTTTCCATTGCATATCAATCAATTATCTTATTCCTTTCAACCATCAGATGAACAATCTGGATAACTGATACATGAACTCCAATAAAAATGTTATCCCCAACAAAAATCCCATAGTAAATGTTGTATATTTCCCCAAAGGCTTACTAATTTTTTTTGTCACATAAAAAAACAAGAATAAGGACCACCAAAAACAAAAATCTCTTACACCTGATATATCATCAAAACAGTAAAAACTAATTCAATACATCAACTTAAACTAAAGCAATAAAATGGAACCGACTGTTTTTAAGTCACAAATCCAACATTTCTTAGTCAAGCCAAACCTACTGGATTGGTTGGATGTCATGCATATATTATCATGGAGCCCAATACACCCCTAGCAGCTTTACCAATCTTCTCCATGGAAAATGTCAACTGGTTCTCACAGTCATTATCTGTTGTCAATCTTAGGGGCATTTGTAAATCTTAGGGGCAATCTTCTCCATGGAAAATGCCAACTGGTTCTCACAGTCATTATCTCCATGCATCGAAAATTCCTGTTATTTTCTCTTAGGGGCATTTGGATTGTAAGTTACTTAAGCTAATTACGCCTCAAGTAGCTTATCATGGTTTCTACTTATTAAGCTGAAGTGATTAAGTACCTTTAAAATTGAAAAATCAGATTGCCAACCGAGTGACTCACTACATTTTGACCGTACTGATCAGTAAACTCTGTTGGGCCCACCGTGAATGTATGTAGCTTACCACGCACTTCATACATATTTCCAGCTCATTTTAGGAGCTGAGCACAAAATGGAAGCATATTTAAAGCTAAATTAGACCATATCACAAAAAACCGTGGGAATAATGATTTTCATGCACCCTTAATCATTCCTAAGGCTCACAGTCATGTTTATTTGTCATCCAACCTATTCATAAAATCACGCAGATATGGATGAAGGGAACAGACAAATATCAGCACCGAAGAAATTTTCAACTCTAGATGTTCATTCCACTCACATTGTTTCTTGTGTTATGGTCCACTTGAGCTTTAGATATGCTTATTTTTTTCTCAAGCCTTAAAATTATCGGGTAAAATGGATGGACGCAGTGGATAAAATATATAAATCATGGTGGGCCCTATAGAGTTTCCTAGGTACGCTAAACGTATTGATCAGTTAGTACACAATTTGCTTCCCCATTTCGGCAGGAAATCCAGCTCAGCTCATTAGTGTTCTGTGGTGTTTTATTTAATATTATTCTCATCAGTAAAAGCTCAACATTCTTTAATCATTTTGTCCATCAGAAAAATAGTTCGGTAAGCACCTGTAAGAAGATGGAGAAAGACTAGAGCTTTCAAAGATGATAAAGACAATGGATTCACAAAAAAAACTGATAAAACAAATGGAAGGATCCTCTTCATATCACAACAAGCCTAATCCGAACAGTTCTCATGGGAACTTCATGAGAACCGGTTCTTCTTCTCATGTGTTTGTGTAGAGAAATGCTCTCCTGAATGATATAAAGTTTGGACTGAGAACATCTGAAAGTTGCTACAGTGATATAAAGTGTCCAGCTGGATAGTAATTCAGTGAAACAAAAATTTGACTGAGAACATCCGAAAGTTGCTATAGTGATACAAAGCATGGATCAATAACAAATAGTGTTCAGATACCTTTGCAGTTTGCCTTGCCGCCAAAACCATCAGAATCTGCTCGTCATCTTTTTCCCACTTCACATCTGGATTCCCACGAATGATATCCCTGTAAGCAACAAAGACCGAATATAAATAACAATTATACCAACTCCCTAGTAAAGATGCCAGCTAATGATTTCTGATCCATGGATAATAGGGAATTTGTAAAACCCAAAATTAGGGACTGCCTAGCTATGGTTTCCATCTAACTTGTTCTTTCCTACGGTTCTTGACATAGTGTTTTCCTCGATCAAAGAACTCTTTTAAAGGCAATGGTTTAGACACATTTGGATGGACTTTCTTTACCTGTTCAATATCTTCTGGTGCTTTCCATTCAAGACTGGAGGTATTCTGTTAGCATGGCATGGAGTTGGTTTAGAGAAGATTAAAAAGGAGCTATGGCGCATGTCCTTGGTTGGGCCGTTTGGGAGGAAAGAAATGCAAGATGCTTTAAGAACAAAAGCAATTCAGTGGAAGCTATTTCTCAAAGGGCTAGAATGCTTGTCGTTGAATGGGCCTCTATAGTCCCTATGCTTAAGGATTTAAATCTTGATTTCCTTAGGTCATAGCCAGGTCACCATCTCGGCAGATTGTGCCTTTGTTTTGTTTTTTATTGCCTTTTTCAATAAAAAAAATTCTAATTCTAAAAAAAAGAATCAACTTAATTACTCTGTTTCATATTTAACATATGTTATCATGAGGTTTGCAGCAATTAAACTAATAAACCAAGCATTATTCAACAACTATCATAATTAGAGTGGTTTGAGTAATCATACAGCTTTTTGTTGGTTCTCCCAGAAAAAGATACAAGAAGTTGTGTGGTGCCATCCCTCTCCTGAAATTAAAAATCACCAGGTATGAAAATATATAAAATACATAAGAGTTGCTTATTAAGAACAAGAATGTTCTATCCATTGACATCATATGCATCATTTTGATGTGTACCTGCCTCCAGAATTGCTAAAAATGGTCATATCAGATGTGTTTTTTATGTTTCTATTCCCATTTATAACCACCGTATTTGAAGAATGCCCATTGGCAACTGATCCTTGATCAGCTCGATGCACCAACCCATCTTGCTGCTCAATCTGATGGCTAGGATCTTATGAGTGTGGTCTCGATAGATAGACGGTCAGGATCCACTGCCCAACCTGCCACATGTAAGATATTAGATGGTTAATTTTGATTGAGGCAAGCCAAGCTCAAAGCAAAATGAACAGCAATGAAGACAGCCCATCACAAACAGTGGCCAAATCCTGCACCTAAAGTGTTGTTTGGATGCCTGTAGAGTTGTTCAGTTGTAAACACTTCAAACCTGAAAAGAATGTCAGGCGTAAACTGTTTACATACATCTGAATAATCAACAAGGTTGATGTTAGCCTCACTAAGGAGGCTAGACCGAGAAGAACCCTGTTAGACAATACAACTTCTGAAAAAGACAAAAAAAAAAAAAAAAAAATCACACATGAGTTCACCAATGCAGATTTATGAATTGGAACTCAACTGAACCAATGCAGATTTATGAATTATGAATCAAACAAATTTATAGGAAAAAAATACGTTGAGAAGAACTTTGAAACAGATACAAGGACATCCTGGGCACAAATATGCCAAATCATAATAGAAATCTGTGTGGCTTAGTCAAACAAAAGCAGTAAAATAATCCGAAATAAAGTTTTGCTAATTTTTAGCAAACAATCCAAAATAAAGTCAAGTTTGCAAGCCCTATTGCATCCACATAGACTAGCCACCCAATGAGCAGCCTGGATCCCATGTGCTTGTTCCATGTTCACAAGTTCCATCCATGAGTCCCTTGGAGAAAGTGCTCTGCAACATTTGTCTTACCCAATTACTCAAATCCAGATGGAATCTGTTAGCTCTTACAGCAATGGGCCCCACATGAACAGAATGTTGGGCATCAGCTGATCACATTTGTTGTATGTTTGACGCATAGAACTCTATAATTCCTCTCGTATTGGATGATTGGATGTGTTTCATGAGATTTTGGTACTTTACATTTCAGTAGATAGCAATCAAAGAAAGAAAGGAAATCATGGTCCACCTCAGTAGCTGCAACCAGTTCAAATCAACTTGGACTTTCACGAGATGATACAAATCACAAAACCCATCTCTAACCAAGCATTAACAAACCACCATTCATTTAGGATTTCCTAACTGAATTAACAGAATGTGAAGCCAAGGGAAAAACCCCATTTCAATCATATCATTTCATATAAACCCCAAATGTAGAAATTGCAACGAATTTTCACACGACCACTGAAATCACAGAAATCCCATCTATAATCAAGCATACGAACCACATTCTCTAGAAGTATCAATTGAGTTTACCAAAATTTAAAAAAATAAAAAGGAAAAAAATAGCAATCTTATCGTTTCTAACAGAATTCAAATGCATAAAACACATCCCTCCATGATAATCAAAATGTAAACTTTTTTGGCTGAATTTAAGCAGTGAGAGAGTGTGTGATAGAGTGAGTGAGAGAGAGAGAGAGAGAGAGAGAGAGAGAGAGAGAGAGAGAGAGGCATACCCGCAAGAAAGTGACGCTGCGGAGGGCAGCGAGAAATGGATGTGCGTGAGAATGAAATGCTGTTGCCAATGGAGAGAGAGAGAGAGAGAGAGAGAGAGAGAGAGAGAGAGAGATGAGGGCCATAGGGTTTTCGGGCGGGGGGAACCGACTTGGGGATTTTGGTTGGGCGGGATAGCGATTTAGGAATTTTGGTTTCCCTCCCTTCACGGGCGATGGCTAAGTGGCTAGTGGTCGGTGCTCTATGGGCCCCACCATGATGCATGTGTTTTATCCACACCATCCATCCATTTTTCAGATCATCTTACATGTTAATCCTAAAAATTATGAAGATCTAAATCTCAGGTGGACCGCATTATAGGAAAACAGTAATGATTGAATGTCCAATCCTCCTAGGGCCCACTGTAATGTTTATTTGACATCCAAACTGTTGATTAGGTCATACAGACTTCGATGAAGGGAAAAAACAAATATCAAGTTTATCCAAAACCTCTGTGGCCCTCAACAAGTTTTTAATGGTGAACATTCCATCAACACAGTTTACTGTGTTGTGGTCCACTTTAGATTTAGATTTTTCTCATTTTTGGGCTCATATCATAAAATGATATGAGAAAATGGATGGACTGCATGGATGAAACACATACATGATTGTAGGGTGCCTCACATATCACCAAGCAGGTCACTCGCCAATCCGCTTCCGTTTGGAATGGGGAGCAGATCAACTATTCCCTGGTAACTCCTTGGTGGGTGTTACTCTAACCGTGTAGGGCCTACCTTGATGTATTTTTTGTATATCCACACCATCCATATGTTCTTCCATCTTATTTTAGAAAGCAATCCAAAAAATTGTGCATATCCAAATTAGAAGTGGGCCTTAAAAATAAAAAGTAAAAACTGATTCATAACCATTAAAACTTTTAGTGAGCCACCAAAGTTTTGTTTCCATTGGTATGGTCCACTTGAGATTCGGATCTGGATAATTTTTGGAACCTTATCTTAAAATGATCTGTATAAACGGATGGACGGAGTGGATATACAAAATATCATCCACGTGGGCCATACGGTAGGGGTAACACCCACTAAGCTGTTCCCGGGGTAACACACTACGCAGTCCGCTTCTGGGCGCTACTTGGGTGAGACCGCCGAACCAGCGATGTGGGTGGGACCCTGAACCATGGCCCACCTCGATGTATTCCTTGTAGATCCATGCCGCTAATCTGCTTTTCCAGATTATTTTGTACTATGGTACCAAAAATGAAGAAGATTAAAATTTTGAGTGGACTCCAACATAAGAAACACTGGTTAATGACCATTAAAAACCTTTTGTGAGCTACAAAAGTTCTATCAACCTGATATTTGTTTTTTCCTTTCATCCCTGTCTACGTGCCCTTATCAACAGATTGGATGGTCAATAAACATTATGGTAGACTCTAGGAAGTTTTTAATGGTCACAGTTGAATGATAACTGTTTCTTGGGTTGTGATCCACCTAAAATTTGCATTTGTTTCATTTTTGGTACGTCATCCTAAATAATACGAAGAAACAGATGGACAGCATGGATCTACAAAGAATACATCCAGGTGGGCCCTAAGTCGCGCCAGTCCACTTCTTGGGCGGGAGCGAATTAGATGCTACCCTGGTAACACCTTAGTGGGTGTTACCTCTACCGTGTGGGGCCTAGATTGATGTATCTTTTATATATCCATGTCATTCATCTGTTGTTATGTCTAATTTTAAGACGAAAGCCAAAATTATAAGAAGTTCCAAATCTCGGTGGACCATACCAATAGAAAGAATGATGAATAATCATTAAAAGCATTTCGCGGGCCACAAAAGTTTTAGATCAAGCTGATCTTCAAAGTTTCCATTCATCCAGATCTTCCTGACATTATCAAGAGCTTGGATTGCAAATAAACATTACGGAAACATTACCATGGGCTCTTTGGAATTTTTAATGGTGGGCACTTGTGGACCCTCGCCGATTTTCCCGTGCTCCCCCACGACGTTCTTCTCCCTACCCCTTTCCTTTCGGAAAAGAAGGAGATGAGGTGCGTGAGTGCGAAATCGCCGTTTGTGCCACTGGCTTGCCTCGTTCTCGAGGGCTTCGTTTGGTTGTCGTGTTAAGCTGGATATGTTTAAGTGTGTTTATATAAGACCAGAGTCGCCACTAGCCAGTTACTTCAAATCTACAGTCGGCTAGACCCTGTAGAAACGTTAGAGAAGGGAATCCGAAGATTCCTTCCTCTAAAATGACTCCTGTTGATCTGCGGCCAGAGATTCAAGGTAAGGGATCACGGTTACAGGGTGGGAAGAGGTTAAGCACCCCACACACTGCCCGTACCGAAGTACGGTCTCTACTTCACAGAATCGATCGAATATTTGAAAGTCTAGTTTAATCCTCGTATATTCTCATGGATGACATGATGCATGAATGCGGGTCTGAACAGTAAGAGTTTCTGATGGGCAGGTTCCAACAATGGGCAAGCCCAGAGCGTACGCTCGAACTGACAGGTGCTTAATGTAAGACGTATGCAGTGTGCTTGAATGATCAAGGTGTTTTATGGTGAAGCATGAATGCAGGTCTGAACAGTAAGAGTTTCTGATGGGCAGGTTCCAACAACGGGCAAGCCCAGAGCATACGCTCGAACTGACAGGTGCTTAATATAAAGACATATGCATGTGTGTTTGAGTAATCAAGGTGTTTGTAGTGAAGCAGGGGGGTTGGAAGAAAAGTAAATGTTGCACTTATGCTAGATGCAAATGAGATGATGCTGGAAAAAGGGTAGCTGGATGGACGGAGGTGTCGCAAGGGTTAGCTTCGAGTGGCTGGATTAAGACTTAGATGGCTTGAGAGGCTTGGACCAGTGGTCAGGCTGGGCTGGACCAGGGCTAGGCTCTCCTCACTCGGGCTCTCCTTGGTGGGAAAATGGGCTAAGGGCACTCGAGAGGATGGACTCTCTCTGGACTCGAAGGGCTTCGAATGGATTCGAATGGATGATGAAATGAGAAGGGGAGGGGGGTATTTATAGCAGCGGAGAGTGGCAGCTCTCGTAATTTTGTCCAGGCGGCCTGCCATGGGCCGCCCGTACGGCCGCTCCTCGGTTTCCAGCCAGTACGGCCGTTCCCTCGGGGCTGCTGTTGGACTCGCTGGTCGACTCAGTGAGTTGACTCAGCGGGTCGTCTCGGTGGTTTGACTCGACGGGTTGACTCGGTGTTTTGACTCGACGGGTTGACTCAGCGGGTTGACTCAGCGGGTTGACTCAGTGAGTTTGACTTTTTTGGGATTTTTTGACTGGCCTTTTTTATGGGGGGTTTTTCAGGGTGGTTTTTAGGACTGGGTTGACTGGGTTCAGGCTTGAACTGGGCTATGGAATGGGGCTTACAAGGGTGAGTTTGGCTGAGTTTGGACTTGGGATTTGGGGGTATGGTCCTCCGTTCAACCAACTATCTCTACCAACAGTGTAGCCAAAGGTGGGGTGTCTACAGATGCCCCTCTTTGGCAGAGGTTGCGTGCAACCGAATGCCAAAGCGAGTGGACACCCCACTTCTGACCCGGTCATTCATAGATCATGTTCTGAAATCTTTGCTTGCCTTTGCATCTGTGCCAGTTGATCGTTTGGAGATCGCTCACTCGCACATACCGCGGGAGTTTGGAGAAAACGTTGCGATTGTCCCTGCATGCGCTGCAACCTGGGTACCCAATCGCAACCCTTCCATTCCCGATCGGTACTAACATCGGAAAGGTACAGCAGAGCCTCTGCGTCGACAGTCTTACGAGGTTACTGACCCTGTGATTGATTGTATGTTTGATGTTTTCCCAGATCACTCCAGGAATACTTGTTTCGCTTGACTGTCAAAGTGGTTAGACGCCCTGCGTCAGATAGTCTTACGGGATTCTACTATGCCGACTTGGACTCAGTCAAGGTACTTCAGGCATCCACGCCTAGGTATGTGCGGGTGGGCTCTTTCCACCCGATCTGCTGGTTTCGATGCTTAGTTTGCAATTCATTCTTTCCTTGATTGTGGTCTGAAATCTTTGTTGTCCTTTGTATCTGAGTCAGTTGATTGTCTGGAAATTGATAACTCGCACATACCGCGAGAGTTTGGAGAAAACGTTGCGATTGTCCCTGCAGTTTGCTGCAACCTGGGTACCCAATCACAACCCTTCCATTCCCGATCGGTACTAACATCGAAAAGGTACAGCAGAGCCTCTGCGTCCGTTAGTCTTACGAGGATACTGACCCTGAGACTGATTGTGTGATGTTTGATGTTTTCCCAGATCACTCCAGGAGTACTTGTTTCGCTTGACTATCAAAGTGGTTAGACGCCCTTCGTCCGATAGTCTTACGGGATTCTACTACGCCGACTTGGACTCAGTCAAGGTACTTCAGGCATCCACGCCCAGGTATGTGCGGGTGAACTCTTTCCACCCAATCTGCTGATTTTGATACTTGGGTTACAATTCATCGTTTCCACCTGTTCAAATGGTTTCTGTGACCGAGCCTTTTGGCTTTCATCTTTTTGTATCTTGGCATGTGGTACGACCGCACTGACACTGGAGTTCAGTTCGACCGTACTTTGAGTGCATTGGATCCAATGGTCTCTGGGAAAACCGCGAGACATCGGATCTTATTTGATTTTTGCGTCGGCTCCTACCCAGAGATATGGAAGATCTCCCAGCGTGTTGGAGGCAGAACGCTCTACTGGAAAACATTTTTGGATTTTTGAAAAGGCACCCACTCTGGGGAGTGATACTCCGTGGGGTTTTTATTTGCAAATAGAAATATTTTTTGTCTTTTTGAAATGGAAATCTGGTTTGCACGTGCCTCCACTAGGGATGCCTGTGGGGTCTTTGGCTAACCGGCTTTTATTTTGAAAGCAGGTAAACATGATGATTGATGCGATGGATGCTGATGCATGGAGATGCATGATGAATGCATGGCTTGGCTCATTCTCTTCTCGTTTGATGATTTTGCTTTTGCTGAAGATGCAGAGAATTTTGAGCTTATTGCTTGCAGGGTTGTACTCCCTTGGGGATTTTTCTTTTTGATACGGAGGTTTGGACAGCGGGTTGGTCAAGATCCCGACCCGTGGTCGATCAGGTCCATCGTCCCAAGATGCTGTTTCTTTGCTAATGGGAATGTACGAGGATATTATTCGACTTCAAGATGTTCTTCTGGGCATACATGTGATTGAGATGGTGTTCGGTTGCCCGTTTTGGTCAAGATTCCAATTTGCGGGCGATTGGATCCGTCATCCCATACTGTGAAGAGAGTGGAGTTCAAGACTCCTGAAGTGTAGTGCTGGGGCTAATTTTTGTGATTTTTGCAGATATTTGGATCCGAATGTTTACCTGAGCGGTCAGAGTAGAGATCAGTTTATTGAAAACACAGGAAATATTTTTTGTGATTTTCGAACATATTTGATTTGAAAGCAAGGGAAATATCTTTTGTGATTTTTTGACAATATTTTGATTGAAAGCAAGGGAAATATTTTTGTGATTTTTGACAATATTTTGATTGAAAGCAAGGGAAATATTTTTGTGATTTTTGACAATATTTTGATTGAAAGCAAGGAAAATATTTTTGTGGTTTTTGAAGAGGTGATTTTGCAATGTTTTTTTTTATTTTGTGATTTTTCTGAAATGCAGGGAAAAGTGTGGAATTTTCATCCACTTCCAGCTTCTACTGCTGGTAAGGCACCCGATCCATTTTACGTCAGCGAGCAAGACGGGTCTCACACAGTTAAGTGTCGTAGTTTTACATCTTCGGATGAGGGGATTTTGAGGGTTTTCAGTCAACACACCCACAAAGTTGCTTGTTCCTCATGTGCAATGCACATTGACCACGTATCGTCCGACGGACTCCTTCGGCCACAAAATGAGCCACATCCTCACATTTCCCTTAGTCAATCCAGTTTGGGGTCTTACGTTGCTCACAATTCCGTGAGGGTGAGCTCCACCTCCCAACAGCCTTAATCCCCTTCATGAGTTCTAGGAACAGGGAACATCCGTCAGCTTCAACAGCGACTTCCAAATCAAGGTTGTCTATCACGGTGCGTTCAACACGAACAGGATTGCGGAGTTCTGCCCGTCACAGCCCTTATCTGTTTAAGAGATTCCAGACACCCGTACGATCAAGTGTCAGCCATGCCTGGAACAGGTTAGGAAAGAAATCCCCCGAGAAGTTAATCCCAGTGTAGTTTAAGGTCTTCGGACCGCTGGGGATAAATTGGTGGGTTGAAATTAGTGGTGAAAACTTTTTTGTTTTATATTGTATACATTTTTTTTTTGAAAAGGTTCCAGATTTCAACTCGGGTGATCAAGATTGATACTGGTTTTTATGGAAAGCTTTAAAATATTTTTGGTATTTTTGAAATGATCCGGGTTATCGAGCCATGATCCCAACGGTCGAGGCCGATGTCGGTTTTTAGTTGAAAGCGAGAAAGGTCCCCCGAGAAATTAATCCCAGTGTAGTTTAAGGTCTTCGGACCATGAAACTGTACAAAAGAGGGGCAAACATGTTTTTTTTGTTTTTGGAAAAATGTCCGGTGTCAGCGGATGGACAATCCAGACTGATGCCGGTTTTTATTGAAAATCTCTCGGGATGTCGATCCCGACGTAGTTTAAGGTCTTCGGACCAAAACTTTAAAAGCAGGGCTGGTAATATATTTTTATAATTTTTGAAAATGTCCGGAGTCATTGATCTTGATGTGAGCAAACAAGACCGACGCCGGCTTTTATTGAAAATCTCTCGGGATGTTGATCCCGACGTAATTTAAGGTCTTCGGACCCAGACTTAGTAAAAGGGAGGGCGAACACATTTTTTGTTTTTTTTCGAAATGATCCAGATCATCAGATCTTGGCCTGAAAGGCTGGGATCGATGTTGGTTTTTATTAAAAATCTCTCGGGACGTTGATCCCGACGTAGTTTAAGGTCTTCAGACCCAAAACTGTGTACAAATAAGTGTTGAAAATGCATAAATATATTTTTTGTGGTTTTCAAAAATACCCGGTGTCGTCGGATCTTAATTCGAGCAATCAAGACCAATATCGGCTTTTATTGAAAATCTCTCGGGATGTGAATCCCGACGTAGTTTAAGGTCTTCGGACCCAGAAACTTTAAAAGTAAACAGTAATCAAGGGCGGAGATTCTTGGGATTCTTCTTGGAATGGTTTGGATCATCTGGTCATGCCTTTGGATGGTTGAGATCATTGTTTGACCAAGTCAAATTCTTCTTTCTTTTCTTTGAAAATTCCATGGAACTTTTCCACATCATCATCCCAATTTCTCACCCATTTCTCATGAGATGAGATTTTGGTGAGATTTCTTCCTTTTTCTGACCATTCTCTTCCATCACTTCAATCTTACATGGAGGTACAAGATTCACTTGCAACCACCCTTCCCAAGGAGGAGTTCTTCCCAAGGAAAGGAGGTGAGAAGTCACCTCACTTAGGTAGAGGCTAGGACGGCCTCCCATGGGCCGCCCGCCCGGTCTCTGCCTCCTGGTCTCTTCAGGGGGCTGGGTAAAAGGGTGCCCTCCCCTTTTCTATATAACATGGGGCACCTTCCCCCCCCCTCAAACGTGCAATCTCTCTCTTCTTTCTCTCATACTCTTTCTTTTTTCAAGTTTCCTCTCTCTTCTTTGGTGGTCCTTTGCTCTTCTCAAGTGGTGGGCCTTAGAGAGGTCTTGGGACAGCAAGGTGGTCCTTCTTTGATGGGTGGTAAAGGTATGGACCACTTCCTTTCTCTTTCTTGTCCTTTTCCATCTTCATTGTTTCTTCTCATGGTCCTTTTTCTTTTCTTCATGTAGCTATTTCAAGAGGTGTGAAGGTGGGCCCAAGTATTCTTGACCTTTTTCTAGATCTCAAGTCTCTTTCAAAGGTGGTGCATGGGGAAAGACATTGCAAGCTCTCCACTTTTTCATTTTTTTTTTCACACTCCCTTCATGTGCATGTAAAGAGTGATTTTGCCATGTCATCAAGTGTGCATGGCAAAATACTCTATCTTTTTCATGGGAGTTGGGCCTCTTTTCATGTGTATCAAATGGGCTCAAAGTGAAGTCATGGCCCTTGGTGTATTTGATGGGCCCAATGCTTCATTTTGGGCTTCCTCATGCTTTCTTGCCTTTGCTATTTCCTTTGGAACTTTCTTTTCTTTTCCATCTTCTTTTCAAGATTTGGGCCCATGGGCATGGTAGGGCCCATCTCAAGTTTTGGGCTCATGGGGCTCACTTTGGGTGACCCCATCTTTCTTTACATGTGTATGGACCAAGGTGACTAGCCTCTTTTACATTTGGATCTCAAATGGGCTAGTTTTCCTAGTTGGGCTTATATGGACAAGTAGCCCAAGTCTTCCACTATTTCTTAATTATGATGTACATCCTTGTACAAAGTGTAGTGGGCTCCTTGGAGTTTTTATATGGATGGGCTTTTGGGCCTTCATTGAAACTTGGGCACTTCTTTGAACCATGTGTGCCCCACTACACTTTGTTCATGTAGGATTTTTCTTTTCATGCTTTTTCTTTGATGGATGAAGGACTTGAGCTACTTGACCATCTACAAGTCCCATGAGTGAGTTGTTCCCACAATCTCACTAAGTTCAAATGGTTTTCTTTGTGGTAGGAATGTGGTTCTCAAGAGTTTCCCTTAGATGTTATCAACCTCAAATGGATGATTCTCAAGTGAGCTATCCATACAACCATGGCTCCTTGATCTTTTCTTTGGGGACTTGGTGGGTCATCCACCATCATTCTCAAGTATGAGTGATTTTTCTTTGAATTTGTGAGAAAGAATGATACCCATAAGTTGCCCATTCTTGTCCCATGCCTTGGGACATTTTGGATTTTGATATTCAAGTGGGCTATGTGTAACATTCTTATCCATTTTCATGATGGTTGGGTGACTCATCAAGCCATGCTCTTTTGTGCTCAAATGGTCTTCCTTTGGTGAAAAAGTTGGTGTACATAAGTTGCCCAAACTTGCCTTTTCATGAGCATTTTCAACTTTGATTCTTCATATGGGCTATGTGCATCAACTTTCTACCCCTAGCTTCTTTGATTCATATATTTGTGGGTAGACCTCCTTGTTGCATTTTCGCTGGTCAAAATTTTCATCAAGATGAGGCACATAAGGTTGCCCATGGTTAACCCATGAATGGGTCCTCATGTTCTTCAAGTAGGCTATGTGCTCTCTCCAATCCATTGAGATGAGGCATTTGGGTTGCTCTTGGGGGCCTGTTTCCTTTCTATTCCCCACTTGTCCATGCATATGTGTAAAAAGATGGAGACATCCTAAGTGAGGATCATGACCTTGGCATAAAAGTGGGTCCATCCTTGGCCACATGTGGACTTTGAAGAGGAACTTCTCATGTGAAGTAGGATTCTCATCCTTAGTTGATCTTATGGCACTTGAGTGCATTTGTTGTCCAAAATGTGTCCTTGGATGATGGACTTTTCTTACCTAAGGCATGCCATGCCACCTTCTTTAAGGTGGGCCTTACTTTTTCCAATGGGCTCAACACACATCCTAAGTGACACATGGAGTTGAACTTTAGATTTGCATTTGGATATGAGTCCAATTCCATGGGTTTTCTGGATGATAATTTGGATTTTAATGGGTAAGGGATAGGGACTTACCTTGCCAAGCTTGTAGGATTCAATGGCGGATGGCACCAGAGGTCACTGAGTGGTTGACGAGGATGATCCTGCTTTCATTGTCCGCCGAGGGGACCACATGTGTTCCCTAGCTATGGAGCATCAACCTCTTCCTGCTATCAAGGGTCGAGGTACCAGGGATCGCTGGGACAATTGGATGAAGGAGCCACAGCCCTTGCTTGAGCGAGTACTAGATGGTACTCCTTTTGCTGGCCTCCTCACCCTACGCTTCCATAATAACGACGCTAACCGCATGATGCTTGCGGCCCTTTGTGAGAGGTGGCGGGATGAGACCCACACCTTTCAGCTCCCTTGTGGGGAGTGGGGAATAACCCCTTTGCATATTTACATGCAGATAGGTTTCCCGTTTCATGGGGCAATTGTCCCTCAAGTTAGCTCTCTAGCTCCCCTTTCTTCTATTGATTGGCTACGGCTTGTCGGTGACGTCCCTCCTGAGGATGAATTCCAAGGCCATCAAGTGAAGATGCGATGGTTTTACAACAATTTTGCTTCCGTCGTCCCTACCACCGAGCGAGAGGCCCTCCACAAGGCGTGGGCCATGATCACTTATGCTTTTGGATCCTTTCTTTTTTGCCATGCGAATGAGAGAGTTGATCCCAAATTTCTTCGTTTAGTCGAGGATCTTCATCACCCCTATAACTGGAATGGGGCTATCCTGACCCGTCTCTTTCAAGGTCTGGACAAGACCTGTCGGCATAGCCGGTCCTTCACAGGCTTCTGGCCTGTCGTTGAGGTACCTCTTCTTTCATCTTCCTTGGAGTCATTTGCCTTCTTTCTCTCTCTGATCATTAGATGTGCTTTTGCCCAGACCTGCTTTTATGACCATTTTCCGCATCTTGCGCCGAGGATGCGAGATGACATTGAACCCTCTCAGTATCGCCACATGTACTGGCATCAACAGAATCGTCAGCGGAACTCCCGAGTTCCCGGGACAATTGACGTGCTGATATAGAAGGGCTGACAGTTGAGGATGTAAGTATCTTGTTTGTCTTCGTCCTTCGTGTCATACTGTAATTGACCGTGGTAACCTCATTTGTTGCAGTTTGCCCGGATGCCGTACGCTAGTTTCCCTCTCTACTACACACCCCAGCGCGTGGAGGCATACGATGCTTCATGTCTCCGTATTATGCTTTCTGACGCTGAGTCCTTCCAATGGTACTTGGGAGAGAGATTGCTTCAGCAAGTCACTGGGGTGGCTGGGGTCCCCTGTTCTGCACCTCCTCCAGCTGCTCGGATGCCAGTTGATGAGAGAGTTGAGGCTCTGGTGGGCCAGCCTGGCTTCCGTTTCACGATCCCGGATCGTAATTATGACGAGTGGTATCTGCTGTTTGGCCAGGGGCCTCTGCTTCCTTCGCTTTATGTTCCAGGTGGTCGTCGCAGGTATGCTGGAGGTTCGGTGACTGCACCTTTGATGGATCTTTATCGTCTGGAGCGGGACGCGAGGAGGGACGATGATGATTATGTTGGCGACTTGTAGCTGGCTCTGCTTTGTATGGCCTTGTACTTTTGTTTTTGTCCCCTTTTGTATCAAGCTCTTTTGGATGAATATACAGGCTTTGATTTCTCCCAAATTCCTTGATGATGTCTGGATGCTTTGACTTTTGACTCATTCCTTCATGATTTGTGATTTCTCAACTGCATGGACAATGACTTGAACGGTTTAGATCGCTTGTTTAGGCCCTGCGGGGCCCACTTGATGATTGGATCTTGGATTTTAGCCCTTCTTTTGATGATTGGACTTTTGATCTTGCCACTCCATGACTTGTGTAAGCTTTCCAATGGTTTGGATCTTGATGATTTGGCCCTTGAATGGTTCAGATTGATGGATTTGGCCCTATGGGCCCACTTGAGACCTTAGCTTTACTTTGGGGCACCTCTTTTGATGATTTGTGAGGTTAGGAATGCTTCTCATGGTGTGGATGATGGCTTGAACGTCTCTGATCGCTTGATTTGGCTTTGTGGGCCCACTTGATGATTAGATCTTGGATTCTGGCCCTTCTTGTGATGATCAAACCTTTGATCTTGTTGTTTGACGGCTCATGTAGGTTCTTCAATGGTTTAGATCATGATGATCTAGTCTTTGAATGGCTTGGATTGCTTGTGGCCCCCACTTGATCACCTTTCCTTCTCTTTGGCTTGATCAGCCCTATTCCGGTCACATTGCTTCGTGATTGGGCCAGTGGGGCACCTTTTGTGTGATCTTGATCATCTTCAGTTGAAATTTGGAGTGGACCAGAGCCTTGGGCGGCCTACGGAGCGCCATCTGCTGACGTGGACTGTCAGACTCACCTACCAAGAACCGTGGAGCCAATCCCGCGGAGAGAGGGAATCTGTGTCCGTACGGGCGGCCCAGGGCAGGCCGCCCAAGGCTCGCCTCTTGAGCGGCCTGGGCTGGCCCTGGTTCGGACATTCTTCACTGTCCACTGTCTTTGTCCCCTCATTCCGTGCACGTCCGGGTTCGGTTGCAGCCATGAATATTCTTTTTGTCTCTTCTTTCCTCATCATCTTGTCTTCATCTTGGTTTGTCCTTTCTTGGGCAATGGATGGTGGGGATTTATGGGCTGTGGGGGCTGTTCATGGTGGGTCCCACACTTCAGAGAGTATTGAAGGCTTTAATGATGGAGGGTTTCTTTAATGGATGGTGGAGATGGTGCATTGAATGGAAGCATTGATGAGGGGCTTGGGATGGTGGTTGATGGAGCTTTGAATAGTTCCATTAATGGTGGGATGGCTGGATTTTCAGATTTGAATGGGCCCCTCATTATGGGAGGAATGGATGGTATGGATGAGATGATGGGATGGGACATAGGTGAGGCTATGCATCCCTTGAGTGTGGGTCCCATGGATGACGTGATGGACGGTGATGATGGGACTATGAGGGACATAGATGGGCTGATCTCATGTCTGGATGGTATGGATGGCTCAGATGGTACCTTTGACGGTTTGGATGCTCTGGATGAGGGCCCAGATGTGCGGCACACATGTTTGGGTGGACTTGATGTGATTATTGATGATGTCCCCTTGATGATGGGCGGTGTAGATGCCTCGATGATCCCTTTGATCGGTCAGGATGATGACTGGATTCATGATTTTCTGTTGGAGGGGGCCGCAGGTCCAGATCTGACCGTTGATTCTTTGATCGGGGTTGCCGGGACCCCTTTGGATGGTTCAGATGTATTCTTTGACGGTCAGATTGGTCAGGATGCCACGATGTGCGGTGTGATCTTCACTGATGGCTCTTTTGGTTGGGAGCATTGTCCTTCTTTTGGTCATCGGCCCTTTGCGCACTCTGTTCATGAGGTGGGCGAGTCTTCTCATGCTGCCGAGATTATGACAGTTTCAGATGGCGATGCGACTATATCAGACATAGCCGCCACTGAGGGCCGATCAGGGGTTGTCGAGTCGGCAGAGGTTCCAGCTTTTCCTTCTCCTTCGCCTGTTGACCTTCCGATCCTCGATGAGTTGTCCTCGATTTCTGGGCCTTTTGTGCTGGAGGGGATACCGGTGAGGACTTGTCAGCTGCTTCCTCGTTCTTCTTGCTCGCCACGACTGCTTGCTTGGCTTGATAGCTTGTCAGCTTATGAGATTCGAGATTTGGAGTCTTATGGCTTTGGCAGTCTGATTCATATGGCTAGAGTTGACATTGACTGGAGGATGCTCGGAGCTGCCTTGATTGACTGGGTCCCTTCGTTGAACTTATTCGCGTTCAATGATATGGAGATGGGACCCTCTTTGGAGGAGCTTGCACGCTTGACGGGCCTACCCTGGGATTATGCTCAGTATTTCTCGCCGAAGACATCGCCGAAGACTGCTACACCGCAGAATTGGTTTGGGATCCCTTATCTTGTTCGGCCTGCAGCTAGTGGCCAGGATGCTGTAGTGTTCTCTTTGGACTTGCTGTATGATCTTTTTTCGGGTCCTCAGAGTACGGCCGGTTCTACCTTTGCTCGGAACGCACTGATGTTCTGTTTGATTGCTGAGGTGCTGTTCTCGGGATGGCGCAGGTCCCAGACTCCTTTGCTTTTTGAGGTGATGAGCCGAGCTGTCCGTCGGCAGGGGATCATTTCTCTCATCTTGGCCGAGCTATTCGATGGGTTGACCGACTGTGCCCTGGGCCGCACTCGTGTCCTCCGCGGCTGCTGTGCATTTCTTCAGGTATTTCTCCTACACCTTTTTTTCTTCTTGCTTTGTTGGGGATTGCTTTGCTTTAGTTGAACTTCTTTTCCTTTTTGTGATCAGGTCTGGCTATGGGAGCGTCTTTCTTTGACTGTTCCTGTACCCCTTCCTGGCATTCCTAGCTCTGACATTATGCGTTATATCATCGAGTTCCTTCCTCATACAGCCAGGATGAGCGAGCCCCTGTATCGCAGGATGTTCGCTGAACTTCGTGACTGGAACGTTCGTTGGGAGTCATCTTGGCTTTCACTTCCTCCAGTGCTTTGCGATGCACACAGTCATCCTTTGATGTTGGTAGGCTTTCGATCTTACTTCTCTTATCACCCCATTCGGTTCCTGCGGCAGTTTGGGTATGAGCAGGATGTTCCTCTTTTCGCTTTCGCGGGTATCGGGCGTCGAGCACTTCCATCCAGATCCTCTGACTTTAGGACCCGGATTGATTGTTCTTGGGTGAGTTATTTGACAGCTGATTTGTTGGGATTTGAGCTACGGACTTTTACGATGGCGACCGCCCCATATCAGTACTGGGTTGCTGAGCAGTCTTTGTATCGACGTATCCCTTGTTGGCACCAGACTGCTGATGAGGATGAGCAGGATATTCTTGGAGATGCTGGCTCTTCATCTGGTTCATATGAACCTTTTGAGGAGCGCCCGTTTATCGATCCTGGCTTCCTTTTGGCCACTCATGGTCATCTGCTGTCTGAGATCTCTGCACTTCGGTATCATTGTGAGATGATGTCGAGGAGATTGGCTGCCGATCGGAGGTTGTCTGATGAGGAGACAGCGATCCGTACCCTTGAGCGCGATGAGGTGCATTACCTGCGTATGGAGGTGAGCAGGTTGAGAGCGAGACTATCTTTTTATGAGTCAGAGGACTCACCTGATGTGGCCGAGGAGGAGGGTAGAGATTGATTATGTTGGCCACCTGCACATTCTTTTTTGCATGTATGATTGATGATGATGTATTTTTTTGTATTTTTTGAAAAAGATGATATGATATGTGTAAAAGAAATATGATGCATCTAATTAAAAAAGAGAAAACTGTTTGAAAATCTACTGTGCCATGAGTTGTCTTGTGAGTGTTTCTGGACTTTGTGTCGGGATATAAGAATCAGAACTGGGGCTCGGTCAATGATTTGACCGATGTCTCGAGATTTGACTTGCTTGATCCTTTGGTTCCCTAGAGATATAGGCAATGGAAACTCTCGCTTCCTGAGATTGTCAGAGTTTGTAGAGCTCTTTGCTCCTGACTGCGCTTCTTTTTGTTCTTGCACTTTCACTGCTTGAACCGATCTGGACTGTCTGATTTCTTGGTACCTGCACTTTTATTTTTTCTTTTTTTTTATTTGAGCCATTTTTGCTTGCAGTGCTCTTTCGAGTTTTCACCACAGCCGGCTTTTTCCCGTCATTTTTGCCCGTGGCGCCCTTTCGGGTTTTCACCATGTCCCGGGTATTTGGTCTTGCCTGCCTCTTGGCAACTGTGCTGTTTTTACCCTTGGCGCCCTTTCAGGTTTTCACCAAGTCCGCTGTATGCCCACTGTTTTTACTCGGAGCGCCCTTTCGGGTTTTCACTCCGCCCTCTTTGTTTAGGCACACATTTTTTTTTTTTTCTCTTTTTCTTTTCTTTTCTGCATCCTTGGATAACTGCGGCGGCTAGAGGTCGGGAATCCGTCATTGCCGGCCGATGGCAGTCTTTCAGCCCTTATCCTGAGTTATGATAATAGAGCTGTCGGTCTTTGCTAAAGACCCCTCTGAGATGAATGGATGGATGACTGTGTTTCTTGGATTGATTTTTTTTTCTTGAGTGCCTTTCTTTGGCTTCCCTTTTTCTTTCTCTTTTTGTTTTTTTTTTCTTTTTTTTTTGTATTCTTTTTCTTCTGTATTCTTTTTCTCTCTTTTTTTTTGTCTTTTCTTTTTTAATCCCTTTTTTTTTTGAAACACTTGTTGGTGGACGGGAATGATTTCTCAGAGATCTTAGCTTTGACCCCTTGACTTCAGCTCTATTAAAGTAACCTTTGATAAGGTCAGAATAACTTACCCGTGAAAGATCTTCACGTTGTCGGCGTTGGTTGGCTCAGGAAGATCCACCCCTCTCATGCTGGTGAGTCTGAGGGCGCCTCCGGGAAGTACTTCTCTGACGATCAGTGGCCCGTCCCACGAGGGTTTGAACTTTCCTCTGGGATCTGGAAGGTGCGACGGTAGAATCTTCTTCATGACCATGTCGCCTACCTTGAAGCTCCTTTTTCGGACTCTCTTGTTGTAAGCCCGAGCGATCCTTTTCTGATAGCACTGTGAATGACTTAGTGCACGCATGCGTTTTTCATCTACTAGCTGCAACTGATCGAATCTGGCCCGTTGCCATTCTCCTTCTTCAATTCCGCTTTCTAATAACACCCGAAGTGATGGTATTTCCACTTCGACTGGTAGAACTGCTTCCATTCCATAAGTAAGCTCGAAAGGAGTAACGCCCGTAGCAGACCGTACAGACGTTCGATAGGCCCAAAGTGCATATGGGAGCATATCTGACCAATCTCGATAGGTCACGACCATCTTCTCAAGTATCCTGACGATTGTCTTGTTTGCGGCTTCTACCCCACCGTTCATCTGCGGACGGTAGGGGCTTGATCGATGACGTTGGATCTTGAGCTTGCTGAGGAAGTCATCCATCTTCTTGTTGACGAACGGGGTTCCATTATCTGTGATGATAGCATTGGGGATTCCGTACCGACATATGATGTTGTTCTTCATGAATTTGATCACCTGAGATGCTGCAATCGTGGTGTAGGAGGCTGCCTCTACCCACTTGGTGAAGTAGTCGACTGCCACAAGTATGTACTCATGCCCGTTTGATGCTTTGGGACTGATCTTGCCGATGATGTCGAGTCCCCACATGGAGAAGGGCCAGGGGGTGGTCAGGTTGTATAACTCTGATGATGGGGCATGGATTTGATTTGCATGCTCCTGACACTTGAAGCATTTTCTGACGTGCTGGCAACAGTCTGTCTCCATGGTGAGCCAATAATAACCGAGTCGTAGAATCTTCTTTGCCATCATGTGCCCATTCATGTGTGGGCCACAGATTCCTTCGTGTATTTCTTTCATGATCTTTGCAGCTTCTGTTTCATTGACGCATCGGAGGAGGATGTGATTATAGGATCGCTTGTAGAGAACTTCGCCACTGATGGTGAACTGGCCGGCCAAACGTTGGATGGTTCGGCGATCTGTTGCTGTTGCTGATTCTGGATACTCTTGGGCTTCGAGATATTGCTTGATGTCGGCATACCAGGGTTTGTCAGGGACAGCTTCGGCTTCTTCTATTTGTAAGCAAAAAGCAGGTTCTTCTTGAACTTCAACTGTGAGCTCCCATTCTGAAGCTCCTTTTGGAATCTCGAGCATTGATGCAAGCGTGGCGAGAGCATCTGCAAACTGGTTCTTGGTTCTGGGCATGTATGAGAATGTGATTTCTTTGAATTCTTCGATCAGATTTTCAAGATACACATGATATGGTATCAACTTCTCGTCCTTGGTCTTCCATTCGCCATTGGTCTGATTGATGATAAGCTGTGAGTCTCCAAACACTCGTAGCTTCTTGACGCCCAAGATTATGGCTTCCCTTAAGCCAGCGATGCATGCTTCATACTCTGCCATGTTGTTGGTGCACTCGAATGCGATGCGCCTCGAGATAGGAATAGGGACATCATCTGGAGAGTAGAGGATTGCTCCAATACCACTCCCTTTAGAATTTGCTGCGCCGTCGAAGAATAATGTCCATTCATCTTTCTTCTTCTTTTCATCCTCTTCAATGAGCAAGAGATCTTCATCAGGAAAGAACGTCTTGAGCGGCTGATAGTCCAGGAGAGAGTGAGCCGCAAGATGATCGGCGAGGGCCTGCCCCTTGATTGCCTTTTGAGTGACATAGGTGATGTCAAACTCAGACAAGAGTAACTGCTATTTAGCTATCCTTCCAGTGAGTGCCGACTTCTCGAACAGGTACTTGAGCGGATCCATGTGAGCGAGGAGGAGAATAGGGAATGCAATCATGTATTGACGGAGTCGCTGAGTTGCCCAGACTAGGGCGAGGCAAGTCTTCTCGATCGGGGAATACCTGGTCTCATAGTCGGTGAACTTTCGACTCAAATAGTATATTGCTTGTTCCTTCTTCCCGGTCTCGTCGTGCTGACCGAGGACACAGCCTATGGCTTCTGCTGCTACCGAGATGTATAACAATAGTGGTCGTCCAGGAGTGGGCGGCACTAGGACTGGAGGATTCATGAGATACTTCTTGATGCGGTCGAAGGCGACTTGGCAATCATCATTCCATTCTTTTGGGATGTTCTTCCGAAGGAGCTTGAATATGGGCTCACAGATAGGTGTGAGCTGTGCGATGAAGCGACTGATGTATTGAATTCTGCCGAGGAAGCCACGAATTTCTTTCTCTGTTCTAGGAGGGGGCATCTCGATGATTGCTTTGGTTTTGGTCTCGTCGACCCTGATGCCATCCTCGCTCACCATAAAGCCGAGGAGCTTACCTCCCATTGCACCGAAGACACATTTCTGAGGGTTGAGGCGGAGCTTGTACTTGTCTAATCTGTTGAATAACTTCTTCAGATCTTCAAAGTGTCCTTCAAGTGTGCGAGATTTGACGATCATGTCGTCCACATATACTTCGAGCTCCTTGTTCATCATGTCGTGGAATAGTGCTGTCATTGCTCGCTGATATGTTGCTCCTGCGTTCTTTAGACCGAACGGCATTACCCTGTAACAGAAGGTTCCCCAGGGAGTGATGAACGATGTCTTCTCGCGATCTTCGACGGCCATTTTGATCTGATTGTAACCTGAGAACCCGTCCATGAATGAGAAGACCTTGTATCCAGCAGTGTTGTCGACCAGAGTGTCGATATGTGGCAAAGGGAAGTCATCTTTAGGACTGGCTTTGTTGAGATCTCGGAAGTCGATGCACATTCGAACCTTGCCGTCCTTCTTTGGTACTGGCACGATGTTGGCGAGCCATTCAGGGTAGTTGGAGACTACCAAGAATCCCGCGTTGTACTGCTTGATGACTTCGTCTCGGACTTTCAGAGCCCATTCTGGCTTCATTCTTCGAAGTTTTTGCTTCACTGGCTTCATATCTGCCTTGGTTGGCAGATGGTGTACAACGAGCTCTTCATCGAGCCCCGGCATGTCTTCATATGAGAACGCGAAGTTGGACAATCTTGGAGCTAGGAACTCTATCATTTTCTGCTTCATCTCAGGTGGCAACGATTTTCCAATGCGTACTTCCCTAGGGATCTCAGGTGTCCCCAAGTTTACTATCTCGAAATCATCGGCTACAACATTGGCTTTAGATTCGAACTTTTTGAGGAGATCCTCAAGTTCGGGAGCAGGATCATCATCTTCCTCATCCCGAGCTTCAGTCCAGACCCATGAGCTCGAAGTCTAATTCGATGTCGAAATCATATGATTCGACTTCAAACTCATGCGACTCTTTAGACGAACTGGGCACACTATTGAATGCAGGAAAAGAAATGTTTTTTGGTTTTTGAGATTTTTCTGAAATGAAAATACTAGATGTTTTTGGCTTTTGAAAGTTTTTTATTTTTTTAGATTTTCGAAATTCATGGGACTTTGAACAAGCGGGCATTGCAGACCATAATTGAGCCCAACTTGTTCCAAAGTTCCGGTCGCTGTTTAAACAGGCATTTTTTTTGGAAGCCAGAGCCCTCAAATGGCTCTTTGGCTGATTCGAAAGTGAGGGGAACAGATGACCATTCAGGACCCCACACTTCCTCCCCTGAAGAGGTGGGGGTTGATGATTTGGGCGAAGAATCATGGTCTGGCCCAATGACCATGACTTCTTGCTGGTCGGGTTCGAGATCTGAGTCGTACTCAGTCCCTCCCGGATCACTTACCTCGCATTGCAGTTCGTCTGGTTTCACAGTGAGACACAAGTTTGGAACCTGGACATCGGACCAATCTAGGGCTGGCCACTTCCCTTTCTTGGTCCAATGGATGGGCTGCTTCTGCCCCTGGCTGATTGAAGTGGGCAGGTTGTGCCCCTGGTTGATTGATGCTGACGTGGGCAGG
Source organism: Liriodendron chinense (assembly GCA_003013855.2). Classification (NCBI taxonomy): domain Eukaryota; kingdom Viridiplantae; phylum Streptophyta; class Magnoliopsida; order Magnoliales; family Magnoliaceae; genus Liriodendron; species Liriodendron chinense. Next base: position 153,349 of record ML058482.1, read on the forward strand.
TTGTGCCCCTGGTTGGGAGCAGGTGTCAGGGTAACCTGGTCCTGAAGCTGCTGTATTTGACTTCCTTCTTCGTCTTCATCCTTTTCTTCTTTTTCTGGAGGCTTAGATGGTTCGAGAATCTGATCCCATCGAATGGGGGGCCACGTGGCCCAAACTAGGCTCATCGGGAGGCCTTTGTGTAGTGCAGTCGGTTGATTCCCTCCTGGATCTTTGCAAGGTTCTCCTGGCTTGACGAATTGGATGGGTGAGCATTGAAATTTCTTCTTTCTCTTGTCCATGAAGGTTGCCCTGTATCCGAGTCCCCATTTGCGTTGGTTATATACCAGCGGTACCTTTCTGGACTTGAAGTGATTCTTCATTCGGTATTTGAGGCTCAGACGCTCTGCCGGTGAGAAGACACGGTCCACCCTTATCGGTTCTGGATTGGCGATAGAGTTCACAGTCTCGAATTCGAAACTATGAAACGGGATGTCTTCTTCAGAGTGCTGGATATCGATGACTGGGATGTCTGGTTCAGTGGCAGCAGCATTGGAAGGAATGATGAGCTCCTTCTCTGCATGGATAGAGATCACTTGATTTCCACAGATATACTTCACTCGTTGATGCAGGGTTGATGGCACAGCTCCAACCTTGTGCAGCCACGGCCGTCCGAGCAGCATGTTGAAAGAGGCTGATATATCCCAGATTTGGAATGTGATGGTGGAGACTTCCGGACCTATCTGTACCTCTATGTCGACCTCCCCTTCCACTGATCGGCGGGTGTTGTCGAATGCTCTGACACATATGGTGCTGGGTCGAAATGAAGAGGGACTGATTCCCAGACGTTCCGCAGTCTTGAGCGGGCAGACGTTTAAGCTTGAGCCATTATCGATAAGGACCAATGGGACGCAGAGGTCTTTGTATCGTAAGGCTATGTTGAGGGATCACCCATGATCGCGCCCTTCTGGTGGCAACTCGTTATCAGTGAAGGTGATGGCACGTGGAGCCAGGAGTTGTCCAATCATCAAAGCTATCATTTCTGGTGCCGTATCGGAGGAGACATGAGCATCATTCAAGGTTTTGGCAAACATTTCTCGGCGTATGCGAGATGTGCAGAGTAGCTCCCATACTGAGATTTGTGCAGGGATTGACTTGAGCTGAGTCGCCACATCGTATGCGGCTTCATTTTTGTTGCTGAGGCCTGAGAGAGCGCCTTTGGTATCTCCTCTATTCTGATTATCTCTTCGGATGCAACGCCCATTGGGATTCATGTTCCCCACTTCCGCACATTCTGGATAGTGCCATAGAACCTCTTTGTAGCTTTCCTCCCTTTTGCCTTCTAGGATCACCGGTTCTTGCAACGGTGTTGGTATGGGTACCAGATCTTCCTCGTATGGAGCTTTTGCCTTGAGAACTACATTGTTGCCTGTGCTGAAGGGGTAGTATCGAGGCTTGTCTTCATAGACCACATAAGGTCGTGGTCCTGGCTTGATTGTTCCTGGAGCGGGAGGCTCCCATGGAATGAATGCTGGTCCTCTTGATATGGCAGGAGGTTTCTCTGTTCGTCCCAGCTGCCTGTAGTGTGATTGACACGCCTCCGGGACTTGCCCCTTGCAATATGACAGGCTTGACTGGAAGAGCTCCTTCCAAGACAACGGGCTCTTGCTGCTGATGAGTATAATCCTTCCATTGCGGATTGGATTGTTCTGGAGTTGCCCCTTGCAAGATGACAGGTTCGTATGTGGGTTCGATGTATGATTGTGCTCCTTCCAGGACGACTGGTTCCCAGCTTGAATGATTGTAAGGTGCCCCTTGAACAACTAGTATATCATATGGAGGTGCTCCTTCGAGTACTACTGGCTCGGAAATTGAAGGAAGAAAGGGACCTGCCCCTTGCAAGATTGGAGGAGGATTTGTCGGCCCATAGGTGTAGGCGTGAATGGATTGGATGGGGGAGAAGAAGCGATCGAGATGGTCCCCTTCTTCTATACTATTGACTGCAGGGCCACGAGACGAATTGGGGTCCGTTGGATGCTGAGGCAGAGGATTCTGAAGGATGTTGGTGGAAGCTGCTGGAGAAGTTCCAGGGACCGAGATGACGATCTTGCAGTCATCAATCAGGTCTTGTATGGCATTCTTCAAAGTATAGCATCGATCAGTGGCGTGACCACGTCCTTGATGATAGGCGCAATACTCATTTTCTCGGTAGTTTGGTGGTAGAGGATGAGGAGGAGGCCTAGGTGTTATCAGAGTGAGTAACTGCTTCTGTACCAGAGTAGCCATGACTTGACTGACTGGTTGAGAGAGGGGAGTAAATTTCCTGGACTCCCTATAGTTTTGCCTATTTTGATATGAGTATTGACCGTTTCCTCTGAACTGCTGCTGTTGTCGAGGTGGTTGTGGCTGAGGATTCGGTTGTGGCTGATACCGCTGAGGCTGATGCTGAACTTGATTCTGCCGATACTGTTGACGTCCCTGTGGGGGAGCACGTTGATTTCCTTGAGCAGTGGTGTTGATGTTGTTTACCTCTGTTGGGCGGGGAGGAGAACCACTGCGGTTTCCATTCCCGTGCCCGATAGGTCTTCCTTCCACTCTGTTCCTCTTGACTGGAGTGGCTTGATGAGGCCATGGGGAGATCGTCCCAACCCGGATCCCTGCTTCGACTTGCTCTCCAGCACGGATCAATTGTGAGAAATTCGCATATGGATGCGAGATGAGATATCCGGATATGCCTGGATATGTTGAATGAACAATCATGGAGATTTGTTCTTCGTCGTCAATGGGTGTCCGCATTCTGGCTGCCATAGCTCGCCAACGTCCTACGTAGGCGGATAGTGTTTCATCACTCCTTTGCCTGAGAGCTGCGAGATCGGCTCTTCTGGGTGCCATGTTGAGATTGTACGCGAATCTGTCGACGAAAGCCTGGGAAAGCTGTTCCCATGTCCTGATGCGGTGGCAGTCCAGTGAAGTGTACCAATCTAGGGCATCGCCCTTCAGAGATTTTTGGAACAAACGAATAAGGGCTCCTTCATTTCCTGCGATTGCACTCAGCTCCCCGCAGAAAGCCTTGAGATGTGCTGTGGGACAACCGCTGCCATCGTATCTCTTGAATTTCGGAACCTCAAAGTTTTGAGGTACTTGAGCATCTGGGAAAGGACACAAGTCTCTGAACTTGGTCGAAGGTAAGTCGATTCCTTGTTGTCGCTGAAGCTGATTTTGCAAGATCTGGAACTGCTCCCGCAACTCGTCCAGTCCTGAGTGATCTGTTCGAGCGACTGGTGCCTCCTGGAGTAAGGCATGTTCTTCTTCGGCATAGTGATCGATGTCTTCGACCCTATGGGCTTGCTGAAAAGCAACTGTGGGTTGCTGAAATTGATTTGATGATTGAACTGGATTCTGATGAACTTGAGCTTGAAATGATGGTAACTGAACTGGAGACTGTACTGAAGGTTGAACTGGAACTTGCTGGAAATTAACTGGATTTTGCTGAATTGAAGATTGCTGGAAATTAACTGGATTTTGCTGAATTGAAGATTGCTGAAAATTAACTGGGATCCCATCGGCGGGGATGTGCTGGAATTGAAAAGTGCTCCTGTTTGCAGGAGGCTGAGATGCTGGGAAGTGACCCCCTTGTTGGGTATTCGCCACTGTCCGATAATTGATGTGGGCTTGACACTGACCCCCATTGTGGGCATTCGCCAGTGCTGTCCCTGTTGCTGGAAATTGAATTGAAATCCCATCGGCGGGGATGTGCTGGAATTGAAAAGGTGTCCCATCGGCGAGGACATGCTGAGATCTACTAAGATTGTTGTTTGCAAGATTGACTGGAAGATGACTGGATGTTCCTGCAACGGAAGTGCTCTGAGATGGCCTTGTCGTCGCAGGAAGATATTGAGAAGGATGCCCCATAGCGAAGGGCTGAGATGGCTGCTGTCGGTAGTCTTGGGCAGACTCCGATGGCTGTGCTTGATTTGAACTGGAGGCCGGGAGGACTCGGCATGGTTGTTGAGATTGCTGAACTGGGCCAACTTGATTGTTGGCTGCTGCGGTGGCTTGTGCTTGCATGAATTGCAAGAGCATTTCTTGCATTGCTCTCATTCCTTGTGCCAATTCTTGTATGATTGGCGTATTGTCAACGGGCTGTTGCGCTGGAGGTTGCGCTTCGGTCATTTCAAGAGCAGGGAAGTGATGAGTTTCTTCTTCATGGTCGGACATGGCTTGCTGAGCCCGAGTGCGGATTATGCTGCGGAAGGGAAGCTGTCTCCGAACACGTTGAACCCGAGGTGGCGCAATGGTGAGGACTATACTCTACTCTTTTTGGGTTTTGGGATTTTCTATTTTTTTTTTTGTTTTGGAATTTTCTATTTTTCTTGTTTGGGTTTGGGTAGAATGCTATGCAGATGAGATTGTATGAGGATTAATGACTTTCAAGTACGGGAAGGATTCTGTTTTCAAGTCGGATCACGACTAGTGGGACTAGCTATTCCCCAGCAGAGTCGCCATTCTGTGGACCCTCGCCGATTTTCCCGTGCTCCCCCACGACGTTCTTCTCCCTACCCCTTTCCTTTCGGAAAAGAAGGAGATGAGGTGCGTGAGTGCGAAATCGCCGTTTGTGCCACTGGCTTGCCTCGTTCTCGAGGGCTTCGTTTGGTTGTCGTGTTAAGCTGGATATGTTTAAGTGTGTTTATATAAGACCAGAGTCGCCACTAGCCAGTTACTTCAAATCTACAATCGGCTAGACCCTGTAGAAACGTTAGAGAAGGGAATCCGAAGATTCCTTCCTCTAAAATGACTCCTGTTGATCTGCGGCCAGAGATTCAAGGTAAGGGATCACGGTTACAGGGTGGGAAGAGGTTAAGCACCCCACACACTGCCCGTACCGAAGTACGGTCTCTACTTCACAGAATCGATCGAATATTTGAAAGTCTAGTTTAATCCTCGTATATTCTCATGGATGACATGATGCATGAATGCGGGTCTGAACAGTAAGAGTTTCTGATGGGCAGGTTCCAACAACGGGCAAGCCCAGAGCGTACGCTCGAACTGACAGGTGCTTAATGTAAGACGTATGCAGTGTGCTTGAATGATCAAGGTGTTTTATGGTGAAGCATGAATGCAGGTCTGAACAGTAAGAGTTTCTGATGGGCAGGTTCCAACAACGGGCAAGCCCAGAGCATACGCTCGAACTGACAGGTGCTTAATATAAAGACATATGCATGTGTGTTTGAGTAATCAAGGTGTTTGTAGTGAAGCAGGGGGGTTAGAAGAAAAGTAAATGTTGCACTTATGCTAGATGCAAATGAGATGATGCTGGAAAAAGGGTAGCTGGATGGACGGAGGTGTCGCAAGGGTTAGCTTCGAGTGGCTGGATTAAGACTTAGATGGCTTGAGAGGCTTGGACCAGTGGTCAGGCTGGGCTGGACCAGGGCTAGGCTCTCCTCACTCGGGCTCTCCTTGGTGGGAAAATGGGCTAAGGGCACTCGAAAGGATGGACTCTCTCTGGACTCGAAGGGCTTCGAATGGATTCGAATGGATGATGAAATGAGAAGGGGAGGGGGGTATTTATAGCAGCGGAGAGTGGCAGCTCTCGTAATTTTGTCCGGGCGGCCTGCCATGGGCTGCCCGTACAGCCGCTCCTCGGTTTCCAACGAGTACGGCCGTTCCCTCGGGGCTGCTGTTGGACTGGCTGGTCGACTCAGTGAGTTGACTCAGCGGGTCGACTCGGTGGTTTGACTCGACGGGTTGACTCGACGGGTTGACTCGGTGTTTTGACTCGACGGGTTGACTCGACGGGTTGACTCAGCGGGTTGACTCAGCGGGTTGACTCAGTGAGTTTGACTTTTTTGGGATTTTTTGACTGGCCTTTTTTATGGGGGATTTTTCAGGGTGGTTTTTAGGACTGGGTTGACTGGGTTCAGGCTTGAACTGGGCTATGGAATGGGGCTTACAAGGGTGAGTTTGGCTGAGTTTGGACTTGGGATTTGGGGGTATGGTCCTCCGTTCAACCAGCTATCTCTACCAACAGTGTAGCCGAAGGTGGGGTGTCTACAGCACTCAATCAGCACTGTTTCCAGTGGTATGGTCCACTTGAGATTTGGATTTGCATAATTTTTGGAAGACCATCCTAAAATGGGCCGGAGAAGCGGATGGACGGCGTGGATATACAAAATACTATCCATGTAGGCCAGTAGGTGTAACACCCACGGTGTTGTTCCCGGGTTAACAACTAATTCGCCCCCCCTTTGGAAGGGCGCGGATTTCCAACGAAAGCCTTGCGCAGGAAGTTCCTGCGCTGGGAACCAAGGTGGGGCCCACAGTGATTATTTTGATAAATCCACCCCGTCCATCCATTTTGGGAGCTCATTTTAGGACATGAGAACAAAAATGAACCCGATCCAAGACTCAAGTGGGCCAAAAATGTGAGGAATGAACGTCCACAGTTGAAATATTTGTGGAGCCACAGGTGTTTCGAATCAGGATAATATTTGTGTTTCCTGTTCATCTCAGTAGTAGTGACGTTATGAATGGTATGGATGTCATGTAAACATCATTGTGGACCCAGGGAGGTTTCAATGGTAGTAATTTACCTACCCACCTTTTTCTTTAGTGAGGCCCACTTGAGTCTTGGATCTGGTTCATTTTTGTTTTCATGTACTAAAATGAGGTCCCAAAACGGATGGACAAGGTGGATTTATCGAAAAACATCACTGTGGGCCCCACCTTGGTTCCCAGTGCAGGAACTTCCTACGCAAGGCTTTCGCAGGAAATCCGCGCCTCCTTTGGAAGGGGCACTGAACCCCGTATCCACCGAGGTGGGTGGATCCCTTACCGTGCCATCCACTGTGTGATGTGTGTGTGTTACATCCACGCTGTTCATTCATTTTGAAAACACATTTTAGAGCATGATTAAAAAAATGAAGTACATCCAAATCTCAGGTGGACCATAATACAATAAACAACGGTACTCAACCATTAAAAGCTTATCGTGGGTCACAAAAGTTTTGGGTCAAGCTGATATTTGTTTGGTATCTTCATCCAGGTCTTTGTGACCTTGTCAACAAATTGGATGGAAAATAAACATTCCAGTGGTCCCCATGAATTTTTTAATGGTGGGGATTCAATTGCTACTATTTCATGTGGTATGGTCAACCTAAGATTTGGATCTTCCTCATTTTTTGGGCAATGCCCTAAAATGAGCTTTCAAAATGCATGGACGGTGTAGATGTAAGGTACATACATCACAGTGGCCCCACAATTGGGGATCCACCAACCTTAGCGGATCCAGGGATCCACCCAAACCGCGCCTGGATAAAAAGGCTTGCGTATTGAGTAAACTCTGTGGGTCCACACCTTGATTGTGGGGCTTACAGTGATGTATGTGTCTTAAATCCACACCATCCAACCATTTTGAAATATCATTTTAGGGTATGATACCAAAAATGAAGCTGAGTCAAATATTAGGTGGACCACACCATAGAAACAATCGTGATTGAATCTCTACACCTGAAAACTTCATGGATTTCACCGGAATGTTTATTTGCCATTATTTTCCATTCAACCTGGTTGTAAGGTCACAAACACCTAGATGAATAGACCACAAAAATATCATCTTGATCCAAAGCTTTTGTGGCCCCACAGATAAGATCAGCGGACATGGATGAAGGGAAAAAAACAAATTTCAGCTTAATCCAAAACTTCTGTGGCCACCAAGAATTTTTCAAGAATAGACATTCAATTCACATTGTTTCCTGTTGTGTGGTCCACTTGAGCTTTGAATGTGCTTCATTTTTTGCTATAAGACCTAAAATTATCAGTTAAAATGGATGGACGGGGTGGATAAAATACATAAATCATGGTGGACCCCACATATTGAGTTACACATTATGCAATCCGCTTCTGGCCTCACCCAAGACGGTGTAACCCTTACTGTGGGGCCCACCTTGATGTATGTATTCTACATTTATGCTGTCCATCCGTTTTCCAGATCATTTTAGAGTATGAGTCCAAAAATGAAGCAAATTCAAATCTCAAGTGGACCATAACATAAGAAACAGTGGTGACTGATCCACCAAAGTTTTGGATCAAACTAATATTTGTCTTTTCCCTTCATAGAGATCTGACCTTTTCAACATGTTGGTTGGCAAATAAATGTTATGGAAACATTACACGGACCGGAGGAAGTTTCTACTGGTGGGGGGTTTAATCACCATTGTTTCCAATAGTATGATCCACCCTTGAGCATGGGTCATATACCCGGAGCTTCCACCTTGTTCCCAAGGGGTGCAACAGTCCTATGATTGCCAACAAGTTCGTTGGAGGCATGTGATTGTATAGTTGTAAGGCTAGCAACCTCTTCTTCCTTCATCAAGGGCACAACACTTATGAGGGCCAAACTTCGTTGAAGCATATGATTCCATAATTGTAAGGCGGGTGACCTCTTCTTTCATCAAACAACAACTATATATGCCTATGGGACTTGCTCCTTTATGCCACCACGACCATCTTTACAAGGGAAATGCACTATGATGGTGTTGTGGTCCCTCCTCATGTGGAGTGGGACCCACATATGTGGGCTTAAGTAGTGTTTCCTTTACCACATGTGTGAGGAGTATTTTGGTCTTTTGGCCAAGCAAAGTAAAATAAGAAAAAATGACTTCTTGGCTTAGAGAGAGTTTTAGGAACATTGAGGTTTTTCTTTCTTGGAGAAAAAGAGACAAAAAAGGTGCATCCACAAATTCGATTTCTTCAATTGCCATTTCCAAGGCTTGTGGGGATTTTCTACAATCTCTAATTGGTGAGAATTTCATTTCATTCATATTGCTTGTAATTCACCTTTGGGTAATGTGCATCTGCATATCCAAGAGAGGTTTCTTGATGATTGTATTTTCATTATTTCTATGATATTAGATTTATGCCGGACTAGGTCTCATGATTTTTTCCTTTACATCAGAGGATTTTTTCACGTAAAAAATCTTGGTATCTCTTGCATCCTACATATTTGATAATTTATTTGTATTACAGGTGATTTTCATTCTTTAAATCTTTTATATTGTTAATCTCATTAATTTACATATAGAAGGGAAACTTGTGTGATTTCCCAACAAGTGGTATTAGAGCTTTAAGTTGGTTTTATTTATTTCCTATGTGAATCATGGAGGTGAGCACAAGTTGAATGATTAGTTTGAATGGAAATATATAACTGGGGTTAATTTGGAAAACCAAGACGGAAAGCTTATTGTATTATAAGGACTTCCAAACACTTGTAAAAGGTGTTGGGGTCAAGCCGAAAGATATGATTGATGATGAGTTGAAAAAACTAGATCGAAAAGCCATTAGGTTTATTTGGCAATAGCTAGATGATAATGTCTTTCATCATGTGTTTATAGATCACTTTAGCACAATTACTAGGTAAGAAATTTGAAGAGTTATATGAGAGAAAGACTACGGGCAACAAGGCTATCATGATTAAGAAGCTTGTAAATTTGAAATATAAAGAAAGAAGCTCAATTGCGGAGCATTTGAATGAAATTTAAAGTTGTAAATCAACTCTCTTCTATGAAAATGAATAATATCATATTTATGATGAATCCATGTGAAGCTATGAATGTTCCATGATGTATATATAAGATTATGAATATGGTACACTCATGTGATATATGATAATAGACTTATGTTATTTAAATATCACCTCATAAGGAAGTCCCTCTTCCCATGTGTTGACAATGTGATGGAAAGTGTGGAAATCCATGTGGTTCAAGTTGATATATCGATGTGAGATAATCTTATATACAAGTTATGATTGATTTATAAAGGATCCATTGATTGAATTACTTACTTATGGAGGATCCATGTATAGATGAATATAAAATTGAAAACATTTATAGCCTCATTGCTAGGATATGTATGTTCCTCCCACTATGCCAATATTGTAATTTTGTGACAGACTAAGTCTGTCGCAAATCACAATTAGCGACAGACTTCATCCATCGCAGTTTACTATGTTGCAATAAATTGCGACAGATATCATTCGTCGAAAATAAACGACGAATGTTAGCCACCGCAAAACTAAAAAAGCTGTCCAAATTACAAAAACAACAATTTAGCGATGGATTTTGTTCGTTATAGTAAAATATTGCAACGAATATTGGTCCGTCGCTAAATTTATCAGAACCAATTATTCAAAATTTTAGCGACGGTTTGGATCCGTCGATAGATGTTTTGCAAATAAAAAAAACCATGGATGTTGTTTCTTGAATCTATTGCACCTGATAGTCATCTTATCCACATTCAACAAAAAAAAAAAAAAAACTGCAACCCCCACTAATCCTTATTATATCATATATGAAACTTAAAATCCTTACATTTTTATTGGAAAGTAATATTAATATTTCACAAATTTACACATTTAAGTGATCCACTCTCCATAGACCATAGGTAAGCTTTCATTTATACTCATAGTTGCTTCTTCCTCATATGTTAGCAAATCCATCAACTGGGCCTGTCCTACAAAATCCAGAATATAAAACATGAAAATCAATTTTATAATCCAAGAAAAAAAAAAAAAAAGAAAAAAAACAATAATCGAGGCCATATGATTGTGGCACAAATCTGTCCCATCCGAGTATTGGAAGGCACTTGTGCATGAAAGAGATGGGCAGCTAAAAGCTGACCAGTGGTCAACATCTAAGATACATTTGTGGTCCAAGAATCTTATAATCTCCTATGTTCAATCTGCACCATTCTACAATGGTAACTATTCAACCGTACACATGGCATAGTAGTATGACAATTCAGAGTGCCTAATCAATTTTTAGACATGCTCCACCAACAATGGGACCCACAATTTAGTTGTTGTAGATTTTCAAAATAACAGGAAAAACAAACTAGATATAGAACTAGGGGATCACCCGCTAGCCCAGCTGGTAGATGCCTGGGCGTTTCAACTACTGGTCTCGAGTTCGAAACCGACTAACCCCACCAGTGGGTGGGAGCATCTTGTGATTGTCTGGGTGGGTGCATCTAACAGGGTGTGTGTGTTGCATGACCAAAAAAAAAAAAGATATAGAACTTGAATATTATGTTATGGATTGATATCTCAGCTTTAAAATCCAATGCAGCATGAGGAAAACATCCCTATTAGCATCACCATCAAAATAAGGAACAAATGCACAGTCTATCAGAATAAAGCACATTGTCCATGATCAATTATTGCAGAATACAATAATGGCAAGCTGCAAGCATACAATAAAAGATTGATATCCAATGAGCCATTACAGCGAACGTGCTTAATTTCAATTAAAACGAATAAAAATGGGCCAGTAGTCATTTAAAAACAATATCTACATAGGTCGGTTCTTTTGGTTCAATCCCATCTTACCAACCAGACAAAAAGTGTATAGGTCAGTGCTACGCCATCATGAAGATGACCATACATAAATATCAAGCCAGCCCATGCATCAAACAGGTGTGAATGTTAACTGTGGATGCCAAAGTTTTCTTAAACAATGTTCTTTTTTAATAAGGGTGACCCACCTGATGAGTGAATCTCGTCACTTTGGCATGTAGTCTGCTTCATACGGGTCCAACTCATGCACTGCTCAAATGTCACACACAAACTTGCCAGGTTGGCAAGCTTGCTGCGTGTAAAGATGGGTGTGCCTTGTGGTCTTACAAACCTCAACTATTGAACAAGCACTTCCGTGTATTTGTCCATAACTTATAGATGAAAGGTGAAAGTCATCTGCATTTACAATATACAACTCAGATCATTACACAAGTCAACAACCTTGAACAGAAATTGTTATATAGAGGTTAAACATTTCAGTCCACATGAATAACATGATACCACAACTCTCTAACTGAAAAATACCTACAATTTCCTGTACTATATATATACCTTTCTCATAAAATGTTCGAATCTCCATATTTTTCCTGTCAGCAAAAAACTCAACCCAATTTGATGACCAAGTGTTTATCTGGGAAGTACTGTAGAAGAACACATATGAATGCATTAAATTATAGACTGAGAGTACATATTTAAGGTAAAAGAAGCATTGATGAATACTATGACAGTATCAACTACCAACATAGAGCTTTCAACTATTTTAGCCTTCATACCCAACAAATTCATAAAAACCAAGAGGCGATTGTGGGGGCCAAAATGAAGAAATGAAGCATGGATGGTTCATATGAAACTATTAGTTGTAGAAAATGCTATTTATGCAGTTTTGTGTCTAGAAGTTCTAGTGCAACTAGTTGTAGAAAAATGCTATTTATGCAGTTTTGTGTCTAGAAGTTCTAGCGCAACTTCCTCCTTGCAGTACACATGGAAAGCATGTATGGCGATCAGGACTGTGAAAATGGTATAATATACCATTTATCAGTTGAGTGAAGAATCCAAGCCGTGAAAATGGTATAATATACCATTTATATCATCTGGAGAAGAAATGGAAGCAATATATTCATTAAAGGGAACACATAGGCTGTCCAAAGATTAGACAGTGTAAGTTAACCTAGCGAATGCACCATCCATATTTCTCCATTTTTCAGTGATCCAAAACGTTGAAACTATTGGATCCACCATGGAGAGTGTTTCTACCAAAACTTTATTTTTTAATATTTTGCTGTTCTTTGCAGCCCAGTGTCATAGTTCTTTTTTCTTCTCTTTTTTTATTTTTTATTATTATTTTTTTTTCCACCCATTCAGTTTGTTCTAAGAGGTGAACTTTTTGGATTTCTGAAGGATTAGCCTTGCTTGTATGTGTCCCGAATCAATTTGTGCAAGAGATTGAAGTGGCAACTGACAGGACACACATTTATGGCCATGCATGCAAGATTTGTGCCATTCATGAGCTTTGTCCATTGTTAGCATGTACTCCCTCAAGAGTTTTGGGCTGCACTACTCATGAATTGCGTTACATCAAATATAAGTAGCTGCTCTTGTTATTATGACAATCTGTTTTTTTTCTCATGTATATGGCCCACCTTATTAGTGAAAGGTCCTATTTTAGGGCCAAGGGATCTTGATACATGGTCCCAATCGTCAATAACTTATTACTCTCGGGCACAGCCCCTTTGACTCATTTGCCTAATGGCTCTTATTTTAGGCCCGTTAGTAACTTTTGTGAGATTTTGGAATTGAAACCTTCTGCTAATACTTGCATGCATCCTAGCAGTTTGAAATGAGATTGTGTCAGCCATAGTCTGCCTCGTTTATTTTAACAGGCTTTGTTTTTAGGCTGCAACTGAAGCACAACCCGGTTATTATACTTGACCCCAAGTTAGGCCTTGCTAGCGGACCCATGGGCTAACCAGAGTCACAGATCCACTTCAGCCTGCGTGCAAAATAAAACTTTGACATTGGCCTGACAAGCCCAAACAAAACAATAAAAAATCTGGGCCCATATCCAGTCCTAGGCCCCACTCCATAGAGTCCCGATGCTTTCTAACAAAATGAGGAGACTTGACTTTAAAATTAGAATCCGGGTCCAAACTCATCCCATCGTGTGGGCTCACTCATTGGAATCTCGATGCTTTTAGCAAAAGGGAATGCTTGACTCTAAAAGTAATCTGGTATCAGGCCCACACTCAAGTAAAGGAGGAGACTTGACTTTAAAGGTAATCTGGTCCAGGCCCACACACAAGCAAAGGATCAAACTTGACTCTAAAAGTAGATCGCGGCCCCACAACTTAACTCAACATATAGATGCTCTCATTAAATAAAAAATAAATATGAAGACTTAGACTCCAAAAGTTGATTTTGTGTCCAAAGTCATCCAATCCTAGCCCCACTTCGTGGAATATGAGAGATGCAACTTACAAGTAAGAATCCCATGTAACCTTAAGCTCCATGGGCCCACTTGTGCCAGCCCATGTTAGGACATGGTATTAAAAAATAGGAAGATTGAAAAACTCAAGGGAGCCACACCATAGGAAATAGTAGAGACGTTGAAACTTTCATGAGGCCCACCTGATGTTTACCTGTTCCTGAGTTGATCACCAGAGGGATAAAGGACAACACAAATATCAGCTTGATCCAAAATTTCAGTGGCCCTTGGGAAGGTTTCGATGGTGGGTGTCCAATCACCACTCTTTATTATCGTATGCTCCATTTGAGATTTGAGTTTGCCTGATTTTTAAAATCACATCCTAAAATAGGCAAGCGCAATGGATAAAGGGAGTGGATATAACACATATCATAGTGGGCCCCAAGCTTAGATTTTGAGGGGATTTGTAAACCCATATTAGAATCTGGGCAATCAGCTTTGTATGCCATTTACCTTTACACACCATGGTGTTTGTGAGAAACCTACTCCATGCATCAATTTAGCCGGATCACATTAGGACATGATCCAGTGTTTGTGAATGGCTTGGATTTGATAAGAGGTTGACACATTGGCATGTGTGAGCTACAAATGTAAAAGGAGCAGAACTGTAGCTGCCTGTAACTGAAAGACGGAAGAATGGTGGTCCACATCGAGTCTTTGCTGTGGGAGCGGATTAGCTGTATACCGGGGAAACAACTTAGTGGGTGTTACTCTAATCGTATTGGCCCACCTTGATGTATTTTTTGTATATCCTTACTGTCGATCTGTTTTTTCATCTCATTTTAGGATGGGATCTCAAACCTTAAGAAGATCCAAATCTCAGGTGGACCATACCACTAGATACAGTGGTGAATGACCATTAGAATCTTTTTGTGGGCCACAAAAGTTTTGGATCAAGCTGATCTTTGTAGTTTTCCCTTCATCCAACTCTTCTTGACATTATCAACAGGCTGATGGCAGATAAACATTAAGAAAACCTTACTATGAGCCCTTTGGAATTTTTAATGGTGAGGCACTCAATTACCACTGTTTTCTGTGGTGTGGTCCACCTGAGATATGGATCTACTTAATTTTTGGGACCGGATCTTAAAATGAGCTGGAGAAACGGATGGATAGCATGGATATACAATAAATCAACAAGGTGGGCCTGTGGTATGGGTAACACCTAATCCGCTCCCCTTCCTAAATAAAACACAACGGTTTCAGAAAATGCTACCCATAGATTACGTTACTCACTTCATGCGGTGCTAGTGTTTTCACGCGGTGGTTGGCCGTATCCATAAAATCAGATGTAATAATCAAGACTTTTAATAAAGTGCTTTCGGCTGAGTGGACGGATGTGACCACATTTGCAGTTGGGCGCATGCCCCACTAACGTGTTTCAGAACCGTCTGTAGGTTACGATGACTAGATTCCGTAGCCTAATGGGAAGAACGCGCATTACCTGCCACGCCCTCTCTGCCATATTTGTGAGAAATTCATCCTGTCTATCCATTTTTTTTCGCTAATGTATCTATTTTTCCAGTCCAGGCGAAAAATGAATTGGATCCAAAACTCAAGTGGGCCACACGACTAAAAGAGTGGGGAAAGGAAATGCCAGCCGTTGAAATTTTCCGAGGGTCCACCTTTATGTTGATGTGCCATCCAAACTACTCATAATGTTTCAACAGCGCATGCTCAAGCCCCACTATTTCCTATTATGTGGCCGGCTTGACTTTTGGATCCACAGCATTTTTACTCTCATGGCTTAACATGAGCTGGAAAAACAGATGAGGTGGATTTCTCTCAAACATCACAAATGGGCTCCACCTAGCTTCCAAGGGCACCTTGCAGCCAAATGGAAAGGATGCAGATTGTGTCCTGCCTCTCTGGAGCCTACCTTGATAGATATGTTCTATTCAAACCATCCATTCATTTTGAAAGACCGTTTTAGGGTATGATCTCAAAAAGGAGGAAAATCCAAGGCTCAAGTGGACCACCAAAGGAACTAATGGTGATAATGACGGCCATGTTTGAAAGGTTCCTAGGATCCATGGTGATGTTTATTTTCCATCCAACCCCTTCATAAGATCACCTAGACGTGCATGAAAGGAAAAGACAAATATTAACATGTTCAAAACTTTCTTGGCTCTCAAGAAGCTTTTAAAAGTAGACGGTTTTCAATTCCCAC
The DNA here is from genome assembly GCA_003013855.2 of Liriodendron chinense. Taxonomy (NCBI): domain Eukaryota; kingdom Viridiplantae; phylum Streptophyta; class Magnoliopsida; order Magnoliales; family Magnoliaceae; genus Liriodendron; species Liriodendron chinense. Next base: position 169,324 of record ML058482.1, read on the forward strand.
TTAGTCTAGTTTTGGGCTCATACCCTGCAATGATTTGGGAAAATGTATGGTCTACTCACCAAGTGTGATTCACTTGAGCCTTCGCAGGGATAGAACCCGCTAGATGGGTTTGGATATGTCAAGCTCCTTTAAATTAACCATATTCCTTACTTGTGGAGGAACCATATCAAGAATTTGATTGATAAAAAGGTTTAGGTAATTCAGCTTTGTCTAGTTCCCTAAAGTGAAAGGGATAGAAACCGTTAGAAGGTTACTGGAGATAATTAGCGCATTATAGGAGGATCGACAACCTAGTCAAGTCACCTAAAGATGGAGGAATTAGCCCAATAACATGGTTTGAGTATTAATTTTAACAAAATTAGATGGTAAATTTCCTATTTCTAGTGGTATTGATCCAATAATTTTATTTCCCCATAGTAAGATATGGAGATGTTTCATGAGGGCACGCTACTACATCCTACTCAAGTTCCCATCCTTTGTGGACGCACTACCATCGTTATATGTGGAGCAAAAACCTTGAGCTAGACTTCAGTGTTTGTCACTTAGGCCATGTTTGGTTGCTTTTTTATTGATACCAGCCATTTAGCTACTTATCCTATATAAGTTAGTTTGGTTGATATCAACTTAATAGTTACTTATTTGCTGAAAGTAGGATAAGTATTTCAGTTTTTTGTTTTCGCTTTTTCTCTTTTTCCCACTAGTCGAGAGTCGACCAAAATCATCTCTCTATCCCAAAACCCCTATACTTAAAACCCTAAAATCCTGTTGTCCGTCTAACGGAGATAGAAAACCACTCTGTCCAGCCTTTTTAGCCCCACCATACTAACATCTGGTATGGGTCCCACCATGATATATGTTAGAAACCACATCATCTATCCATCTTGTCAGACCAGCAATGAAGTAGATTCAAATCACAGATGGGCTACATCACAGCCAACAATGGAGATTGAACTCCCACCATTGCAAACTTCTTAGGGCCCACCTTGTTTTTCTTTTGCCACGTGGATGACTGCGATGCCTCTCAATCTGTGAAAGTGTGCAGGACATGTGGACAAATGTGGTGGGGACCAAAAGGCCTTCCAAGATCTAAATGATCTACAATATCAAAATAGATGATGCACAATACTTGTCCGAAGAAATGCTGAGAAGAGAGGTGCTCATCCATAATTGTAAATTGTGGTACAAGTAGCTGATAAGTATGTTGTTTAGTATGTAACATACTTATTTGCTTGATAAGTAAAAAACCAAGACAAGTTACTAAGAGGCATAAGTAACTTATCTAAGTAACTTACAATCCAAATAGGCCCTTAGGGTAATTTCGATAGTAAGCTACTTTACATGAACTTGCACCTCAAGTAGCCTTTCTAATTGGTTTTTACTTACTCAGTAGATAAGCCTGTTTGGTGACTAACATGCTTATCGATAACAAATAAATAATAATAAAAAAAGAATGTTTGGCTTCCAACATCACATGAGTGCTTATCGCTTAAGTTTGTTTGGTCTACCTTGATGTCTATTGTCCATCATGTGGAGCCAACCTTTGATGTGGACTGTTCGTTATGTTATTCCTAGATTATTGATTAAGCTACAAAATGCTAAGAAAAGATAAATTTGATTTGGTTTGAGACTCTTTGCTTTGTCGATTTCCTCTACTATTTATAGGCTTCCGTGGATATGAAGAAATATTTAAATGATAAGCTCCATATTAAGCCATTATAGTGACCTTTCATTCTCCTTAATTTTTCGGACGCTTCTTCCTTAATCGTTTGCACACTCTCGGCCACTACCATCTTTCAATGACATGTTCCAATCAATTAGTGGCAATTGTCACTCCACATAATTTGGTCTAGGTATTCGAGGGATGTGGATTTCCTGTGAAAGCCTTGTGTAGGAAGCTCCTGCACTAGGAACCTAGGTGGGGCCTATCGTGATGTTTGTGAGAAATCCACCCCGTCCATCCATTTTTTGAGCTCATTTTAGGACATGAGACAAAAAATGAGCTGGATCCAAGACTCAAGTGGGCCGAAAACATGAGGATTGAACTTCCACGTTGAAATATTCGTGGGGCCACAGAAGGTTTAAATCAGGATAATATTTGTGTTTTCAGTTCATACCAGTATGAATGACGTTATGAACGGTATGGATGTCATATAAACATCATTGTGGACCCCAGGGAGATTTCAATAGTAGGAATTTCCTTACCTACCTTTCCCTTTAGTGCGGCCCCTTTAGTGCGGCCCACTTGAGTCTTGGATCCGGCTCAGTTTTGGTCTCATGTCATAAAATGAGCTCAAAAAACGGATGGACAGGGTGGATTTACCACAAACATCACGGTAGGCCCCACCTAGTTCCCATCACAGGAACTACCTGCACAAGGCTTTTGCAGGGTATCCGTGTCCATATTTGAGCAAATAGCATGCAACTTCTTGTACACAACACGTGTTTTCCTTTGGTTGGCTCTAAATGGTCACAAATAGAGTACAACAAAGGGAGGCCAAGAAGAAGCCTGTCCTGAGGTGGAGAGAATGGAGGATTTCAGTGGCTATGAGGATTTTGGTTTGAAGGCACTGGTGTAAGAGATAAGGAGAGGGATTGGATAGACGGTGGTTGTTGGTTTGATCTTTTTGGGGTGGACATTTGATGCTTGAGAGATTCGAACATAAGAAATCTGATTCTTGGACATTTGATGCTTGAGAGATTCGAACATAAGAAATCTGATTCTTGGACATTTGATGCTTGAGAGATTCGAACATAAGAAATCTGATTCTTGGAGCCGTTGTGATATGGATGTCAGGAAGTATTAGGTCCTGTGGGTGGGTCTCACGGTTAGATGATCCAGGCCGTTGGTTTACCAATTTTCTGTTGCCAGCTTATGAATGGACAGAAGGAAAACGGAGTTAAATTTATCGTGATCGGGATCGTTGATCTGATGGGGCACGATATCAATGGGCAATAGGGCGAAGTTGAATCCGTTGGAAATTCCTCTGACCCCATCCAGTTGTGAGTTACGCCTGATAACTGTAGACCGGTGCTCTATTCCGGATGAACCCTCTTTTTTCCTTTCTTTTTTTTCTGTTTTTTCTCCAGGCCCGTGATCGGATGGGCCACCACAGTCCAGTTCTTCCATTTTTGAGATGCGTCCACAACAAATTCAACGCTCTGGATCACCCCATACGAGTGCGCCGTGAACAATTGAGAGACGTTAATTTTTATGTCACCCTCAACGAAAAAGGGGTGAAAATCAAAGGGTTCGAATCTTTTATGGAAGATTTTGGCATCCCTCATCCATGGTGTGGCCCATCAGATCAACCGTCTATATCTAACCATTGAAATGCATCCCTGGAACCGGACATCAAAGCAACTATAAACAAGAACTGAGGAAGAGGTCTGCTTTTTTTTTTTTAATTATTATTATTTATTTATGTATTGGTTTAGTTCACATATCCCACTGGTAGTACACATACTGATGTAGGAGAAGAACCCCATGATCGAGGGCGTGGATCACGCACTTTCCTGCGGGAGATGGACAGGAAGAAAAACAAGAGAAAATTAAGGAATTTCATATTTTGGAGTTTCAACTCAAACAGGAAATTGTTATTCCCGTTTTTGAACTTCGGCCCAACTTGTGGGGTCCATATTGATCATTTATGATGATCCATTCCGTCCATTTTGTAGAGCTGCTCGACGCCGAGAAAACGTAACAAGTTTCACGTCAATCCGAGTTACGGATTGATCTTGGCGTCCAAAATGGTATGAACTGTCCAGAAAGTTTCGAATTCCGTCCACTGAAACTGGAGATGGTCCAGGTGGCCCAATACTACTGATATGGGGAATCTAAGCCGACCATCTTGAAGAGTACGTTGATATCAGTAAAACCACAAAGTTTCGTGGTAATTAGATATGTGGATTGCTCGTATCAGCGGAAGGAAGACGGTGCTGGCGTTATACAATTGCGCAGATTTTTCTATTTCTTTTCTAATTGTATTAGGATTCTTTTCTTCCTTTGCAAGTTAGTATCAAGTACGAATTTAGGATTTAATTTATTATTTAAAGCAAGTTAATTATGTTTATTTGATGATTCATTCAATTATCAATAAATCAATTATTTGGAATTTATTTCCTTTTATTTTTTCTTTTATTTTCTTCTCGTGGATTCGAGAACACTCGGTTAGGGAGACGGTGATCGACCTACCACGTCCTCCCTGCGTCATTGGTAATGACGCAGGGAGGACGTGGTAGGTCGATCACCGTCTCCCTAACCGATAGTTCTCGAATCCATGAGAAGAAATAAAAGATAAAAAGAGGAAATAAATTCCAAATAATTGATTTATTGATAATTGAATGAATCATCAAATAAACATAATTAACTTGCTTTAAATAATAAATTAAATCCTAAATTAGTACTTGATACTAACTTGCAAAGGAAGAAAAGAATCCTAATACAATTAGAAAAGAAATAGAAAAATCTGCGCAATTGTATAACGCCAGCACCGTCTTCCTTCCGCTGATACGAGCAATCCACATATCTAATTACCACGAAACTTTGTGGTTTTACTGATATCAACGTACTCTTCAAGATGGTCGGCTTAGATTCCCCATATCAGTAGTATTGGGCCACCTGGACCATCTCCAGTTTCAGTGGGCGGAATTCGGAACTTTCTGGACAGTTCGTACCATTTTGGACGCCACGATCAATCCGTAACTCGGATTGACGTGAAACTTATTGCGTTTTCTCGGCGTCGAGCAGATCTACAAAATGGACGGAATGGATCATCATAAATGATCAATATGGACCCCACAAGTTGGGCCGAAGTTCAAAAACGGGAATAACAATTTCCTGTTTGAGTTGAAACTCCAAAATATGAAATTCCTTAATTTTCTCTTGTTTTTCTTCCTGTCCATCTCCCGCAGGAAAGTGCGTGATCCACGCCCTCGATCATGGGGTTCTTCCCCTACATCACATACCCACACTGTCAAAAGTAATAGAACGTCTCGTCTCCTTGATCCTACACCATACACATGGCATGCACGATGAAATCCATACCGTTCATCAGGTAGGTGTCTCCTGGAGGCTCCATGGTTCAAAACTAAAACATTGAGTGGATAATCTGATTCAACCGATTCATGGCTCGCACAATATGGACGCTCACAGAGAAGTTACAACAGACAACTCGCAATGGATGCTTAAAAAGGAACAATGCACATTCATTAGGCAAAGTCTTCTAATCGGATGGAACTTTGATGTAGAGTGGGTCGTTGATTATTTCATGGCTTAGATGGACCAAAAGAAGACCGGTCGGAGTCGAAAGTAATCCAGACTATCAGGATCATAAACCGGCCATATCTCGCAATCCGGAATGAGTTTCTGGACATATAATATATCATTTTAGGGTAGCTCGAGCTACTTTAGCCAGCCAACCAACCCGCTACGTCGGGTTGCCCATGCTGGAATCGCAAGATTCAACCGTATCGACGGTCATTAGGCTAGTTTATTTTCAGTTTTACTATTTATAGTAAGTTTTAATTCGATCATAACTTTGGATCCGTAAGGTTTTAGAGTTAGTGCCCAACATGAAAAGGGCTTAGAATATTTAGTAGAACATCATGCTTGGGCTCGTTTGATACCTTTTTATTTTGGGCCGAAAACTAAGGGTTCTAGTAGGATTGAACGACTTCTATAAATGGTAAGTTTACTATTTATAGTAAGTTGCATTTTCTAGGAGTTTGAGTTTGAGTTGGAGTCTAGTACTTCACCTAGGGTTTAGTTTCCTATTTATATGCATTGTAATTCCGTTTCTATTCATTCAATCTATCAAAAACAATTATTTGAAATTAATTTTCTCTTTTTATCCTTTTATTTCTTCTCGTGGATTCGAGAAACAATTGGTTAGGGAGACGGTGATTGACCTACCACGTCCTCCCTGCATCAAACTTTCAGACAAAGTAACTTTTGATATATGTTTTCGGTACCATGGCCCACATGGTAAATGATCCAGATCTTGTCAACTAGTTACAAATGTAAAATTTCCAATTTAAGGGCCAATAATTAAACAAGCTGGATAATAGGATGGTGGACTTAGCCCAATCCTATAGCTCAAAACCCTGTCTTGTTTTATCTACTCCTCAAGAATTATAGGTTCCAGTGCAAGGTCCATTGCATTTGGGCCCAATGACCTGGTGATGTAGGTTGTTGATCTGATTTGATGGGCCCCACTCATTGGAGAGCCCAAAAAATTCTCAGATTGGAGGATCCTTAACATTCACCCTTTGGGCCTATTTACATCCAATCCGGACCATTGCTGACAACTAGGAGGCCCAGATCTTTACAGTTGCAAAGGCTCAAGGCCCCAACAATCCCAATATCTTCAGAAACAACCATGTTATCTTACATCGTAATCTGCGAAAAAAAGCTTCAGAGCACCCCCAAGAAGTGTTTCAAGTGACTGCTAATGACCGTTTTAAGTTTGAATACATAAGAAAGGTTTGCTGGGCAGAAAGGTTTCCTGGGCCCACATGTGTACAAGGTAGTTCGTTTTAACTATTTTTTGGTAGGAAAATCATTTCATACGAAAACGAAAACATAATCGTACAATAAAATTCTTTTCTATGCATCTCGAGGAGATGAAGAATACAAAGCTGAAAAACTAAATAAACCTAATCGTCCAACTTTCCACATGAAGTTCGTTTTTTTTTTTTAATAAGCCGAAAGGTGGGAGCAGACTATCTGAAATTTTATTAACATGGGAACAAAAACCATTTACGTATCTGAAGGGGTGCCAAAGCGACTAAGCGACTAATCCCACCACTACACAACCACGAAGCCAAGCAAACACAAACAAAACTATAAAGAAGAACGAAACACAAAAAAGAACCGACCATGCACAACCAAATACCATGTTACCTCATCCAAAGGGCAATGGGGGGCCAGGACAGCCATTTGGATGCATGCAAACTTTGCTTAACCCACAGCAGGATGAGAATCTTAACCCACACCTACCTATCGTCCATTCTATGTCTAGATACAATATGTTTAATAATAACTAAGATAAGACAAACCTTGGCCCAATAATCTTGCTCCATTTTCCTAATCTTGGTGAATCCCAACCCCAAGATATAAGTCCTTGATTGCATGCACTTCTGCAGCAATATCTCTCATTTGCATCCGCTCATTTGGAGATTCTACAGAACATGCGATGCCAATTTTGGCCACCGAAGCCAAGCATTCTTGCATTTTAGTTCTTGCAATGAGACATTGTTCTCCATTGTTCAAATCTTGAACTTCTTCCAAGAGCAATCGTGGGTCTACAATCTCCATCACTCGATCAGGTAAAGCCATCTTAACAAATTGATTGAGGCTTAGACTGTCTTTAAACATTTCATCAGTTGGTCTTTTTCCTGTGAACATCTCTAAAAGAAGGATACCATAACTATAGATATCTCCACTTGTAGACACCTTTCCGCCCATTCCATACTCTGTCATTTATGCATCTCAAATTATCGAGATGTCAAGGTTTCATTTCAATAATTAAATAAAAATAAGGATTAGTTTTTGACATAAAAGAAGTGACAATAATTACAAGAATAGGAAAAAATTATCATATTAATTTTAAACTTTTGAAGCATGAAGTTATCAATGTATAACTAACAAATGGGTCACATACGTCTAGCAAAAAGAAAAACTTTCCAACTTAGTAAAAAACAATTAGTACTAATTCCTCAGCCATTGACCTTGCATATTCAACCGTTGGATGCATTTTTAGTTGAAATTTATCTCAACTAAATCTATATAAAAAAAAAATACTGAAATGAATCTTCCATCCCGATCCTTCATTCCTACTGAGAGTTTCTTTCAGGTTACCATTTCAGCAGTAATGGAAGCATAACTTTTATAGTATGATTTATTTCGAGATTTTTTAGGTGTGTCTGGTAGCCACTGAAAAATGAGTTCATCTCAATTTGGTTAATTTTAATCATGCATTAGAGATCAGTTATGTTGGTAGGGATTAAAAATAATCTTGATAGACAACAATTTCTATAATCTTCTATACATAGTTAATATTAACCAAAATGAGATGAACTCATTTTTCAGTGGGCACCAAACAGGTCCATATCTCAGAGCAATGGCACTACGCCAAAATTGCATTTTTGCGACGGATTTTGCGACGGACATTGACCGTCGCAAAAATTGCTTGGTTTAACGACGGACCGGATTCGTCGTATTTGAAAATATTCCGTCGCTTTTGCGAAATTAAGGCGGGATTTCGTCGCGGGATAGTCGCAAAATTTTAATTTCCGACGGACTTAGCCCGTCGCTATTTAACGACGGATTTGGCCCGTCGCTAATTTCAGCCCGAAAAGATGCCCCCCAAATAAGGTCCGTCGGAAAATAAAATTTAAGAAAAATGAGATATTGAAAAAAACTGATATTTTTTAAAAATTAAAAAATTTGATATTTAAAATAACAAATTTAGTAATTGAAAGAAAATGTTAAGAGATTTTAAAAACAAAATTGAGAAATTTGAATAAAATTAATATGTTTGAAATTTCTTTTCAAATTTTCACAAAATTAAATATTTTGAAAAAGAAAATTGTGAAGTTAAAAAAGAAATTTGTGATTTTCAAACAAAAAAAGTTGAGAGGTTTGAAAATAAATTAAAATTGATAAGATTTAGAAAAATAATAAGATTCAAAAAATTGAGATTTAAAAAAAAAAATGACCATTTGAAAAAAGTTGAGAAGTTCGAATAAAATTGATAAGTTCGTAAAAAAATTGAAATTTTTATAAAGAAATTAAGATTTTGTATTTCGAAAAAATTAAGAAGTTTGATTAAAAAAATGATATTTTCAAAAGAAATAAAAGTTGAAATATTTGATAAAAAAAAAAAAGAAATTTTACCGGTTTTGAAAAAAAATGTTGGAAAAAAATTGTGGTTTAAATAAAAGCGAGAAATTTGAAATGAGTGGGCCAAATTTATTGGTGGACATTTATTGGATAGTTGAAAATGAAAAATTACACTCATTCAGTTAACTGGTTATCAGATTGGTTTATGCATACATACATGTTCATTGGTGCAAAAAATGAAGGCCCTAATATAATGATGTTAATTAATTGTAAGGAAAATTTATAATGATGAGATTGATCAAATTCTATGATCAAGTCATCCTAAACTTGATCTGAATGGTCAGATATGTTTAGAACGTGGTAATTATTATTGAAAACAAAATTAAGCCCGAATCATATCCGTATAAAAAACTCTTTAAATGTGTACAATCAATTTGTCTAGAGCTAGACAAATTTTGGACAATCTGATTGGTCCAAATTGAAAAGGAAATGACTTTAGATGTTTAGATTAAATTTCACTCAAATCTAATGGTTAGGTTACAAGATATGGCCCATCATTGATCAATTTTATTTATTTAGCATCTTTCTCATCTTAAACTTGATCAGGGCAAGTGACCAGTCAAATCAAAGTTATTGATGAATATAATAGAGTGAATGGATTAGATTTCCAAATTAGGCCAAATTTTTAGGTCCAAATTGCGCTGTAACTTGTTGACCTCATGAAAACCTAATAAATGTATAGTCATTGGACCCCAAACTCTAATCTAGTCATTGAGAATTTGATCTTTTCTAATATTTTCTATTGCATCTTAAAATGATATAAAAGAACAGATGGATGGATTAGATATACATAAAATATATCAGATGGATTGGTTAGTGACAGGGTCACCAGTCAATGCCAAGTGATCGGTGCTCTGTGGGCCCCACCATGATGAATGTGTTTCATCCACTCTATCCATACATTTTCGTAGATCATTTTATGGTATGAGCCCAAATTTGAGGTAGATCCAAATCTCAAGTGGACCACATCACAAGAAACAATTTTAATTGAACACCCACTGTTAAAACTTATTGAGGGCCACGAAAGTTTTGGAACAAGCTGATATTTGTTTTTTACCTACATCCAGGTCTGTATGACCTAATTAAGAGGTTGGATGTCAAATAATTAATATAGTGGGCCCTACGAGGTTTTTAATGGTGGACATTCAATCAATACTATTTTCCTGTGATGTGGTCCACCTGAGATTTAGATTTGACTCATTTATTGGATCAAGCACTAAAACAATCTTCAGAAATGGCTCGACAGTGTGGATAAAATACATACGTCATGGAGGGGCCCACAAAGCACCGGCCAGTGGCCCCATAGCCAAGGGGTGCGAATTAGGTATTACCCCAGGAACAGCTTAGTGGGTGTTACCCTAACCGTGTGGGGCCCATCTTATTGTAGTTTTTATATATCAACACCGTCTATCTCTTTTTTCATATCATTTTAGGATGTGATCCAAAATCCTAAGAAGATCCAAATCTTAGGTGGACCATATCACTAGAAACAGTGATGTATAACCATTAAAAACGTTTTGTGGGCCACAAAAGTTTTAGATCAATCTGATCTTTATATTTTCTCTTCATCAAGACTTTATTGACATTATCAAGAGCTTGGATTGCAAATAAACATTACAAAAACCTTACGATGTGCTCTTTGGAATTTTTAATGGTGGGGCACTCAATCACACTATTTCTAGTGTTATGGTCCACTTGAAATTTGGATCTACATAATTTTTGGAAAATCGTCCTAAAATGGGCCGTAGAAACAGATGGACGGCATGGATATACAAAATATCATCTATGTGGGCCATACGCTGGGGTAACACCCACTCAGCTGTTCCCGGGTAACACCTAATTCACGCCTCTGGCGCATGAGAGCGGATTAGGTGAGACCCCGGCCTCACCTAAGAGGGTGCGGCCCTTATCGTGAGTTTGTTGTGGGGCCCACCTTGATGTATGTATTATGTATCCATGCCGTCCATCCGTTTTTTCACATCATTTAAAGGCATTATACCAAAAATTAAGTAGATCCAATTATCAGGTGAACCATACCATGAGAAACAGTGGTGATTGCCTGTCCTACCATTAAAAACTTCTCAGGGCGATCCTTAATGTTTATGTAGTGTTCATTTACCATCCAATCTGTGGATAAGGTTAAATGAGACTGGATTAAGGTAAAAAACAAATATCAGATTGATCCAAAGCTCTTGTGGCCCATTAATGGTCAATCACCACTGTTTCTTATGCTATGGTTCACCTGATAATTGGATATGTATGATATTTGATTTAATGTCCTAAAATCATGTGTATAAACATATTGCGTCAGTACTCCGTGGGGCTCACCGTGCTGAGTAAACTCTGTGGGGCCCACCGTGATTTATGTATTTTATCCACTCTGTTCATCCATCTTAACAGATAATTTTAGGTATGGTGCCAAAAAACGAAGCATATCAAAATCTAAAGTGGACCACACCACAGGGAAAGTGTGAACTGAATATATACCATTGAAAAATTATAGGGGGACACAGAAGTTTTGGATCATTTTAGCTTGGTTTGGTTTTCGACCGTCCATTTTAGCTTCCTCTAGCGCACATGGTAACGGTTCGAAATAAACGTGGATTAAATCATCCTAGCCATCTAACTGGTGTCCTTTAAATCATTGGACGAAAGTGTAGAAAAGTGATTACCATCTCCACCTTAAAGAAACAAAAAATAACAATTTGGAAATCACTCAACGGATGGATCATACATGTGACATAATCATGGCATTATTTAAAGGTATCACCACACATAACGTATATATAACGTAATTTCAAATTTCAAGTTAAAATAGTGGGCCCCATCACGCTTGGAGCATGGATCGAAAGCCACGCTCGTTAGATGATCCTAACCATCTTATTCCGCCCACAGATTTTTGGAAATTTGGATCTACATAATTTTTGGAAAGTCGTCCTAAAATGGGCTGTAGAAACAGATGGACGGCATGGATATACAAAATATCATGTGGGCCATACGGTGGGGGTAACACCCACTTAGCTGTTCCCGGGTAACACCTAATTCACGCCTCTGGCAGTACTGAGCACGCGCGTGCGGAGTAAACTCTGTGGGGCCCACCGTGATTTATGTATTTTATCCACTCTGTTCATCCATCTTAACAGATAATTTTATGTATGGTGCCAAAAAACGAAGCATATCAAAATCTAAAGTGGACCACACCACAGGGAAAGTGTGAACTGAATGTATACCATTGAAAAATTATAGGGGGACACAGAAGTATTGGATCAAGCTGATATTTGTGTTTTTCCCTTCATCCATGTTCATGTGATCTTATGAACAGGTTGGATGACAAATAAACATCAATGTGGGGCCACTTGAGGTTTGGATATGCTTAAATCATTATTCCCACTGTTTCCCATGGCATGGTCCACTTGAGGTTTGGATATGCTTAAATTTTGGGTTCAACCACTAAAATGAACTGGAAAAACATATGGACGGAATAGATAAAGCACATGCATTCTAGGTGGGCCCAACTGAGTTTACTCCGCACGGTAAAACCGTGCAATCCGATTAACCCACCCTTACCCTAAAAAAATCCCCAAATCGTCATTCCCTCCTCTCAATCGTCTCCCGCCCCTTCTCTCTCTCTCTCTCTCTCTCTCTCTCTCTCTCTCTCTCTCTCCCCAAAAATCGCCATTGCAGCTTCCAAGCTTCGACGCCTCCCATCCCCGCTCCCGTTGCAGCTTCCAAGCTTCGACGCCTCCCATCCCCGCTCCCGTTGCAGCTTCCAAGCTTCGACGCCATTGCAGCTGGTATGAAATCTCTCTCTCTCTCTCTCTCTCTCTCTCTCTCTCTCTCCAACATGTGACTCTGCCTACTGTCCTGTGGAGATATGGTCCACCATATTCCAATCTTACTTCATCATCACCCATTAGAAATTGGAAAGGTGAGTGTGATGGATGGATGAAAATGGTTGGTCAGTTGAAATTTAAAAGGTGACGTTTGAGGGATGGAGTCAAGAGAGGAGATCGAGTACGCACGGTTTGTGGTGAGTGGGATGAGTCTTGAAAATGGATCCACTGAAGTCATTCCCGGATCCACCAAGGTTGGTGGATACCCGAATGTGGGGCCCACCGTGATGTATGTTCTTTACATCCATGTCGTCCATCCATTTTTGACATCTCATTTTGAGGTCATGATCTAAAAATGAAGCAGATCCAAATCTTAGGTGGACCACACCACAGGAAAAAAGTGGTGATTGACCATTAAAAACTTCTTGTGGGCCACGAAGTTTTGGATCAATCTGATATTTACGTGGCCCCTTAATCCAGGTCTTTGTGACCTTATCAACAGTTTGTGTGGTAAATAAACATTCCGGTGGCCCCCAAGAATTGTTTAATGCTGGGTATTCAATCACCAATGTTGCCCTGTGGTGTGGTCCACCTAAGATTTGGATCGTGGAAACGGATGGACGGCGTAGAATTAGGGATATGCATCAAGCCGTTGGGACTCATATCATCTATCTGGTCGTCCATTAGGTCCAGTCCACTCTTTTCAAGCCGTCTTAAAAAAATGGTACTGATCAGATGATCCAAAACGTCAAGTTAATGGCATCAAAGAATGGATGGACAAGAGCAATGGTAGAAGATAGGTCCTTTAAAGTATTCTCCGATCATCCATTAGTAGAGTATGGTTGATGTGCAGGCGGGACTAAGAAAATTTACATGTGGCATGCATTACATTGATTAAACTGTCCATAATGTGGCGCCCACCATAAGATAGATCATGTGTTTAAAATATATGCATACTTGAGCCTTATTTGCTCTAAGTATTAGCTACCTATGCATTCATGAACTGAGGGCAGGCCCACCTCCAAATGCAGCTATGTTCCTTCTTAGCAACCCGGAAAAACTAAAAGGAAAAGACAATGTAAAATTCAAACCAACTACCAGTTACCACTCCTGACAACATATGCATGTCAGCAAACCTTGGTCTGGCTTGGAATGATGACATTCTACCATAAGATATTGAGAGGTTTGGTGAAAGCTGAACGATGCATTGTTATGTAAATCAAGATCCTGTTCTGATGAATTCATTTGGAACCAGGGTCTGATTGAGCCTCAACTATGATAATGATCTATGAGATTGTTGGGGCTAAATTGTTAATCGAATGGAGAAAAGAGGTGGTTGAAAGTTGGTTTCAGCTTGAACAGATGTGTGGTGTTCACTGGGTGATGAATCATGAATATAGTTTCTTATTTTTATGTGGTGTAATGCTGAATGATTAAGAAAAAATGGGAGTCGAAAGGAGCATTAAAAATGAGGACCATTTTTTTGTTGGGTTAACTGCTAACCTGCTTTTGGAGAAACAGTCAAAAAGAAATATGTGTTAATAGTCATGCTGTATCGTAGATTGATTTAAATGCGACAGATAATAAGCAACAGATACGAAGAAGATTTTCCTTACACAGAAAGAAATAAGACCATTCTCTTTCTGGTTTAAGTATGAATTCTCTTCTTCCTTACCCAGAAAGAAATGAGACCATTCTCTTTCTGGTTTAAGTATGAATTCTCACAACACAATGATATGCAATAAGCTCCTCATCTCTCGATCTAAAAAGGGTTGTAAGTGGACTGCTGGGATTGTCAAGTTCAGGCATTGTTAGGATTAGCCAAAAGCTTTGACACTTTATTTATGGATTCTTGGACACTGAGCTCTTGTATTTTCTTTTTAAATCCATAGTTCTCTTGTTAGAGAACAGATCAACCATCAAGAGGGCCACACACCAATGTTGGACCTGGACAATTGGCATTTCTTTTGTCCTCCATGGTTTTTGTTCATGCATGGCCATCATCATGAGTTAGCCAGCCTAATTTTTAGTATAGGTCATGGACATGGTACAGCCCTCCTGATGCATGGCTCAGATGTCCGATGATGTGCCATTGATGGCACGTGCGGCTACAAATGGAGATGCATGTGGCATTAGGCTTCTGTGTTTTGTTAGCAGTCTTTGATTTGATTAATTGTAAGGTCCTGATGCATCAGAAAGTGAGTACTGTTCTGATGCATCTATTTTTGTACAAGTGGGCCCATATGCATAGCTCAGATGTCCAGATTGGAGGATTCTATCCATCCAACCGATAACTGTTATTTCAGACATTTGGTGTGTTTCAGACAGTGTGGTAGGCCTGAGTAGTGGATTGTGATGCTGTTTTGCCCCATGTCCTAGAATTGAGGATAGAACCTGGACTGAGAGGATTTTACATTTAGTACATATACAACATGGTGAGCCCCACAAACCCAGGTGTTTTGTACACTTTAAAACAAGTGTTGTAGAGTGTTCTGTTCCCATTTAGAGCTGGTAGAGCCAGAATATGGCAGGGACATCTCTCCGCTGTCCAGACGTGACGTTCATTTGGGACCATCAATCCAGTTTCCCACGCCCGGAATGGCAAATGGCCCAAAGTACAAGTAGATGAGATGAACCTGTCTGATTAGTGGACTTTAAGGGCTCTTGTGGACAAAGCTTCCTGGTTTGAAGTCCTTGTCTAGAATTTGCTATGCCATTATAACAAGGTTTTCATAATTTATTCTATTTGCTAGTCTTGAAGTCTTTTCTTATTTAGCCTTAGCTTAAACAGTCAGTCTTCAAGATTTTTCTTCACATCTTTCATGACTATGTTTTTACAGGCGTTCTTAGCTGCATGGGAAGCTGCGTGTTCTCATGTTGGCAGATCAAGTTTTGTGGTGCCTGATGGAGAATTTTTATTGGGCCCAATCACATTTAGTGGGCCATGCCATCAAGAATCATCTCCGGAAGTCGTTATAAAGGGGATAGTGAAAGCTATTCCAGACCTTGTTGCATTTACGGATGATTCCTGGATAAAATTTACAGACTTGCACGGGTTAGCAGTGAGTGGTGGAGGAATTATTGATGGCCAAGGAGCTGATGCCTGGAACCAGTCAACCTGCCCGAAGGAAAAAAAATGCCATTTTCTCCCAACTGTAAGTTTATTTATTTATTTTTCCATTGCCAATTTAGTTAGAGATCAAATCACCTATTAAGAACAAGTGTTTGTAAGATTCTTTCCCACTAATAAGCTACTTGCCAGGACATCAATACCATGAAAATGATAGACCGCACTATGAAGATCAGTGTATTTAGAAAACCGGGTTGATTTACTCACTAGGTGGCCTCACCTATAAGTTGAGTTAGACCATTTATTGTCCATTAATTCCAATAGTTCACCACAACTTGTGAGAAATGTCAACTAATTTTTGTGGCCCGTGATCTTCATCATGGGTCCTATCATTTTTATGGTGCGTATTTCTTGCACAGGTTGCATGTTGGCAGGAAAGATTGTATGTTGATCACCACAAGTTATGGCAACACTACCTTGTCTATGGTGATTCATTTACATTTGATTATTCATATGGGTTCAAATAAAAATCCCTTAAAAAAGGGCATGAAACCCTTAGCATAAGATAGTCCTAAACCACTTGGGTACATTTCTAATTTCAAATTATGAATAAGATGATGACCATTAAGAATGCATATGAATTGAGTGAGAAATGAAACTAATGTGTTCTTGTGGTATGATGCAGTCTATGAAGTTCACAGACATCACCAACGCTACAATCTACAATATTCATGTGTTGAACAGCAAATCTTTTCACATCAGTGTATTTAGGTCCCAAGGGGTTCAACTTTACAACCTTAGTATTACAGCCCCAGGGGATAGCCCTAATACAAATGGAATACATATCAGTTCATCCACAAACATCAACATTACAACTTCGATCATAGGTGTAGGTGATGATTGTGTATCAATTGGAGAAGGCAGCAATGAGATCTTCGTTTCCGGCATATTTTGTGGCCCGGGCCATGGAATCAGGTACATATTTGAAAATTATTAGTTAAATTAAAAACTATTCGACTCTAGTATCTTTCTTACTTCCCTATCTATGAATTATGATGCTTTCTCAGGAGTTTAGACTGCTTATATCTTTTTCTGTTAATAAAATATGATTAGGCAGTCTTTTTTTTCCTTAATTTACAATTTTCTGGGCTTAAGAGAGATGGTTTTGGAGCATTCAATCAGCCAGATTTAAACACTGCAGAAGAATCAGAAGCTTTCTCAAACATTCTCACATTATTCTCA
The DNA here is from genome assembly GCA_003013855.2 of Liriodendron chinense. Lineage (NCBI taxonomy): Eukaryota > Viridiplantae > Streptophyta > Magnoliopsida > Magnoliales > Magnoliaceae > Liriodendron > Liriodendron chinense. The sequence goes on from ML058482.1 coordinate 186,371, forward strand.
AGACGCCGCACCAATTTCCTTAATTTTTCAGAAGATGTCGACGAGAGAAAATACAAGAGCAGAGCGTTTGTCACGCAGCAACATTGTTCGTAGGATGGTTAACCTCCCAATGAACATAATAGGAGGGGTTTCGAGAGTGGTGGGTCATGGAATGGCACTGATAGGTGCCGGAAGGAGAGACCATCAGCAGCTGCATTTCCAGCAGCCACATTTCGAGCAGCCCCAAGAAGCTCTGGTAGTTCCAGAGGAATGGGTTTTCATAACCAACTTTGAGCGGCAGTATGGTTTGTCCCATCCCTTTTTCTATGCCTGCAGATTTGTTGAAGCTCTCAAGATGGCAGAGCAGGAATCAAAGCTTCTCTTCCTTTATCTCCACTTGCCTGAGCACCCCTACACAGCTCCATTCTGCAGCGGGACCCTCTGCTCGGAGCTCGTCGTGCAGTTTCTGGATGCGAATTTTGTTTCCTGGGCCGCCATTGCAAACAGTGGAGAAGGGCAACACATGACTGCTGCACTAAGAGCACCCACTTTTCCTTTCTGTGCCATCATCATGCCTGCTCCCGGTGATAGCATAGTGGTCCTGCAGCAGGTGAATAGTTTCCTTTTCCTTTCTCAGAACCATCTCACTGAAATTTCTGGGTAATTCTCTATAGAGAATGATGGGGAATTTTCTCTCTTTTCACTGTTAAACTCTTGTCTTCTGCACATTACTGTTTAGGTGGAAGGGCCAGTGTCACCTGCTGAACTGGTGGAGATCCTACAGCTGACAATTGAAGAACAAGGCTCAGCTTTCAGAGCCAAAGCAATAGAAGAAGAGACAAGAAGAGCGAACCGCCAACTGAGGGAGGAACAAGATGCTGCATATCGTGCAGCACTTCAAATGGATAGGGTGCGATTCCATCCTGACAGGCTGAAATCTAAATTAGATGCAGCACTAACTGATATATAACAAACAACATCGTATTTTCAGGAAAAGGAAGTAATCCGGGAGTTGGTCATAGAGGAACCAGCTCAGATTCAAAAGCAGGTTGAAGCACACAAGATGGGAAACATCCAGAAGCCAAAGAAACCTCCTGCTGCTACAAAACAGCCAGGCAGCAAAGCAAAAGAAACAACCAAGGAAACTCGATGGAAGGAAACAGTTACTCCCAGAACGGGTCCATCAGTTACTCAGGTATCAGACACTGTACTTCCATCTCAAATTCAGAAGCAAATAAGTGATAATCATGAAATTGCTCTGATCCAGGACACATGGTTTTGCAGATACAGATACGATTTCCAAATGGCGAAAGGAAAGAGCAGAGCTTCCTTTGCACTGACAAGATTCAGTCCATATACAGATACATCGACTCACTGGATTTGCCAGGGGTATGAAGTTACCGACTGATATCCAACTTCCCAAGAAAAGTATATGGCTTCGAGCAGATGAGCGTGACTCTCAAAGATGCAGGCCTCCATCCGAGCGCAACCTTGTTCCTAGAGCTTGTGGAATAGTATGTACTGTCAGTTCTGTAAGAATCTAAATCACCTGCAGAAAGTTTCCAGAAATACTACCGATAGATATTTCTAAATGTACTGCATGATAGATTTCTTTGTTGTTATAATTTATGTTTGAAAAAGACAAGCTACCAAGCCATATGGACAAAAAAATATATATATATATACAGATCAGAAAAATCAATGAACTGAACTTTAGTTTTACATCCTTAAATTTAATCAATTGATTCACCTCCAATGTGCATACGATGAGGTCATGGGGGACAGTCTGGTAGCAATTTTATATTCATGAAGAAGTAGCATACAGTAGCAGTGAAAAACAGGCCATAACATTTTCATTTCAGGAGGGTCTTAACAATGGATTTGACATTAAGCTTCCGGAGGTCCGTGTAAGACTGCCCACAGCCAACGAACACTACACGTGCTCCAGAAATGTAAACCATGGAAAGTGAGGCCCCAACCTATAAAAGAGTTCAGTTTTCATCAAGTGGACTCAAAATGCATCTGATGTTAAGCAATGCTCTTAAAAAATACAATGAAATAGCTTGTCATCAATACTATCAAATTTTGTGAGCAAGATGATCAACCTGGTATTAGGTGCGGTAGAAAGGTCCGCTAATTCCTGTACAAGGTAAGAAAATTGCTCAATCCACCCGTCAGTGTCATCAGTTAGCTAAAAGAATCATCAAAATGGTGGAAAAAAATCATGTCAACCTGAAACATGATCTCAATCAAATGGACAGGATGCACAAACGAGTACAAGAAACTTGCAGCAAATATTAAACCTGATTAAACTTTGATAGTTGATCCACAGCATCATTTCCCACCAGTGTCTCTCCAACAAAAAGAACCAGATCTGTGTCGTTCAGATAAAGGGAACATTCAATTGACAACAGAGTTACATAATGCGCCATTCCACACATCAGGTCCTCTGTCTTTAGGCCTTTCAGTCCCTGATATTAGCATGTGATTTGATGGTTTTCATTGTACTTCTGAAAGTATGGAATAATGCATAATGCTGCTTATATTTTATGATGCTGAAGATTTTGAACTTGTTCTCCATGGCTGTTTTAGTAGCTCTTGAAATGGCCATGACCTATACACAAATTATTAGATTTTAGATGAAAGAAATAAATCAATTTTGCTGATGCCTCTCCTATTTATGGTGCACTGTTTTAAACTTATTTTACTGAAGAAGTACTGAATCAGCTCATGAATCTGCTCATATAGGAATAGGATGAGGCTGAAATTTTTTTTATTGTGTTTATATGAAAAATTATAGGATTCAAAGTTTTCAAAGGTTCTAATAGGGAGCAAATTGATGAAGAATAGCTTGCGTTGGATGTGCCATTTCCCCTAGTGAATTAAAACACAATGTCAGTTTCCTGTCTTCCTTTGTATGATTTTAATGTCGATCGCATAGCTTTGTCATATAGTCCAACTAGAATTTCCTTGCAGAAGAATGCAGGAAAATGCTAAGCAAAAGATGGGTATAAAAAAACACTGCTAAAAGAACATAAAAACAATTTGGTCTTCCATAGTTTTCTTCTTATCTGGTAGTCGATGTAGGTCAAGAAAATTAGAATCAATGTGGTCAACCGCGGGTTTTCTCATCTATGCAGCTGATATAGGTCTGATATCCTTGTAGCTGCATATTAGCACTCCTGATAGCATGAAATAACTGCTAGCTTTACTGAGTACCACTGCTAACTGATAATGGTCTCTACCACATGTACCATTAACTTTTTCTTAGCAGCCATCATTGAAAATTATGGGACTCTTGTAGATGCAACTCTTTATGTGCATATATCTGCTCTTATGTTCATTTAGATCAGCCTATTGCATACACACATATATGCATCTTATATAGAGCAGAGATCTTATGCGATATTCCAGCTGATGTCTCCACTGTGCACTCTTGGGTTTTCAGTTTGAGATTGGAAGATTCTAACTGTGGAACCTTTGCTCTCATTTTGGTTTATTCCTAACCATTTATTTTTCTGACTGCAAATTGATGGATTAGGATTTTTCCCATCTGGAGGTTTTTTGGTGCATGGGCCATCCAGAGAGGGCCAATCGTTACCAGTGGTGCAGTCAGCTGAAACATGGCCTCTACTACTATGCACACTAAAATCCTGAGGTTTTTGTACTGAGCATTGAAAAGGAGCTGGGGCTGAACTCGTGTTTGAATGGGATTGATACCAAGGGTTAGAAACAGATGTAAACCCATATGCTAAGGTCATGTTTGGTAGATGCCTAAGAGATCAGATAATTGGTTATCAACATTATTCATGTAGTAGAGATCAGGATCCTTGGTTATCAAGGTTATTTTTAAAACCTTGCCAAAAAGAAATATGATCACTGATACACAATTACAATCAACTAAAATGAGATGAACTCATTTTTAGGCGTTTACCAAACATGCTCTAAGGCTTTTTCTCTTCTTGCAAATTTGCCAGCCAAACGGTCTTTTTGTGCAAATTTCAAATGCCATGTCAAAAGCTAATTCTTCTGTTTTTATTTGCTGGTACAGTGGAAGATTGCTGGGCTTCTTCCTGCTCAGCATCAGGTTCAAATCTTTCAACAAGAGGCAGCTCCTTTCTCTTAACATTGTATGGCTGCAAAGGTAATCTGTAATTATTTGAGTATTGATCATTTGTTACTCCTAGAACATGTAATTATTTGAGTATTGATCATCTGTAATTATTCATCTCAATCATCTGTAATTGCATTTATAACTCCCCACTGTAATTATTCATATCAGATCGTAGCTCATGCTAAAAATGGACATAGAGGAAAGGGCCTTGCTAGGCCTCTTTGCAGGGGTGGGAGATCCATTACTTCCATTAGGTGGGCCCTATTATGATGATGCTTGGGCCAAAAAATTTGGCTGGTCCATCGATCAAGTGGACTGTATGCTAAGAAATGGACAGTTAACTCAAATTGATCAATTGCAACATTGAACATACACTTGTAGTCCACATTTTGAATGGATCATCCTAATTTTTGGGAGAGGGAATATTCATGGTCCGATGACTGAAAATATGCTCACATGTGTGCTGCACTCAGTCTTCTTCTTGGTGAGAACACCTTCTGATTTTTCTAGAGGAAGAGATTTTATTGATTTTAGTGTTTGGGTGACAATTGGACCAAAGGAGTAATACATGTTTATGGTAGATATTGTTCTATGAATTTCAAATTACCCTGAATGAATTTCAACCACCATGAGATTTGTTTCTGTACTGTTGCAGCAAAATGTCATTGAAGTAAGATCAACCCATTTCACCTAGAACTGATGATGTTTGAGATGGATTGCATGAAATGATAAACAATCACTTTGTCGGATGAATTATTCAATTCTCAGTAGCCTCTGCGAATGCCTGAAGTGCTTAATTTTTCAAAATAGGTATTATGCAATTCTTGGCCTGAACCAGCGGTACAAACCAGCATTCTGTGAGTGTGATCTGCTTGCCATCAATCCATATGTTTGTCATAGGAGTAAAAGATCAAAATACCCTCGCCTAAAGCTATTTGAGCAAAGTAGTACATAAGTGAGGGCGTTTTGGGTAATTCCCATATCATTAGTTTCTTCTTCTTCTTTCTTCTTTTCTGAAGCCTATATATAGACGTGTGAGGGTATTTTCTTGGTTGTTGAAATTAGAAAAAAAAAAGATTTTTTTTTTATTCTTTGGAGAAGTTCTCGTGTGTTTGTAGGAAGAGAAATAGAGGGGTTTTACAAGTGATATCTGGTAATCAACTAGAGGAGTCAATGGTTCATCTCATATCCATGAACAATCCTCTACATCAGGTTGCACTACCCATGTTTATCATTTCCCTGTCCTGGCTATTTGGATTTATTGTAAGAAGGTTCTTTAGCCAGGCTAAATTGTTGGTACAAGGCTACGATGTTGATGGCGTTAGGAATTTGTTTGTGTGCGTATGTGTGTGTGATTTTTTATTTTTTTTAAATATGCTTGTTGAGGAACACAAGTTTGATGCACATTTCTTTTTATAATTGCTGGTCATAAATTTCATGAGACATTGATATGTTTGCTCTTTCATCCTTCTCTTTCTTTTTGAGAAGGATTGGTAATTACAGTGAGTATTGGTAATCTGTAATTATTTGAGTATTGATCATCTGTAATAAAAGTTGAATCATCTTTATGATTACTGCTATTGATCTGTTAGTGCACATGTCATGATGTTCTCTTTTAGCTCTTGAATGAAATTTTAGTTGCCTTTCAAAAAAAGAAAAGAAAAAATCCAGCTATGATACCCTATGACTGATTGAATCTATGAATTAAATTCAAGAGGACTTGTTGCCTGTTCTCTGTTCTGTACTGACCATCAATATTTCAGTACTCCAACAAATCACTAAGCAGCATTTTAAATAGTGAATAACGTGTAGCATCGCATGCACCCCGCTGAAGTGTGAGGCGCAAGCTACATAGCAAATGTAGCATAAGCTACATACTACTTCTAGATTTTTAACCATCTACTTTCCTAGCAATTAGTCAGATGGCTAGGATCAATAGTTATAATGTCATGGGCCAAAATTTAGGCAGGCCCATACTTCAAGCGTTTCACTTAGTGAATGTTTCAGATCTCTCGAGTATGATTGCCTCTTGTCTGGTAGAGGTATCTTCAGTGAAAAAAAAAAAAGGAAACAAGATCAGCCCCGTTCAGTGGATGCCTATTATTAAGTTCATCTTATTTTAGTTAATAATAATCTTCTCTGGTATATAATTAGCGTTAACATGATCTAAGATTTCAAATTCAAAATTGTTGTTAACCTTTTTTTTTAATTATTATTTGTTAACTTGTTAATGGTTTTCATGGGAAATAAAATGCTAGGAACAAAATTCCAAGCAACCATAGAGAGAGGAATGTGTGGTTCAACTTTGGCAATTTGATGATCAAGGAAAAACTCCATTTGATTGCTGTCTACACCATCGGATTTGTGGATTTCAATTAATTCCTTCTACAGAAGTGAACACCTATTGCGAGCTGCATTCTAACCTGTCATGTCATCTACTCTTTCCCATCGGGCTCTTCAGCAGAAGCATAACAAAATATGTCAGTTTAAAATTTTTAAGAATGAAATTTCTTCAAATACAAATTTATGATTATCTTATTCACTACACGGAGATCAAGGAAAGCCCGATTAAGATTTTGATTGTTAATCACATATGTGAAGAAAACATTATGTATGTTTCATATAACTTTTGTTCTTACATTATAATACTGATACTCTTTATGTTTTATATTCTGGATTTTGCAGGTGGACCAGTTGATGGATTTGCTAACGTATGAGGTGGAAGTAGCTACAAAGGAAAGATTAGAAATGAAGGCTAGCTTCACGTATGGTCAAGAGATTGGTTTCAATATTGGGAACAAAATAAAGCCTAGTTGCTCATTCTATGGAGAATGGTTCACTTCAATGTGTAGATTTGTAACAAATATTAATATTATTTTTCACTAGAAATGTAAGGACTTTAAGTTTCATATATGATATAATTATGATTTGTTAGGTTTTAATTTTTTTTTTGTTTTAAATAATTTGGATGACTATCAGGTGCAATAGATTCAAAAATAAATTCAAACGTAGCAGGTGTGCGTGCAGAAAATTTAGCGACGGACCTAACCCGTCGCTAAAATTCCTAAATAAATGTCGCCCATAAATTTAACGACGGACCAATTTACGCGGCAACAATTTTGTACGACGGACCGATGTCCGTCGCAACAATTTCGTACGACGGACCGCTGTCCGTCGCTAAGTCCGTCGCTTTACATAATTTAGCGACGGACGTAATTCGTCGTTTAAAAGCGACGGACATAATCCGTCGTTGAAAATTTGCCACATAGTAAACTGCGACGGCCCATGCGACGGACCAAGTCCGTCGCTAATATAGATTTGCGACGGACTTGGTCCGTCGCAAAAATGCGATTTTGGCGTAGTGTGGTGATCCTAATTGCATTGACACACTTGGATAGTTCAATAGATTGATCCAGACTGTCCATTAGATCTTCTATCTATTTCATGGGCCACCATGAAAAAAATCACAATGATTGGATGATTAATCCACCTATAAGTTGAACTCTTTTTTAAGCCATTCATATTTGGAAGACATGAATGGGATGGTTAGGATGGCCTGATAAAAGTGGTTCGTTAGTACCATAACGGAACCAAGACGTGCTTCAACAAATAGATGGCTAAATTTTTTTCAGTCCATTTGATAGGCTATTGATCGGGTGTTTAGACACATCCAATCGTTTGATTTTTACATCGCATACGGTGAAATTTGCACTCAACTTAATGGCTACTCCAGATTGATGAACTGGATTGCCCTCTTGGCTCCAAGCAACTAGGAGCATCATAACTTATGGTGCTGTGGGAGCATGTATAGGATCATTTCTTATTGTGTATTCTTGCGGTAGCAACAGTAGCAACAACAAAAACAAGAGTCTGGATCCTCCATCGGCTGCCAAACAGCAAAACCTGTTTCGAGCTTTTTCATTGGTCCACATCACACTGCATGATGTCAGTGTGATCAAGTTGCACCCAGATGTAATATGGTTACAGACTTCTGTGATGACATGGACCAATAAAAAGCTCCAAACAGGATTTTCTTGTTTGGCAGCCAACAGACGATCCAGATTCCAAAAACAATAAAAAGAAGTGACAATTCAAGCTTCATATTTAATTAAGAACTTATGCAAAGCATTTAGAAACACACACCAAAAAGGGAAAAAAGCACGAAATTGTTACCTGGAGGAATATAGCCAACAGATCCCTTAATACCAGTTGAGATGGTTTGATCTTGAGAGGTACGACTGGAAGCATTAGGAAGGAACCTGGCTAATCCGAAATCACCCACATGGGCGCACATGTCATCGTCCAATAGAACATTGCTTGGTTTTAGATTGCGATGAACGACTGGAGTGCTGCAATGGTGATGAAGATACTCCAATGCAGAGGCTATATCAATGGCTATATGTAGCCTCTGAATGAAGTTCAATCTCCTTAGCTCATGCTGCTCGTATACATTTGGATGTAACCACTTCTCTAGACTCCCATTAGGCACGTACTCAAACACTAGAGCTTTGAAATCATTTCCTTTAAAATCAATGCTTGCGCAAGCAGTTATGATTTTAACTAGATTTCGATGCCGGATATTTCTCAAGGCTTCACATTCGGCCATGAAACTCCTTGAAGCTCCTCGTTGATGAAGATTGAAAACTTTCACTGCCACATATGTTTCATGATGCTCTAGAATTCCTTTGTATACAGAACCATAATTTCCTACACCAATCATACTGTCGGAAGAGAACCCACCAGTCGCTTTAAAGAGATCCGCATAAGAAATCTTTAAAAATTGGCCCTCCAAGAGAGACGCAGGCAAAGGATTCTTGCTGGTCTTTCTTCTCGCACAATAAAGAGTGGCTAGGAGAAATGACAAAAGAATCAAACCTAAAACTGCACCAACCATTGAGAATATTACTAATGGAGAAATCGGCCTTCCATGTTTCTTAGGAACTTTCTTTGGGCAAGCTGGCAGCCGTAATTGTCGTATACCTCCACAAAGCTTGTTGTTTCCAAGGATCGAAAATGCCTCGAGTTTTTGAAAACCCCTTTAGTTGGAACTATTGGGATAGAATCCGGCAGCAGAAGCGGAACGCCGAACACGTGAAGCAATGCGAAATCAAACGAGTAACAAGATGCAACCAATCACACACAAGCACACCACAAGAGACTCCGAATTTTATGTGGAAAACCCCAAAACGGGTAAAAAACCATGGCACAAAGTGATCCACTATGAATATCAGAAGATTACAGAGATTGACAGCCCACAAAGCAAGGAAACACAGAGAAAATCCCAAATTCTCTCTCACACACACCTCTCTCCTCTTCCTAGTACGAGTAGGAAACCTTAGACACCTTAGGATACCTCTCTCAGTCGGATTACAACACCTTAAATAGGAAGAAATCTGAAAAATAGAAACACCTTGCGTAGTACTGTGGACTGCGCAAGAAATCCGCACGCACGGCCGGCCAGTCGGCCTTCACAAAAACAGTCCAGGGAGATCATCACCAACGCTACCTCACAGCCGACTGGTCGCCCGACCGATCGGAGCCCACTGACGACCGGTTAGCCGACTGGTCTGGGCACAAAACTGTCCATGGGGGGGGCTCTCCAACTGCATCTGGGTCAGGCCGTCCGACTGGTCGGAGCACCCAATTCGTGCATCGTTTGAAGACTCTCTAACAAACTCCACCGAGGCTTCAAACGTCAAATCAACACATCCTTGCAACGTCATCTCATCTTCAATCATAGCTCTACCGCTTCTCGTGCCACCATCGACCCTATCCTTGTAAATTCACGCCCTTTACCGCTCTTCTCATGTGGCCCTTGGGCACTTGCCACATATGAGCAACCGTGGATCTCGCTGCCATTCCCGCAGCTCCACCGTGAATTATGCTCCCGATCAACATGTAAAGATAGCCACACCTCCGTGCCTTCATACACACGAGTGCCCCCTTCATCACTTCACAACAACGATCGCGGCCGATAAACACGCACCCTTTCGCCTCGAGTGCACCAAGAGAAATTACATTCATCTTTATCTTGGGAACGTGCTTCACATCTTCCAGGACTCGTTCGACCCCATCGAACATCCTGATGCGCACAGTACTAATACCCACAACCTTATGAGCGACTCCATCGCTCACAAACATCGATTCTCCACCATACTCTCTGTATGTTGTGATTGAACTCCGATCAGGAAAAACGTGACATGAAGCCCTTGAATCAATGATTCACTCACTACCGTGAGATCCCTTGCCAGAAACAGTCAAAACTTCACACAGATCACCACCGTCCTCTAAGGTATTGGCTCCCTCTCCAGAAGAATTTCCAAACTTCTCTTGCCTCAACCTGCGATTCTGACAATCCCCTCTTATGTGGCCCTCCTGGCCACAATTCCAACACTTTACCTTAGACTTACCTTTGCCCTTGGCTCTAGATTCCGATTTTGAATATCCTCCATGCTCAGAACTTCTTCCCCTCATAACCAGTGCCTCTGAGGAATAATGGAAAGCCACATCACCGCTTTTCTTTCTCATCGCCTTCGACTGGAGGGCTGAGATAACGGTCTCGATGCTTATGGTTTTCCTCCCTGCGCACACAGAGTCCCTGAACGACTCATATGAATCGTGAAGCGAATTCAATAAGATGCATGCTTGGTACTCATCTTTCATCGGTTCATCGATCTCCACTAACTTGCAAACCAGCCTATTGAATGTGCTCAGGTGGTCCTCCACCTCAGTTCCCTCAGCCATCCTCAAGGTGAACAACTGCATCAACACATACATGCGATTCTCTAGAGATTTCTTGGCATAAACATTCTCTAGCTTCGCCATTGTTTCAGTCGCAGTCTTCTCCTTCATGACATGATAGAGAACATCATCCATAAGGTTTAACAAGATTGAGGTTCTTGCCTTCTTGTCGAGCCTCATCCACTCATCGTCTTTCATATCCTCGGGTCGCTTTCCAAGAGCTCCATCAAGCCCTTGCTGAACCAGGAAGGATTCAATCTTCACCTTCCATAGCTCAAAGTTATTTTTCCCAGAGAACTTCTCTATCTCGTATCTTACGCTCGATCCCATCTTCTCGTCTCAGATTCGAATATACTCCACCCCAACTTTAGCTCTGATATCACTTGTTAGGATAGAATCCGGCAGCGGAAGCGGAACGCCAAACACGTGAAGCAATGCGAAATCAAACGAGTAACAAGATGCAACCAATCACACACAAGCACACCACAAGAGACTCCGAATTTACGTGAAAAAACCCCAAAACGGGTAAAAAACCACGGCACAAAGCGATCCACTATGAATATCAGAATATTACAGAGATTGACAGCCCACAAAGCAAGGAAACACAGAGAAAATCCCAAATTCTCTCTCACACACATCTCTCTCCTCTTCCTAGTACGAGTAGGAAACCTTGGACACGTTAGGATACCTCTCTCAGTCGGATTACAACACCTTAAATAGGAAGAAATCTGAAAAATAGAAACACCTTGCGTAGTACTGTGGACTGCGCAAGAAATCCGCACGCACGGCCGGCCGGTCGGCCTTCACAAAAACAGTCCAGGGAGATCATCACCAACGCTACCTCACAGCCAACCGGTCGAGCCCACTGACAACCTGTCGGCCGACCGGTCTGGGCACAAAACTGTCCATGGGGGGGGGGGGGGGGGGGAGGCTCTCCAACTGCATCTGGGTCAGGCCGGCCGGTCGAAGCACCCAATTCGTGCATCGTTTGAAGACTCCCCAACAGGAACTTCCCCCTCAAGATCATTGGAAGACAAATCCAAGAACTACAAAAATGGGAATTTCTCCTGAACTTGTGGAATATGCCTAGACAAGTTATTATGGGAAAGATTTAGCAGTAGAATACTATTTAAATTGCTCAGTGATGGAGGGATGGCTCCCTGAAATAAGTTACTACTCAAATTAAGGACTTCTAGGCTCCGACAATTGCCTAGCGTGCTTGGAATTTCACCCGTCAATTTATCGCTAGCAACATCAAAATTTTGAAATTGTTTTAACTGACAAACTTCTGACGACAGAGGTCCAATCAATGAATTCCCACGTGCATGAAGTTCAACTAGAGAAGGAATACTTAAAACTGCTTTGGGTAAGGTACCGTTCAGCTTGTTTCTATTAAGGCTTAATACTTCAAGACGACAGTTTCCAAGACTCGAAGGGATACTTCCCTGCAAACCATTTCTGTATAAACCGAGTAAAGCCAATCCAGTGATGTTGCCGATGGAGGATGGGATCTGTCCGGACAGTTTGTTTCCGTACAAATACAATCCCTCCAAATTTTGAAGCTTCCCAACACCAATAGGAATAGTACCCATGAGAGAAGTCTCAAATATACCTAGCTTATTTAAGTTAAAGAGATTGCTAATATTCGTGGGGATGCTTCCAGATATGGGGTTTCCTCCTAACCCTAATAGTGTTAGGTGGGTAGAGAGATTGACGATGGTGGCGGGCAATGTTCCTCTCAGCTGATTGGTAGTTACATCTAATTGTTCCAAAAGGGTACAATTGGTCAAAGAAGTGAGAAAACTCAAGTCATCGTCTCCTTCTCCACCTCCAAGCTTATTAACAGCTAAATTTAGGTAACGAAGATCCTGTAGTCTTCCCAAATTCTCAGGCACGGGTCCACTGAATTTATCAAAAGAAAAATCAACCTTAGCAAGTCCTGAAGCATTGGGTAATGAAGCTGGTATTGGTCCCCTAAATGCATTTCTTCGAAGGTAAAGATCTTGGATATTTGGAAGGGTGAGACCTAGATTGGATGGAAGGTTTCCGTGAAGTCGGTTATGTGACACAGCGAATGCAACGATGGATGAGAGGTTGTAAAGTGATCGTGGGATCAGACCTGACAGTTTATTTTCATAGATGTTAAGAATTTCTAACTTCACTAGCCGTCCTAGCTCATCTGGAATGCTTCCTTCCAAACTGTTTTCATTTAGATGGAGAGAAACAAGGGACGAGAGGTTCCCCAGTGGTGGTGGGATGTTGCTGATGAGATTGTTACGGCCAGGAACCAACAACTCGAGCTTTGACAGAGAGCTATGCTCGAGGGGAATTCTTCCCACGAGCTTGTTTTGATATAAAATGATGGATCTGATTTCCGAGCAGTTGGACAGGTCGTTGGGGATTTCTCTTTTCAGCCCATTATCTCTCAGATCAAGATACCGAAGCCGGAAGAGAAGGCCAATTTCACGTGGGATTTTGCCATGGAAGCTATTGCCCGAGAGGTTGATACTCCTGAGGAAGGTTAGGTTTGCTATTTGAGGAGAGATGGGGCCCACCAATCTGCGGTAGACAAGATTCAAGGCGGTGACCCTTTGAGGATGCCGGCGACCGCATGTGACTCCTTCCCAGTTGCAGAAATGGAGGGAATCGTTCCATGAGCTGAAGACGCGGGAAGGACCGTCGGATATCGGATCCTTGAATGCGATCAAGGCGAGTTTATCCGTCTCGTTTCCTAGGGCGGGGGACCCGATTGTAATGCAGTTCATGCATGGGAGAAGGTAGGAAAGGAGGAGTAATGACCAAAATGCCCTTGGACAATGAATTCTAAGCTCCATTCTACTTGTCAATGGGAGGGCTAAACAGAGAGAGGCAGGACCATATGTTGGGCGCTGCGTTCTACCCTTTGTATATTTATCATAGTTGTTGGTTTTGCCTCCGTCGCGACTGAGGATCCAGCATGTGCGGGCACAGAGGAACCCATTTGCAGAGATGGTACGATGATTTCCCGAATACTATTTATTTATTCATTTTTCCCGGATACTAAGCTAGTTAAGCTGTTACATTATAGTCAACACTTCAAAGATAACAATGAACTTTGATTTTTTTTTTTTTTTTTTTTTTATTTATAGTTGAATGCAATCCATTAAAAAATCTATTTTCATCGGGGTAAACTCATCTACGGTTCGTGATGGTTGCAGTGAATTCATTGAAGTGTAAAACATAATCCTTGGATTTAGAGGTGGCAATGGGTCGGGTTGGGTCGGGTTCGGGTCCGGGTCGGGTCATTTCCACCTCAACCCTAACCCGACCCAAATTGAATTCGGGTTGGATTTTCTTAACCCTTACCCAACCCAAATTAAACCGGCTCAAGTCGAGTTGACCCGCATTTTAATGATCAACTAACTAATTTGTAGATTAAACTAAATGCATATGACATTAGCATTCAATTGAACAACAAACCAGTGCACACACACACACACACACACACACACACACACACACGTAGAGAGAGAGAGAGAGAGAGAGAGAGAGGAATGCTCACCTGCGAACCATCTCTCATGAGATCTCGTGAGAACTTTTTAAGGACTCATCACACGTGATGTGTCCCTAAAATCTGAGCCGTCCACATGATGCAGCACCCCGAAAAACCCCAAGGGCCCAACTTGCAACCTGATCCAGAACTCTGGTTTTCGGGTATTTTCAACCCCAACGGCTTTTCATTTGTACTCGAAAACCAGAGTTCCTTCCCCTCATAATCAGTGCATCCGTAGAGGAACCCACGTCACCGCTTTTCTTTTTCATCTCCTTCAACTGAAGGGCTGAGATAACCGTCTTAACGCTATTAACGCTAATGGTCTCCCTACCTGCGTACAATGAGTCTTTCAATGACTTGTATGAAATTGAAAGAGAATTCAACAAGATAAACGCTTAATCCTTGTCCTTTATCGGTTCATCTACATCCATCAACTTACGTACAAATAGGCTTATTGAAATTACTGACATGGCTCTCAACATTGGTCCCCTTCGTCATCCTCAGATTATACAACTGAAGCTTCAAATATATGTGATTCTCTAGAGATTTCTTCATGCAGATATTCTCCAACTTCACCCATGTTTTAGCTGTAGATTTCTCTCCTATGATGTTGTACAAGAACTCATCCAACAGGCACAACTAGATTGAGGCATTGGATTTTTCATCCATCTTCTTCCACTCTTCTTCTTTCATAGCCTCCGGTCGCTTTCCAAGGACCACATCTTGTAGCCCTTGTTGAACTCGAAGGCCTTTCATCTTCATATTTTAAAGTTCAAAGTTGTTTTTCCGGAATACTTCTCTATGTCGAATCTAATTCTTGAAGCCATTGACAACCTCATTTAAGATCCGACCTACCTCCTAACGATAGCTCTGATACCACTTGTTGGGAAAACCAGTAAGATTGGCCCCGCAATAGAAGCAAGAGGGAAACCAAATAAGATGAATCATACACCAAGCAACAATCGACACACATAAGAAGGCAATCTGATTTTAGCATACAAAACCCCTCACAGGTAAAACACCACAGCACAAAGCTAATCCACTATGATATCAGAAGTTACAAGAGCATGAAGAAACAAAACACCTCGAAATTAAGCCCACAAGAGAAATCAATAGCCCTCAAAACTCTTTCTCTTGCCCTAGAACTCTCTCTTGCTTTCTCTTAACCCCATCATACTCCCTATATGACATGAATGAACTCCGGTCAGGACATACGTGACGTGATGCACCTAAATTCACGAGTCACTCTCCAGGAGACCCCTTGCCGAATACAGTCAGTATATCGCAAACATCACACTTGTCCTCTTGAATTTCGTGGTATTGGCCCCCCTCTCTAAAAGAATCTCCAAACTTCTCTTGCCTTCCCTTGGGATTCTAACAATCCCTCTTTACGTGTCCTTCTTCCCCACGATTTCAGCACCTTACCTTAATCTTCCCTTTGCCCTTGGATCTAGACTTCGATCGAGAAGATCCCTAATCCCTCTCAAAGTTCCTTCCCCTCATAATTAGTGCCTCCGTAGAGAAACCCACGTCATCGTTTTTCTTTCTCATCGCCTTTGATTGAAGGGCTGAGATAACAGTCTTAACGCTAATGGTCTCCCTACTTGCCCATAATGAGTCCTTCAATGACTCGTATAAAATTGAAAGAGAATTTAACAAGATAAACGCTTAATTCTTGTCCTTCATCGGTTCATCTACATCCATCAACCTACAAATAAGCCTATTGAAATTGTTGATATGGCTCTCAACATTGGTCCCCTCCATCATCTTCAGATTATACAACTGAAGCTTCAAATATATGTGATTCTCCAGAGATTTCTTCGCGCAGATATTCTCTAACTTCACCCATGTTTTAGCTGCAGTTTTCTCTCTTATGACTTTGTACAAGACCTCATCTGTCAGACACAACTGGATTGAGACATTGGCTTTTTCATCCATCTTCTTTCACTCTTCTTCTTTCATAGCCTCCAGTCGCTTTCCAAGGAGCGTATCTTGCAGCCCTTGCTAAACTAGAAGGCCTTTCATCTTCACATTCTAAAGTTCAAAGTTATTTTCCCGGAATACTTCTCTATGTCGAATCTAATGCTTAAAGCCATTAACGACCTCGTTTAAGATCCAACCTACCTCCTAACGATAGCTCTGATACCACTTGATGGGAAAACCAGCGAGATCATCCCCACAACATAAACAAGAGGGAAACCAAACAAGATGAATCACACACCAAGCAACAATCAACACACACATGAAGGCAATTCGATTTTAGCATGGAAAAACCCCTCACGGGTTAAACATCACAACACAAAGCTAATCCACTATGATATCAGAAGTTACAAAAGCATGAAGAAATAAAGCACCCCGGATTTAAGCCCACGAGAGAAATAAAAAACCTTCAAAACTCTCTCTCTCTCTCTCTCTCTCTCTCTCTCTCTCTCTCTCCCTCTCTCTCTCAACCCCAACGCATCTAGGATACCCTAATTTTCGGTTGCACCTGTTCACTCCCCAAGTTTAGGGTTGCGAAGTAGTAATAATTCGGAAAGACCGAGTATCGTTCCCACAGAGATTTATGAATGGGTATTCTCAGAATTTGTCTAAAACAACTAGTAATTAAGATCTTATTAAGAACTAAAGTTGGAAAATAGTGATTTGGGTTTAAACAGTGAATGTGTAAGGTAATATCAATTTAAAAAGGCACTAGAGCGCCAAGGATCCACTTTTGACAAGGTTCAATTCATCAACACAACTAGGTCTCTCATAACTCAATCGGAATCGAATTCATATCTCTATCTGATCGGAATACAGAGCGGTTAAATCAACAATTATCCAAAACAGTTGCTTATTCATTGATTCAATTCCCACATCAATGCTCAGGCCTTGGGCACACTCAATTGTGTAGGCCAAGCCTCTTTCTAATCTAGTTGAGATTCACAACCATAGCTTTCATCAAATCCTGTCACTAGACTTGATTACAACTAATGATTAGAACTCTAATTAAATCAAAATCAATCAACAAACAACTATTCTAGATTATAACAAAAGATAAGAACTTTAGTTGAAAGAGTTCCCACATGAAGATCGGGCCATTGTACACAAGACAATCAAAGGGTCTACCATGCCCGGAGTCGATGATAGATCAATGAACTACACAAGCATAAACAATGCTCAGAAGATAAGCTACCAAGCTTAGAATCACTAAGAATCACATGAGCCCGGAGTCATCAAGAGATCAAAGTAAAACCAAACTAGTACTTGATTCAAACTCATATTGAACTAAAATTCTTCAATTAAAACATAAAAGGAAACCTAGGTTGCATCAATCCATTAAAAACAAATCAAAAGCTTCACCTCTTAGCCCTAGCTAAGAGGTTTTAGTTCATCTCTAACATCCTTGAACAAGAAGCCTCAAAAACATAAAAACTACTAAAACAGGAAGAAAACTAAGAAAGTTCGAAGTAGAATCCGTCTCCCAAGCAATCCCCACGTCCTAGCATGCCTTGGTATGAAGAGGAGAAGTCCCTTTTACAGATTGGAGCGGAAGATTCCAGATTTAGCAAGGAGTTACGCAATTGCGCAGAAAAAATCGGAGCTTTGCATGTAATCTGTTACGCTGACGACCGGTCACACGACCGATCTAAGCTCATGAACGACTGGTCGCACGACCGGTCTCAAAACCTTAAAAATAGTCCAGTGAGTTTGGTGTTTCTGGACAACTCTCGACCTCTCTGGCGACCGGTCTGGCGATCGGTCTAGCTGTGTAGACCTGTTTGGCGACCGGTCTTGGGACAGGTCTTAGGACAGGTCTTGAGACAGGTCTTGGGACAGGGCTTGAGATAGGTCTTGGGACAGGTCTTGGGACAAGTCTTGAGACAGGTTTTAGGACAGGTCTTGGGACAGGTCTTCCATATTTTCTTCTCTTTCTTTCTTCATCTTTCCTCCACCTTTTATCACTTGTTATGTTAATCTTCAATGCATACAAAGTGACTCTTTTGACTATGAATTAGTGAAGTCTCCCTCTCATTCCTACAATCACAAATCCATGCATTAGATTAGTCTTTAAATATGTAAACCGTGCATAATGAGTGATGAATTAGGGTTAGAATATGCACAATTAAGAGCTCAACACACCCCCCAACCAGCATTTTGCTAGTCCTGAACAAAACATGTGTGAAACAAGTTTCATTCTCTAAAACCCAACTCTCTTTCAGAAACTATTCTTCTATGCATTTCAAGACACACAAGCGTAAAAATCAGAGAAATTAGGTGATAGAGGTTGAAACCTTAAACTCTCAGAACATAATAAGTGTTTATATGAAATCCCGCTGATTGATTGATAAATAGAAGAACTTGAACAAATTCAACCTAGTGTGCATAGTGAAAGTTCATCTCATGAGTTTTCGGGATTATCTTCTTCATAGATCAACTAAACTATAGATCTCAAGGTGTATAGAGCAATAACAAGCTTATGACAGGAATTTGTCTTACCGTCCTTCCGACAGCTTTCACACTACGTCCTATTTTCGGCTTTGGTTATGGGTAGACCATCCCCCGGTTGGTAGTAGGTAGCCCTAATCGGAATTTTCCACCATTTTTCCATCATTCCCAATTTCATCCTTCCTTTCCTTTTTCTTTTACATTAGATAGGATTTTTAAAAATCCATATCTTTCGTTATTTTCCCATGGACAAGGATGGACAAAGTACCCCGGCTTGGTTTCTCAGCACCTTAAATCAAAGTCTAGCTAATCCATAAATCACATAATCCCTTCAACCCATGAAAATCGTGTAATGTGAACTAGGTGTAAAAGTGTTCAAATTTTCTATCAATCATAAAAATAGGGGAATTCACATATAACACCATTATATTAAGAGAAATTTAAAGCTTGCAACATCCCTCACTTCATATCTCCTTTTCTTACACTCATGCTATCTCGAATGCATAGAACCAAAGTTTTCTAAAAGAGTTTTGATTTTTAGCAAAATCAAAAATTTTCTACATAATTGCTCGAAATGTTATAAAAGCTAGTAGATTTGTCTAAGGAATCTCACCCCCCAACCAAAATCTTACATTGTCCTCAATGCAATAAGATATGCAATATACATGACATGAGAGCAATGACATAAAACAAAGGAGAGTGAGAACAAGAGTACCCGAGGTAGCAAGTAGATCAATTCTAGCATCTTCCATTATCTCGATGAGACTTATTCAATCCGAAATATAGAAAAATAAATCCCAACCTACCTACCTACCTTTGGTTAGTCCAATCGACTACATGATCAAATTTGAGCAAGATCTTCATGAATTTCAATAAGTTTCTCATGAGGACCATCCAAAGTCCTGCTCGAATGTATATATGGGTGTGTTTCATCATTAAGGTCCAATCATAGTGTGCACCACACGCATGCAAGGAAGAAATAAGAACAGCAAAAAGATATCTCCTCAAGTTCTGAATTGGGTTGTAATTGATTAAAAAGGGGTCCTCCCAATCAGAATTTTCAATGGGCTGAAGAACCCATGATGGTGGAGAGACATTCATTAACTATTTTTCAGTTTGGGTTGTCTCCTCCACAATTTCAGAATTGCATGGTGCTTCCACAAACAATGGTAAAGAGTGTAAATCAGTGGAATGGTGTTCTTCAGGCACCAACACCATGTCTAACAAACTATCCAACTCCTTAATCATCTCATCATCCAGATCATAGGGGTGGGTCATGCATTCCTCTAGAAAATCGAGGGAGTCGGATGAAGGGTCCTTGTTCTCCCTAAGTGATTGAGGAAAGTCTGTTTCAATGGCAATGAATTCCTCCTCTATAAAGGGGAGGTCTTCCAAAGAAAATTTTTCAGATTTAGTGATAAGCACATCATCTAACATTGGTTGATTTAAAATTTCAGATAGTGCCACCACATCATCCAAAGAAACAGAATTCTCAACCCAAGGGAGTTCTTTCACAATAGAATCCGGCATGTGTTGTTGGTGGAAGGGCTAAAAAATATCAACTTCAGCCATCTCTCTAGCAAGAATATCTTCTGGCGACTCATAAACATTCGGCCCTTTGGAAGAAGAAATCATGGGCTCACAATCATCCACAGAACCCTCATTGTAGGCAATCTCACTATCACTTTCAGATTTTATGGATTCCTCAGGTTCGTCAACCGTCATTGAAATCTCTTCATCATTAAAATCGAGATATCTAAAAGAGATAGTTGATTCACCATAATCGATGGTGATATTGGGGTCACCAAGATCAATATCCTCTAGAAGTTTAGTCATTAAATCTGAAGAAGGTTGGGTTTGGATAGCCTCATCCTCCTCATTATTGGGGATTGATTCGGTGTTCCCAATGTTGGGTTCAGGATTTTGAGATGGCGAGAGGTTTTGTATGCATTGTTCAGTTATTTTCATAAACTCTCGCAGTGTATCCTCAAGAGTTCGTGTCGGTTGTGGCTCGTGAGAAAGAAACTCTTGAGGATAATTGTTGGCATCCATGGTTGGCTCGTCTCCCAAATTGAAATTTTGATGCTCCCACCTATTATGATTATGCATGTCATATGTTGTGCTATTAGATAGTTGTTGATATTTGTAGCTAAACAAGTGATCATACATTGTCCTAACCAGTGGAACATTATTCATCTCTTTCCGATACTCTCCCATTGTCTTACCTGGCGAAAAGTGATGCCCATTGTTGTCATTCCGATAATCTCGCAAGGTCTTACGTGGGGGAGTATTAGAAGTAGATTGAGTCATAGAAAGATATTCATGCTTGTAATGGTTCCAATCATAATGATTTTTTATTTGGTTCAACCTCTCATCTTCCAAAAGGTATTTAGACAATCCACCCATTGTTCGCTTCCCCAAGTGTAGGGTTGCGATGTAGTAATAATCTCGGTAAGACCGAGGTCGATCCACGGGGACTTGTGTAGGAATTCACAAGCACATCCAATAATATCTATTGAAAGCTAACAACCAGATTTTGTATGAGATTGATGTAAGTAACGATTTTAAACTAAATTGAAGGTAAACAATTCTAAAAAGGCACTGGGGGTTCAAGGATCCACTTGTAGCAATCCTTGATGTTCAATCCGCTGTGGTCTCTCATTCTCTCAACTAGAATCGATATTAAGATCTATCTAGTCGGACGATAGAGCTGTTGAACCAAACAATCTGTCATATGTAAGTCCAATGCATAAGATTCACTCAATGTAAGCTAGGCTGAGCATGCTCAATTGCATAGGTCAGTCCCAATTCCAAAAGGCTCAGTTCACAATCATAACCATCCTCAAGTCCTGTCACAAGACAAGGCTAGATCATGATTTGAACTTGATTCAAATCACATGCACAGTCCTACATACACAGAAATTCAGAAAAGTAGAACTTTAGTAGGAAGTTCCCACATGAAGATCATAGTACTAGAGCGTACTCCAATTCCTCGGATCATACAGGTCTAGACTAATATAAAGCAGTAAGAACTTAAGTAATTCTCCCAAACATCCATGAGTCATCATAAGAATAAGAAAAACTACTTAGAACTTGTATAAACTTCAAACCATTGTTCATAAACATGAATTCCAAACTTAAAACCAACTAAATACGAATTGAAACATCTTAGATTCACTACAAGCTTCACCTCTTAGCCCTAGCTAAGAGGTTTAGCTGCTCATGATCCAAGGAAACATGAAACAACAAAAAAACTCATAAAAACAGTAAAACAAACTAGAAGGAGTTGTGGAACTCTGAAATCCACTTCCGTCGCCTCCAACCTTGCTTAAACCCTTCTAAGATACCCTAGGAACAATCCCTAGGTGTCCTTTTATAGTGGGGAGGCTCCGCAACTTCAGAAGAATCGAGAATTTGCATAAAAGTTACGCAGTGCGCAGAGAAAATCGACGCCAGAATTAGAAATTCGTATCTTACGCATGGCCGACCGGTCGGAGTGACTGGCCGACCGGTCACGACGGGTCGTGCCTCACTGGGAAAACAGTCCAGCAGCCTCTGGAGTTTAAAATACCTTCTGGCCGACCGGTCTGGACCGGTCGGACTGGCTTGGCCGACCGGTCACGACCGGTCGGTGTGCCTCATCAATATGTCCAGCAAGCTTTGAAGAATCAAAGGAAGATGGCCGACCGGTCTGGACCGGTCTGGCTCCTTTGGCCGACCGGTCGTGGTTTTATTCTTCTTCAGTTTCTTCTTTCTTTCTTCTTTTCTTCTTTCCTTGCTTCCTTCTTTCTTTGGTCCTCCTTCGATTTTCATCCAAATGGTTCTAAAAGAGACTCTTTTGTCATCGATTAGGCGGAGTCCACTTTCATTCCTGCAATCATAAAACATACATTCAATTAGTCTTTAAATCATGAAAATCTTGCACAATGAGTGATAAATTGGGGTTAGAATATGCACAATTAAGAGCTCAACACACCCCCCAACCAGCATTTTGCTAGTCCCGAGCAAAACATGCGTGAAGCTAATTCCATTCTTCAAAACTCAACTCTCTTTCAAAAACCATTCTTCTATACATCCCAAGACATACAAGTGTAAGATTCAGAAATAATTTGTGACAGAATTTGAAACCGTAAACCCTCAAGACATGATAAGCATTCATATAAAATTCCCGCTGATTGGTTGATAAATAAAAGAACTTCAAAAAATTCAACCTAATGTGGATAGTGAAAATTCATCTCATGAGTTTCTAGGATTATCTTCTTCATAGATCAACCAGACTATAGATCTTAAGATACATAGAGCCACATCAAGCCAATGACAGGAATTTGCCTTACCGTCCTTCCGACGACTTTCATACTACGTCCCATTTTCGGCTTTGGTTACGGGTAGACCATCCCCCGGTTGGTAGTAGGTAGCCCTAATCAAAATTTTCCACCATTTTTTCATCATTCCCAATTTCATCCTTCCTTTTCCTTTTTCTTTTAATTTAGATAGGATTTTTAGAAATCCATATCTTGCATTGTTTTCCCATGGACAAGGATGAACAAAGTACCCCGGCTTGATTTCTCAACACCTTAATTCAAAGCCTAGCTAATCCATAAATCACATAATCCCTTCAACCCATGAAAATCGTGTAACGTGAACTAGGTGTAAGAGTGTTCAAATTTTCTATCAATCACATAAATAGGGGAATTCTCATATAAAACCATTATGCCAAGAGAAGATCAAGATTTACAACCTCATACACTTCATATCCCCTCCTCTTATGCTCATTTCACCTTGAATGCATAGAATCAAAATTTCCAAAAGAGTTTTGAATTTTAGAAAAATCAAAAATTTTCTACATAATTTGCTCGAAATGTTACAAAACACTGGATTCATCCAAGTGAATCTACACCCCCAACCAAATCTTGCATTGTCCTCAATGTAAAAGATGTGCAATAAGCAAAACATGAGAGCAATTTGAAAATAAAAGGGAGTGAGGAACGATAGTACCTGAGAGAGTGAAATGTGGAATTCTTCCTCCTTCTAACAAACCTAAGCGAAAGCAAACAAAAGCAACAAAATTCTAATCCTAACTACTCTATACATCCGTCAGACTAGGAGATCAATTCCATCAACTCATCCAAAAGCATAAAGTCAAGCAGAATCATTAGATGGATCAAAAGGTTTTGCAATAATGTCATCCAATATCCTGCGTTACAATACACATGTGTGTGAGTGATCCAGATAAGCCACTGAAGATTCCAAAAAAGAATTTCAATGGGTTCATTAATATTTTTACCACATGTATAAGGGGAAACATCGTCATATTTATCAGAAAAAATATGTCTCCACTCAGATTTTCCTGGGCATTAAATTTGTAAATATGGATCATCCCAGGGTTGGTAGGGATCGGTATGCATGATCCATAGAGGTACGAAAATATGAATTGATTTCTCAGTACAACAAAGTGTTGTTTCCACATCCCTCTCTTGGCTAACGTTATATGCCAATACCGAATCAAAAGGTGCGACTATATCCCCTATCACATTAACATTTTTCTCAAGAGAATAGGCCGCATCTTCTTCTAAGTGATTGGGGTAAGGAGTTGAGAGGGACACATCTTCCACCATAGAATTGATCATGTTTATTTTGTGGACCTCTTCATCTTCATCCTCTTGTTGGTTGTTAACATTGAAAGCATTTAACTCAATCGTCATATTACCAAAGGACATTTGTATGACCCCACTCTTACAATTTATGATAGCGTTGGATGTAGCTAAGAATGGACGGCCAAGTATGACAGGAATTTGAGGGCCACTATTAACCATGGGTTGTGTGTCCAAGACAATGAAGTCTACTGGGTAGTAGACCTTGTCAACTTGGACAAGAACGTCCTCAATCACCCCTCTCGGAATACGAATCGATCGGTCAGCAAGTTGTAATGTGGTTTTGGTGGGTTTTAATTCACCTAAACCCAATTGTTCAAAGACCGAAAAGGGTATTAAGTTCACACTTGCTCCTAAAACAAGTAAAGCATGTTTCACCCGGTAGTCTCCAATTATGCATGATATTGTCGGACTACCAGGATCTTTGTATTTCTTGGGCATCCCATGATTTATAATGGCGCTTACATTCTCTGTAAAAAATGCCTTCTTTTGCACATGTATTTTTCTTTTTATCGTGCAAAGATTCTTAAAAAACTTAGCATATGATGGAATTTGTTTAATGGCATCCAACAATGGGATGTTGATCTTCACCTCCTTAAAAACCTCTAAAATTTTCAGATTTTTGTCTAAGGGTTTAGGTGAAATCAACCTTTGTGGAAACGGGGCAACTGGTTTGTATTGCCTTTCCGGTTCTTTCTCCTGTGGAGTGTTGTTCAAGTTATCATCCTCTTTAGAGATTTTCGGATCATTAGGCTGTGGGGCCTTCACCGGATTAGATTTATCAATAATTTTCCCACTTCTTAAAGTGATGATAGCTTGAGCATGCTCCATATGTTGGGAGGATGAGCTTGCATCTTTTATCTCAAATTGGGTCCTTGGGTTAGGAAGAGGTTGGGCAGGAAGTGTGCCTTTCTCCCTAACACTGAGGTGCGATTCAACCCTAGCCATTGAGGTTTTCAAGTCATTGATGGCTTGGGTTGTATTTTGATTAAATTTCAATTGCTCTTGCATGAACCCATCTATTTTCAAAGAATTAGTCTTGTTATACTCAGCTTGGACCGATACAAATGCACCCAACATCTTCTCTAGCATAACTTTTGGAGTAATGACTAGAGATGGACCTAGTATAGGTTGAGCTTGAGGGATATTGGTTGCATTTGCAGTGGGTCCATTCTTCCAACTGAAGTTGGGATGGTTCTTCCAACTAGAATCATACGTGTTTGAGTTTGGAGCACCAAATTGTCGTTGATAACTGTTTATGGTATTTGCTTGTTCTTGTAAGATGTCTTGAACCGCTGAGTCTTGTGTTGTATATTGATTTCCGGCACAAACTCCACAAACAGTTTCAACGTCCTTAGAGTTGATCGTCTCTCCTTTCCTTAATTCCATGGCCTCGACTTCTCTTGTGAGGCTAGCCACACATGCACTTAAGCTATCTTCTTCCGATAAGACGTAAATTCTCCCTTTTTCCTTTTGTTGGCCAGTCTTGAAATTTGTTGGTTTAGATGTATCCCAAGACTGTGCATTCTCAGCCAATTCTTCCAAATAATCCCATGCTTCATCAGCCTCCTTATTCATGAATTCCCCATTACACATCATCTCTACGAATTGGCGCATGGGTGAAGTTAGTCCTTCATAGAAAAAGCTTATAACCCGCTAAATTTCATAGCCATGATGTGGGCATGCGTTTAATAGGTCCTTAAACCTCTCCCAACATTAGAAGAAGGTTTCATCTTCCTTTTGGGCAAAGTTCATGATAAGGTGCTTCAACATGTTTGTTTTGTGAGTAGGGAAGAATTTTTTTATGAATTCCCTATGCATATCAGTCCATGCACCAATTGATCTTGGCCTTAATGCATGAAGCCAACCTTTATCTTTGTCTTTAAGAGTAAAAGGGAAGAATTTGAGTCTCACCACATCATCAGTTACATTAGCAAAGTGCATGGTCGTTATTACCTCATCAAACTCCTTAAGGTGTTGATAGGCACTTTCACTGTCTAATCCATGGAATTTATGGAGAAGTTGGATCACTCCCGGTTTCAAATCCACATTCCCTACATTTTGTGGAAAAACTATGCATGAGGGAGTGCTCGTTCTTGCTGGTTGCAAGAAATCACGTAAAGTTCTTGGTCGGGGAACATTCTCAACCACATTCTCCCCCGTTTCAGTTTAGTTTTGGTTCAGATTAGGATTGGTCTTTAGATTAGGTTGATTTGCAGTTATGTTTTCAGACAAAATTGGAGAGTTTAGATGTCTCCTAGCACGTGGCTCTCTATCAATCCCTTCTACTATCCCCCCTTCACTTATGAGTCGGTTATTGGAATCCCGAGCCCAATGTGGCATGCAAAACCAAAAAAATATGAAACAAAGAGAAAGAAGAATTCTTCCTCCCTTTCTTTACTCTTCTCTAAAACCGAAGCACAAGGTGTCTTGCAATGGCTAGGCCAGAAGCAAGGATAGAGACCGATTTCTCCTGGTCAATAGGGGTTCAAAGAACTCCCCACCCACTCTTTGAATCTTTTGAGAAAAAGTGCAGAAAAAGGAAAAAGAGGAGTAGAGGTGAGAAAAGAAATCTCTGAGCACAAGGTGATCCAAGACGGCAGAGCCGACCAATAAGAATCCAGGTGGCACAAGGCCTATCTTTCAAAGATCCAAAAGGTGTCTCCACCCACTCTACAAGAGATGAATATAATAGGAATGAATAGGAGAAGGAGAAGAGTAAGGTTTAGAAAGATAAAACCTGATTCGAGCACTTGAGATTCTTACGTCCTCTTCAACTTCCTAGAAATCTCTGAAAAAAGAAAAAAAAAACAAATCAAAATAAACTAAGTTAGAACTATTTCTAAAAAAAAAAAAATCCTAAATAGATTCTATTTTCAGCAATTTGTGAAAAACTGTCAAAGTCCCCGGCAACGGCGCCAAAAACTTGTTCGCTTCCCAAAGTGTAGGGATGCGATGTAGTAATAATCTCGGTAAGACCGAGGTCGATCCACAGGAACTTGTGTAGGAATTCTCAAACACATCCAATAATATCTATTGAAAGCTAACAACCAGATTTTGTATGAGATTGATGTAAGTAACGATTTTAAACTAAATTGAAGGTAAACAATTCTAAAAAGGCACTAGGGATTCAAGGATCCACTTGTAGCAATCTTTGATGTTCAATCCGCTGTGGTCTCTTATTCTCTCAACTAGAATCGATATTAAGATCTATCTAGTCGGATGATAGAGCTGTTGAACCAAACAACCTGTCATATGTAAGTCCAATGCATAAGATTCACTCAATGTAAGCTAGGCTAAGCATGCTCAATTGCATAGGTCAGTCCCAATTCCAAAAGGCTCAGTTCACAATCATAACCATCCTCAAGTCCTGTCACAAGATAAGGCTAGATCATGATTTGAATTTGATTCAAATCACATGCACAGTCATACATACACAGAAATTCAGAAAAGTAGAACTTTGGTAGGAAGTTCCCACATGAAGATCATAGTACTAGAGCGTACTCCAATTCCTCGAATCATACAGGTCTAGACTAATACAAAGCAGTAAGAACTTAAGTAATTCTCCCAAACATCCATGAGTCATCATAAGACTAAGAAAAACTACTTAGAACTTGTATAAACTTCAAACCATTGTTCATAAACATGAATTCCAAACTTAAAACCAACTAAATACGAATTGAAACATCTTAAATTCACTACAAGATTCACCTCTTAGCCCTAGCTAAGAGGTTTAGCTGCTCATGATCCAAGGAAACATGAAACAACAAAAAAACTCATAAAAACAGTAAAACAAACTAGGAGTTGTGGAACTCCGAAATCCACTTCCGCCGCCTCCAACCTTGCTTAAACCCTTCTAAAATACCCTGGAAACGATCCTTAGGTGTCCTTTTATAGTGGGGAGGCTCCGCAACTTCAAAAGAATCGAGAATTTGCATAAAAGTTACGCAGTGCGCAGAGAAAATCGGCGCCAGAATTAGAAATCCGTATCTTACGCATGGCCGACCGGTCGGAGTGATTGGCCGACCGGTCACGACGGGTCGTGCCTCACTGGGAAAACAGTCCAGCGGCTTCTGGAGTTTAAAATACCTTCTGGCTGACCGGTCTGGACCAGTCGGACTAGCTTGGCCGACCGGTCGGTGTGCCTCATCAATATGTCCAGCAAGCTTTGAAGAATCAAAGGAAGATGGCCAACCGGTCTGGCTCCTTTGGCCGACCGGTCGGACGACCGGTCGTGGCCTTATTCTTCTTCAGTTTCTTCTTTCTTTCTTCTTTTCTTCTTTCCTTGCTTCCTTCTTTCTTTGGTCCTCCTTTGATTTTCATCCAAATGGTTCTAAAAGAGGCTCTTTTGTCATCGATTAGGCGGAGTCCACTCTCATTCCTGCAATCATAAAACATACATTCAATTAGTCTTTAAATCATGAAAATCTTGCACAATGAGTGATGAATTGGGGTTAGAATATGCACAATTAAGAGCTCAACACCCGTCCAATCATTCATAATGAAATTATAAGAAGTTGAAACAGAAAAGAATTCATCATTCTATCCTTTACTCCTCTCTAAGACCGAAGCACAAGGTGTCTTGCAATGGCTAAGCCAGAAGCAAGGATAGAGACCGATTTCTTCTGGTCAATAGGGGTTCAGAGAACTCCCCACCCACTCTTTAAGTATTTTGAGAAAAGTGAAGAAAAAGAAGAAAGAGGAATGGGTTTGAGAAGAGTAATCTCTGAGCACAAGGTGATCCAAGACGGTAGAGCCGACCAATAGAAATCAAGGCGGCACAAGGCCAGCCTATCAGAGATCCAAAAGGAGTCTCCACCACTCTACAAAACATGAATATGGTAGGAATGAGTAGGAGAAGAAGAAGAGTAAGGTTAGAAAGATAGAACCTGATT
The DNA here is from genome assembly GCA_003013855.2 of Liriodendron chinense. NCBI lineage: Eukaryota > Viridiplantae > Streptophyta > Magnoliopsida > Magnoliales > Magnoliaceae > Liriodendron > Liriodendron chinense. Next base: position 215,711 of record ML058482.1, read on the forward strand.
TGGCACTTGAGATTCCTACTTCTTCTTCAACTTCCTAAAAATCCCTGAAGTAGATCTATGTTAGGATCTTGCAAAATCAAAACAAACTAAGTTAGTATCCTGAAATTAAAAGAAAACTTAGTCTAGAAATCAAAACAAATCCTAAACCTATCGTAGTACAATCTCAACTAAAAGCTATCTCAGCAAATTCTAAAAATATCGAATAGAAATCCCTGGCAACGGCGCCAAAAACTTGTTCACTCCCCAAGTGTAGGGTTGCGAAGTAGTAATAATTCTGAAAGACCGAGTATTGTTCCCACATAAATTCTCAGAATTTGTCTAAAACAACTAGTAATTAAGATCCTATTAAGAACTAGAGCTGGAAAATAGCAATTTGGGTTTAAACAGTGAATGTGTAAGGTAATATCAATCTAAAAAGGCACTAGAGCGCCAAGGATCCACTTTTGACAAGTTTCAATGCATCAACACAACTAGGTCTCTCATAACTCAATCGGAATCGAATTCATATCTCTATCCGATCGGAATATAGAGCGGTTAAATCAACAATTATCCAAAACAGTTGCTTATTCATTGATTCAATTCCCACATCAATGCTCAGGTCTTGGGCACACTCAATTGTGTAGGCCAAGCCTCTTTCCAATCTAGTTGAGATTCACAACCATAGCTTTCATCAAATCCTGTCACTAGACTTGATTACAACTAATGATTAGAACTCTAATTAAATCAAAATCAATCAACAAACAGCTATTCCAGATTATAACAAAAGATAAGAACTTTAGTTGAAAGAGTTCCCACATGAAGATCGGGCCATTGTACACGAGACAATCAAAGGATCTACCATGCTTAGAGTCGATGATAGATCAATGAACTACACAAGCATAAACAATGCTCAGAAGGTAAGCTACCAAGCTTAGAATCACTAAGAATCACATGAGCCCGGAGTCATCAAGAGATCAAAGTAAAACCAAACTAGTACTTGATTCAAACTCATATTGAACTAAAATTCTTCAATTAAAACATAAAAGGAAACCTAGGTTGCATCAATCTATTAAAAACAAATCAAAAGCTTCACCTCTTAGCCCTAGCTAAGAGGTTTTAGTTCATCTCTAACATCCTTGAACTAGAAGCCTCAAAAACATAAAAACTACTAAAACAGGAAGAAAACTAAGAAAGCTCGAATTAGAATCCGTCTCCCAAGCAATCCCCACGTCCTAGCATGCCTTGGTATGAAGAGGAGAAGTCCCTTTTATAGATTGGCGCGGAAGATTCCAGATTTAGCAAGGAGTTGCGCAATTGTGCAGAGAAAATCGGAGCTTTGCGTGCAATCTGTTACGCTGACGACCGGTCACACGACCGGTCTAAGCTCATGAACGACCGGTCGCACGACCGGTCTCAAAACCTCAAAAACAGTCCAGTGATTTTGGTGTTTCTAGACACCTCTCGACCTGTCTGACAACCGGTCGGGCGACCGGTCTGGCTGTGTAGACCTGTCTAGCGACAGGTCTTGTGACAGGTCTTGTGACAGGTCTTGGGACAGGTCCTCCATATTTTCTTCTCTTTCTTTCTTCTTCTTTCCTCCACGTTTTGTCACTTGTTATGTTAATCTTCAATGCATACAAAGTGACTCTTTTGACTATGAATTAGTGAAGTCTCCCTCTCATTCCTACAATCACAAATCCATGCATTAGATTAGTCTTTAAATATGTAAACCGTGCATAATGAGTGATGAATTGGGGTTAGAATATGCACAATTAAGAGCTCAACAACACCCACTTAGAAATATCTTACGCAAAACTGCATAAAAACATCGACATGCGCTCGAACCCCCTAAAAAACGTCCAGAGAGTTCGCTGTACAAATTTGGCCGCAGTCGACCGAAGGCCCTATCCAAACATAGATTTGAGTCACCCAATTTTAAGAAAATCATCATGGCCATTGATTATGTTGCCTGTTTACGTGGGACTTTTTTAAATATAAAGCGTTTCTTTTTTTTTCTTTTTTTCTTTTTAGAAAAGAGGCTTTTATATTAAGATAAAGGTTATTATTATTTCATTAAAATTCCAATCTGTGTCCATTATCTAGGAATCTTGTGGACCCCACTTTTTGTCCCTTTTTCGCATTTTCATATTTTACTGTTTTCCTAATTGTAGTGATGTTTGGTTAGTGTCTGAAAACTCATGGTTCCATTTTTTTTCATTTAATTAGCTATGAAAAATAGCTCAAAACAAATGGAAGAACCCAAGCCAATTCGGAATCATGCTAGGGGTAGATCGCTGATATGTCTTGCGAAGAGGTGGATCTCATTGTTGGCACGTGTATTAGATTTCCATGTCAATGGGCCAATTTGGGGATCAACCTACGTTGAGGTCACTTAATTTGGGTTAACTTTTAAATTGACCTCGGTTAGAGAAATAATTCGACAAAAAGGACCACTGTAGCAGGACAAAAGGTTTTTTTGCCCTGAAACACTATTCACCAACTTTTTCTGACCATTTTACCCCTCTACACCTTTTTTTATGATACGACAGTTGAGCGACCTGCAAGCTAAAGTCGGTTTCGATCGAATGGAGGGAGTGGGTCGCAACAAAGAGTGAATGGGCCTCCCATGTAAGATCAGATCCATTCATGTAAAGTGGCCACCCTTGGAAACCAAGGTGGGACCTTACCAGATGACCACACAGCCACTCGATGGCCGACAAAAGTATAAACAATCTACATTAATTCCAGTCATAACTCCCTCTTTACACAAAAAGGTCCCACGAAAATGGCCATATCTCCCTTGTTACATGTTTGATTTGCGTGATCAAGTACTTTTCAAAAAGCTAATTGAATGAGCTTTCAAACAGCTTTGGTAACACTTCATCGGACATAATTTGATGGCTTAAAAGTGGGCCCAACTGACTGTAGATTGCTGATCAACAACATGGATCGCTAATGGTCACTGTGTCCCACGAAAATAGCCATATCTCCCTCGTTACATGTGCGATTTGTGTGATCAAGTACTTTTCAGAAAGATAATTGGATGAGCTTCCAAAAAGCTTTAGAATAACCTCACTCAAACACCATTTTATGACTCAAAAGTGGGCCCAAGTGATTGTGGGTTGCTAAGCAACAACGTGGATCATTGATGGTCATCGGGTCCCATGAAAACGACCATATCTCCCTTTTTACATGTTCAATTTGATTGATCAAGTACCTTTCGAAAAGCTAATTGAATGAGCTTTCAAACAAATTTAGAATCACCTCATTCGAACACCATTTGATAGCTCAAAAGTGGGCCTAAGTGAATATGGATCGCTGATCAACAACATGGATCACTGATGGACATCTGGTCCCACGAAAATAGCCATATCTCCCTCATTACATGTTCGATTTGTGTGATCAAGTAATTTTTGGAAAGCTAATTAAATGAACTTTCAAGTGACTTTAGAATTACCTCATTCGGACATAATTTGATGGCTCAAAAGTGGGAACAAGTGACTGTGGATTGTTGATCAACAACGTGAATCAATCGCTGATGGACACCGTGTACCACAAAAACAGCCATATCTCACTTGTTACATGTCCGATTTGTGGGATCAAGTACGTTTCAGGAAGATAATTAAATGAACTTTCAAACTATTTTAGAATCAACTCATTCAGACACCAATTTGATGGCCTAAAAGCGGGCCCAAGTGACTGTGGATCGTTGATCAACAATGTGGATCACTGATGGTTACCAGGTCCTACGAAAACGGCCATATCTCCCTTGTTACATGTCCGATTTAAGTGATCAGTATTTTTAAAAAATCTAATTGAATGAGCTTTCAAATGGCTTGGGAATCACCTCATGCAAACACCATTTGATGGCTCAAAAGTGGGATCAAGTGATTATGGATCGCTGATTAATAACATGGATCACTGATGGTCATCATGTCCCACGAAAATGGCCATATCTCCCTCGTTAAATGTTTGATGTGTATGATCAAGTACTTTTCAGAAAGTTAATTGAATGAGCTTTCAAATAGCTTTGGAATCACCTCATTTGGACACCATTTGATGGTTCAAAAGTGGGCCCAAGTGACTGTGGATCGTTGATCAACAACGTTGATCGCTGATGGTCATCATGTCCCACGAAAACGGTCATATCTCCCTCGTTACATGTCCAGTTTGTGTGATCAAGTACTTTTTAGAAATCTAATTGAATAAGCATTCAAACAGCTTTGAAAGTCGTTTGAATGAGCTCATTCAATTTGCTAACTTAAGATAATTGAATTAGCTCATTTAAGAGCTAATTGAATAAATAAATTAGCTCATCGATTAGCTCATTCAAGAACTAATTGAATGAGCTTTCAAATGGCTTTGAAAGTGATCATTCAATTAGCTCATTCAAGAGCTAATTAAATGAGCTTTCAAACGGCTTTGAAAGTGATCATTCAATTAGCTCATTCAAGAGCTAATTCATTCAAGTTCATTTGGACACCATTTAATGACTCAAAAGTGGGCCCAAGTGACCGTGGATCACTGATGGTCACTGTGTCCCACGAAAACGATCGTATCTCCCTCATTACATGTCCGATTTGTGTGATCAAGTACTTTTTGGAAAGTTAATTGAATGAGCTTTAAAATGACTTTCCAATTAGTGGGCCTAAGTGATGACTCAAAAATGAAAGCTCATTTGGACACCATTTGATGGCTCAAAAGTAGGCCCAAGTGACTGTGGAAAGTTGGTTTAATGCTCATTCAATTAGCATTCCGAAAAGTACTTCATCATTGAATTAGAACATGTAACGAAGGAGATATGGCCGTTTTCGTGGGACCCGATGATTATCAGCGATCCACAGTCACTTGGGCCCACTTTTGAGCCATCAAATGGTGTCTAAATGAGGAGATTCCCAAGCCGTTTGAAAGCTAATTCAATTAGCTTTCTAAAAAGTACTTGATCATACAAATCAGACATGTAACGAGGAAGTATCGCAGTTTTCATAGGACACGATGACCATCAATGATCCACGTTGTTGATCAACGATCCATAGCCACTTGGGCCCACTTTTGAGCCATCTAATGAGGCGATTCCAAAACTGTTTGAAAGCTCATTCAATTAGCTTTTTGAAAAGTACTTAATAGCATAAATTGGACATGTAACAAGGGAGATATGGTCATTTTCAAGGGACATGATGACCATCAACAATTCACAGTCACTTGACCCCACTTTTGAGCCATCAAATGGTGTTTTAATGAGGTTATTCTAAATCCGTTTGAAAGCTCATTCAATTAGCTTTCTGAAAAGTACTTGATCACAGAAATCGAACATGTAACGAGGGAGCTATGGTCATTTTTGTGTGGCACAGTAACCATCAGTGATCCACATTGTTGATCAGCGACCCACAGACACTTGGGCTCACTTTTGTTCTATCAAATGGCATCCAAATGAATTGATTCTAAAGCCATTTGAAATCTTATTCAATTAGCTTTTTGAAAAGTACTTGATCACACAAATCGAACATGTAACAAGGGAGATATGGCCATTTTTGTGGGACACGATGACCATTAGCGATCAACAGTCACTTGGGCCCACTTTTGAACCATCAATTGGTGTTCGAATGAGGTGATTCTAAATTATTTTGAAATCTCATTCAATTAGCTTTCTCAAAAGTACTCGATCACAGAAATCGAACATGTAACACGGAAGATATGCCCATTTTCATGGGACTAAGTGTCCATCAGTGATCCACGTTGTTGATCAACGATCCCTAGTCACTTGGGCCCACTTTTGAGCCATCAAATGGTATTTGAAGTAGGTGATTCCATAGCCATTTAAAAGCTCATTTAATTAACTTTTCGAAAAGTACTTGATCACACAAATCAGACATCTAACGAGGGAGATATGGCTATTTTTATAGGACATAGTGACCATCAGCGATCCATGTTATTGATAAGAGATCTATAGTCACTTGGGCCCACTTTTGAGGCATCAAATGGTGACCAAATGAGGTGTTTCTAAATCCTTTGAAAGCTCATTCAATTAGCTTTTCGAAAAGTACTTGATCACATAAATTGGACATGTAACGAGGGAGGTATGGCCATTTTCGTAGCTCCTTTTTATGTAATGAGGGAGTTATAACTGGAATTAATGTAGATTGTTGATACTTTTCTTAGCCACCGAGTGGCTGTGTGGTAATCTGGTAATGTCTCACTTGGGTTTCCAAGGGCGGCCGCTTCAAATGAACAGATTTGATCTTGCACGGGAGGCCCATTCACTCTTTGTTGTGACCCACTCCCTCCATTCAATCGAAACCGACTTTAGCTTGCTGGTCACTCAACTGTCGTACCATCAGAAAAGGTGCAAAGGGGTAAAATCGTTAGAAAAATTCGGTGAACAGTGTTTCAGGGCCAAAAAACCTTCTTCTTGCTACAGTGGTCCTTTTTATTGACTTATTTCTCTAACCGAGGTCAATTTAACTATTAACCCCATTTACTTTGGACAGGATTGCATCCGACCACTCATCGGACCTTTAAGCGTCTGAACAGATCAGTGTGGGGGCCCACTATGATGTATCCATTTATCCATTCTGTCCATCCCTTCTATAAGATCAGTATAAGATATGGGCAAAAAAAGAGGTAGATCCAACGCTAAAGTGGGCCACACCAAATAGTGAACAGAACCTGATGACATCATCATTGCAATAGCGCTACTGTAGAGATGACGTCACTAGGTTCCGCTCATTATTTGATGTGGCCTACTTGAGCGTTGGATCTTCCTCATTTGTACGGTCATACCTTAAAATAATTTTAGAAAATGGATGGACGACGTTGATAATCAGATATATCACGGTGGGCCCCCACACTAATCTGGTTGCTTAAAGGTCCGACTAGTGGTTGGATGCAATCCTCATCCATTTACTTCTTGGACCTCAAATCAAAGCTCAAGCTCAGACCATGTCTTAACATCTGACCTCCTTAACCATGATAACCATGACATTCTTACATTTGCATATAGAGTGGCTTCATTTAATTAACTATTATGTATTGTATATTGATTTCACATTATTATTATTTTGATTTATAGACTGTTGTATTTAATTTTTGCTCAGTTGATTATTTGTTATTCATGGTAGAATTACTTTATCTGTTGATTGCTATGTGTCTTAAAATGAATCTACTTTACTATTCTTACACGTTGTGGAATGTTACTTTGATTATGGGTGATCTGTCCTGAAATGATCATGACATAGACGACTGCTCTGCCCTAAAAGGATCATGGGTGCTCTGCCTGAAAGGATCACGAGTGCTCTGCCTTGAGATAGTCCAAAAAAGATCAAGAAAAGTCATTCTATTTAATTTATTTTACTTGGTTATAGTAAATTTCAAAGGATATTATGGAAGAGCGAATGTTTTTTGGTTGTATTTGATTCCATTTAAATAATTCAGTAAGTTTACACTTGATATGAATGTAGCATTTCTAAGTGTGGGAATGATGTGACCCTATGAGCCGTTGTGCTCACACCCCCTTAAATGGTCTTGTAGGTACTGTTCGCTCCCCAAGTGTAGGGTTGCGATGTAGTAATAAATTCGAAAAGACCGAATATCGTTCCACAGAGATTTGTATGTCGGTATTCTCGAAATTTATCTAAACTAACCTAGAATCGAAATCATATGAAGAACTAAATTTGAAAAATAGTGATTTGGAAGTAAATTGTGAATATAAGAAGTAATAATCAATCTAAAAGGTACTAGAGCGCCAAGGATCCACTTTTGATGGCTTTCAATGCATCAACACAACTAGATCTCTCTCAACTCGTTCAGAATCGAATTTCGATCTCTATCCGATTAGAATATGGAGTGGTTCAATCAACACTTATCTAAAACAGTTGCTTGTTCATTGATTCGATTCCCACAATAATGCTCAGGCCTTGCACACTCAATTGTATAGGCCAAGCCTCTTTCCAATCTAGTTGAGATTCACAACCATAGCTTTGATCAAATCCTGTCGCTAGACTTGACTACGACCATTAATTAAAACTCTAATTAAATTAAAATCAACTAACAAACATCTATCTCAAATTACCACAAAACATTAGAACTTTAGTTTGAATCAGTTCTCACACAAAGATTGTGCCATTGTACACAAGGTAATCAAAGAGTCTATCATGCCCAGAGTCGATGATAGATCAATGAACTACACAAGCATAAACAATGCCAAAAAGGTAAGTTACTAGGTTTAGATTCACTAAGAAGTACATGAGCCCGGAGTCATCAAGAGATCAAAGCAAAAACTGAACTAGTACTTTATTCAAACTCATATTAAACCAAATTCTTCAATTAAAGCATAAAAAGAAAACCTAGGTTGCATTAATCCATAAAAAACGAATCAAAAGCTTCACCTCTTAGCCCTAACTAAGAGGTTTTAGCTCATCTCTAACATCCTTGAACTAGAAGCCTTAAAAACATGAAAAACAACTAAGAATTAGAAGAAAAGTAGAAAGAAATCCTTCTCCAAAGCTTCCTTGATTTTCTCCATGTCCTATCATGCCCTGAGGATGAAGAGGAGGAGTCCTTTTATAGTTTAGGTTCAAGAAATTGCGAAGAAGTACCGCACTTGTGCAGCAAAATCCGAAAATAGAAGCTTCCTTCTTCAATCAGGACACTGGTCGGCCGACCAGATCCCCCTGGCTAGTCGGCCAGAGATTGCACAAAATCACAACTAATTCTCTGGACTTCAAAGTGTATAGGCCGACCTACCGGTGGGCCGGACCATATGTCGGCTTTCATAAAAACTGTCCAGCAATATTGCTATTTCTAGAGGGTTTGGCCGACCGGCTAGCCGGTCAGGCTATAAAATGTGGGTTTTGACTCCTCTAGTTCTCCATCTCCATTGCGTCTTTCTTCCACCTCTTTTCCTTCCCTCGATTGATCTTCAAGGCATGTAAAGTGTGTCTCTTATCATCATATAAGTGGGATCTCTCTCGCATTCCTACAAACACAAAACCATGCATTAAATTAGTCTTTAAATCATAATAAACATGCATAATAAATGATGAATTGGGGTTAGAATATGCACAATTTAAAGCTCAACACACCCCCAAACCAGCATTTTCTAGTCTCGCAAAACATGCGTGAAACAAATCCAACCTTAAAAAACCCAACTCTCTCTCGAAAACTATGCTTCTATAAACTTTAAGACACACAAGTACAAAATTCAGAGAAAATTGGTGATAGAAATTGAAATCTTAAACTCTCTAAACATAATGAGTGTTTCACATAGAAACCCCTCTGACTGATTGATAAATAGAAGAATCCAAATAAGTGTGGTCTAACGTGCATAGTGAATGTTCATCTCATGAGTTTCCAGGATTACATTCTTCATAGGTCAACGAAACTAAAGATCTAAGAGTGTATAGATTAAAAGCAAGTCCATGACAAGAATTTGTCTTATCGTTCCTTCAACGGCTTTCACACTACTTCCCATTTCCAGCTTAAGTTATGGGTAGACCTTCCCCTGGTTGGTAATAGGTAGCCCTTTTTAGAATTTTTCAACATATATTTAATGAATATCCTTAATTTTGTTTCAATAATAGATAGGATTTTTAGAAATCCGTATCTTTCGTTATTTTCTCTTATTTCACATGAATAAGGATGGACAAAGTTCCCCAGCTTGGTTCCTCAACACCTGAAACCTTAGTTTAACTGATCCATAAATCTACATAATCCCTTCAAATCATGAATATCGCGTAATGTGAACTAGACTCAAAAGTGTTCAAATTTTCTATCAATCAAATCAATAAGGAAATTCAAATAGAAAACTACCATGTTATAAGTCCTTTAAAAGTTTCTAAATCATCTCACTACTTCTCTCTTTCTTTTATACTTATGACATCCCAAGTATATATAAACTCGATTTTCCAAAGGAGTTTTGAATTTTCAGAAAAATAAAAAAAATTCTATAAACATTGCTCGAAATGTCACAAATTGCTAGATTTATTAAGAATCTCACCCCCCAACCAAAAGTTTACATTGTTCTCAATGTACGAAAATATACAATAAATGCAATAACATGAGAGCAATGACAAAATAAAGGGAAGTGAGAAAGAGAGATATTACCTGAAAAATAACATTGCATGGTAAAATTAGCTTATGGAGATTGATTACTTCACAAACTAAATATACCAATCAAAGCAAATCCTAATTCAATTTAATTCTAGGAAAGCGATTAAAATCTAACCTGTCCTCCATCAGACTAAGAGGTTAATCCCAATAACTCATCCAAAAGCATAAAGTCAAGCAGAATCATCAGATAGATCAAAAGGTTTCACAGTAAAGTCATCCAAGATCCTGCCTTACAATATACACGTGTGTGATTGATCCTGATAAGCCACTAAAAATCCCAAAAAGGGATTTCAGCGGGGTACCTTATTGTTTTCACCACATGTATAAGAAGAGACATCATCATATTTGTCAGAAAAAATATGTCTCCATTCAGATTTTCCTGGGCAATAATATTACAAGTATGCGTCGTCCTTGGATTGGTAGAGTTCGATATGTATGATCCATAGAGGTGTGGAAATATGAGTTGATTTCTCAGCACAATAAAGTGTTATTTCCATATCCTTCTCTCGGCTAATGTCAGATGCCGGTACCGACTCTAAAAGTGTAACTACATCCCCTATCAAATCAACATTCTTATCAGGGGAGTGGGTCACGTCTTCTTCTAAGTGACTGGAGTAAAGAGGTGAGAGGGACCTATTTTCCATAAATGAATTGATCATGTTTATTTTATGGACCTCCTCATCTTTATCATCTTGTTGGTTTACAATATTAAAAGCAGTTAACTCAATCGTCATATTGCCAAAAGACATTTGGACAACCCCACTCCTACAATTAATGATTGCATTTGATGTAGCTAGGAATGGGCGGCCAAGTATAACTGGGATTTGAGTGCCAATATTACCATGGGTCATATGTTCAAGACAATAAAGTCTACCAAGTAGTAGACATTGTCAACTTGGATAAGGACATCCTCAATCACTCCTCTCGGTATGCGAATTGATCGGTCAGCAAGTTGTAGCGTGGTTTTGGTGGATTTTAATTCACCTAAACTCAATTGTTCATAAACTGAAGGAAGGGATTAAGTTCACACTTGCCCCCAGATTGAGTAAAGCGTGCTTCACTCGGTAGTCACCGATTATACATGATATTGTTGGACTATCGGGATCTTTGTATTTTTTGACATCCCGTGATTTATAATGGCACTCACATTCTCTGTCAAGAATGCCTTCTTTTGCACACGTATTTTTCTTTTTACCTTACAAAAGTCCTTTAAAAACTTGGCATATGACGGTATTTGTTTAATGGCATCTAACAATGGGATGTTGATCTTGACTTGCTTCAAAACCTCCAAAATTTTCTGATATTTATCTTGAGGTTTGGTTGAAATCAAACATTGAGGGAATGGAGCAACGGGCCGATATTCTTTTAATGGCTCTTTTTCATGTATGGCGGTGCTAAGTCCATCATCCTCTTTGGAAGATACCGGATCATTAGGCGTTGGGGCCTTCACCGGGTCAAATTTTTCAATAGTTTTACCACTTCTAAGAGTGGTGATGGACTTAACATGTTCCATATGTTGGTTAGAGAAACTAGGCACACTTATTTTGCATTGTGATTTTGGATTAGGTAGGGGTTGGGCCGAAAGGGTCCCTTCCCTTGCGTTTAAGTGAGCCTTGATCTCTTCCACCAAACTTTTAAGCTCAAGCATCATTGGACTGTTTATTTGGTTGATTTGAGCTTGGCCTTGCATGAATGCTTTCAATGTATCCTCCATAGACATTTGAGGTGGGACCATAGGAAATTGCATTAGGGCCCCCTTTTAAGGATTACTTTGGTTAGCTGTGGGTCCATTCACCCAATTGAAATTAAGATTTTTTCTCCGATTAGAATTGTACGTGTTTAAATTTGAGTACTAAAAGGACGTTGATAACTATTTAAGACATTTGATTGTTAATATAAAAGTACTTAAAACACAGCAATTGTAGGAAAATCCTGTGTTCGATACACATTGGAAGCACAAATACCACAAATAGTTTCAACAGCCCCCCTTTGTTGAGTTGTATCAACTTTCCTTAATTCCATTGCCTCGACCTTTCGTGTGAGATTAGCCACTCTAAAACTTAGATCATCTTCCTCATTCAAAACATAAATTCCTCCCTTATCATTGGCTTGGGACTGTTTTTATCTAGTCAGCTTAGATGTATCCCATGATTGTGTGTTTTCAGCCAACATGTCAAAATAGTCCCAAGCTTCCTCTGTTTCCTTGTTCATGAACTCCCCATTACACATCATCTCCACAAATTGGCGCATGGCTGAGTTTAGTCCATCATAGAAGAAACTAATTAGCCTCTACCATTCGTAGCCATGATGTGGGCATGTATTTAATAACTCGTTATACATTTCCCAACATTGGAAAAATGTTTCATCTTCTTTTTGGGTAAAGTTCATTATGGTCCTTCTCAGCGCATTGGTTCGATGGGCTGGGAAGAATTTTTTAAGAAACTCCCAAATTATCTTAGCCCATGTCCTAATAGACCTTGGCCTTAAGGAATGTAGCCATGATTTGGCCTTTTCTTTTAAGGAGAACGGAAACAATTTGAATTTTATGGTATCCTTGGTTACATTATCATAGTTTATTGTGGCAATAACCTCTTCTAACTCCTTAATGTGTAGATAAACGCTTTCGAAGTCGAGTCATGGAATTTGGGGAGAAGTTGGATCATCCTGGTTTAAAATCAATGTTTCCCACATTGTGAGGGAAAATTATGCAAGAGGGAGTACTCGTCCTAGTAGGTTGTAAGTAGTCACGTAAAGTCCTAGGTTGCGGTGCATCCCTTACTTCATTCTCATCAAATTCAGTAAAGTTCTGGGCTTGATTTTGATGTTGATTAGCCCCTTAATTGGGTTGATTTTCAGCCATCTCTTTAGTAAAATAAGAAAAATTATAACGTTTTCTAGCACGAGGCTCTCTATCAATCCCTTTAATAATTACTCCGTCACTTAACTAATCTCTAAGTGTGATCACGAACCTACTTGGGCATGAACCACTCAACACAAACCTAAAATTTAATCCTACTTCTAAAAATAAAAATCTAAAACTATCTATAGCAAGAGGGGTGAAAGGATAGAACCTAAATTGCAGATTTATGTTAGAATCCTGCAAAATCAAAACAAACTAAGTTAGTATTTTGATTTTAGAAGAAAATCTATCCTAAAAAGCAAAACAAGTCCTAAACCTAACTTAACACAATCTTCACTAAAAGTTATTTAAAAAATTCTGAAAACACTATCAAATCCTCAGCAATAACACAAAAAACATGTTTACTCCTCAAGTGTAGGGTTGTGATGTAGTAATAAATTCGAAAAGATCGAGCATCGTCCCACATAGATTTGTTTGTGGGTACTCTCAGAATTTATCTAAAATAACCTATAATCAAAATCATATTAAGAACTAAATTTGAAAAATAATGATTTGGGAGTAAACAGTGGATATAAGAAATAATAATTAATCTAAAAGGCACTAGAGCGCCAAGGATCTACTTTTGATGGCTTTCAATGCATCAACACAACTAGGTCTCTCTCAACTTGATCTGAATCAAATTTCGATCTCTATCCGATTGGAATATGGAGTGGTTCAATAAAAAATTATCTAAAACAGTTGCTTGTTCATTGATTTAATTCCCACAATAATTCTCAGGCCATGGGCATACTCAATTTATAGGCCAAGCCTCTTTCCAATCTAGTTGAGATTCACAACCATAGCTTTGATCAAATCCTGTCACTAGACTTGACTACGACCAATGATTAGAACTTGAATTAAATCAAAATCAACTAAAAAACATCTATCTCAAATTATCACAAAACATTAGAACTTTAGTTTGAATCAGTTCCCACACAAAGATCATGCCATTGTACACAAGACAATCAAAGAGTCTATCATGCCCATAGTTGATGATAGAAAAATGAACTACACAAGCATAAACATGAAAAAAAGGTAAGCTACTAGGTTTAGATTCATTAAGAAGTACATGAGCCTGGAGTCATCAAGAGATCAAAGCAAAAACTGAACTAGTATTTTATTCAAACTCATATTAAACCAAATTCTTCAATCAAAGTATAAAAAGAAAACCTAGCTTGCATCAATCCATAAAAAAAGAATCAAAAGCTTCACCTCTTAGCCCTAACTAGGAGGTTTTAGTTCATCTCCAACATCCTTGAACTAAAACCCTCAAAAACATGAAAAAAAACTAAGAATTAGAAGAAAAGTAGAAAGAAATAATTCTCCAAAGCTTCCTTGACCTTTCCCACGTTCTAATATGCCCTAAGGATGAAGAGGAGGAGTCCTTTTATAGCTTAGGTCTGAGAAATTGCAGAGAAGTACCACACTTGTGCAGTAAAATTCGAAAATAGAAGCTTCCTTCTTAAATCAGGACGCTGGCTAGCCGACCGGATCCCCCTGGTCGGCCGGTTGGAGGTTACACAAAATCATAACTAATTCTCTGGACTTCAAAGTGTACAGGCTGACGTACTAGCTGGCTAGACCATATGTCAGCTTTCATAAAAACTATCCAGCAATATTACTGTTTCTAGAGGGTTTGGCCGGCCGACCGGTGGGTGTGGACTGCTGGCCGGTCAGGCTGTAAAATATGGGTTTTGACTCCTCTGGTTTTCCATCTCCATTGCATCTTTCTTCCGGCTCTTGTCCTTCCTTCCATTGATCTTCAACGTATGTAAAGTGTGTCTCTTATCATCATATAAGTGGGATCTCTCTCGCATTCCTACAAACACAAACTATGTATTAGATTAGACTTTAAATCATAATAAACATGCATAATGAGTGATGAATTGGGGTTAGAATATGCACAATTCAAAGCTCAATAGGTGCAGGATTTTATTACGAAGAGCGTGCTGGACATTGAAGAGCCCTCATTTCATTTGTTTTAGGAATAGTTTGAAGTTGAATTTATTTTGTTATTAGGATAGTTTGATTTTTTTTTTAAATTGACGTAACAAAGGATATTCGTATAGTTTGATTTGATTCATTAAACATTTCATAAATAAATGATTAAGATATTTTTCTTTTTGTTTGACTCTGATTCCTATGAAAAACTATGTGAAATACAATCAAAATTTGATTTAAATTTACCTCACAGGTCTGGGATTCAGATTCGAGCATGATCAACTAGAGTACCGAATTTTAGGGCGTGAAAAGACAACTTACGCTCCTTAGCCGAGATGTCGGTCCTCACTACAACAAAGGTCTTCCCGGCCTCCATTGTCTTTGCCCTTAGCCTGTCCTGCATGCTAATGGATCAGGATCGATGCTACAATCCCGTACAAGAATGAGCAGCTAAAGTTAGTAGAAAGTGTAATAAAAAATTGTTATGACTAGAAAAAAAAGTCAGGATCTTACCCAAAGACCGTGGTCGATCATCATGTCTATAAGCTCAGGTGCCCGCATGTTAAGGTGGGTGTTCATGTCCCTCTACAACTCGAGGATTAAGTAAGCTAACATGCACCACCACCACTTTCAGCCAATCTATGAAGTGTAACTCCCTCCCAGAAGATGTCCCCTATCTACCCTCGATCGAGGACACGACCAAACTTTCTCTCCTTGCCCCCCCAAGCCTGGGGATCCCCTATCTCCGCCCTCTACGAAGGGCCCGCTCTCGCAAAGGTACAGCCCTCTGCGTCATCCACCCACTCTTGAGCAGAGACAACGGGTGCACTAGTAGCAAAAGTAGCAGCGGTGGTCCTCACCGCCATCTCTATTGGAGTTCAGGTAGTCCCTAGAGTTAAGGACTGACAAGCCCTTGAGGTCAAGGGTTGTCGAGCCCCTAAAGAAGATGAATGGCCAGCCCCTGAGCTCGAAAACTGGCCAGTCTTGCACATAAAAGGATCTGGGAGGCCTGACGTCAATCTAGGTCTCTCCCTGGCCCTCTTCTCAGTCGCCTTCTTCTTCTATGACAGCGGCCGCACTGTTAGTGCACTTTTCTGTGGCATATTAGTGCACCTTGTTCGTCAATCACTTAGGTTAGTGAGTCTATTGTTGGTTGAGCTTAATGAAGACGAAGACCAAAGACTCAAGACGGACTAGCTATATCAAGGATGAAGAAACAGGTAAAAGAGATACCTTGGTGTGCCTTGCCTTGAACCTACCCAAAACCATAACCTCTTAAATGACTTGGACCAACTAGTCATCATCATTAGTCTTAGAATTCTATGAAGAACATGATAAGTTAGACTAATTAAAGAGGTGGAAGCTGCTGTAAACAATTCAACTTAAATAACAGTTTTTGATTGATTTCGATTGATCTCCGAACAATCGGACAAGAGCTCCGATTGGACTCCGATCGATCAGACAGAAATGTTGATCAATCGAAAATTGTTCCAACAAAGTTTGAAATCCTACTAGACAATTTTTCGATCAATTGAATAGGCTTCCGATCTATCAGAAGGGGTCCATCCGATCAATCGGACCATTATTTCGATCAATCGAAATATCTTCAAGAGATTTCACTTGACAGATTTTCAATCAATCGGACATGTCTCCAATCAATCAGACAAGTCTTTGATCATTCGGACCATTTTCCGATCAATTGAAGATACGCAAATCTGCCCTTTTTTTTACCATTGGAAGAATATCTATTTAAAGAGGGGGATTCGTTTTTGAGCTAAGAGAGGGAATTTTAAGGAAATAGAAGCCATCATTATTGAAGATCATTAAGAGTTCTATTCTAACCCAAAGAAGTGATCATCCTTGTGATTCATCACAAGCATGGAGCATTCAAAGATTAAGATGAAGATGCACTTGTCCCTCTTTTGATCTCTAGAAATTGGATTAATCTTGATAGTCATATTCCTATCCAATACTCTATGATGGGATCTTTATAGGTGAGACCCTCTAGGCAACCCATTCCCATAAATTGTAGAGATCTCAAACCTATCCTCCTATCACCTTAGGCATCTCGAAAGCATCATTTGCAAGGTGGTTGATTAAGTGTAGCTGAGGCATTGGCAACACAGCAGCAACACGGTCGAGGAAGCAAGGGAAGCTGATTGAAGCACAAGAGAGTGGAGATCAATCAACCCAAACTATCACTGAACAAGGAGCTCATCCAACAAGTAAGGTTCTCTTTGTAGAGAGTCCTTCCATTAAATTCTTTGTGGGAGTTGAGTATAAAGTTTGTTTGTTAAACTCGAATTAGGGTTGTTTGCCGATCTTTGACTTAGTAGTTGAGCCAAAAACTCTAGGGACGTTGGCCAGTTCCTTGGCACATTTGTCTGCCTAAAGACTACGGGCTATTTGACGCTCCTTGGCTCATTTTCTGAGCCTAAATAAAGTCTCCAAGGGGAGCCTCCGACACGAAGTGAACATGTGTTGTGCCTTGAGTAGGACTTGAGGTGACCTTGAGTAGGTCCCATAGGTTGGGAGGAACATGTAAACTCCTTGGTTGGGTGGAGCTAATTTCGAACGCCTTGGTTGGGAGGAACTAGATTTAAACTCCCTAGTGAATGCTAGTGTGCTCAATGGGGTTGAGTACTTGAACTGGGAGTGTAGTAGATAAGAAGTCGAACCACTATACATGCTTGTATTTGTGATTGTATTTGAGTACATTTCTTATTATGCATTGTGTTTAATTGCTCAATTATGAATGTTTAATTAGAGTGTATGATAAGCACTAAATAGGCACATCCACACACAAGATGTACTTTCACTTAGTTGTGTAGACTTGAGCTTATTGATTCATTCTCATAAGTCAACATAGGTTGCATAGATTATGAGCTTGATTAGTTAAATCATTTGATTATCTATGCATGCTTAGACTAGGAAAATTATTGCTTAAACCATATGCTAGTCTTGTGATTGGACCCACTTAGGCTCTTAAGCCGAAGTGTTCTTGCTTACTTAGTTTAATTTATTAAAACTATTAAGTAGGCAAAAAGAATTTCAAAAGGTCTCAATTCCCCCCATAGGACTTAGCTATAATACTAGTTGCTCTCAAAGCTTTCGCATGCATACACCTTTATTCCAAAAGGTGTAATTTTAATTAGTATCACAGTGAGTTGCTCTTTAAGGACTTAACCGTCTAGAGTAAGATCCGGTACCGGAGCACTAGCATGATGTCTAACCGAGATGAGGTTACCACCAACCGTCCACCATTCTTTGACGGGTCTAACTACGCCTATTGAAAGGCTAGGATGAGGATTTTCTTACAATCCATGGACCATCCAGTGTGGTGTTCGCTTCACCAAGTGCAAGACTTGCGATGTAGTAATAATCTCGGTAAGACTAAGGTCGATCCACAAGGAAGGAAGTATACAATTCCAACTATCTTAATAACTAGAATTAAAGAGGTTTGTGAAATTGGTTTTGAACATAAAATAGAAAATCTGCTAATGGAAAGATAACTAGAGCATCAAGGATCCACTTATAACTCTCCTTAGATGCATAATTCGCTATAGTTTCTCACTTTCTCAACTAGAATCGAAATTAAGTTTTATCTAGTCGGATGATAGAGCAGTTAAACAATCAACCTGATATATGTATGATCCATGTACATGATTCTGTCAATGCAAGCTAGGACTTGAGCACACTCAATTGCATAGGTTAGTCCCAATTCCAATAGGTTAAGATCACAACCATAATCATCATTAAATCCTGTCACAAGATAAAACTAGATCATGATTTGAACTTGATCCAAATCACATACACAGTCTCACATACTTCATAATTTTCAGAAAAGTAGACGTTTGGTATGAAGCTCCCACATGAAGATCATAGATCTAGAGCGTATTCCAATTCCTCGGACCATACAGGTCTAGACTAGCTCAAAATAATTAAGAACTCAAGCAATTCTTTCAAACATCCATGAGTCATCATAAGGTTAAGAAAAACTACTTAGTACTTGAGTTAAACTTCAAAGCCATTATTCTTCAATAGAAATCCAACTTGAAACCAATAAAACGAATTAAACAATCTAAGAAAACTATAAGGTTCACCTCCTAGCTCTAGCTAAGAGATTAGCTAATGAAAGCATATTAAAAACTAGAACTAAAAGTAAGAAAAGGAAGAAAAACTTGCTGGAGGAGGCTAGGAAGCCTCCTATAACTTGAACTCCTTGCTCCCCACGTCCTTGGTTGCCTTGGAATAGAAGAGAGCACCTCCTTTTATAATACAGCAAGAGTACCGCAACATTACAGATTTTGTTTCGCTTCATATGGCTTAGCCAATGGTCGGATTGCCTTCAAATTTGATTTGTAGCTTCCTTGTAATGTGATCTTCTTCATAGATGATTTAGATTTTCAAGATTATCTTCTGAATGGGCCCACCAATCGGATCAGCGACCGCCTCTCAAAATTGCGCAATTCGGGTACCTTCAGAACCAGTCATCTTCCTTTCAACGTTCCGAAGTGTACAGATGTCGGATTAATCCCAAAGTTTGAACATTGGTAGAAAACTTCCTTCTCTACATGATAGACTGATTAGATTGTCCAAAACAATCACAGAATGTGGTCCAAAAATTAAAACACTTAGGGCTTTTATAAACTCTGTGCAGTTGAATCTTTCTGGATGATCCATATTTCTTCAACCGGTACGATCAAACCACTCATCCTTTTGATCTGAAACTTTGTAGTTATTCATATATGGATGTGATCTAAACAATGTTCAAAGTCGATTCTTCATAGCATCAATGATGGGTCACCTGGACCGGCCCAGAGTGGAGTAGGCAGAATCTGAAACTTTCTTGACAGTTCGTATTGTTTTGGCCACCACGGTCAATCCATAGCTCAGATCGACACGAAACCACTTGGTTTATTTCGGCGTCGAGCTCCTCTTCGACATGGATGTGTTAGATTTCTAAATATCATCAAGATGGCTTCAGAATACTATGCTGAAAATTTAAAAATGGGAATAGCCTGTTGTCTGAAATCTGGAACTCTGAAATTGCATGGCCGACCGGTCTTGACTGGTCTAGCCCATGTGTCCTTGCTCCAGTAGCTTTAAGAGAGGGGAGAGCAACTGGCCGATCGGTCAAGACCGATCGGGACCTGTTTGGCCGACCGGTCTTGACCGGTCAGACCACCTTGTGGGGCTCCTTTTCATACTTTCCTTCTTTCTTTTCTTTCCTTCTTTCTTCATGATGCTTTGGCCCACCTTGGGTCTTCATCCAAGGTTCCTAAATGTGCTTCTTTTAGCTACTGATCGAGTGAACTCTCTCTCATTCCTGCAATCACAAAACCATGCATTAGAATAGACTTTAAACATAAAATCCATGCATAATGAGTGACGAATTGGGGTTAGAATATGCACAATTAAGAGCTCAACACACCCCCCAACCAGCATTTTGCTAGTCCCGAGCAAAACATGCGTGAAACAAGTTCAATTCTCCAAAAACCAACTCTCCTTCAGAAACTATGCTTCTATCCATTCCGAGACATACAAGTGTAAAATCCAGAAAAATTAGGTGATAGAAGTTGAAACCTTAAACTCTCAAAACATAATAAATGTCCATATGAAATTCTCGCTGATTGATTGATGAATAAAAGAACTCGAACAAATTCAACCTAGTGTGCATAGTGAAAGTTCATCTCCTGAGTTTCTGGGCTTATCTTCTTCATAGATCAACCAGACTATAAATCTCAAGGTATATAGAGCAACAACGAGCCAATGACAGGAATTTGCCTTACTGTCCTTCCGACGGCTTTCACACTACGTTCCATTTCCGGCTTTGGTTACTGGTAGACCATCCCCCGGTTGGTAATAGGTAGCCCTAATCAGAATTTTCCACCATTTTTCCATCATTCCCAACTTCATCCTTCCGTTTCCTTTTTCTTTTAAATTAGATATGATTTTTAGAAATCCGTATCTTTCGTTATTTTCCCATGGACAAGGATGGACAAAGTACCCCGGCTTGGTTTCTCAACACCTTAAATCAAAGTTTAGCTAATCCACAAATCACATAATCCTTTCAACGCATGAAAATCGTGTAATCTGAACTAGGTGTAAAAGCGTTCAAATTTTCTATCACTCACATAAATAGGGGAATTCACATATAAAACCATTATATTAAAAGAAGTTCAAAGCTTGCAACATCACTCACTTCGTATCTCCTCTTCTTATACTCGTATCATCTTGAATGCATAGAAACAAAGTTTTCCAAAAGAGTTTTGAATTTTAAAAAAAATAAAAAAATTTCTACATAATTACTCAAAATGTCACCAAAGCTAGTAGATTCATCTAAGGAATCTCACCCCCCAACCAAAATCTTACATTGTCTTCAATATAATAAGATACACAATATGCATGACATGAGAGCAATGGCATAAAACAAAGGAGAGTGAGAACGAGAGTACCTGAGGTAGTAAGTAGATCAATTCTAGCATCTTCCATTGTCTCAATGAGACTTATTCAATACTAAATGTAGAAAAGAAATCCTAACCTACCTACCTACCTTTGATTAGTCCGATTAACTACATGATCAAATTAGAGCAGGATCTTCATGAATTTCAATAGGTTTCTCATGAGGACCATCCAAAGTCCTGCTCGAATAGATACTTGGGTGCGTTTCTTCATGAAGGTCCAATCATAATGTGCACCACACGCATGTAAAAAGGAGATAAGAGCAGCAAAAAGATATCTCCTCAAGTTCTGAATTGGGTTGTAATTGATTAAAAGCGGGTCCTCCCAATCAGACTTTTCAATGGGTTGAAGAACGTACCCATGATGGTGGAGAGACATTCATTAAGTATTTTTCAGTTTGGGTTATCTCCTCCACAAATTCAGAATTGCACGGTATTTCCACAAATAATGATAAAGAGTGTGAATCAATGGAATGATGTTCTTCACGTCGTCTTCCTCCTTAAGAATATAGATCCCTCCTTTCTCTTGAATAGGCTTGGGGTTATTGGGTTTATCCAAGGTATCCCAAGATTGGGCATTTTCAACCAACATGTCTAAGTAACTCTAAGCCTCATCTGGATTTTTACTCATAAACTCGCCATTGCACATCATCTCTACAAATTGGCGCATATTGGAACTTAATCCATCATTGAAAAAATTTATAATTCGCCAACTCTCATAGCCATGATGTGGGCAAGCAACTAGGAGGTCCTTAAATGTCTCCCAACATTGGAAGAAAGATTCACCCTCTTTAGCTGAGAAATTCATTATGGCTCTTCGAAGGGTGTTCGTTTTATGAGCCGGGAAGAACTTTTTCAAGAATTCCCGGGTCATCTCAATCCATGACCCAATCGAATGTGGTCTAAGAGAGTGAAGCCAATCTTTGGCTCTTTCTTTCAATGAAAAGTGAAAAAGTTTAAGTCTAATGGTATCTTCTGAAACATTGGTGTACTGCAAGGTAGCCACCACTTCTTCAAATTCTTTCAGGTGTAGATATGGGCGGTCAAAGTCTAGCCCATGGAACTTTGGTATGAGTTGAATTACACCCGGCTTTATGTCAATGTTTCCCCCGTTTAGTGGGGTGTAATTGCACGGACTGGTTGTAGGTAATCCCGCAATGATCTCATTGGAGGAACGTTATGTACCTCATTCTCTCCTACTCCCTCTTGATTTGCGTTTGTAGTTGGAGTAAGGGGGGGGGGGGGGGGGGGGGGGGGAGGATTCCTTAAAGGTGTTTGATCCATATTCCCCAAACTTTCACAATGCTCTTGGTAATTTCGGACTCGTCTGTGGACTGACAATGGTCCAACTAAACCACCTTCTGATTGGAGACGATTAGAGTGGTTAGTACCCAACGGGACAGAAACCACTCAACCAAAAACTAAACTAGTCCTAATTCCTAGAAATCTGAAATTAATTTGAAAATAGAAAATCTGTAAAAAGCTAAGTTAGAAAGGTATCACCTGATGCGCTTTTAACTAGAGAAGAAATCCTACAAAACAAAATAATTTGTTAGTTCTAAAAAAATCAGAAAACCTATCTACTTCTACTTCAACAGCTACTAAAACAATTTGAAAACCGTTATCTAAAATCCCCGGCAACGGCGCCAAAAAGTTGTTCGCTCGCCTCAAGTGTAAGGCTGCGATGTAGTAATAAAACTCGGTAAGACCAAGGTCGATCCACAAGGAATTAGAAACAACTTTCAAACTATTCTAGCAACTCAGTTTTTGCAAGAAATAGGATTCAATTAAGTAATTAAACTAAAACAGAAACTTAATGGAAAATCAGTAATTAAAGGTACTAAGGCATTCAAGGATCCACTTGTAGCAATCCCATGTCAATCCAATCAATCCAAGTAGAGAACACAACTAGATTTGAAGTCCTATTTCTCATCTAGTTGGAAAATAAAGCATTCAAACACATTCAATTCCATTCAAGATGAACTTCCAAGTTCTAGTCCCATTCAATCAATGTAGAATTCAAAATCATAGCCTTCGGAGTAACAGCCATGCCTATGGACTATGGCTTGCTCAAGGATTACTATAATTCGAATCTAAATAAGCATCATATGATAATCTCAGAGAATTGTAAGGAATTCATGTCCAGAGCACATGAACTCTCATAAAACATCTCAAACTACCAACTTAAGGGACTAAAATAAATAAAAATTCAAACTTGAATTGAAAATTACTTGAATTAAACTGAATCAAACATGAAATAAGCTACAAGCTTCACCTCTCAGCCTTAGATGAGAGATTCTAACCGAGCATTGTCATACTACAACTAGAACTCATAATAGAAAGCATAAAAACTAGAAAAACCGAAAATTGGAGGGTTGCTGACGCTCCACAACGACTTCCGTCCTCTCCCACGACCTTCCTTAGCTTCTATGATGACCTAGGAAGAGCCCCTAGGTGTCCTTTTATAGTGTGGAAGCCTCTTGTGTCGGAAACATCCAGAAATTGTGCAAGGTTACGCACTGCGCAGAAAATCTAGGAGCTTCATGGAGAAGTTTTATTACGCAGACGACCGGTCGCACAACCGGTCTGAGCCCCCTGATGACCGGTCGCACGACCGGTCGTAAAACATTAAAAACAGTCCAGCGAGTTTTGCCAAAATTCGATTTCTAATTTTTAATGCAAGGACCGGTCGCACTGAACGGTCTGGGCATCGGACGACCGGTCGCACGAACGGTCATGAATGGTCCAGTGGCCTCTGTGAAAAACTCATCTTCTGCAGACAATCGACCGGTCGGACGACCGGTCCTGACGATGGACGACCGGTCGCACGACCGGTCTTGGCCTCTGTTTCTGCTTTCTCCTTTTGCTTCTTTCTTCCTTTCTTCTCCTCTCTTTCCACTTTCTTTGGTCCTTCTTTCTTCTTCATCCAATGGCTTCAAATGGCTCTTTTTAGTCTCCAATTGGGTGAATTCCGTTCTCATTCCTGAAATCACAAAACATGCATCAGAGAGGCCTTTTAAGCATGGAAACCGTGCTTATAATGTGATGTACTGGGCAATGCAATGTATAAATTGGAGGTTTAACAAAGGACTAAAAAATATTGACTTCAGCAATCTCTCTAGCAAGAATATCTTTTGGCGACTCATAAACATTCGGCCCTTTGGAAGTAGAAATCATGGGCTCACAATCATCCACGGAACCCTCATTGTAGGCAATCTCACTATCACTTTCAGATTTTATAGATTCCTCAAGTTCGTCAACCGTCATTGAAATCTCTTCATCATTAAAATCAGGATATCAATCGATGGTGATATGGGGGTCACCGAGATCAATATCCTCTAGAAGTTTAGTCATTAAATCCGGAGAAGGTTGGGTTTGGATAGCCTCATCCTCCCCATTGTTGTGGATTAAATCGGTGATCCCAATTTTGGGGTCAACATCTTCAAGAGATGGCGAGTGGTTTTGAATCAATTGCTCATACTCGCACTCTTTCTCTAAGTCCTCAAGGATTTGTATGTACATGTCATCATAAGAGGAAGACGTTTTAGAACGATTGTTGATGACCATGATTGGTTCTTCCATTGGACTAGAGGTGTGAGGACTCTCTTGATGAAGTCCATATGTGTTATATGACGAAGACTGATAAGATGGTTGATAGGCATAACCATACAAGTGATCACACAATGTCTTTACCGGTTGGTCATTACTCCCCCGGTCCTTTTTCTTATTCCTACCTCCTGTTAAACTTGGTGGAACACTCATGTTATTTTCAATCCAGTAATCACGTAATGTTTTTCCCGGATGATTATTCGATTTGGCTTCATTCCGGTATTCCCCCATTGTCTTACGTGGGGGGTAATGGTGGTTCTTTGAATCTCAGTAAAATATTCATGCTTTGAGGAATCCCGATCACAATGAGTTTGGGTCTCTCAATCCGACATCTCATCCTCCAAAATGTACTTGTACGCACCATTCGTCCAATCAAACATGATGAAATTTTAAGGAATTGCCTAATCTAGAAAAAAGAACAAAAAGAAGGGAGATGGGGAGATGTTACCCAATAGAGTGAGATATATGTTAGCAACAATGTCCTATAAAATCAAACAAAAAATTGTTAGTAATCTAGAAGAAAGAGAAAAAAAAAATCAGAAAATCTACTTCTATAAAAACTGAAAATCCTACCTAATTAAAACTACTCTATAGCTACTAGAACAATTAGAACCGTTTAACCTCTTCCCCGGCAACGGCGCCAAAAACTTGTTCGCTTCCCCAAGTGCAAGGCTTGCGATGTAGTAATAATCTCGGTAAGACCGAGGTCGATCCACAGGGAATGAAGTCAACAATTCCAACTATCCTAATAACTAGAATCAAAGAGGTTTGTGAAATTGGTTTTGAACATAAAATAGAAAATCTGATAATGAAAAGATAACTAGAGCATCAATGATCCACTTATAGCTCTCCTTAAATGCATAATTCGCTATGGTTTCTCACTTTCTCAACTATAATCGAAATTAAGTTCTATCTAGTCAGATGATAGAGCAGTTAAATAATCAACCTGATATATGTATGATCCATGTACATGATTCTCTCAATGCAAGCTAGGACTTGAGCACACTCAATTGCATAGGTCAGTCCCAATTCCAATAGGTTAAGATCACAACCATAATCATCATTAAATTCTGTCACAAGATAAAACTAGATCATGATTTGAACTTGATCCAAATCACATACACAGTCTCACATACTTCATAATTTCCAGAAAAGTAGATGTTTGGTATGAAGCTCCCACATGAAGATCATAGATCTAGAGCGTATTCCAATTCCTCGGACCATATAGGTCTAGACTAGCTCAAAACAATTAAGAACTCAAGCAATTCTTCCAAACATCCATGAGTCATCATAAGATTAAGAAAAACTACTTAGTACTTGATTTAAACTTCAAACCATTGTTCTTCAATAGAAATCCAACTTGAAACTTATAAAACGAATTAAACAATCTAAGAAAACTATAAGGTTCACCTCTTAGCTTTAGCTAAGAGATTAGCAAATGAAAAGCATATTAAAAACTTGAACTAAAAGTAAGAAAAGGAAGGAAAACTAGCTGGAAGAGGCTAGGAAACCTCCTATGACTTGAACTCCTTGCTCCCCACGTCCTTGGTTTCCCTGGAATAGAAGAGAGCACCTCCTTTTATAATACCGCAAGAGTACCGCAACATAATAGATTTTGTTTCGCTTCGTACGGCTTAGCCAATGGTCGGATTGCCTTCAAATTTGATTTGTAGCTTCCTTGTAATGTGATCTTCCTCATAGATGATTTAGATTTCCAAGATTATCTTCTGAATGGGCCCACCAATCAAATCAGCGACCGCCTCCCAAAATCGCGCAATTCGGGTACCTTCAGAACCAGTCATCTTGCTTTCAACGATCCAGAGTGTACAGATGTCAGATTGATCCCAAAATGTTGAACATTGGTAGAAAACTTCCTTCTCTACAAGATAGATGGATTAGATTGTCCAAGACAATCCCAAAATGTGGTCCTAAAATTAAAACACTTAGGGCTTTTATAAACTCTGTGCAATTGAATCTTTCTGGATGGTCCATATTTCTTCAACCGATACGATCAAACCACACATCCTTTTGATCTGAAACTTTGTGGTTATTCATATATGGATGTGGTCTAAATGATGGTCAAAGTAGATTCTTCATATCATCAATGATGGGTCACTTGGACCGGCCTAGAGTGGAGTAGGCGGAATCTGGAACTTTCTAGATAGTTCATATTGTTTTGGCCACCACTGTCAATCCGTAGCTCAGATTGACACGAAACGACTTGGGTTATTTCGGCGTCGAGCTCCTCTACGACATGGAAGTGTTCAATTTCTAAATATCATCAATATGGCTTCAAAAAACTGTGCTGAAAATCCAAAAACGGGAATAGCCTGCTGTCTGAAATCTGGAACTTTGAAATTGCATGGCTGACCGGTAGGGCTGGCCGACCGGTCTTGACCGGTCTAGCTCATGTGTCCTTGTTCCTACAGCTTTAAGAGAGGGGAGAGCAACTGGTCGATCGGTTAAGACCGGTCGGAACCTGTTTAGCCGACCGGTCTTGACCGGTCGGACCACCTTGCGGGGCTCCTTCTCATACTTTTCTTCTTTCTTTTCTTTCCTTCTTTCTTCATGATTCTTTGGCCCACCTTGATTCTTCTTCCAAGGTTCCTAATTATGCAAGGTTTTCATGATTTAAAGACTAATCTAATGCATGTTTTGTGATTGCAGGAATGAGAGTGGACTTCACCCAATAGGAGACCAAAAGGATCTACTTAGGAGCTTTGGATGAAGACCCAAGGTGGGCCAAAGAAAGAAGAAAGCAGAGAGAAGAAAGAAAGAAAGAAATGAAGAAGAAAAGGGGCCAAGACCGGTCATGACAGGTCACCCAGGAGGGTTACGACCAGTCTAGACCGGTCGGCCAGCTCTCCCAGACCCTGCTGAACTTGCTGGACATCAAACAGTGTTGTCCGACCGGTCGTGACCAGTCAGCCAGCCCAGTCCGACCGGTCCAGATCAGTCGGCCAACAGGTCTGATTGTCCCTTGAGCTTGCTAGACTGTTTCCTAGTTGAGTCTGATCGGTCGGGACCGGTCGGCTAAGCCACTCAGACCGGTTGTATGACCGGTCGGCCATGCATAAAACTGCGGACCTTCCTATTTGGCGCCGGATTTCTTTGGGCACTGTGTAAACTTACGCAAATTCGAGAAGATTCCGATGCTGCGGAGCCTCCCCACTATAAAAGGACACCTAGGGATCGTTCCTAGGGTATCTTAGAAGGGTTTGAACAAGGTGGGAGGCGGTGGAAGTGGATTTCGGAGTTCCACAACTCCTTCTATCTTGCTTTCTCAGTTTTTATGTTTTTCTTAGTTGTTTCATGTTTCCTTGGATCATGAACGGCTAAACCTCTTAGCTAGGGCTAAGAGGTGAAGCTTGTAGTGAATCTAAGATGTTTCAATTCGTTTTAAGTTGGTTTTAAGTTGGATTTCATGTTTAAGAACAATGGTTTGAAGTTTAATTCAAGTTCTAATTAGTTTTTCTTAGTCTTATGATGACTCATGGATGTTTGGAAGAATTGCTTGAGTTCTTAATTGTTATGTGCTAGTCTAGACCTGTATGATCCGAGGAATTGGAGTACGCTCTAGTACTATGATCTTCATGTGGGAACTTCCTACCAAAGTTCTACTTTTATGGAATTCTGAAGTTTGTTTAAGACTGTGTATGTGATTTGAATCAAGTTCAAATCATGATCTAGTTTTGTCTTGTGACAGGGCTTGATGATGGTTATGATTGTGAACTTAGCCTATTTGAATTGGGACTGACCTATGCAATTGAGTATGCTCGTCCTAGCTTGCATTGAGTGAATCATGTACATTGTTCATACATATGACAGGTTGTTTGGTTTAACTGCTCTATCATCCGGCTAGATAGATCTTAATTTCGATTCTCGTTGAGAAAGTGAGAAACCACAGCGAATTGAGCATCAAGGATTGCTACAAGTGGATCCTTGAATCCCTAGTGCCTTTTTATTAATTGATTACTTCAGTTTAGTTCAACATTACTACTTACATCAATCTCCTACAAATATGGTTGTTAGCTTCTCAATAGAAACTATTGGATGTGTTTGTGGATTCATACATAAGTCCCTGTGGATCAACCTCGGTCTTACCGAGTTTATTACTACATCGTAACCCTACACTTGGGGAAGCGAACAAGTTTTTGGCGCCATTGCCGGGGACTTTGACTGTTTTTCATAAAATTTCTGAAAATAGTGTCTATTTAGGAGTTTTAGGAATAGTACTAACTTAGTTTGTTTTGTTTGATTTGTTTTCTTTTTCAGGAATTTCTAGGAAGCTGAAGAAGACATAAGGACCTCAAGTGCTAAATCAGGATCTATCCTTTTAAACCTTACTCTTCTTCTTCTCCTATTCGGTCCTATCACATTCATCTCTTGTAGAGTGGGTGGAGACTCCTTTTTGGATCTCTGAAAGGTAGGCCTTGTGCCACCTGGATTCCTATTGGTCAGATCTGCCATCTTGGATCACCTTGTGCTAAGAGATTTCTCTTCTCACCTCTACTCCTCTTTCTTCTTTTTCTGCACTTTCCTCAAAAGATTCAAAGAGTGGGTGGGGAGTTCTCTGAACACGTATTGACCAGGAGAAATCGGTCTCTATCCTTGCTTCTGGCCTAGCCATTGCAAGACACCTTGTGCTTCGGTCTTAGAGAAGAATAAAGAAAGGAAGGAAGAATTCTTCTTTCTCTTTGTTTCAATTTTTTTTTTTTTTTGTGGATTTGCATGCCACATTGGGCTCGAGATTCCAATAACCGACTCATTAGCGAAGGGGGAATAGTTGAAAGAATTGACAGAGAACCATGTGCTAGGAGACATCCAAATTCTCTAATTTTGTCTAAAAATATGGCTGTAAATCAACCTAATCTGATGACCAATCCTAATCTGGGCCAAAACCAAACCGAAACGGGAGAGAATGTGGTTGAGAATGTTCCCCGACCAAGAACATTACGTGATTACTTGCAACCAGCAAGAGCGAGCACTCCCTCATGCATAATCTTTCTACAAAATGCAGGGAATGTAGATTTGAAACTAGGAGTGATCCAACTCCTCCCAAAATTTCATGGATTAGACAGTGAAGTGCCTATCAACACCTTAAGGAGTTTGATGAGGTAATAACCATCATGCACTTTGCGAATGTTACTGATGATGTGATAAGACTTAAATTATTTCCTTTTACCCTTAAAGATAAAGCTAAAGGTTGGCTTCATGCATTAAGGCCAAGATCAATTGGTGCTTGGACTGATATGCATAGGGAATTCATTAAAAAATTCTTCCCTACTCACAAAACGAACATGTTGAGGCGCCTTATCATGAACTTTGCCTAAAAGGAAGATGAGACCTTCTTCCAATGTTGGGAGAGGTTTAAGGACTTGTTAAATGCATGCCCACATCATGGCTATGAAATTTTGGCGGGTTATAAGCTATTTCTATGACGGACTGACTTCACCCATGCGCCAATTTGTAGAGATGATGTGTAATGGGGAGTTCATGAACAAGGAAGCCGATGAAGCATGGGACTATTTGGAGGAAGTGGCTGAGAATGCACAGTCTTGGGATACATCTAAACCGGCAAATTCCAAGACTAGCCAACAAAGAGAAAAAGGAGGAATTTATGTCTTATCAGAAGAGGATAGCATAAGTGCACGGGTGGCTAGCCTCACAAGAAAAGTTGAGGCCATGGAATTAAGGAAAGGAGAGACGATTAACTCCAATGTTGTTGAAACTATTTGTGGAATTTGTGCCGAAAATCAACATGCAACACAAGATTGTCCCACAATTTCAGCGGTTCAGTACATCTTACAAGAACAATCAAATGCCATAAACAGTTATCAACGACAATTTGGTGCTCCAAACTCAAACACGTTTAATGCTAATTGGAAGAACCATCCCAACTTCAGTTGGAGGAATGGACCCACTGCGAATGCAACCAATATCCCTCAAGCTCAACCTATACTAGGTCCATCTCTAGTCATTACTCCAAAAGTTACGCTAAAGGAGATGTTGGGTGCATTTGTATCGGTTCAAGCTGAGTATAACAAGACCAATTTTCTAAAAATAGATGGGTTCATGCAAGAGCAATTGAAATTCAATCAAAATTCAACTCAAGCCATCAATGAATTGAAAACTTCAATGGCTAGAGTTGAATCTCACCTCAGTGTTAGGGAGAAAGGCACACTTCCAGCCCAACCTCTTCCTAACCCAAGAACCCAATTTGAGATACAAGATGCAGGCTCATCCTCCCAACATACGGAGCATGTTCAAGCTATCACCACTTTGAGAAGTGGGAAAATAGTTGATAAATCTAATCTGGTGAAAGCCCCAAGCCTAAGGATCTGAAAAATTCCAAAGAGGATGATAACTCAAACAACACTCCACAAGAGAAAGAACCGGAAAGGCAATATAAGCCGGTTACACCATTTCCCCAAAGGTTGATTTCACCCAAACCTTTAGACAACAATCTGAAAATTTTAGAGGATTTCAAGCAGGTGAAGATCAACATTCCGTTGTTGGATGCCATAAAACAAATACCATCATATGCCAAATTTCTAAAGGAATTGTGTACGGTCAAAAGGAAACATAATGTTTGTAACAAAGTACTTTTGACTGAGAATTTGAGCGCTATTATCAAACAAGAGGTGCCCCAAAAATACAAGGATCTGGGTAGTCCAACCATCTCATGCATTATAGGAGACTACCGGATTAAACAAGCCTTACTCGATTTGGGAGCAAGTGTGAACCTCATTCCATACTCAGTTTACGAACAACTTGGGTTAGGTGAATTGAAACCCACCAAAACCACACCCCAACTTGTTGATAGATCCATTCGTATACCGAGAGGAATGATTGAGGTTGTTCTAGTCCAAGTTGATAAATTCTACTACCCAGTAGACTTTATTGTCTTGGATACACATCCCGTGATAGGTACCGGTGCTCAAATTCCCGTCATATTTGGCCGCCCTTTTTTAGCTACTTCCAATGCAATTATCAATTGTAGAAATGGGCTTGTACAAATGTCCTTTGGAAATATGACTCTTGAGCTTAATATATTTGATTTATGCAAACAACCACGGGAGGTTGATGAGGATATCCACGAGATAAACTTGATTGAATCATTCGTGGAGGAAACTTTCCCCTCAACATTATATTCCGACCCTTTGGAGGCATGCGTGGCCCACTCTCATGAGATAAATGATGACACAATATGAGAGATGGAAGCCATTTTAGATGCGATGCCGGTGCTTGATAATAAAAGATGGAGGGCCCTATTTGAGCCTTTGCCAGTAAACGAGAACAAAGCCCTCCCATCCAATATCAAGGCACCAACACTCGACCTAAAACCATTACCAAGTGAGCTGAAATATGTCTACTTAGGTCGAGATGAGACATATCCGACGGTGATTTCTTCCCACTTGGATGAGGAACAAGAGAGTAGGCTAATGGCCACTCTATTAAAGCACAAGAGTGCCATTAGGTGGTCAATTGCGGATCTCAAAGGCATAGACCTACTAATTTGTACTCATCGCATACACCTTGAAGAGAATGCGAAGACATCGAGGCAACCACAAAGACGACTCAATCCAAACATGAAGGATGTGGTTAAGGCCGAAGTGGTAAAACTATTGGATGTGGGTATTATCTACCCAATATCCGATAGTCAATGGGTGAGTCCAACTCAAGTGGTGCCTAAGAAATCCAGAATAACCATCGTAGCCAATGCCAATAATGAACTTGTACCAACCAGAGTTACTACCGGTTGGAGAATGTGCATTGACTACAGGAAGCTAAACACTGTCACGAGGAAAGACCACTTCCCCTTACCATTTGTTGATCAAATTTTAGAAAGGTTGGCGGGTCATTCCCATTTTTGCTTCCTTGATGGTTATTCAGGGTACAACCAAATAGAGATCGCCCGTAAAGACCAAGAAAAGATTACATTCACATGTCCATTTGGCACTTTCGCCTGTCGACGGAGGCCATTTGTACTATGTAATGCCACTGCCACCTTTCAGCATTGTATGATGAGTATCTTTTCTGATATGGTGGGGACAATTCTCGAAGTCTTCATGGATGATTTTTCAGTATTTGGTTGTAGCTTTGATGAGTGCCTTGTACACTTGAAATATATGCTGAAAAGATGTGAAGAAAAGAACCTTGTGTTGAATTGGGAGAAGTGTCACTTTATGGTTCAAAAGGGAATTGTACTTGGTCATATCGTTTCAAAAAATGGAATCGAGGTGGACAAAGCGAAAATTGATCTTATCTCTAACCTTCCACCACCCGAGAGCATACGAGATGTCCGGTCCTTTTTGGGACACACAGGATTTTATAGACGGTTCATAAAGGACTTCAGTTCACTCTCTCGTCCTTTATGTAACCTACTTCAAAAGAAGAATTCTTTTGAGTGGAATGAAGATTGTCAAAATGCCTTTACCACACTTAAAGGTATGTTGACATGTGCTCCCATAATGCAACCACCTGATTGGAGCCTTCCTTTTGAAATTATGTGTGACGCAAGTGACTATGCTATTGGGGCCGTGCTAGGCCGAAGAAAAGAGAAGAAGCCATGTGTTATCTACTATACAAGTAGAACCTTAAACTCAGCCTAATCAAACTACACTAATACAGAAAAAGAACTTTTAGCCGTAGTTTTTGCCTTGGACAAGTTTAGGTCCTACTTGATTGGATCCAAGATCATCATATTCATTGACCATGCCGCGCTTAAGTACCTTCTCACTAAGAAGGATGCTAAACCGCAGTTGTTAAGATGGATCCTTCTACTCCAGAAATTTGACATAGAGATACGTGATAAGAAAAGAGTAGAAAATGTAGTGGCTGACCACCTCTCTCGACTTGTTCTCATTGATTCCCCTGAAACGACCACGATCAATGACATGTTCTCTTATGAACAACTTTTTGCAGTCTCCCAATTGCCATGGTATGTAGACATTGCTAACTATCTTGCTACAGGTACAATTCCTACACATTGAAAAAAGCAAGATAAGGATAAATTCTTCACTGAGGTGCGAAAATTCCTATGATACGACCCATACTTATTCAAGTATTGTCCCGATCAAATCATAAGGAGATGTGTGCCAGATGATGAACAACAAAGTATCATCTCCTTTTGTCATTCTCAGGCATGTGGTGGCCACTTTTCGGCTAAAAAGACCATAGCCAAAATTCTGCAATGTGGGTTCTATTGGCCCACTATGTTCAAAGACACTTGCAAAACATGTGAACCCTGTCAGAAATTAGGAGGAATCTCCCATAGAAATATGATGCCACTCAATCCCATCTTAATAATCAAAATTTTTTATTGTTGGGGGATCGATTTCATGGGTCCATTCCCATCTTCTTTTGGAAACGCATACATCTTGCTTGCCGTTGACTATGTATCCAAATGGGTCGAGGCCATCCATTGCCGGAATAATGACCATAAAACATTCATTCGCTTCTTAAAAGAGAATATTGTTTCCCGGTTTGAAACACCTCGAGTCATTATAAGTGATGGAGGGTCTCACTTTTGTAATCGCCCATTTGAATCCTTAATGAAGAAATATGGCGTAACACACAAAGTGAGTACTCTCTATCACCCACAAACTAGTGGACATGCTGAGATATCCAATAGGGAGATCAAACACATTTTAGAGAAAACAGTGAACCCCGATCGCAAGGATTGGTCGCTTCAGCTTACCGATGCGCTTTGGGCCTACTGTACTGCTTTTAAGACCCCTATTGGAATGTCTCCCTATAGACTTGTCTATGGGAAGGTTTGTCACTTACCTGTGGAGTTGGAACATAGGGCATATTGGGTAATTAAGAAGATGAATTTTGATTCTGACAAGGCGAACTCGTTACGCAAACTTCAATTGAATGAACTTGCAGAAATCCGGAACGAAGCTTATGAGAATGCAATAATTTACAAAGACAAGACAAAGATATTCCATTATAAGAACATTCTTCGTAAGACATTTACGATCAATCAAAAAGTCCTTTTGTATAATTCTCGCCTCTATTTATTTTCAGGAAAATTGAGATCTCGATGGACCGGTCCCTACATTGTGCAAACTGTCTACCCATATGGGACCGTCGAGTTGTTAAATCCACGAAACGGCAACATTTTTAAGGCGAATGGTCAGCTATTAAAGCCGTTCTTTGAGAAGTTTCCTTCAGAAGGTATGTCTATACCTTTGACTGATCCTGTGTATCAGGATGATTGATCTCCTAGTTTGATGGAGGTATAGAGTAGTTAGGATTAGGAGTTAGTTACTTTTGTTTATTTTTCATAGATTTGTTAGAAGGAGGAAGAATTCCACTTTTCACTCTCTCAGGTACTATCATCCCTCACTCCCTTTTATTTTCAAATTGCCCTCATGTTTTGTTCACATCTTTTACATTGAGGACAATGCAAGATTTGGTTGGGGGGTGTAGGATCACTTGGATGAATCCAACAATTTGTAACATTTCCAGCAATTATGTAGAAATTTTTTTATTTTTCAAAAATTCAAATCTCTTTTGAAAAACTTTGTTTCTATGCATTCAAGATGATATGAGCATAAGAGGAGGAGATATGAAGTGTATGAGGTTGTAAGTCGTGAACTTCTCATAGCATAGTGGTTTTATATGTGAATTCCCCTATTTATGTGATTGATAGAAAATTTGAACACTCTTACACCTAGTTCACATTACATGATTTTCATGAGTTGAAAGGATTATGTGATTTGTGGATTAGCTAGACTTTGATTTAAGGTGTTGAGAAGCCAAGCCGGGGTACTTTGTCCATCCTTGTCCATGGGAAAATAAAGAAAAATATGGATTTCTAAAAATCCTATCTAATTTAAAAGAAAAAGGAAAAGGAAGGATGAAATTGGGAATGATGGAAAAATGGTGAAAAATTCTGATTAGGGCTACCTATTACCAACCAAGGGATGGTCTTACCCTTAACCAAAGCCGGAAATGGGACTAGTGTGAAAGTCGTCGAAAGGACAGTAAAGCAAATTTCTGTCATCGGCTTGTTGTTGCTCCATATACCTTGAGATCTATAGTCTAGATGATCTATGAAGAAGATAATCCTGGAAACTCATGAGATGAACTTTCAGGATGCACACTAGGTTGAATTTGTTCAAGTTTTTCTATTCATCAACCAATCAGCGGGAATCTCATATGGACACTTGTTATGTCTTGAGAGTTTATGATTTCAACCTCTGTCACCTAATATTTCTGAATCTTACACTTGTGTATCTTGGGATATATAGAAGAATGATTTCTAAAGGAGAGTTGGGTTTTAGAGAATGGAATTAGTTTCACGTATGTTTTGCTCGGGTGATAAGTACCTAATATTGTATAATTAACCCTGGTTGTTAAGAGCAATATCATTGTTTTTCTGGTTAATTATCCCTCATTAGGTTAATGTTCTGTCTTCAGGTGAATAGGAGAGGTTGGACAATATCCAAGCCAATCGGGGAGTTTTAAGACCTAAAAGTGATCAAGATCAGCAGCCATCCAATCCACTCTCAATCACCGTCCGTCCATTCTCCAACCATCCAGATCCAAACAATCCAACCGTCCATCAATTTCTACTATGGTCAGCACACGTGATGATCATTTAAACAGCATGGACCTCATCTCCTTTAATGTCCAGATATGGTGGACGATCAGCAACCAGCGACCCCTTCATCAGCCACCGTCCATCTGCATCAAATGGCCAGCATGCTTGGCCATGGAATTCCACACATCCACCGTCCATTCATCAATGGCTGATCCCAGCAACACATCTCCAACGTGCAGCAGATGGCATCCAGCAGCAGCCATCTATGGTGGACCCCACCTCACGTCCAGCAACAGCAGCTACTGACAAATCTCTGTCATCCATCAATGTGGAGCCCACATCCTCTTCATCTTCACTACTTGCAGCCCACACGTGCACCCAGCAGAGGCAGTGTCCGTGCATCAGGTGGACCACCTTCAGTAGCACGTACCAGCATCACCGTCCATCCCTAGACGCCCCAAATCCACCGTCCACTCCCTCCACCTTTAACATCAAGTGGACCGTCCATCATCAGTAGCTCCATTAACGTCCAGCATGTGGAAAACCTCCATCAAGCAAGTGTGGATGCCATCTCCAAAACTCTAGCCGTCCATCACACAACGAGGTGGACCCCATCAAAAGGAAGCAGCTCTTCTCCCCCACATGTTTGCAAACAAGAGAGAAGCTCTCTCTCTCTCTCTCTATCTCTCTCTTCTTTCCCAACACATGTGTAAGGCTATCATGTCCACCTCATCATCCAAGCCTCACTCCATTCCCAAACCTCCAAAAAAATCTGCTTTGGGTTTGGAGTGCCACTTAGGCTTGGAGTACTTTTCTTGCCACATGTCCATCCAAGCCTAACTCCAAGCCTGAACCTAAAATAAAAGTTTGCTTTGGGCACTCCAAGCTTAACTCCATTCCCAAACCTAAATAAAAATCTGCTTTGGTTTAGAGTGCCACCTAGGATTGGGAGGAGGCTTGGGAGCCTCTCAAAAGTCTATAAAAGGAGGCCTCTCCTCCTCATTTCAATCATCTCATCCCATCCCACTCCTCAAATCCCATTCTCTACAACTCCTCTCTTCTCTTCTTTAGTTCATTTGTAGTGTAGAGTAGTATAGAATTTTCTTTCTTAGTGAGTTTTAGTCTTCCATTGTAGCATGGTTGGCTAAACCTCTAGCTAAGGCTAGGGGTGAAGCCTTTGAAGAAATTTGCAAGCTATGGTTCTTTTGGTTCAACATTGTGTGGTGTAAATGTTGGAGTTCTCTTTGGTTGATTGGTTTGGTTATCCGCCTCGGCAGACGCTATTGTTGTGCAAGCCCCTTGATCCATCGTCGACTCCGGGCACGTTGGATGCTTGGGATCCCTTGCACACCAATTAGCTAGTTCATGATCGATAAAGTCCCTTGATCCATCGTTGACTCCAGGCACGTTGGATGCTTTGGATTCCCTACGGTCATCAAGCTAGCGTAGGTAAAGTCATCGATTTGTAAAATCCCTTGATCCATTGTAGACTCCGGGCACATTTGATGCTTTGGATTCTCTGCGATCGATAGACGAGATCTTAACGGTTGGATCGGTCAATCAAAGCCTCCTATCTTGTAAGTATGCATTTGATCGTATGAATTGTGATCTTATCGGTTGACTTGTTGGCAAAGTTGTTGATTTGTATAATTCCTTGATCTATTGTCGACTCCGGGCACAGTGGATGCTTGAATTCCCTGGGATCAACTAACGAGTGCTTCATGGTCAAATCAATCGGTTCAGATCACCATCTTTTATGAAATATGCAGTGGTTTAACTGTTTCATCTTCCGATTGGAATGAATCTTTATTCGATTCCAGTCGAGTTATAGTTGGACCAATAAATCAAATCTTGTGAATGAATCAAAGGTGGATCCCTGATGCTTTAGCCCCTTTTCTACTTTTGTCTTTCACCACACACAACTTGCTCCACTCTCGTGGATAATCCAGATTTCATCTCTCACACCTAAACTAATTCCTCTAAGTGTTCTTAACCCCAATCCTTGTGGATCGACCTCGGTCTTACCGAGTATTTTACTACTTGGCTACCTGCACTTGGGTGTGCAATCTTCGAGTTGTAGCAAGTTTTTGGCGCCGTTGCCGGGGATTGGCATCGGTTTAATAATATTTTTGGAATTGCTTTATGTATATATATTGTCAATAGTCTACTAACTTCTTTTATTTTGTTGCTCTAAGGAATTACTCATAGCCAAGTGTTCTTCTTTCCGGGTAACCTCTTTCCTTATCTCTTTGTTTAGTGTTTATGCGTAAGTGGACTCATGATCACACAAGACGTCTTCTAAGCGACGGAATTTTGGTTGAAGGTCTATCCAATCACTGTGTTAGAAAACTTCCTGATACTTGTGAATTAACCATAAACATGGCCAAGAATGAAAATGAATATGATCAAGATGAAAATGAAGTACACAATGAGACACCATTTAGGAGTTTACATGATTACTTGCAACCTGCAAGAACGAGTACTCCTCTTGTATGGTTTTTTCAGGTGAATGTGGGCAACATCGATTTCAAACCTGGAGTGATAAAGTTACTTCCTTAATTTCATGGACTCGACACTGAAAGTCCCTATTTACATTTGAGGGAATTTGATGAAGTAATCGCTACTTTGCATTACGACAATGTTTCTGATGATGTGGTTAGGTTAAAACTATTTCCTTTTTCTTTGAAGGAGAAGGCCAAGTCTCAGGTTGCACTCCTTAAGGCCCAGAACCATAGGGACATGGCAAGAGATGACTAGGAAATTTCTTAAAAAGTTTTTCCCTATTCATAAGACCAACACCCTGAAACGAGATATAATGAATTTCTCCCAAAAGGAGAATGAAACTTTTTTTCAGTGTTGGGAACGTTTCAAGGAACTCTTAATTGCCTGCCCACATCATGGCTACGAAACATGGCGCTTGGTTAGCTCCTTCTATAATGGATTGAGCCCAGTCATGCACTAATTCAGTAGAAATGATGTGTAATGGGGAGTTCATGAGCAAAGGTTCTGATGAGGCTATGGAATACTTTGACTGCTTAGCAGAAAATTCCCAATCTTGGGACACATCTAACAAACCCGCTAAGACCAAGCCTGGGCCCAATGAAAAAAGAGATGTTTATCTTTTAACCGAGGATGACGATGTCAATGCAAAGATAGCAGGGCTCACACGTAAAATAGAAGCCATGGAATTAAGGAAGGTCAACGATATTAAAACCAGGGAAACTGAAAGTGTTTGTGACATTTGTAAGAGCGATGCACACATTACTAAGGGTTGTCCTACAATCCTAGCTCTTCAAGAAGTGTTGCACGAACAAGCCAATGCCATGAATACTTATCAAAGACCTTTAATGCCCCATTGTCAAACACGTATAATCCTAATTGGCGAAACCATCCAAACTTCAGTTGGAGAAACGGACCAACTGCCAATGCTGGGAATAATCCTCAGGTGCCTTCCACTAGTACTCCTTATGTGCCCCCACAAAGGAAGACTCCGGAGGACACCGTGCAAAATCAAATCAATCAGAGCATCATGCAAACCCTCCAAGAGCTTAAAACTTCAATGGAAAGATTCGAATCTCGCCTAATTGGACTCGAATCATGCCAGAATGTTTGGGAGTGAGGGACCTTTCCGGCCCAACCTCGACCTAACCCGAGGGGATAGTATGAGGTGAATGATTCGGGTTCTTCCAACCCTCATGTTGAGCACGCTAAATCTGTCACCACCCTAAGAAGTGGTAAGGTGATTGAAAAAGATATTCCTAGGACAGTTGATAAACCTAAGGAATCATCTAAATCGAAGAGTGATGACAGATTTAGTGATGATCAACCTGAGAAGGAGACAGAGCATGTTTTCGAACCAGTGGTCCCGTTTCCCCAATGCCTACTCTCATCCAAAGCAATGGTTAAAGCTCAAGATGTCTTAGAAGTTTTTAATTAACAAGTGAAAATCAACATACCCTTGTTGGATGCAATCAAGCAGATACCTTTATATGCCAAGTTTCTGAAAGATCTTTGTACTATTAAGCGCAAGCTCAATGTACAAAAGAAAGCCTTTTTTACTGAACAGGTCAATGCTATCATTAACCAAAACTCTCCCCCAAAATACAAAGATCCAGGAAGTCCTACTATTACTTGCATAATAGGGAACTTCCGGGTCGAACAAGCACTTCTTGACTTTGGGGCAAGTGTTAATCTTATACCCTTCTCGGTGTACGAACAGCTGGGACTCGGTGAATTGAAACCCACCAAGACCACCTTGCAACTTGCGGATCGATCTGTACGGATACCGAGAGGAGTAGTGGAGGATGTGTTGGTACAGGTCGACAAATTCTACTTCCCAGTAGACTTCATCGTCTTGGATACCCAACCTGTAGCAAATGTTAGCACCCAGATACCTGTTATTCTTGGCCAACCATTCCTGGCAACTTCCAATGCTGTGATCAACTGCAGGAATGGGGTCGTGAAGTTTTCATTTGGCAATATGAAGTTAGAGCTAAATGTTTTCAACATGTGTAAACAACAAGGGAATGATGATGAGATCCATGAGGCCAACCTGATCGATACCCTCATGGAAGAAGAATTCCTTCTAACCTCTCTATCCGAACCCTTAGAAGCATGTCTAGCCCACTTTGCTGATTCTGATGATGAGACAATTTTGAAGTGGTGAATGGATTGTTAGAATCCACCCTTGTGCATGATACAAACCAGTGGAGGCCTCATTTTGAAAAACTCTCTCTAAATGATTCACGACCTCTACCATCAAGAATTGAAGCACCAAAGCTTGACCTGAAGCCATTACCTTTAGAACTGAAATATACATACTTGGGTCAAGACAATACTTTTCCTGTGGTTATTTCATCTCACCTTGATAAAGACCAAGAGGACAAATTGATCAATGTTCTCAAGGAACACAAGGATGCCATAGGTTGGACAATTGTTGACATCAAGGGAATTGATCCCCTGATTTGTACCCATAGGATACACCTCGAGGAGAATGCTAAACCATCTAGACAACCACAAAGGAGATTGAATCCAAACATGACTGAAGTGGTTAGAGCCGACATCCTCAAGCTATTAGATGTGGTATCATCTACCCTATTTCAGATAGCCAATGGGTAAGTCCAACCCAAGTGGTACCCAAAAAATCTGGAGTTACCATAGTTGCGAATGCAGACAATGAGTTGGTGCCAACTAGAGTCACTACTGGTTGGAGAATGTGTATCGACTATAGGAAACTGAATACTGATACTAGGAAGGACCACTTTCCTTTACCATTCATTGATCAAATGTTAGAGAGGTTAGCTGGTCACTCCTATTACTATTTTCTAGATGGGTACTCTGGATACAACCAAATAGAGATTGCCCTAGAAGATCAAGAGAAAACCACATTCACTTATCTATTTGGCACCTTTGCGTACAAGAGGATGCCTTTCGGACTGTGTAATGCTCCTGCCACTTTTCAGAGATGCATGCTCAGCATTTTCTCTGACATGGTTGAACATTTCTTGGAAGTCTTCATGGACGACTTCTCAGTATTTGGTTGTTCCTTTGATGAATGTTTGAACCATTTACAATTGGTCTTGACAAGGTGTGAAGAAAAGAATCTTGTTTTGAATTGGGAAAAGTGTCATTTTATGGTTCAAAAGAGAATTGTTCTTGGACATAATATTTCGTCCAACGGAATAGAAGTAGACAAGGCAAAGATCGACTTAATTGCCAACCTACCAGCCCCCATAAGTGTACGAAACATTTATTCTTTTTTGGGTCATGCAGGATTCTATAGGAGATTTATAAAGGACTTCAGTCATATCTCTCGTCCATTATGCAATCTCCTGCAAAAGGATGCTCCATTCGAATGGACCAATGACTGCCAAGAAGCTTTCACCAAGCTTAAAGGCATGTTGACCAGCGCACCGATAATACAACCACCCGATTGGACTATACCTTTTGAAATCATTTGTGACGCAAGTGACTACGCTGTTGGGGCAGTTTTGGGGCAAAGAAAAGACAAGAAGCCCTATGTTATATACTACGCAAGTAGAACCTTGAATGGTGTGCAAGTGAACTACTCTACTACGGAAAAGGAACTCCTTGCTGTAGTCTTTGCACTTGACAAGTTCAGGTCCTACTTGATTGGGTCCAAAATTGTGATTTTTACTGATCATGCGGCTCTCAAGTATCTTCTTTCTAAGAAAGATGCTAAGCCTCGCTTGCTCAGGTGGATCCTTTTGCTCCAAGAATTCGACCTTGAGATCTGAGACAAAAAGGGAGTAGAAAACGTAATGGCTGATCACTTGTCTCTCCTAGTACTCTCTGATTCCGTAGAGACGACACCGATAAAGGACACTTTCCTTGATGAACAGTTGTTTGAAGTGTCTTATCAACCTTGGTTTGCTGACATTGTTAATTATCTTGCTGCAGGAAGAATTCCGAGTCATTGGACCCCACAAGATAAAAGGAAATTTTTTACAGAGGTATGCAACTTTTTCTGGGATGATCCGTATTTGTTCAAATACTGCCCAGATCAGATCATAAGGAGGTGTGTTCCAGATAATGAACAAACCAGTGTCATCTCCTTTTACCATTCTTATACATGTGGTGGTCATTCTCTTCTAAGAAAACCGCTGCCAAGATTCTCCAGTGCGGTTTCTACTGGCCTTCAATATTCAAGGACACCCATGTTTTTTGCAAAGCATGTGACCGTTGTCAAAAGTTGGGAGGAATCTCCCGTAGAAATATGATGCCCTTAAATTCGATATTGATCATCGAAGTTTTTTACTATTGGCGCATCGATTTCATGGGACCATTCCCTTCCTCATTTGGATATCTGTATATCCTATTGGCTGTCGATTATGTCTCCAAATGAGTTGAGGCAATCCCGTGTAGAACCAATGATCACAAAACGGTTCTATGATTTGTAAAAGAGAATATTCTATCAAGATTTGGGACGCCTCGAGCCATTATCAGTGATGGGGGTACACACTTCTGTAACAGACATTTCGAGGCTTTGATGAAGAGATATGGTATCACACACAAGGTGAGTACGCCCTATCACCCACAAACAAGTGGTCAAGCAGAAGTTTCCAACAGGGAAATCAAACACATCTTGGAGAAAACTGTGAATCCAGACCGCAATGATTGGTCTCTAAGACTAACCGATGCATTGTGGGCTTACCGTACAGCGTGCAAAACCCCGATTGGAATGTCTCCCTATAGACTTGTCTATGGGAAAGCTTGCCATCTGCTTGTGGAGTTGGAGCATAAAGCCTATTGGGCTATAAAGAAATTCAATTTCAATCTTGACAAGGCCAGCTCGCTTCGCAAACTCCAGCTAAACGAGTTGGAGGAAATCCGGAATGAGGCTTATGATAATGCCAGAATATACAAGGAACGAATGAAGGTATTTAATGACATGGAATATCCTTCGAAGATCTTTCGAACCATCTCAGAAAGTTCTCTTGTACAATTCTAGGCTACATCTGTTTCCAGGAAAGCTGAAATCTCGATGGACCGGCCCTTTTGTAGTCAAAACTGTTTACCCTCATGGGGCTATTGAGATTGAGAACCCCAAAAATGAAAATGTATTTAAAGTGAACGGGCAGCGTTTGAAGCCCTTTCTTGAGGAATTTGCCCCAGAGGAGGAATCCACCCCCATGGAAGATCCTGTTTATCAGGATTGATCTCATAGTCTGACGGAGATCCCCTTTTGTATACTAGTAGGTTAGTTTGTTTCTTATATTTTGTTTTGGCAACTTGGAAAATTCCAGCGCTTACAAGTATTCATCATCTCAGGTACTCTTTACCCTCTATTCTTTACCATTTTGCTCTCATGTTGCATTTGTCTATGCATTCATTTTTCAA
The DNA here is from genome assembly GCA_003013855.2 of Liriodendron chinense. NCBI lineage: Eukaryota > Viridiplantae > Streptophyta > Magnoliopsida > Magnoliales > Magnoliaceae > Liriodendron > Liriodendron chinense. Next base: position 260,127 of record ML058482.1, read on the forward strand.
CATTGAGGACAATGTTACATTTAGGTTGGGGGGTGTGGAATTCTTGTGAAAAATCTTTCCAATTGTCTATCTCTTTGCTATTTTGCCTATCTCTTTGCTATTTTAGGTCATAAAAAAAGGGTTTTATGGGAAACATGCTGTTCGTGTTGAACGCACCGTGATAGAGGACCTTAGTTGGAAATCACTGTTGAAACCGACAGATATTCCCTGTTCTCAAAAATCATGAAGGGGATTAAGGCAGCTGGGAGGTGAAGCACACTCTCATAGTATTATGAGCAGCGTAAGACCCCAAACTGAATTGATCATGGAAAATGTGAGGATGTGGCTCATCTTGTGGCCGAAGGAGTTTGTCGGATGATACGTGGTCTATGTGCATTGCTCAAAAGGAGCAGAAAATTTTGTGGTTGTATTGACTGTAAATTATTATTTCTTTAGCCTTAAAAAAAATCTAGGGATTTATGTGATTTATGAAATAATTTGAATAGTAGAATGAAAAGGCATTTAGTGATGACAATGTTAAAATTTAGAGTTTAGTTGCTTCAGTAAATTTCAAAATTAAGTTCTTTCCATTAATCTTCTATTAGAAAATGATAAACATTGATTGAGTCATGAATTTTCACAGTTCACATCTAGCTTGCACTGCCAGGATTTGAGTTTGATACTATAATGTTGACTTGATGATTGTTGAGAGTGATAGGAACCAAGCCTGGAGATCCTTGTTTACTTGGTTCACACATACTACACATATATATATATATATATATATATATATATATATATATATATATATATATAAAGGAATATTCACAGTAATTTGGGGCAAGGATTTTCATCCATTGTCGTTACCATTACGAAACATTACCATAGTATGAAGTGAGCCTTTTGGAGTCTTCGGCTATCGATTTTTTGTTCAAAAAAAAAAAGTTAAAAAAAATATTGAAAAGAACAGTAGCAAGGTTTGGAATCAGTGACTTGGTTAATTTGACCATTCTCTTCAATCATCAGTGTTAACATGAAAGTAGAAGACTGAACCCCTAGTTGTGTCAAGGCTAGACTTCACAGTGCACCATGGAACTCAATGTTTAGAACGCTTCTATTGAATGATTAATGCTTTGAACTTAATTAGGTTGTTGACTAAATTAGCTAGAATCTAGGTTTATATATTCTCAAAACTATATGCCTTGGAAATTCTACTGTTTAAGGAACTTGAAGGATCACATAAATACATTAACCCTTTTTCTTTTCTTTACCTTGTTAAGTCTCGAGATTGTTTCCATTGGTGAAAACTGTCCACGATAGGATTAATTGTATTGATTTAAAAAAAAATAAAAAAATAAAAATAAAAAACCTTGGATTATTTTCGCATGTTTTGCTCGGGACTAGCAAAATGCTAGTTGGGGGGTGTGATAAGTACCTAATATTGTATAATTAACCCTGGTTGTTAAGAGCAATATCATTGTTTTTCTGGTTAATTATCCCTCATTAGGTTAATGTTCTGTCTTCAGGTGATCAGGAGAGGTTGGATAAGATCCAAGCCAATCAGGACGTTTTAAGACCTAAAAGTGATTAAGATCAGCAGCCATCCAATCCACACTCAATCACCGTCCGTCCATTCTCCAACCATCCAAATCCAAACAATCCAGCCGTCCATCAATTTCTACCATGGTCAGCACACATGCTGATCATTTAAACAGCATGGACCTCATCTCCTTTAATGTCCAGATATGGTGGACAATCAGCAACCAGCGACCCCTTCATCAGCCACCGTCCATCTGCATCAAATGGCCAGCATGCTTGGCCATGGAATTCCACACATCCACCGTCCATTCATCAATGGCTGATCCCAGCAACACATCTCCAACGTGCAGCAGATGGCATCTAGCAGCAACCATCTATGGTGGACCCCACCTCACGTCCAGCAACAACAGCTGCTGACAAATCTCTGTCGTCCATCAATGTGGAGCCCACATCCTCTTCATCTTCACTACTTGCAGCCCACACGTGCACCCAGCAGAGGCAGCGTTCGTCCATCAGGTGGACCACCTTCAGTAGCACGTACCAGCAACACCGTCCATCCCTGTACGCCCCAAATCCACCGTCCACTCCCTCCACCTTCAACATCAAGTGGACCGTCCATCATCAGCAGCTCCATCAACGTCCAGCATGTGGAAAACCTCCATCAAGCAAGTGTGGACGCCATCTCCAAAACTCCAGCCGTCCATCACACAACGAGGTGGACCCCATCAAAAGGAAGCAGCTCTTCTCCCCCACACGTTTGCAAACAAGAGAGAAGCTCTCTCTCTCTCTCTCTCTCTCTCTCTCTCTCTCTCTCTCTCTCTCTCTTCTTTCCCAACACATGTGTAAGGCTATCATGCCACCTCATCATCCAAGCCTCACTCCATTCCCAAACCTCCAAAAAAATCTGCTTTGGGTTTGGAGTGCCACCTAGGCTTAGAGTACTTTTCTTGCCACATGTCCATCCAAGCCTAACTCCAAGCCCGAACCTAAAAGAAAAGTTTGCTTTGGGCACTCCAAGCCTAACTCCATTCCCGAACTTAAATAAAAATCTGCTTTGGGTTTGGAGTGCCACCTAGGATTGGGAGGAGGCTTGGGAGCCTCTCAAAAGTCTATAAAAGGAGGCCTCTCCTCCTCATTTCAATCATCTCATACCATCCCACTCCTCAAATCCCATTCTCTACAACTCCTCTCTTCTCTTCTTTAGTTCATTTGTAGTGTAGAGTAGTATAGAATTTTCTTTCTTAGTGAGTTTTAGTCTTCCATTGTAGCATGGTTGGCTAAACCTCTAGCTAAGGCTAGGGGTGACGCCTTTGAAGAAATTTACAAGCTATGGTTCTTTTGGTTCAACATTGTGTGGTGTAAATGTTGGAGTTCTCTTTGGTTGATTGGTTTGGTTATCCGCCTCAGCAGACGATATTGTTGTGCAAGCCCCTTGATCCATCGTCGACTCCGGGCACGTTGGATGCTTGGGATCCCTTGCACCCCAATTAGCTAGTTCATGATCGATAAAGTCCCTTGATCCATCGTCGACTCCGGGCACGTTAGATGCTTTGGATTCCCTACGGTGATTGAGCTAGTGCAGGCAAAGTCATCGATCTGTAAAATCCCTTGATCCATTGTAGATTCCGGGCACATTGGATGCTTTGGATTCCCTCCGATCGATAGACGAGATCTTAACGGTTGGATCGGTCAATCAAAGCCTCCTATCTTGTAAGTATGCATTTGATCGTATGAATTGTGATCTTATCGGTTGACTTGTTGGCAAAGTTGTTAATCTATACAATTCCTTGATCTATTGTCGACTCCGGGCACAGTGGATGCTTGGAATTCCCTGCGATCAACTAACGAGTGCTTCATGGTCAAATCAATCGGTTCAAATCACCATCTTTTATGAAATATGCAGTGGTTTAACTGTTTCATCTTCCGATTGGAATGAATCCTTTTTCGATTCCAGTCGAGTTATAGTTGGACCAATAAATCAAATCTTGTGAATGAATCAAAGGTGGATCCCTGATGCTTTAGCCCCTTTTCTACTTTTGTCTTTCACCACACACAACTTGCTCCACTCTCGTGGATAATCCAGATTTCATCTCTCACACCTAAACTAATTCCTCTAAGTGTTCTTAACCCCAATCCCTGTGGATCGACCTCGGTCTTACCGAGTATTTTACTACTTGGCTACCTGCACTTGGGTGTGCAATCTTCGGGTTGTAGCATCGGGACTAGCAAAATGCTGGTTGGGGGGTGTGTTGAGTTCTTAATTGTGTATATTCTAACCCTAATTCATCACTCATTATGCAAGGTTTTCATGATTTAAAGACTAATCTAATGCATGTTTTGTGATTGCAGGAATGAGAGTGGACTTCACCCAATAGGAGACCAAAGGGATCTACTTAAGAGCTTTGGATGAAGACCCAAGGTGGGCCAAAGAAAGAAGAAAACAGAGAGAAGAAAGAAAGAAAGAAATGAAGAAGAAAAGGGGCCAAGACCGGTCGTGACCGGTCGCTAGGAGGGTTACGACCAGTCTAGACCGATCGGACCAGCTCTCCCAGACCCTGCTGAACTTGCTGGACATCAAACAGTGTTGTCCGACCTGTCGTGACCGGTCGGCTAGCCCAATCCGACCGTTCCAAACCGGTTGGCCAACAGGTCTGATGGTCCCTTGAGCTTGCTGGACTGTTTCCTAGTTGAGTCCCACCGGTCGCGATTGGTCCGCCAAGCCACTCAGACCGTTCGTGCGACCGGTCGGCCATGCGTAAAACTGCGGACTTTCCTATTTTGGCGCCGGATTTCTTTGGGCACTGCGTAAGCTTACGTAAATTCGAGAAGATTCCGATGCTGCGGAGCCTCCCCACTATAAAAGGACACCTAGGGATCGTTCCTAGGGTATCTTAGAAGGGTTTGAGCAAGGTGGGAGGCGGCGGAAGTGGATTTTGGAGTTCCACAACTCCTTCTAGTTTGCTTTCTCATTTTTATGTTTTTCTTAGTTGTTTCATGTTTCCTTGGATCATGAACGGCTAAACCTCTTAGCTAGGACTAAGAGGTGAAGCTTGTAGTGAATCTAAGATGTTTCAATTCGTTTTAAGTTGGTTTTAAGTTGGATTTCATGTTTAAGAACAATGGTTTGAAGTTTAATTCAAGTTCTAAGTAGTTTTTCTTAATCTTATGATGACTCATGGATGTTTGGAAGAATTGCTTGAGTTCTTAATTGTTATGTGCTAGTCTAGACCTGTATGATCCGAGGAATTGGAGTACACTCTAGTACTATGATCTTCATGTGGGAACTTCCTACCAAAGTTCTACTTTTATGGAATTCTGAATTATGTTTGAGACTGTGTACGTGATTTGAATCAAGTTCAAATCATGATCTAGTTTTGTCCTGTGACAGGGCTTGATGATGGTTATGATTGTGAACTTAGCCTATTTGAATTGCGACTGACCTATGCAATTGAGTATGCTCGTCCTAGCTTGCATTGAGTGAATCATGTACATTGTTCATACATATGACAGGTTGTTTGGTTTAACTGCTCTATCATCCGGCTAGATAGATCTTAATTTCGATTCTAGTTGAGAAAGTGAGAAACCACAGCGAATTGAGCATCAAGGATTGCTACAAGTGGATCCTTGAATCCCTAGTGCCTTTCTCTAAGTCGCACTCTTTCTCATACTCGCACTCTTTCTCTACGTCCTCAAAGATTTGTATATACATGTTATCATAAGAGGAAGACGTTTTAGAACGATTGTTGATGACCATGATTGGTTCTTCCATTGGACTAGAGGTGTGAGGACTCTCTCGATGAAGACCATACATGTTATATGACAAAGACTGATAAGAAGGTTGATAGGCATAACCATACAAGTGATCACACAATGTTTTTACCGGTTGGTCATTACTCCCCCGGTCCTTTTTCTTATTCCTACCTCCTGTTAAACTCGGTGGAACACTCATGTTATTTTCAATCCAGAAATCATGTAATGTTTTTCCCGGATGATTATTCGATTTGGTTTCATTCTGGTATTACCCCATCGTCTTACGTGGGGGGGTAGTGGAGGTTCTTTGAATCTCAGTAAAATATTCATGCTTGGAGGAATCCTGATCACAATGAGTTTGGGTCTCCCAATCTGACGTCTCATCCTCCAAAAGGTACTTGTACACACCAGTCGTCCAATCATACATGATGAAATTTTAAGGAATTGGAAACTACCCTAATTTAGAAAAAAGAACAAAAGAAGGAAGATGGGGAGATGTTACCCAATAGAGTGAGATATATGTCAGCAACAATGTCCTACAAAATCAAACAAAAAATTGTTAGTAATCTAGAAGAAAGAGAACAAAAAATCAGAAAGTCTTCTTCTATAAAAACTGAAAATCCTACCTAACTAAAACTACTCTATAGCTACTAGAACAATTAGAACCGTTTAACCTCTTCCCGGCAACGGCGCCAAAAACTTGTTCGCTTCCCCAAGTGCAAGGCTTGCGATGTAGTAATAATCTCAGTAAGACCGAGGTCGATCCACAATGAAGGAAGTAAACAATTCCAACTATCCTAATAACTAGAATCAAAGAGGTTTGTGAAATTGGTTTTGAACATAAAATAGAAAATTTGATAATGGAAATATAACTAGAGCATCAAGGATCCACCTATAGCTCTCCTTATATGCATAATTCACTATGGTTTCTCACTTTCTCAACTAAAATCAAAATTAAGTTCTATCTAGTCAGATGATAGAGCAGTTAAACAATCAACCTGATATATGTATGATCCATGTACATGATTCTCTTAATGCAAGCTAGGACTTGAGCACACTCAATTGCATAGGTCAGTCCCAATTCCAATAGGTTAAGATGACAACCATAATCATCATTAAACTATTGTTCTTCAATAGAAATCCAACTTGAAACCAATAAAACGAATTAAACAATCTAAGAAAACTATAAGGTTCACCTCTTAGCTCTATCTAAGAGATTAGCTAATGAAAAGTATATTAAAAACTAGAACTAAAACTAAGAAAAGGAAGAAAAACTAGCTGGAGGTGGCTAGGAAGCCTCCTATGACTTGAACTTCTTACTTCCAACGTCCTTGGTTGCCCTGGAATAGAAGAAAGCACCTCCTTTTATAATATAGCAAGAGTACCGCAACATAACAGATTTTGTTTCGCTTGGTACAGCTTAACCAATGGTCGGATTGCTTTCACATTTGATTTGTAGCTTCGTTGTAATGTGATCTTCCTCATAGATGATTTAGATTTCCAAGATTATCTTCTGAATGGGCCCACCAATCAGATCAGGGACCGCCTCTCAAAATCGCATAATTCGGATACCTTCAGAACCGGTCATCTTGCTTTTAACGCTCCGGAGTGTATAGATGTCGGATTAATCCCAAATTTTGAACATTGGTGGAAAAATTCCTCCTCTACATGATAGATGGATTAGATTGTCCAAAAAAGTCCCAGAATGTGGTCCGAAAATTAGAACACTTAGGGCTTTTATAAACTCCTTCTAGATGGTCCATCTTTCTTCAACCGGTACGATCAAACCACAAATTCTTTTGATCTGAAACTTTGTGATTATTCATATATGGATGTGGTCTAAACGATGGTTAAAGTAGATTCTTCATATCATCAATGATGGGTCACCTGGACCCGCCCAGAGTGGAGTAGGTGGAATCTGGAACTTTCTGGACAGTTCGTATTGTTTTAGCCACCACGGTCAATCCGTAGCTCGGATCGACATGAAACCACTTGGGTTATTTCGGCGTTGAGCTCCTCTTCGACATGGACATGTTAGATTTATAAATATCATCAAGATGGCTTCAGAAAACTGTGCTGAAAATCCAAAAAGGGAATAGCCTGCTGTCTGAAATCTGGAACTCTAAAATTGCATGGCCGACCGGTCAAGACCGGTCGGACAGGGCTGGCGGACCGATCTTGACCGGTCTAACCCATTTGTCCTTGCTCCAGCAGCTTTAAGAGAGGGGAGAGCAACTGGCCGACTGGTCAAGACCGATCGGGACCTGTTTGGCCGATCGGTCTTGACCGGTCGGACCACCTTGTGGGGCTCCTTTTCATACTTTCCTTCTTTCTTTTCTTTCCTTTTTTCTTCATGATTCTTTGGCCCACCTTGAGTTTTCATCCAAGGTTCCTAAATGTGCTTCTTTTAGCTATTGATCGAGTGAACTCTCTCTCATTCCTGCAATCACAAAACCATGCATTAGAATAGTCTTTAAACATAAAATCCATGCATAATGAGTGGTGAATTGGGGTTAGAATATGCACAATTAAGAGCTCAACATGTGGCTAAGCACACAACGTGGATATGCTTGCCCAACGAACAAGTGGAGGTTGATGGGAAATACATTGTCATTCCCAAAGATGATGAAAAATGGAATGACGGTGAGAGAGCTCAATACATGGTAAATGTCAAAGCTCTCAATGCGATTTGTTGTGCGGTTTCTCCGAAAGAATTTCAGCGCATTCTCACATGCGCAACTATAAAAGAAGCATGGGATATACTTGAGGTTACCCACAAGGGAACTAGTATATTAAGATGCTCGAAGCTTCAACTCTTAATCACAAAATTTAAAAATATTAAAATGGAAGATTCTGAAATTTTTATGAAGTTCTACACCAAATTGTCTGATATTTGTAACTCCATGTTTGTTTTGGGTGATCGGGTTCCGGAAGGACGTATATGTAGAAAAATACTTAGGTCCTTCCTGGAAAGATTTAGCACCAAGGTAGTAGCCTTAGAGGAGTGTAGAGATATATATAACATAAAAGTAGAAGAAATCATAGGTTCTTTATAAACTCATGAACTACACTTTAAGGCCCCATCTAAAAAGAAAAACATCACTCTAAAATCCTCTTATAAACATAAAAAAATTAAGAATGAGTCGAAGGAAGATAGTGATGAAGATGAGGAAGATAAGTTAAATAAAAATTTTAAAAGATTCCTCAAACTTGATAGAGGGAGTAGCCGTGATAAGAAGGACAAGAATGATGAAAACATAAAGAAAAATCATCAAATTCCAAATTCGTCTGATGCTACGGTTGCGGTCATTATGGCCACATTGCCCTAGAATGTCCAAATAGACCTAAACCGAAAAGGAAAAAGGCAATAGCTACCACTTGGGATGATACAGAGGAGTCCAAATCCAAATATAATGACTCCACTAGTGATGGGAGCCAAAATATTGATAAAGCCCTCTTGATTTTCACAATTGCCTCTCTTCTCCCTAATCAAAGAGAGGATCCGGACCGCTATCCCTTTTAGGAGAAGTAGGAGTTCTCAACCCCTCACCTCATGCTACATTTTATAAGGGTGTTGAGGAAATTAGTTACTCTTAGGCCTTTCAAATTAAACATAGTTAATAAAGGTAGTTAGAAAGTGATTCTATAGAAATATCTGAGGATTTCAGCCTAATTTTTGTATGTACGGGCAAATCAGAGGATTCAAGCCTTATTAGCCCAAATTTGGTAGTTTAGCCTTGCTTTTATTTTATATATTTGCTGCTAGACTATCTCACTGCTTAGATTAGCTAATTATGATAATTTTATGCTTTATTGTATGCCAATCTTTGTTTAGGATTGGTCTTGATATACCATTATGGGAGGTTGGTTGATTGGGCTATAAGCCCTTTGTACTTTTATTGCAAATGTACATCCTTGGCCAATTATGCATGATTAACTATGCTTAGATAGTTACATTTTCTTGTTAATCATGTCCCATAATATGCTCCATGTTTTAAATTTCATGCACCCTATAGTCTCCTTGTTAGCATGTGCTTATTGATATAACTGCGACATACTATCTACTCTTACCTTAACCTTAATTGATGTATCCTTAAGGGGGAGAGAATAATTTGTCAATTGCTGACAAAAAGGGAGAGAAAGACTAAGTCCCACCAAAACTAGTTTGCTATATTTTGTGATGCAGGATTGATAGGTTATGGGGGAGCAAACTATAGAGGAGCTTCTTAATTAGTTATGTCAAGAGTCTTATATTTATTTCATATAAATGTAATCTTTTGTTCATGTACTTTGTTTTGGTAGGCTAGGTTTTTTAAAGTAATTGACAAAGGGGAAGATTGTTAGTGCACTTTTCTGTGGCATACTAGTGCACCTTATTTGTCAATCACTTAGGTCAGTGAGTCTAGTACCGGTTGAGCTTAATGAAGACGAAGATCGAAGACTCAAGACGGACCAGTTGCATCAAGGATGAAGAAACAGGTAAAAGAGATACCTTGGTGTGTCTTTTCTTGAACCTATCCAAAACCATAACATCTTAGATGACTTGGACCAACTAGTTATACCTTTGATCATCATCATTAGTCTTAGATCTCTATGAAAAATATGATAAGTTAGACTAATTAAAGAGGTGGAAACTACTGTAAACAATTCAACTCAAACAGCAGTTTCCAATTAATCTCCAATCAATCAGACAGGAGTTCCGATTGGATCCGATCAATCGGACAGAAGTCCCGATCAATCGAAAATTGTTCCAGTAAAGTTTAAAATCCTATAGGACAATTTTTCGATCAATCGGACAGACTTTCGATCCATTGGAAGGGGTCCATCAGATCAATCGGACAATGATTCCGATCAATCGAAATATCTCCCAGAGATTTAACTGGACATATTTTCGATCAATCGGACATGTCTCCGATCAATCGAACAGGTCTCCAATCAATCGGACCATTTTTTGATCAATCGAAAATACGTGAATCTGTCTGTTTTTTTACCGTTGGAAGAAAATCTATTTAAAAAGGGGGATTCATTTTTTAGCAAAGTGAGGGGATTTTGAGGAAATAGAAGCCACTATTATTGAAGATCATTAAGAGCTCTATCCTAACCCAAAAAGTAATCTTCATTTTAATTCATCACAAGCATGGAGTATTCAAAACTCAAGATAAAGATGCACTTGTCCCTCTTTTGATCTCTAAAGATTGGATTGGTCTTGATAGTCATATTCCTATCGAATACTCTATGATGAGATCTTTATAGGTGAGACCCTCTAGGCAACCCATTCCCATAAGTTGTAGAGATTTAAAACCCACCCTCCTATCACCTTCGGCATCTCAATGACATCATTTGCATGGTGGTTGATCAAGTGTACTGAGGCATTGGCGGCATAGCGGTAACACGGTCGGGGGAGCAAGGGAAGCTGATTGAAGCACTTGAGAGTGGAGATCAAGCACCCTGAACCGTTATTGAATAAGGGGCTCATTCGACAAGTAAGGTTGTCTTTGTAGAGAGTCCTTCCATTCAATTCCTTGTGGGAGTTGAGTATAAAGTTTGTTTGTCAAACTCGAATTAGGGTCGTTTGCCGATCCTTGGCGTATTAGTTAAGCCTAAAACTCTAGGGACGTTGGCCGTTCCTTGGTGTGTTTGTTAGCCTAAAGAGTACTAGCTGTTTGACGCTCCTTGGCTCGTTTGTCGAGCCTAAACAAAGTCTCCAAAGGGGAGCCTCTGACACAAGAGTAAATGTGCATTGTCCTTAAGTAGGACTTGAGGTGACTTTGAGTAAGTCCCATAGCTTGAGAGGAACCTGTAAACTCCTCTGTTGGGTGGAGTCAATTTAGAACACCTTGGTTGGGAGGAACCAGATTTAAAATCCCTAGTGAATGCCGGTGTGGTCAAAGGGGTTGAGTACTTGAAGCGGGAGTGGATTAGACAAGTAGTTGAACCACTATACATGCTTGTGTTTGTGATTGTCTTTGAGCACATTTCTTATTATGCATTGTGTTTAATTGCTTAATTATGAATGCTTAATTAGAATGTATACTAGGCACTAAATAGACACATCCACACACAAGATGTACTTTCACTTAGTTGTGTAGACTTGAGCTCATTGATCCATTCTCATAAGTCTACATAGGTTACATGGATTAGGAGCTTGATTAGTTAAATCATTTGATTATCTATGCATGCTCAGACTAAGAAAATTATTGCTTAAACCATATGCTAATCTTGTGATTGGACCCACTTAGGCTTGGAAGCCGAAATATTCTTGTTTACTTAGTTTAATTTGTTAAAATTGTTAAGTAGGCGAAAAGAATTTCAAAAGGTCCTAATCCCCCCAGATAGGACTTAGCCATAATACTAGTTGCTCTCAAAGCTTCCGCACACACACGCCTTTACTCCAAAAGGTGTAATTTCATGCACTTTCGTAGTCCGTTGGTCGAGATCACCTGGAAGTCCTCTCTTTCTCCTTCCGGACATCTTTAAACAAAACAACAAGGAGTTAGAACATTCACCATGTTATAAAAGGAAAGCAAGGCTTCCTAGCAGGAGTGATGCCAACCTTCTGAAGGTTCTCGATAGAAAGAAGTATTTTGAACGACTGGTCCTTGGCAGGGACGTCCCTGGCGACCCTCACTTGTCAGAGTAGGCTCTTTCACAAGCGAGGCTATGTCTTGGGATGACCTGCAAGAATGAGCACCCAGCATTAGCTACATTGAGAAAGTTAAAGCGACAAAAGAAAGTATAAGTGCTCGGAAATCATCCGACTAGGCAAGGCGAAGACAGTTGGGACTTGAAATCTCGCCCCATCCAACTCGGATGATGGTGCCTACCAGTCCCAGGAGGCAAAAAACTATCGACCCTTCCAATCATTATTTGAGGACAAATTCCCAACTACCACCGAGTCACCCCTGCCTGGCCATGAAGTGAAGTAATACCACCCATAAGTTGGATTGGGCTTAGTCCGGAAGAGATAGAAGAGTTCATCCGTAGAGAGCTCCTCGTTACCAACAAGTTGGCACAATACATAGCAGCCAAATAAGTTCCTCTAAGTGTTGGGTTATGTTCACTCACCTTAAGTGTAAGGCTATGATGTAGTAATAAATCTCGGTAAGACCGAGGTCGATCCACAGGGAATTAGGTAAACCAATTCAAGCTATTCTAGCTAGTAACTCAAATCTCAGTAATTATAGGATTCAAATTTGAAAACTAACTTAAAACAGTAACTTGTAAAATCTGTAATTTAAAAGGAACTAAGGCCTCAAGGATCCACTTAGGTAGCCCCCATGTGAATTCATTCATTCAAGCATGACACAACTAGAATTGAAGTTCTATCTCTCTTCTAGTTGGAAGATATAGCATTAAAAAACAAACGATCCCCGCTTAAGTTGAAGAATAAGATTCTAGTTCTAATGAAGCACGTGGAAGTCAAATATATAGCCTTTGAAGTAACGACCATGCCAATGGACTATGGTACGCTCAAGGATTACTACAATTCGAATCCAATTAATCCAAACATGATAATCTCAGAGAATTGTAAGGAACCCATGTCCGAAGTACATGAACTCTCATAAAACATCCAAAAATACCAACTTTATTTAAACTAGAACTAAAAATCCAACTTAAAGTAAAGTACTTGAATTAAAACGAATTCAATATGATTACTACTCACAAGCTTCACCTCTTAGCCTTAGCTAAGAGGTTTTAGTCGAGCATTATCATGCTTCAACTAAAAATAACGGAAAACTAATAAAAAGCATAAGAAAACTAGAAAAATTCTAATTGGAGTGGTTGCGAACGCTCCACGATGCACTCCTTCAATTCCCACGAACTTAGAATTCTTCTAGGATACCTCAGGGACGTGCTAGAGATGCCCTTTTATAGCAAAAGACGACCATCGACTTAGAATCTTCTAAAATTACATAACTCGTTAAGCAGTTGCGTAGATAGTTCCGATTGATCGAAGCTCCCTCCGATTGATTGGACTATGATCTTCAATTGATCGGACGATGATTCGATTGATCGTAAAAGTGTCCAGAGAGTTGCTATTTCTATCGCTATTTCCAATTGATTGGACATGATTCCGATTGATCGAAAACCTCTGATCAATTGATCGGAGATCCTCTGATTGATCGGAATTATATCCAGTGAGATATTCAAAATTCAATTTTTTTTGTAAGTTTGATGGGTGGTTCGATTGATCGGAGATCCATCGGAACACCCTCCGATTGATCGGGGACCTATCAGCGATCCATCGGAGCTTGCTGTTCATCACTCTTTTCTACATTCTCTTTGGACTTTCTTCGTCATTCTTTAGCCCACCTTTGATCACCAACAAAAAGACTTCTAAGTGAGTCTTTTAAGTATCAATTGAGTGAAGTCTCTCTCTCATTCCTACATTCATAAAACATGCATTAGATGGGTCTTTTAAGCATGCAAACCATGCATATAATGTGATATAATAGGTTAGAAAATGTATAAATTAGAAGCTCAACAGGTTAATTATAACTACCTGGGAACCAAACGAAGACGGTCAAGTACCTCTCTCACCACTGGGAGAAGAAGTAGACGTATACCACATTAAGAAAAGACAGTATAAAGATCGACCTCTCCATCAAGGGCTTGGCTCGGGACTTCATTAGCTCAGGGTATCCGAAGACCCATCGAACTCAGAATATGATACTCCAACCTAAGGGACTCTAGTTCGAAAGATGACAACTTAGACTTGAAGTTATTCGTAGAACAAGCAGAAACAGAGGTGCTCAATCCTTACTCCTCTTCCTCCTCAGTTGCCGGAGCTTCCTCCGTATGTTCGGAGGTTGGCCCTACAGGAAGAGAGTCAGCCTCACGGCCTTGTTCTCTTGAAATGATTATTACGACCTCATCTAAAGTCTTAGCCTCGCTAGAAGCTTCCCTAGCCATGGAAAGCAACAAACTCAGAGGCGACAAAAGCACGGAAAAGGAAAAGGTGGAAAGAAAGAAGAAACAACAGTAATTGAAAAGAAAAGAGAATCGTACCAGTGGTACTAGCACAGACTCTCAAAAGATTAGACGAACTTAAACGGTGAAGATGGCTAAGGTGAGGCACCAGAGAGAGTCCAGTAGAGTCTGGGTATCTCGTGGAAGAAGAAATGAGAAAAGGAAGAAGGGGAAGGGTATTTATAGACCCTTCCCGCGCCGCTTCACCATCCGTACAATTCCACACGTCAACACGGGAGCACCTCGTGTAGTGAGGTGAAGTCTCGTCTATTGGATTCATCCACATGGCGCGGTAGGGTTCATTCATACTGACGTCTTATCAATTTGAATTGTCGCCATATGTCACAACAAGAAGAAATGAACAATAATGCACTGTCACACTGGTCAGACCCACTGTAACGTATCGAGCACCCATTCACATGAAAACTGAAATGTTTGCCACACCATAGGAGCAACAATGGCGACTTCTTGCATTTCGAGCCCGTCAAATCATTTTACGGATCCCATCATTAATTTTCCCGTATCCCTCCTTATAGTTGGCAGATACGAAAGGATTTTGAGTCACCAGGACCAGCTTATCCTATTGGCCTTACTCCCGAGCCCTCGCATGCTCGTCCTCAGGAGTAGGGGCAACTGCTATGGGGATAATTCAAGTTGGCCCATGGCCCACAGATGTGAGGAAGCCCATTCCAAAATGCCCACGTCGTAGTCCTCAGCCTAGGATAAGCCGAGGACATGCAACGACAACCTCTAATGATTTCGACAAACTGCTACCAGCATGATGGAGCCTAGTCGTCAACTGTTGCCAATGACCGATGACCTGTAAAAATATCCTCCACCCAGGAGATAGCACTATTGAGGACCTCGTCTTGCCTAAGGTCTACAGTCCAAAATGGACCCAAGTAAATGAGCTCAGGCATTGAGCTCTCCACCTAAAGGCGGTTCACGATGCCGACCATCGAAACGCAGTCCGAGATATCTGTGGAGATCTGAATATCCCATCTAAATATTTCAGGATTTGCCTCTATTCCTAAGCAGGATCTCTCTGACGCAATTAGATGAAAATTATCTTACTAAAATAGGGACTCTATCGACGTATCCTAACAGGATCAAATTCTCCAAAATGCCTCTAAGCCCTATAAATAGAGCTTCGATCTTTACCTCGAAGGTATGAAATATCTTAGCCTTCAAACTCTTATTTTTCTTGTCCCTCGACCTGATTTAAGCATTGGAGAGTCCCTTGCTACCTAGCGGCTCCTCTCC
The DNA here is from genome assembly GCA_003013855.2 of Liriodendron chinense. Classification (NCBI taxonomy): domain Eukaryota; kingdom Viridiplantae; phylum Streptophyta; class Magnoliopsida; order Magnoliales; family Magnoliaceae; genus Liriodendron; species Liriodendron chinense. The sequence continues at coordinate 275,628 of ML058482.1, forward strand.
CTTGTCTACTTCTTCTTCCTCTTGCAGGTTCAATAGACTAGAAAAGCTCTTACATACAAGTTAAAGGTTGCGTGACTGCTACAACAGTCACGTGCTAGCTTAAACAAAATAGTCTAACTTTCTTGGGATATTATAAATAAGTCAGCATAGTAAAATCATATTGATCGAGCACTCCTAACTGTTGAATTGAAGACAAATGTTGGCTGTATTCAGAAAATTTGGATGTTTCTCATTTCAACCGTCCACCGAGGAGTCCAACAATCCTATGGATATGCTATCATGTACTATGCCTTTTGGCTGATGATCCATCTAAGTTAAGTCTGGCAATTTGGACGGCTTGATTTGAATAATTTTGATGCCACGTATATAATATTTTTCAATGCCTGCTTATTACCCAATAGGCTATCAGAATATTAAAGTTGACCTCCAATTGCTGACTTGACTCATGACGCAGCTTTATAGACTGGAGACCCTGGAAGGGAAGTGGATTGCGTCTTGCTCACGCATGGACGACAATCCGTCCGGGCAGGGGTAGTGGATTAGCCCTGACCTGGGTAACACGTTGGTGGGTGTCTCTGGTCGTGGGCCCACCTTGATGTATATGTTGTATATGTATGTTGTCCATCAATATCGAGGTTATTTTAAGGCACGGTCCAAAAATGAAGCAGATCCAAATCACAAGTGGACCACAAAGTAGGGATTGAATGCCCACCATTAAAAACTTCTTGGCGGCTAAGAAAGTTTTGGATCAAGATGATATTTGTTGTTTCCCTTAATCCAGGTCTGTGTGACCTTATCAACAGGTTGGATGGCTAATAAACATTATGGTGGGCCATAGGAAGTGTTTATTGGTGGGTGTTCAATGACCCCTATTTCTTATGGTGCGGTCAACTTCAGATTTGGATGTGCTTCATTTTTTGTACTGTGCCCCAAAGTGATATAGAAGAACTGATGAACGGAATGGATATGAAACATATACATCAAGGAGGGCCCCACAGTTAGGCAAATAACCACTAATTGTGTTACCTGTGTAACACTTAATCGGCTCCCCCAAGCAGGGGATCTGTGGGGCCCACCGTGATATATGGGTTTCATCCACACAATCCATCCATTTTGCTGGATCATTTTAGTTTGAACCCAAAAATGTGGCAGATCCAAGGCTCAAGTGGACCACACAATGGGGATTGAACACCGACAATTAAAAACTTTTTAGAAGCCATGGAAGTTTTGGATTCAGTTGATATTTGTCCCTTCATCCAGCCCGATATGACCTTATGAGCAGGTTGGATGGCAAATAAACATTATGGTCCACTCTAACCTTGGATATACCTCATTTTTTGCCTCATACTCTAAAACGATACCGGAAAATAGATGAACAGCTTAGATAAAACTCATACACTATGGTAGCCCACTGAGCCCCCTCGACAGATTATTGTCCAGGTCAGGGCAGGACGCAATCTGCTTCCCGTGGAAGATACTCTGGCTACGTGTGAGGCTTGATGCGCAGGCACTTGGATTGGTGTACATGCCATACATTAACTCAAGTTAATGCGATTAAATTGTGGAAATCTAACAATTAGACTGGTTAGCACATGCAATTGTGTTCTGTGATTGTACGACACTTGTACTAAAAATATCCCCCCCCCCCCCCCCCCCCCCCCCCGCGAACGGTCCAACAAGTACTGTCCACTAATATGATAGTTAATCAAATAATCATGTCTTTTTTTGTCCACGATACATCTAACTATAGTACATAATTTGGACGGCTTAGTTTGTATTACTTAAAATGTTAAACATGCAATTTCTAAATACTTTAGAGGTGCTTACAAATCATCCATCACACTCTATCAGGGTGTGGAAGTTTTCTAATTATCTCATGAAAAAGAAGGTTACTTTTCTTTTTTTCTTTTTTCTTTTTTCTTTTTTTTTTTGTTACTCCCTCACACACACACCACATGGGCACTCGAACCCATGCCCAAAGTATTGAAACACACTCTAGTTGGAAACCCAAACGAGATGGTTACGGCCGTTTGTGTAGAAGTCATTGGCCACCTAACAGACATCATAGTTAATCGATGCAGTCAAGTCAATCTCGGGCCATGAAAAACCCTTGTCGTCAAATTGTCTAGTCCATTATATAGAAGATACTCAAGCTTTTATTCCATGAAAGAGACAGGCCACTACTCGTTTAGATGCAACCCTGATCCATTGCCATTCGCCATCTTACACACGGCTTGGTGAATTAATGTAGTCAATCTGGTGGGCCCATCCATGAAAGCACTTGGTTACAAAAAGGATCACATTGGATGATGCTAACCTTATGGTCTATGGACTTTGATGGAAGTCCACATGTGGGATAGCTCCCATTGCGTGACAGATACGTTTTCTCTACACTGGCAAGTTCTAGAGAAGCCCCAATGGATGGATGGCTACGTTCCACAGCTATGATATGATCTATGTCCATGGTAATTAGAAAGAAATTGAGTATTTCAATGTGTAAATAATGCATCTATTAAAATATAAGTTCTCAAGTACCCAACTTATATAGTGTTGAAATCGGGTGCTGTTAATCTATATTGAAATAGGCCTATCAATGGGATCAACAGATGGATCGACCCTATCGAGAAACTCCCGGATCTCTTAGTTTACTAATTGCACTATTCTAGTCATGTTCGATTCTATTGAAGGAGGTGTTGATCCCATCAACAGGCCATCGATGGTTGTCGATCTTATTGACAGAATTGTACGGTTTTGCACAAGTGTAGGTTTTGTTTCCGAATCTAATGCAATAGTATATAAGTATGCTTGTAATCATGGATCAAGGCTAGAGCTTGAATAGAAAACATGTTTTCTAAAGGGTTTTGAAGGGGGCTAGGGTTTTCTACTCTAAGTTTGCATGTAAGTTGATTCTATCTCTTGTAATTTTGTTTTCATAGTGGATTGCTTATCACTCCATGCCGTGCTTTTTTTTTTTCGCAAGGTTTTTTTCATATAAAATTCGTGTGTTATCTGTGGTTGCTTTTCTTGTGGTTCTCTCAATATGTGTAATTAGACTCTAAGGTTGCTTTCGCACCCCAATAAGTAGTATCAGAGCATACATTGGGATTTGAGTTTGTATCTGAGATATGACGACGAATGGATCGAATGTGAAGTATTAGATAGAGAAGTTCACTGAAAAAAATAATTGTGAACTATGGAAGGTGAAGATGAGAGGCATTCTAGTTTAGCAAGGACCACAGCAGGCACTCCTTGGTAGAGCAAAACATCCTGAAACTATGAAGGATGAATAATGAGAAGAACTTGATTAGAGGGTGACTTCATCGATCTAATTATGTTTGGCTGATGATGTCCTTTATAATATCCTTTATCAGACGGCCACCACAAGGATTTGGACGAAGTTGGAGAGTTTGTACATGACGAAATCTCTCACAAATTATCTATATCTGAGGATGCAATTCTATAATCTGAAGATGGCGGAAGGGTCGAATCTTAATTAACACATTAACAATTTTAACTAATTACTTTACAAGTTGACGAGCGTAAATGTAAAGATGGAGGAAGAAGATAAGAGATAAAACCATGTTCCTGTTGACGTTTCTCCCGAAATCCTATGGGTATCTAATGGATACTATATGCTATGATAGGGATGCCTTAGACATCGAGATCGTTATCTCAGCCCTTCAATTAAAGCAATTAATTAAAAAAGAAAGGTGGTGGTAAATGATCTTCTATGAACACACTATTTAATATACACGACTGTGAGAAAAAAAATAGGCCAAAGTTTTCTAGCCCATCTATTTATTTCTATTATCATGGCACACCTACAAAGTGGTCAACCTTTATCTTTCAAGAGTGACATTCACATGGGGAGGTCCTTTTGATGGATGGCTTGGATATTGCACCTGTTTACCATGCTAGCATATGCGAACACACATGCATTTGCTTACTCGTACATGTATGTGGCCTTAGCCAAGCTCCTAAAATAAAGTATATGCAATGCCTACTCAATTGATAGAAACTGGTAACACGTGCATCAGAGAATGATGGCTGTAGGCAAAGGGCACCAAGTGGAGATGCACCGAGAGTGCTGAGAGATGGCTCAAATAGAGGGACGCATAAGAAAATTAAGGGCTTCAGTCCTCTCTTACTCTCACATAAGAGTTGAGAAATGAAAAACCTAAAAAATTGTTTGTTAAAACTCAATGCTTAGATCTCTCTATAAGAGTTTATTTATTAACAAACCTGTAGACACCCCACCTTCGGCTACACTGTTGGTAGAGATAGCTGGATGAATGGACGACCATACCCTCAAATCCCAAGTCCAAACTCAGCCAAACTCACCCTTGTAAGCCCCATTCCATAGCCCAGTTCAAGCCTGAACCCAGTCAACCCAGTCCTAAACATCAGCCTGAAAAACCCCCCATAAGAAAAGCCAGTCAAAAAATTCCAAAAAAGTCAAACTCACTGAGTCAACCCACTGAGTCAACCCGCTGAGTTAACCAGCTGAGTCAACCCACTGAGTCAACTCGTCGAGTCAAAACACCGAGTCAACTCGTCGAGTCAAATCACCGAGTCGACCCGCTGAGTCAACTCACTGAGTCGACCCAGCGAGTCAAACAGCAGCCCCGAGGTAACAACCGTACACCGCTGGAAACCGAGGAGCGGCCGTATGGGCGGCCCATAGCAGGCCGCCCGGAATAAATTACGAGCTCTGCCACTGCTCGCTGCTATAAATACCCCCCTCCCCTTCTCATTTTGACATCCCTTCAAGTCCATTTCAGCCCGAGAGCTCTGAGTCCACCTCTTCACCCTTTAGCCCATTTTTCCACCAAGGAGAGCCCGAGTGAGGAGAGCCTAGCCCTGGTCCTAGCCCAGCCTGACCACTGGTCCAAGCCTCCCAAGCCATCCAAGTCTTGATCCAACCACTCGAAGCCAACCCTTGCGACACCTCCGTCCATCCAGCTATTCTTTTTCCAAGCATCATCTCATTTGCATCTAGCATAAGTGCAACATTTACTTTTCTTCCAACCCCCCTGCTTCACTGTAAGCACTTTGATTATTCAAGCACACTTGCATATGTCTTAAATTAAGCACCTGTCAGTTCGAGCGTATGCTCTGGGCTTGCCCGTTGTTGGAACCTGCCCATCAGAAACTCTTACTATTCAGACCTGCATTCATGCTTCACCATTAAACACCTTGATCATTCAAGCACACTGCATACGTCTTACATTAAGCACCTGTCAGTTCGAGCGTACGCTCTGGGCTTGCCCGTTGTTGGAACCTGCCCATCAGAAACTCTTACTGTTCAGACCCGAATTCATGCATCATGTCATCCATGAGAATATACGAGGATTAAATTAGACTTTCAAGTATTTGATCGATTCTATGAAGTAGAGACCGTACTTCGGTACGGGCAGTGTGTGGGGTGCTTAACCTCTTCCCACCCTGTAACCGTGATCCCTTACCTTGAATCTCTAACCGCAGATCAAAAGGAGTCATTTTAGAGGAAAGGATCTTCGGATCCCTTTCTCTAACGTTTCTACGGGGTCTAGCCGACTGTAGATTCGAAGTAACTGGCTAGTGGCGACTCTGGTCTTATATAAACTCATTTGACACATCCAGCTTAACACGACAACCAAACAAAGCCCTCGAGAACAAGGCAAGCCAGTGGCACAAACGGCGATTCGCACTCACGCATCATCCTCTCCTTCTTTTCCCGAAAGGGGAAGGGGGCGAGAAGATCATCGTGTGGGAGCGTGGAAACGGCGAGGGTCCACAGAATGGCGACTCTGTTGGGGAAAGGCTAGTCCCACTAGTCGTGATCCGACTTGAAAAAGAGAATCCTTCCCGTACTTGAAAGTCATTAATCCTCATACAATCTCATCTGCATAGCATTCTACCCAAACCCAAAAAAAAAATATATAGAAAATCCCAAAACCAGAAAAAAAAAGAAAATCCCAAAACCCAAAAAGAGTAGAGTATAGTCCTCACCATTGCGCCTCCTCGGGCTCAACGTGTTCGGAGACAGCTTCCCTTCCGCAGCATAATCCGCACTCGGGCTCAGCAAGCCATGTCCGACCATGAAGAAGAAACTCATCTTCTCCCTGCTCTGGAGATGACCGAAGCGCAACCTCCAGCGCAACAACCAATTGATAATACGCCAATCATACAAGAATTGGCACAAGGAATGAGAGTAATGCAAGAAATGCTCTTGCAATTCATGCAAACACAAGCCACCGCAACAGCCAACAATCAGGTTGGCCCAGTTCAGCAGTCTCAGCAACCATGCCGGATCCCTCCGGCCTCCAGTTCAAATCAAGCACAACCATCGGAGTCTGCCCAAGACTACCAACAGCAGCCGTCTCAGCCCTTTGCTATGGGGCATCCTTCTCAATACCTTCCTGCAACAACAGGGCCATCTCAGAGCATCCCAGTCGCAGGGACTTCCAGTCAGCTTCCAGTCAATCTTGCAAACAACAGTCTCAGTCGATCTCAGCATGTCCCCGCCGATGGGACACCTTTTCAATTTCAGCACATCCCCGCCGATGGGATTTCAATTCAATTTTCAGCAATAGGGACAGTACTGGCGAATGCCCACAATGGGGGTCAGTGTCAAGCCCACATCAATCAGCGGACAGTGGCGAATACCCAACAAGGGGGTCACTTCCCTGCATCTCAGCCTCCTGCAAACAGGAGCACTTTTCAATTCCAGCACATCCCCGCCGATGGGATTCCAGTTAATTTCCAGCAATCTTCAATTCAGCGAAATCCAGTTAATTTCCAGCAATCTTCAATTCAGCAATCTCCAGTTAATTTCCAGCAAGTTCCAGTTCAACCTTCAGTACCGTCTCCAATTCAATTACAATCCTCTCAAGCACAAGTTCATCAGAACCCAGTTCAGTCGTCAAATCAATTTCAGCAGCCCGCGGTTGCTTTTCAGCAAGCCCATAGGGTCGAAGACATCGACCACTATGCCTGAAGAAGAACGTGCCTTACTCCAAGAAGCACCAGTCGCTCGAACGGATCACTCAGGACTGGACGAGTTGCGGGAGCAGTTTCAGATCTTGCAAAATCAGCTTCAGCGACAGCAAGGAATCGACTTACCTTCGACCAAGTTCAGAGACTTGTGTCCTTTCCCAGATGCTCAAGTACCTCAAAACTTTGAGGTACCAAAATTTAAAAGATACGATGGCAGCGGTTGTCCCACGGCACATCTCAAGGCCTTCTGTGGAGAACTGAGTGCAATTTCAGGAAATGAAGGGGCCCTCATTCGTTTGTTCCAAAAATCTCTGAAGGGCGATGCCCTAGATTGGTACACCTCATTGGATTGTCATCACATTCGGACTTGGGAACAACTTTCCCAGGCTTTCGTCGACAGATTCGCGTACAATCTCAACATGGCACCCAGAAGAGCTGACCTTGCGGCTCTCAGACAAAGGAGTGATGAAACACTATCAGCTTATGTGGGACGTTGGCGAGCTATGGCAGCCAGAATGCGAACACCTATCGACAACGAAGAACAAATCTCCATGATTGTTCATTCAACATATCCAGGCATATCCGGATATCTCATCTCGCATCCATATGCGAATTTCTCACAATTGATCCGTGCTGGAGAACAAGTCGAAGCAGGAATCCGTGCCGGGACAATCTCCCCATGGCCTCATCAAGCCACTCCAATCAAAAGGAACAGAGTGGAAGGAAGACCTATTGGGCACAGGAATGGAAACCGCAGTGGTTCTCCTCCCCGCCCAACAGAGGTAAACAACATCAACACCACTGCTCAAGGAAATCAACATGCTCCCCCACAGGGACGTCAACAGTATCAGCAGAATCCAGTTCAGCATCAACCTCAGCGGTATCAGCCACAACCGAATCATCAGCCACAACCACCTCGACAATAGCAGTAGTTCAGAGGAAACGGTCAATACTTATATCAAAATAGGCAAAACTACAGGGAGTCCAGGAAATTTACTCCCCTCTCTCAACCACTCAGTCAAGTCATGGCTACTCTGGTGCAGAAGCAATTATTTACTCTAATGGCACCTAGGCCTCCTCCTCATCCTCTGCCACTGAATTACCGAGAAAATGAGTATTGTGCCTACCATCAAGGGCATGGCCACGCCACTAATCGATGCTTCACTTTGAAGAACGCCATACAAGATCTGATTGATGACCGCAAGATTGTCATCTCAGTCCCTGGAACTCCTACAGCAGCTTCCACCAACATTCTTCAGAATCCTCTGCCTCAACATCAGACGGACCCCAGTTCATCTCGAGGTTCCACCGTCAACAGTATAGAAGAAGAAGAACGCCTCGATCACTTCTTCTCCCCCATCCAATCCATTCATGCCTACACCTATGGGCCGATAAGTCCTCCTCCGATCATGCAAGGGGCAAATCCCTTTCCTCCTCCAGTCCTCGAGCCAGTAGTACTCGAAGGAGCACTTCCATACGATGTGCCAGCTGTGCAAGGGGCATCTTACGGCCCCCCATATTGGGAACCAGTCATCCTAGAAGGAGCACAATCATACATCGAGCCCACATACAAACCTGTCATCTTGCAAGGGGCAACCCCAATTCAAGAACAATCCAATCCACGAGGGAAGGATTATACTCATCAGCAGCAAGAGCCCATTGTCTTGGAAGGAGCTCCTCCAGTTAAGCCAGTCATATTGCAAGGGGCAAATCCCGGAGGCGTGTCAATCACACTACGACAGCTGGGACGAACAGAGAAACCTCCTGCCATATCAAGAGGACCAGTATTCATTCCATGGGAGCATCCTGCTCCAGGAACAGTCAAGCCAGGACCACGACCGTATGTGGTCTATGAAGACAAGCATCGATATTACCCCTTCAGCAGGCAACAATGTAGTTCTTAAGACAAAAGCTCCATACGAGGAAGATCTGGTACCCACACCAGCACCGTTGCAAGAACCGGTGGTCCTAGAAGGTAAAAGGGAGGAAAACTACAACGAGGTCCCATGGCACTATCCAGAATGTGCGGAAGTGGGAAACATGAATCCCAATGGGCGTTGCATCCGAAGAGATAATCAGAACAGAGGAGATCCCAAAGGCGCTCTTTCAGGTCTCGGTAACAAAAATGAAGCCGCATACGATGTGGCGACTCAGCTCAAGTTAATCCCTGCACAAATCTCAGTATGGGAATTACTCTGTACATCTCGCATACACCGAGAAATGTTTGCCAAGACCTTGAATGATGCTCACATCTCCTCTGATACGGCACCAGAAATGATAGCTTTGATGATTGGGCAACTCCTGGCTCCGCGCTGCCATCACCTTCACAGATAATGAGTTGCCACCAGAAGGACGAGATCATGGGCGATCTCTCAACATAGCCTTACGATACAAAGACCTCTGTGTCCCACTAGTCCTTATCGATAATGGCTCAAGCTTAAACGTCTGCCCACTTAAGACTGGGGAACGTCTGGGAATCAGTCCTTCTTCATTTCGACCCAGCACCATATGTGTCAGAGCATTCGACAACACCCACCGATCAGTGGAAGGGGAGGTCGACATAGAGGTACAGATAGGTCCGAAAATCTCTACTATCACATTCCAAATCCTGGATATATCAGCCTCTTTCAACATGTTGCTCGGACGACCTTGGCTGCACAAGGTTGGAGCTGTGCCGTCAACCCTGCATCAACGAGTGAAATACATCTGTGGAAATCAAGTGATCTCTATTCATGCAGAGAAGGAGTTCATCATTCCTTCCAATGCTGCTGCCACTGAACCAGACATCCCGGTCATCGATATCCAGCACTCTGAAGAAGACATCCCGTTTCATAGTTTCGAATTCGAGACTGTGAACTCTATCGCCAATCCAGAACCGATAAGGGTGGACCGTGTCTTTTCACCGGCAGAGCGTCTGAGTCTCAAATATCGAATGAAGAATCACTTCAAGTCCAGAAAGGTACCGCTGGTATATAACCAACGCAAATGGGGACTCGGATACAGGGCAACCTTCATGGACAAAAGGAGGAAGAAATTTCGGTGCTCACCCATTCAATTCATCAAGTCAGGAGAACCTTGCAAAGATCCAGGAGGGAATCAACCGACTGCATTACACAAAGGCCTCCCGATGAGCCTAGTTTGGGCCACGTGGCCCCCCATTCGATGGGATCAAATTCTCGAACCATCTAAGCCTCCAGAAGAAGAAGGAGATGAAGAAGGAAGTCAAATACAGTAGCTTTAGGATCAGGTTACTCTAACACCTGCTCCCAACCAGGGGCACAACCTGCCCACTTCAGCATCAATCAACCAGGGGCACAACCTGCCCACTTCAATTTCAGCCAGCCAGGGGCACAACTTGCCCATCTCTGCAGAATCAACATTAATCAGCAAGGGGCATGACTCGCCCATCTCTGCAGAATCAACATCATCAATCATCAGCCAGGGGCAGAAGCAGCCCATCCATTGGACCGAGAAAGGGAAGTGGCCAGCCCTAGCTTGGTCTGATGTCCAGATTCCAAATTTGTGTCTAGCCATAGAACCAGACGAACTGCAATGCGAGGCAAGTGATCCGGGAGGGACTGAGTACGACTCAGATCTCGAACCCGACCAGCAAGAAGTCATGGTCATTGGGCCAGGCCATGATTCTTCGCCCAAATCATCAACCCCCACCTCTTCAGGGGAGGAAGCGTGGGGTCCTGAATGGTCGTCCGTTCCCCTAACTTTTGAATCAGCCAAAGAGCCATCTGAGGGCTCCGGCTTCCAAAAAAATGCCTGTTTAAGCAGTGACCGGAACTTTGGAACAAGTTGGGTTCAACCATGGTCTGCAATGCCCTGCTTGTTCAAAGTCCCGTGAATTTCAAAAAACCAAAAAAATAAAAAACTTTCAAAAGCCAAAAACATCTAGCATTTCCATTTTAGAAAAATCTCAAAAACCAAAAGACATTTCTTTTCCTGCATTCAATAGTGTGCCAAGTTCGTCTAAAGAGTCGCATGAGTTTGAAGTCGAATCATATGATTCTGACATCGAATTAGACTTCGAGCTCATGGGTCTGGACGAAGCTCGGGATGAGGAAGATGATGATCCGGCTCCCGAATTAGAGGATCTCCTCAAAAAGTTCGAATCTAAAGCCAATGTTGTAGCTGATGATTTTGAGATTGTAAACTTGGGGACACCTGAGATCCCTAGGGAAGTACGCATCGGAAAATCGTTGCCACCTGAGATGAAACAGAAAATGATAGAGTTCCTAGCTCCAAGATTGTCCAACTTCGCGTTCTCATATGAAGACATGCTGGGGCTCGATGAAGAGCTCGTTGTACACCATCTGCCAACCAAGGTAGATATGAAGCCAGTGAAGCAGAAACTTCGAAGAATGAAGCCAGAATGGGCTCTGAAAGTCCGAGATGAAGTTATCAAGCAATACAATGCGGGATTCTTGGTAGTCTCCAACTACCCTGAATGGCTCGCCAACATCGTACCAGTACCAAAGAAGGACGGTAAGGTTCGAATGTGCATCGACTTCCGAGATCTCAACAAAGCCAGTCCTAAAGATGACTTCCCTTTGCCACATATCGACACTCTAGTCGACAACACTGCTGGATACAAGATCTTCTCATTCATGGACGGGTTCTCAGGTTACAATCAGATCAAGATGGCCGTCGAAGATCGTGAGAAGACATCGTTCATCACTCCCTGGGGAACCTTCTGTTACAGGGTGATGCCGTTCGGTCTGAAGAACGCAGGAGCAACATATCAACGAGCAATGACAGCATTATTCCATGACATGATGAACAAAGAGCTTGAAGTATATGTGGACGATATGATCGTCAAATCTCGCACAATCGAAGGACACTTTGAAGATCTGAAGAAGTTATTCAACAGATTAGAAAAGTACAAGCTCCGCCTCAACCCACAGAAATGTGTCTTCGGTGCAATGGGAGGCAAACTCCTCGACTTTATGGTGAGCGAGGACGGCATCAGGTTCGACGAGACCAAAACCAGAGCGATCATCGAGATGCCCCCTCCTAGAACAGAGAAAGAAATTCGTGGCTTCCTCGGCAGAATTCAATACATCAGTCGCTTCATCGCACAGCTCACACCTATTTGTGAACCCATTTTCAAGCTCCTCCGGAAGAATGTTCCAAAAGAATGGAATGATGATTGCCAAGTTGCCTTCGATCGCATCAAGAGATATCTCATGAATCCTCCAGTCCTAGTGCCGCCCGCCCCCGGACGACCAATATTGTTATACATCTCGGTAGTAGCAGAAGCCATTGGCTGTGTCCTCGGCCAGCACGACGAGACCGGGAAGAAGGAACAAGCAATATACTATTTGAGTCGAAAGTTCACCGATTATGAGACCAGGTATTCCCCGATCGAGAAGACTTGCCTCGCCCTAGTCTGGGCAACTCAGCGACTCCGTCAATACATGATTGCATTCCCTATTCTCCTCCTCGCTCACATGGATCAGCTCAAGTACCTGTTCGAGAAGTCGGCGCTCACTGGAAGGATAGCTAAATGACAGCTACTCCTGTCTGAGTTCGACATTACCTATGTCACTCAGAAGGCAATCAAGGGACAGGCCCTCGCCGATCATCTTGCCGCCCACTCCCTCCTGGATTATCAACCGCTCAAGACATTCTTCCCTGATGAAGATCTCTTGCTTATTGAAGAAGAAGAAAAGAAGAAAGGTGAGTGGACGTTATTCTTCGACGGCGCAGCAAATTCTAAAGGGAGTGGTATTGGAGCAATCCTCTACTCTCCAGATGACGTCCCTATTCCCATCTCAAGGCGCATAGCATTCGAGTGCACCAACAACATGGCAGAGTATGAAGCATGCATCGCTGGCTTAAGGGAAGCCATAATCTTGGGCGTCAAGAAGCTACGAGTGTTCGGAGACTCACAGCTTATCATCAATCAGACCAATGGCGAATGGAAGACCAAGGACGAGAAGTTGATACCATATCATGTGTATCTTGACAATCTGATTGAAGAATTCAAGGAAATCACCTTCTCATACATGCCCAGAGCCAGAAACCAGTTTGCCGATGCTCTCGCCACACTTGCATCAATGCTCGAAATCCCGAAAGGAGCTTCAGAATGGGAGCTCACAGTCGAAATTCAAGAAGAACCTGCTTTTTGCCTGCAAATAGAAGAAGCCGAAGCTGTCCCTGACAAACCCTGGTATGCCGACATCAAGCAATATCTCGAAACCCAGGAATATCCAGAGTCAGCAACAGCAACAAACCATTCAGCGTTTGGCCGGCCAATTCACCACCAGTGGAGAAATTCTTTACAAGCGATCCTATAATCACATCCTCCTTCGATGCGTCGATGAAACAGAAGCTGCAAAGATCATGGGAGAAATACACGAAGGAATCTGTGGCCCACACATGAATGGGCACATGATGGCAAAGAAGATTCTACGACTTGGCTACTATTGGCTCACCATGGAGACAGACTGCTGTCAGCACGTCAGAAAATGTTTCAAGTGTCAGGAGCATGCGAATCAAATCCATGCCCCGTCATCAGAGTTATACAACCTGACCACACCCTGGCCCTTCTCCATGTGGGGACTCGACATCATCAGCAAGATCAATCCCAAAGCATCAAATGGTCACGAGTACATACTTGTGGCAGTCGACTACTTCACCAAGTGGGTAGAGGCAGCCTCCTACACCACGATTGCAGCATCTCAGGTGATCAAATTCATGAAGAACAACATCATATGCCAGTATGGAATCCCTAATGCTATCATCACAGATAATGGGACCCCGTTCGTCAACAAGAAGATGGATGACTTCCTCAGCAAATTCAAGATCCAACGTCATCGATCATGCCCCTACCGTCCTCAGATGAATGGTGGGGTAGAAGCCGCAAACAAGACAATCGTCAGGATACTCGAGAAGATGGTCGTGACATATTGAGATTGGTCAGATATGCTCCCATATGCACTTTGGGCCTATCGAACGTCTGTACGGTCTGCTACGGGCGTTACTCCTTTCGAGCTTTCCTATGGAATGGAGGTAGTTTTTCCAGTCGAGGTGGAAATACCATCACTACGAGTATTACTAGAAAGCGGAATCGAAGAAGGAGAATGGCAACGGGCTAGGTTCGATCAGTTGCAGCTAGTAGATGAAAAGCGCATGCGTGCACTAAGTCATTCACAATGCTACCAGAAAAGGATCGCTCGGGCTTACAACAAGAGAGTCCGAAAAAGAAGTTTCAAGGTAGGCGACATGGTCATGAAGAAGATTCTACCGTCGCACCTTCCGGATCCCAGAGGAAAGTTCAAACCCTCGTGGGACGGGCCACTGATCATCAGAGAAGTACTTCCCGGAGGCGCCCTCAGACTCACCAGCATGAGAGGGGTGGATCTTCCTGAGCCAACCAACGCCGACAACGTGAAGACCTTTCACTGGGTAAGTCATTCTGACCTTATCAAGAGTTACTTTAATAGAGCTGAAGTCAAAAGGTCGAAGCTAAGACCTCTGAGAAATCATTTCCGTCCACCAACAAGTTTTCCAAATAAGGGGATTCAAAAAGAGAAAAATACAAAAAAGGGATTCAAAAGGAAAAGACAAAAAAAAAAGAGAAAAAGAATACAAAAGAAAAAAAAAGAAGAAAAAAAAGAAGAAAGAAAAAGGGAAGCCAAAGCAAGGCACCCAAGAAAAAAAATCAGTCCAAGAAGAAACACAGTCATCCATCCATTCATCTCAGAGGGGTCTTTAGCAAAGACCGACAGCTCTATCATCGTAACTTAGGATAAGGGCTAAAAGATTGCCATCGGCCGGCAACGACGGATTCCCGACCTCTAGCCGCCGCAGTTATCCAAGGATTCAGAAAAAGAAAAAGAAAAAAGAGAAAAAAAAGAAAATGTGTGCCTAAACAAAGAGGGCGGAGTGAAAACCCGAAAGGGCGCTCCGAGTAAAAACAGTGGGCATACAGCGGAATTGGTGAAAACCCGAAAGGGCACTAAGGGTAAAAACAGCATAGCTGCCAAGGGGCAGGCAAGACCAAATACCCGGGACGTGGTGAAAACCCGAAAGGGCGCCACGGGCAAAAATGACGGGAAAAAGCCGGCTGTGGTGAAAACTCGAAAGAACACTGTAGGCAAAAATGGCTCAAATGAAAAAAAGAAAAAATAAAAGTGCAGGTACCAAGAAATCAGACAATCCAGATGTGTTTAAGCAATCACAGTTCAAGAACAAAAAGAAGTACAGTCAGGAACAAAGAGCTCTACAAACTCTGACAATCTCAAGAGGCAATAGTTTCCGTTGCCTACACCTCTAGGGAACCAAAGGATCACGCAAGTTAATCTCAAGACATCGGTCAAAGCATTGGCCGAGCCCCAGTTCTGATTCCTATATCTCGACACAAAATCCAGACACACTCACAAGACAACTCTTGGCACAGTAGATTTTCAAACAGTTTTCTTTTCAATTAAATGCATCATATTTCTTTTACACATATCATATCATCTTTTTCAAAAAAAATACAAAAAAAATTCATCATCATCAATCATATATGCAAAAAGGAATGTGCAGGTAGCCAACACAGTCAATCTCTACCCTCCTCCTCGGCCACATCAGGTAAGTCCTCTGACTCATAAAAAGATAGTCTCGCTCTCAACCTGCTCACCTCCATACGCAGGTAATGCGCCTCATCGCGCTCAAGGGTACGGATCGCTGTCTCCTCATCAGACAATCTCTGATCGGCAGCCAATCTCCTCGACATCATCTCACAATGATAACGAAGTGCAGAGATCTCAGACAGCAAATGGCCATGAGTGGCCAAAAGGAAGCAAGGATCAATGAAAGGGCGCTCCTCAAAAGGTTCATATGAACCAGATGAAGAGCCAGCATCTCCAAGGATATCCTGCTCATCCTCATCAGCAATCTGGTGCCAGCAAGGGATACGTCGATACAAAGACTGCTCAGCAACCCTAGTACTGATATGGGGCGGTCGCCATCGAAAAAGTCCGCAGCTCAAAACCCAGCAAATCAGCAGTCAAGTAACTCGCCCAAGAACAATCAATCCGGGTCCTAAAGTCAGAGGATCTGGATGGAAGTGCTCGATGCCCGATACCCGTGAAAGCGAAAAGAGGAACATCCTGCTCATATCCAAACTGCCGCAGGAACCGAATGGGATGATAAGAGAAGTAGGATCGAAAGCCTACCAACATCAGAG
Organism: Liriodendron chinense; assembly: GCA_003013855.2. Lineage (NCBI taxonomy): Eukaryota > Viridiplantae > Streptophyta > Magnoliopsida > Magnoliales > Magnoliaceae > Liriodendron > Liriodendron chinense. Next base: position 291,793 of record ML058482.1, read on the forward strand.
GAAGGCAGTGTGTGTCGCAAAGCACTGGAGGAAGTAAAAGCCAAGATGACTCCCAACGAACGTTCCAGTCACGAAGATCAGCGAACATCCTGCGATACAAGGTCTCACTCATCATAGCTGTATGAGGGAGGAACTCCATGATATAACGCATAATGTCAGAGCTAGGAATGCCAGAAAGGGGTACAGGAACGGTCAAAGAAAGACGCTCCCACAGCCAGACCTGATCACAGAAAGGAAAAGAAGTTCAGCTAAAGCAAAGCAATTCCCAACAAAGCAAGAAGGAAAAAAAGGTGTAGAAAGGATACCTGCAGAAAGGCACAACAGCCTCGAAGGACACGAGTGCGGCCCAGGGCGCAGTCGGTCAGCCTATTAAACAGCTCGGCCAAGATAAGAGAAATGATCCCCTGCCGTCAGATAGCTCGGCTCATCACCTCAAAAAGCAGAGGAGTCTGGGACCTGCGCCATCCCGAGAACAGCACCTCAGCTATCAAGCAGAACATCAGTGCGTTCCGAGCAAAGGTAGAACCGGCCACACTCCAAGGACCCAAAAAAAGATCATATAGTAAGTCCAGAGAGAACACTACAACATCCTGGCCGGCAGCTGCAGGATGAACAAGATAAGGGATCCCGAACCAGTTCTGCGGTGTGGCAGTCTTCGGCGATGTTTTCGGCGAGAAATACTGAGTATAATCCCAAGGAAGGCCTTGTCAACCGTGCAAGCTCCTCCAAAGAGGGTCCCATCTCCATATCGTTGAACGCAAACAAGTTCAACGAAGGGACCCAATCAATTAATGCAGCTCTGAGCATCCTCCAATCAATATCAACTCTAGCCATATGAACCAGACTGCCAAAGCCATAGGACTCTAACTCCCGAATCTCATAAGCTGACAAGCTGTTAAGCCAAGCAAGCAGTCGTGGCGAGCAAGAAGGACGAGGAAGCAGCTGACAAGTCCTCACTGGTACCCCCTCCAGCACAAAAGGCCCAGAAATCAATGACAACTCATCAAGGATCGGAAGGTCAACGGGCGAAGGAGAAGGAAAAGCTGGAACCTCCGCAGACTCGACAGCCCCTGACCTACCCTCAGTAACGGCTATGTCTGATATAGTCGCATCACTATCTGAAACTGTCATAACCTCTGCCGCATGAGAAGACTCGCCCACCTCATGAACAGAGTGCGCAAAAGACCGACGATCAGCAGAAGGACGATACTCCCCACCAAAAGGGCTACCAGTAAAGATCACACTACACGTCGTGGCATCCTGGCTAATCTGACCGTCAAAGAAAGCATTTGAACCATCCAAAAGGGTCCCGGCTACCCCGATCGAAGAATCAACGGCCAGATCCGGACCTGCGGCCCTCTCTAGTACGAAATCATGAATCCAATCATCATCCTGGCCGATCAAAGGGATCATCGAAGCATCTACACCGTCCATCATGAGGGGAGTATCATCAATGATCACATCAAGGCCACCCAAGCAAGTATGCCGCACATCTCGGCCCTCATCAAGAGCATCCAAGCCGTCAAAGATATCATCTGAACCATCCATACCATCCAGACATGAGAGCAGCCCATCTATGTCCATCATGGTCCCATCACCACCATCAATCACATCATCCATGGGGCCCACATTCAAGGGATGCATAGCCTCACCTATGTCCCATCCCATCATCCTATCCATACCATTCATTCCTCCCATAATGAAGGTCCCATTCAAATCAGAAATTTCAGCCATCCCACCATTAATGGGGCCATTCAAGGCTCCACCAACCACCATCCCTAGCCCCTCATCAATGCCCCCATTCAATGCCCTATCTCCACCATCCATTAAAGAGATCCCTCCATCATCAAAGCCTTCAACTCTTTTTGAAGTGTGGGACCCGCCATAGACAGTCCCCACAGCCCCTAAACCTCCACCGTCCATTGCTTGAGAAAAGATAAACCAAGAAGAGGACAAAAGGAGAAGGGAAGATGAGACAAGAAGAATATTCATGGATGGAATCAAACTCGCCAGTGCAAAGCAGGTGGAGACAGGGACAGTGGACAGAGAAGAATGTCCGAGCACGAGCCAGCCCAGGCCGCTCAAGAGACGAGCCCTGGGCGGCCTGCTCTGGGCCGCCCGTACGGACGCGGTTCCTCTCTCTCCGCGGGATTGGCTCCAGGATTCTTAGTAGGTGAGGCTGACAGTCCACGTCAGCAGATGGCGCTCCATGGGCCGCCCAAGGCTCCGGTCCACTCCAGATTTCGACTGAGGTTGATCAAGATCATATAGAAGGTGCCCCACCGGTCCAAATATGAAGTAATGCGGCCTAAACATGGCTGATCAAGTCAAAGAGAAGGAAAGGTGATCAAGTGGGGGCCACAAGCAATCCAAGTCATTCAAAGACTAGATCACCATGATCTAAACCATTAAAGAACCTGCATGAGCCATCAAACAACAAGATCAAAGGGCTGATCATCAAAAGAAGGACCAGAATCCAAGATCTAATCATCAAGTGGGCCCACAAAGCCAAGTCAAACGATCTGAGACATTCAAGCCATCATCTGCACCATGAGAAACCTTCTTAGCCCCACAAATCATCAAAAGAGGTGCCCCAAAGTAAAGCCAAGGTTTCAAGTGGGCCCACAGGGACAAATCTAGCAATCTGAACCATTCAAGGGCTAAATCATCAGGATCCAAACCATTGGAAAGCTTACCCAAGTCATGGAGCAATAAGATCAAAGGTTCAATCATCAAAAGAAGGGTCAGAATCCAAGATCTAATCATCAAGTGGGCCCACAAGGCCTAATCAAGCAATCTGAACCGTTCAAGTCATCATCCATGCAGTTAAGAAGTCTCATCTTCCACAAATCATTAATGGAACAAGTCAAAGGTCAAAACATCCAGATATCATCAAAGAATTTGAGACAAGTCAAAGATTGTATATTCATTCAAAAGAGCTTGATATAAAAGAAGACAAAAGCAAAAGTACAAGGCCATCCAAAGCAGAATACCCAAGCAAGCTACAAGTCGCCAACATAGTCATCATCATCCCTCCTCTCGTCCCGCTCCCGACGATAAAGATCCATCAAAGGAGCAGTCACCGATCCTCCAACCTACCTGCGACGACCCCCTGGAACATAAAGCGAAGGAAGCAGAAGCCCCTGGCCGAACAGCAAATACCATTCATCATAGTCACGATCCGGGATCGTGAAACGAAATCCGGGCTGGCCCACGAGAGCCTCAACTCTCTCATCAACTGGTATCCGAACAGCTGGGGGAGGTGCAGAACAAGGGACCCGAGCCACCCCAGTAACTTGCCGAAGCAACCTCTCCCCCAGATACCACTGAAAAGATTCAGCATCGGAAAGCATAATATGGAGACATGAAGCATCGTATGCCTCCACACGCTCGGGGGTATAATAGAGAGGGAAACTGGCATACGGCATCCGAGCGAGCTGCAGCAAATGAGGTCACCACGATCAGTTACAGTACAGCACGAGGGCAAAGAAAAGCAAGATACTTACGTCCTCAACGGTCAACCCGTCTATGTCAGCGCGCCAATTGTCACCAGAAACTCGGGCGTTCCGCTGACGATTTTGTTGGTGCCAGTACATGTGGCTATACAGAGAGGGTTCAACATCGTCTCGCATCCTCGGCGCGAGATGGGGAAAATGGTCATAAAAGCAGGTCTGGGCAAAAGACACACCTATTGATCAGAGAAAGAAAGAAGGCGAAAGCCCTTCAAGAAAGGTGAAAGAAGAGATACCTCAACGACAGGCCAGAAGCCTGTGAAGGACCGGCTATGCCGACAAGTCTTGTCCAGACCTTGAAAGATATGAGTTAAGATAGCCCCATTCCAGTTATAGGGATGATGAAGATCCTCGACTAAACGAAGGAATTTAGGATCAACCCTCTCATTCACATGGCAGAAGAGGAAGGACCCGAAGGCAAAAGTGATCATGGCTCGTGCTTTATGGAGGGCCTCTCGCTCAGTGGTAGGGATGACGGAGGCAAAAGTGTTGTAGAACCATCGCATCTTTACTTGATGGCCTTGAAATTCACCCTCAGGTGGGACATCATCAACAAGCCGTAGCCAGTCAGTGGGAGTGAGGGGAGCCAGAGAGCTGACTTGAGGAACAACTGTTCCATGAAAAGGAAAGCCTACTTGCATATAAATGTCCAAGGGGGTTATTCCCCATTCACCACAAGGGAGTTGGAAGGTGTGGGTCTCGTCCCGCCACCTCTCGCAAAGGGCCGTGAGCATCATGCGGTTAGTATCGTTATTACGGAAACGTAAGGTGAGGAGGCCAGCAAAGGGAGTACCATCCAGTACTCGTTCTAGCAAGGGCTGTGGATCCTTCACCCAGTTGTCCCAGCGATCCCTGGTACCTCGACCCTTGACAGCAGGAAGAGGTTGATGCTCCATAGCTAAGGAACACATGTGGTCCCCTCGACGGACGATGAAGGCAGGATCATCTTCATCAATCACTCGGTGACCTCTGGTACCATCCGCCATTGAATCCTACAAGCTTGGCAAGGTAAGTCCCTATCCCTTTACCCGTTACAATCCAAATTATCATCCAAGAAACCCATGGGATTGGACTCACATTCAAATGCAAAATCTAAAGTCCAACTCCATGTGTCACTTAGGATATGTGTTGGGCCCATTGGAAAAAGTAAGGCCCACCTTAAAGAAGGTGGCATGGCATGCCTTAGGCAAGAAAAGTCTATCATCCAAGGACACATTTTGGACAACAAATGCACTCAAGTGCCATGAGATCAACAAAGGATGAGAATCCTACTTCACATGAGAAATCCCTTTTCAAAGTCTATATGTGGCCAAGGAATTGGTTTACTTTTATGCCAAGGCCATGATTCTCATTTAAGGTGTTTCCACCTTTTTACACGTGTACATAGACAGGTGGAGAATAGGATGGAAGTGGGCCCCCAAGAGCAACCCAAATGACTCATCTCAATGGATTGGAGAGAGCACATAGCCCACTTTGAAGAACATGAGGACCCATTCATGGGTTAACCATGGGCAACCTTATGTGCCTCATCTTGATGAAAGTTTTGACCATGAGAATACAACAAGGAGGTCTACCCACAAACATATGGATCAAAGAGGCCAATGGTAAGAATTTTGATGCACGTAGCCCACATGAAGAACCAAGTTGAAAATGCCCATGAAAGGGTAAGTTAGGGCAGCTAATGTGCACCAATTTCTTTACTAAAAAGGGAGACCATTTGAGCACAAGGGCATGGCTTGATGAGTCACCCAACCATCATGAAAATGGATAAGAATGGTACACATAGCCCACTTGAAGATCAAAATCCAAAATGTCCCAAAGCATGGGACAAAAATGGGCAACTTATGGGTATCATTCTTTCTCACAAATTGAAGAAGAAATCACTCATACTTGAGAATGATGGTGGATGACCCACCAAGCCCCCAAAGAAAAGATCAAGGAGCCATGGTTGTATGAATAGCTCGCTTGAGGATCATCCATTTGAGGTTGATAACATTAAAGGGAAATTCTTGAGAACCACATTCCTACCACAAGGAAAAACCATTTGAACTTAGTGAGATTGTTGGAACAACTCACTCATGGGACTTGTAGATGATCAAGTAACTCAAGTCCTCCATCCATCAAAAGAGAAAAAGCATGAAAGAAAAATTCTACATGAACAAAGTGTAGTGGGGCACACATGGTTCAAAGAAGTGCACAAGTTTCAATGAAGGCCCAAAAGCCCATCCATATGAAGAAATTCTAAGGAACCCACCACACTTTGTACAAGGATGTACATCATAATCAAGAGATGGTGGAAGACTTGGGTCATTTGTCCATAAAGGCCCAACTAGGAAATCTAGCCCACTTGAGATCCAAAATGAAGAATGGGCTAGTCATCTTGGTCCATACATGTGTAAAAAAAAAGATGGGGTCACCTAAAGTGAGCCCCATGAGCCCAAAACTTGAGATGAGCCCCACCATTCCCATGGGCCCAAACCTTGGAAAAAAATGGAAAAGAAAGGAAGAGTTCCAAAGGAAATGACAAGAAAGAGAAAGCATGAGGGAGCCCAAAATGAAGCATTAGGCCCATCAAATACACCAAGGGCCATGACTTCACTTTGAGCCCATTTGATACATATGAAGAGAGGCCCAACTCCCATGAAAAAGATAGAGTATTTTGCCATGCACACTTGATGACATGGTAAAATCACCCTTTACATGCACATGAAGGGAGTGTGAAAAGAAGAAAGAAAAATGAAGTGGAGAGCTTGCAATGTCCTTCTCCATACACCACCTTTGAAAAAGACTTGAGATCTAGAGAAAGGTCAAGAATGCTTGGGCCCACCTTCACACCTCTTGGAATAACTACATGGAAAAAGAAAAGAGTCATAAGAAGAGACAATGAAGAAGGAAAAGGACAAGAAAGAGAAAGGGAGTGGTTCATACCTTTACCACTCACCAAAGAGGGACCACCTTGCTGTCCCAAAATGTCTCTAAGGGCCACCACTTGAGAGAAGCAAAGGACCACCAAAGAAGAAGAGAGAAAACTTGAAAAAAGAAAGAGTATGAGAGAGAAAAGAGAGAAATTGCACGATGGAGGGGGCAAGGGTGCCCCATGTTATATAGAAAAGGGGAGGGCACCCTTTTACCCAGCCCACTGAAGAGACCAGGGGTCAGAGACCGTCCGGGCGGCCCATAGGAGGCTGTCCTAGCCCCTACCTATATGAAACGACCTCTCTCCCCCTCTCCTTGGGAAGAACTCCTCCTTGGGAAGGGTGGTTGCAAGTGAATCTTGTACCTCCATGTAAGAATGAAGTGATGGAAGAGAATGGTGAGAAAAAGGAAGAGATCTCACCAAATCTCACCATGAGAGAAATTGGTGAGAAATTGGCTTGATGATGTGGAAAAGTTCCATGGGATTTTCAAGGAAAAGAAAGAAAAAGATTGACTTGGTCAAACAGTGATCTCAACCATCCAGGGGTATTACCTGATGATCCGAACCATTCCAAGAAGAATTCCCGTAGTCTCCAACCTGGATTGCTGCCCTTTTGAACAGTTTTGGGTCCGAAGACCTTAAACTACGTCGGGATCAATATCCCGAGGGATTTTCAATAAAAGCCGGTATCGGTCTTGATCAAGATCCGCTGACACCGGACATTTTCCAAAAAAAAAAAAAAAAATGTATTGCCCTATTCTGTACATATTTTTGGTCCGAAGACCTTAAACTACGTCGGGATCAAGATCCCGAGGGACTTTTTAATAAAAACCGGTAGCAGTCTGGATTGTCAAAACAAGATCCGCTGATACCGAAAACAAAAAATAGGTTTTCCCTGGCGTGTACAGTTTTTTGTCCGAAGACCTTAAACTACGTCGGGATCAAGATCCCGAGGGATTTTTAATAAAAACCAGCATCGATCCCAGCCGTTCAGGCCAAGATCTGATAATCTGGATCATTTCGAAAACGAAAAAAAAAGAAAAAAAAATGTGTTTGCCCCCTTTTGTACATTTTCTGGTCCGAAGACCTTAAACTACGTCGGGAACAAAATCCCGAGAGATTTCCAATAAAAACCAGTGTCAATTTTGACCGTTCAAAATTGAGATTTTATGACCTGGAACAGTTTTCGAAAAATCACAAAAAAGAATGTACTTTCAGCATGTACATAAAGTTTTTTTTTAGGGTCCGAAGACCTTAAACTACACTGGGATTAATTTCTCGGGGTACCTTTTCTTACTTTCAACCAAAAATCGGCATCAGCCTTGATCAAGGTTCGATAACCCGGATCATTTCAAAAATACCAAAAATATTTTAAAGCTCTCCACAAAAACCAGCATCAATCTCGATCATTCGAGCTGAAATCTTGAACTTTTTCCAAAAAAAACACAAAAAAAAAAAATGATTCACAAAAAATTTCAACTGCACAAATTCATCTCCAATGGTTCGAAGACCTAAAACTACACTGGGATTAACTTCTCGGGGGCTTTCTTTCCTAACCTGTTCCAGGCATGGCTGACACTTGATCGTACGGGTGTCTGGAATCTGTTAAACAGGTAAGGGTTGAGGCGGGCAGAACTCCGCAATCCTGTTCGTGTTGAACGCACCGTGATAGACAACCTTGATTTGGAAGTCGCTGTAGAATCTGACGGATGTTCCCTGTTCCTAAAACTCATGAAGGAGATTAAGGCTGTTGGGAGGTGGAGCGCACCCTCACGGAATTGTGAGCAACGTAAGGCCCCAAACTGGATTGACTAAGGGAAATGTGAGGATGTGGCTCATTTTGTGACCGAAGGAGTCCGTTGGACGATACGTGGTCTATGTGCATTGCACATGAGGAACAGGCAACTTTGTGGGTGTGTTGACTGAAAACCCTTAAAATCTCCTCATCCGAAGATGTAAAACTACGGCACTTAACTGTGTGAGACTCATCTTGCTCGCTGACGTAAAATGGATCGGGTGCCTTACCAGCAGTAGAAGCTGGAAGTGGATGAAAATTCCATACTTTTCCTACATTTCAGAAAAATCACAAAATACAAAAATATTGTAAAATCACCTCTTCAAAAATCACAAAAATATTTCCCTTACTTTCAAACAAAATGTTATAAAAAATCATAAAAATATTTCTCTTGCTTTCAAAGAAAATGCTTCGAAAATCACAAAAAAATATTTCTATCAAATACTTGCAAAAATCACAAAAAATATTTTCATTGCTTTCAATCAAAATATTGTCAAAAATCAAAAAAATATTTCCCTTGCTTTCAATCAAAATATTGTCAAAAATCACAAAAATATTTCCCTTGCTTTCAACAAAATATTGTAAAAAATCACAAAAAATATTTCCCTTGCTTTCAATCAAAATATTGTCAAAAAAATCACAAAAAATATTTCCCTTGCTTTCAATCAAAATATTGTCAAAAAAATCACAAAAAACATTTCCCTTGCTTTCAATCAAAATATTGTCAAAAATCACAAAAAATATTTCCCTTGCTTTCAAATCAAATATTTTCAAAAATCACAAAAAATATTTCCTTGGTTTTCAATAACCGATCTCTACCTTGACTACTCAGGTAAAAGATCCAGACCCAAATACTTACAAAAATCACAAAAATTGTCACTGTCCCCCAGCACTACACTTCAGGAGTCTTGAACTCCACTCTCTTCATAATTTGGGATGACGGATCCGATCACCCGCAAATTGGGATCTTGACCAAAACGGGCAACCAAACACCATCTCAATCACACGTATGCCCAGAAGAACATCTTGAAGTCGGATAGCATACTCGTACATTCTCATTCGCAAAGAAACAGCATCTTGGGACGATGGACCTGATCGACCACGGGTCGGGATCTTGACCAACCCACTGACCACACATTCGCATAAAAAAGAAAAATCCCAGGAAAGCACAATCCTGGAAGCAATAAGCTCAAAATTCTCGACATCTCCAGCAAAAGCAAAATCATCAAACTAAAAGAGAATGAGCCAAGCTATGCATTCATCATGCATCTCCATGCATCAGCATCCATCGCATCAATCATCATGTTTACCTGCTTTCAAAATAAAAGTCGGTTAACCAAAGACCCCACAAGCATTCCTAGTGGAGGCACGTGCAGACCCGATTTCCATTTCAAAAGACAAAAAAATATTCCCATTTGCAAATAAAAACCCCACGGAGTATCACTCCCCAGAGTGGGTATCTTTTCAAAAAACCAAAAAATATTTTCTCAGTAGAGCGTTCTGCCTCCAACACGCCGGGAGATCTTCCATATCTCTGGGTAGGAGCCAACGCAAAAATCAAATAAGATCCGATGTCTCGCAGTTTCCCCGGAAATCATCGGATCCAATGCACTCAAAGTACGGTCGAACTGAACTCCAGTGTCAGTGCGGTCGTACCGCATGCCAAGATACGAAAAGATGAAAAGCCAAAAGGCTCGGTCACAGAAACCATTTGAACAGGTGGAAACGATGAATTGTAACCCAAGTATCAAAATCAGCAGATTGGGTGGAAAGAGTTCACCCGCACATACCTAGGCGTGGATGCCTGAAGTACCTTGACTGAGTCCAAGTCGGCGTAGTAGAATCCCGTAAGACTATCGGACGCAGGGCGTCTAACCACTTTGACAGTCAAGCGAAACAAGTACTCCTGGAGTGATCTGGGAAAACATCAACCATCACACAATCAGTCTCAGGGTCAGCAACCTCGTAAGACTACGGACGCAGAGGCTCTGCTGTACCTTTCCGATGTTAGTACCGATCGGGAATGGAAGGGTTGCGATTGGGCACCCAGATTGCAGCAAACTGCAGGGACAATCGCAACGTTTTCTCCAAACTCCCGCGGTATGTGCGAGTTATCAATTTCTAGACAATCAACTGACTCAGATACAAATGATAACAAAGATTCCAGACCACAATCGAGGAAAGAATAAATTGCAAACCGAGCATCGAAACCAGTAGATCGGGTGGAAAGAGCCCACCCGCACATACCTAGGCGTGGATGCCTGAAGTACCTTGACTGAGTCCAAGTCGGCGTAGTAGAATCCCGTAAGACTATCGGACGCAGGGCGTCTAACCACTTTGACAGTCAAGCGAAACAAGTACTCCTGGAGTGATCTGGGAGAACATCGAACATACAATCAATCACAGGGTCAGTAACCTCGTAAGACTGGCGACACAGAGGCTCTGCTGTACCTTTCCGATGTTAGTACCGATCGGGAATGGAAGGGTTGCAATTGGGTACCCAGGTTGCAGCAAACTGCAGGGACAATCGCAACGTTTTCTCCAAACTCCAGCGGTATGTGCGAGTGATCGATCTCCAAACGATCAACTGACACAGATGCAAAGGCAAGCAAAGATTTCAGAACATAATCCATGAATGACCGGGTCAGAAGTGGGGTGTCCACTCGCTTTGGCATTCGGTTGCACGCAACCTCTGCCAAAGAGGGGCATTTGTAGACACCCCACCTTCGACTACACTGTTGGTAGAGATAGCTGGATGAATGGAGGACCATACCTCAAATCCCAAGTCCAAACTCAGCCAAACTCACCCTTGTAAGCCCCATTCTATAGCCCAGTTCAAGCCTGAACCCAGTCAACCCAGTCCTAAACATCAGCCTGAAAAACCCCCCATAAGAAAAGCCAGTAAAAAAATCCCAAAAAAGTCAAACTCACTGAGTCAACCCACTCAGTCAACCCGCTGAGTTAACCCGCTGAGTCAACTCGTCAGTCAAAACACCGAGTCAACCCGTCGAGTCAAATCACCGAGTCGACCCGCTGAGTCAACTCACTAAGTCGACCCAGCGAGTCAAACAGCAGCCCCCAGGTAACAACCGTACACCGCTGGAAACCGAGGAGCGGCCGTACGGGCGGCCCATAGCAAGCCGCCCGGAATAAATTATGAGCTCTGCCACTGCTCGCTGCTATAAATACCCCCCTCCCCTTCTCATTTTGACATCCCTTCAAGTCCATTTCAGCCCGAGAGAGCTCTGAGTCCACCTCTCCACCCTTTAGCCCATTTTTCCACCAAGGAGAGCCCGAGTGAGGAGAGCCTAGCCCTGGTCCAGCCCAGCCTGACCACTGGTCCAAGCCTCCCAAGCCATCCAAGTCTTGATCCAGCCACTTGAAGCCAACCCTTGCGACACCTCCGTCCATCCAGCTATTCTTTTTCCAAGCATCATCTCATTTGCATCTAGCATAAGTGCAACATTTACTTTTCTTCCAACCCCCCTACTTCATTGCAAGCACTTTGATTATTCAAGCACACTTGCATATGTCTTAAATTAAGCACCTGTCAGTTTGAGCGTATGCTCTGGGCTTGCCCGTTGTTGGAACCTGCCCATCAGAAACTCTTACTGTTCAGACCTGCATTTATGCTTCACCATAAAACACCTTGATCATTCAAGCACACTGCATACGTCTTACATTAAGCACCTGTCAGTTCGAGCGTACGCTCTGGGCTTGCCCGTTGTTGGAACCTACCCATCAGAAACTCTTACTGTTCAGACCCGCATTCATGCATCATGTCATCCATGCGAATATACGAGGATTAAATTAGACTTTCAAGTATTTGATCGATTCTGTGAAGTAGAGACCGTACTTCGGTACGGGCAGTGTGTGGGGTGCTTAACCGCTTCCCACCCTGTAACCGTGATCCCTTACCTTGAATCTCTGACCGCAGATCAAAAGGAGTCATTTTAGAGGAAAGGATCTTCGGATCCCTTTCTCTAATGTTTCTACGGGGTCTAGCCGACTGTAGATTCGAAGTAACTGGCTAGTGGCGACTCTGGTCTTATATAAACTCATTTAACACATCCAGCTTAACACGATAACCAAACAAAGCCCTCGAGAACGAGGCAAGCCAGTGGCACAAACGGCGATTCGCACTCACGCATCATCCTCTCCTTCTTTTCCCGAAAGGGGAAGGGGCGAGAAGATCGTCGTGTGGGAGCGCGGAAACGGCGAGGGTCCACAAAACCATAAGACTCATTTCCTATGTAACTTAAGATGAGGAGAAGGCCTCTTTCCACATATCAAAACACTTTCTAACTCCATAGACCAATAAAAAAAGAGAGAAAAAAAAAAAAAAAACTACTATTAAAAACCTAAGAATAAGATATAAGGGAAGGAAATTTGCTTTGAGAGCCGTCCATAAGTCATTGCTTCATGCAGTGTGGACACATTTCATAAATGTGGAAAGTATTTCCACGTTTTAGTGATAGGCACAAAAAAAAGTACTTTCACATCCCAATGGGTTCCACAGCCCAATGTGCAGACTTCTTGGCCTCTAACGCTATGATCATTGCCCACGGAAAAAACCATTTCCATGTCCCTGCATTTTTTTTCTTCGGAAAATGCAAACATAATATTTTCATGTTTTAGCAATGTTTTCATCCGAGATATACTGAGCGTTCTTCTGTGCTTGTGTACTCTTGTTATGCCCTAATGCTTGGCCCCATCGAACGACTTGTACTCCTATGCCAGGTTTTTCAATCATGTCATCCAGATAAGTGTGGCCGTAAGTTGATTTTGTCTGTTCACCAATCTTCGCTATAAATCAGTTGTGTCGGGGGTTCATTTTCTGATTGAAATAATCCAGCTTGTCTTAGTTGGCTAGGATGACCCTATCATCTTCCTCGAGTGGGAGAAAACTTAAAAGCAGAGTTTATACTTGAGGTAGAGCATGTCGTAGATACATTCTTAGTGTAGTTGGACAAAAAAGAAGCCCGAACAAAAGTAGTAGTCTATCAGAACTGAACCCAGTCCTATATATGTAACTGGATCCCAGGCATGTCTGGTTTAAAGAAATTTATTCCGAATATAGAGGAACTGTCGTTTGAAGTTTTGATCGCAAAAGAGTCGTAACTTTTGATTTGGGCATCATCACGAACGCTTGACCTATCGATCTTTATGTGATGGTGCATCTTAAGTCAACTAACTACTGTAGTAGTTTGCGGATATCTATTTCGAGAAAAGTTTGTCTCGATGGTCAAAATTGAGATTTTAAAAGAATTTTACTATTTTTAGTAATTTCGGTTATAGTTGTATTTTTCTAATTTTGAAGTTTTAGGATTTTCATTGTTTTAGAAATTGCTTATAATAATGATGCATGGGCATGTTCCAAGAAGATTGCATTGACACTTTTGTTTATGACAAAATTAGCCTTTTGCAAATATTTTGTCATTTTGGAGAAATTTTAATCAAGTTAGAGTTTTATTCATCTATATTAGAGAAGTAATCGTGGAATTTTAGAATTTTTATTTAATAAAATATTTTAAAAAATTAAACTTACAAACTCACCCTGTGCATTCAAGGTCTTGATTACTTAGGTAGATGGTGATCTTCTTCTTCTTCTTCTTCTTTTTTGTTAGTTCACACACCGACATTGTTAGTACACCCACTCACCCTGTTAGTCACATCACAATGTTAGCCACCCCCACTATGGGAATCGATGCCATGACATCAGTGTTGAAACGAGGCTATCTTCACTCAGTCTTCCACTTGAGAAATGGACCTGGGTGTTGATCTTCTTCTTTGTTGTTTTCACACTCCGTCTTCTTCGCTGGGTGGATTTGACGTTGAAGATATCCATTGTATTGATGTGATCAGGGAGCTGATCTTCCTAAAGATCTCGTGGTACGTTTCCCAAGCTGGGATTCATGACCGCCTCAGTTTATCAGTTGGTCTGTGGTGCTACTAAGGTTCTCCTTTGTACCCAATTTCTTCCACAGGCATTATCAAAAGTGACAGAAGAACTTTACACGTCTCAGTTAGAAGTGATATGGTCCTAAAATAATACTAATGAAGAGCATGTGGGCTGCAACAAAAAATACAAAACCCAAATGACCGATTCCTTCATTTAAGGAAATACTTCAAACTTAAGAAATAATAATAATATTGGCTTTTATTTTGTAGACAAAGGTTGCTATTATTTCATTAAAATTCCAATTTGTGTCCATTATCTACGAGTCTAGTAGACCCCACTTTTTGTACCCTTTGTCCCCTTTTCGCATTTTCATATTTTCCTGTTTCCTAATTGCAGTGATGTTGGGTTAGTGTCCGAAAGGTCATGGTCCCATTTTTTTAAATTTAATTAGCTCTGAAAATCTCTCGAAACAAATGGAAGAACCTGTGCCAATTCGCAATCATGCCAGTGGAGTAGATCGCTGATACGTTGCGAAGAGGTGGATCTGGTTGTTGGCACGTGTATCAGATTTCCGTGTCAATGGGCCAGTTTGGGGATCAACCTGCGTCGAGGTCATTTACTTCTTGGGCCTCAAATCAAAGCTCAAGCCCAAACCATGTCTTAACATCTGACACCCTCAACCATGACTACCATTAAGAACAATGCATGGACCTGGGCTCAGTTGGGCTCAAAAGCAAATAACATATTTGCCTGGGCGTGTCAGTTTATACGACGGGTCCAAAGTTAGATCAGACGATTGTCATATGAGCTAAAACCAAATGCGCCTGGGTCCGTGCAGCTAGGCCCAAAAGGTCGCTTGTGCCTGTGGTGGGCTTGGCTCGGAAGCTCAATACTCAGCCAGCCCATTCTAGACCATAGAAGAGGTGCCCCCAAGAAGGTTTCAATGATGTTGTTTTAATCCCTACTGTTTCCTGTGGTGTTTCCCACTTAAATTTTGGACTTGCCACATTTTTTATGATCTTACACTAAAATGAGCTGGCGAAACTGATGGACGGAGTGGATATAACACAGACATCATGTTGGGCACTACAGATCTTAGGGTTACAAGTATTTTCCATAACCCATTGTTGTACGGCAATCTAAACCGTCCAAATCACTAACCAAACTATGGATGAGGCATGGCAAAAAAACTGCTAACAAGATAATATCAACCTCCTGATTTTTCCCTTTGAATTTAGATCACTCACCATTTTACTTTTAACCATCCACTTGATAGGAACTAATGGACGGTTAGGATTGCTTGATTAGTGTGATATAGAAATATGCTCCACCCATAATGGGACGCACAACTTCGATAGTCCTGGCAGCTCTAAATCAGAGCCAGACGTGGAGAATGAATCAACACCAATTGTTAAACGGTGAGCTAACAAAGAAGTCTAATCCTTGTTTGGTTTATCATAATCATGGTCATCATTGGTTGCACGGGGCCAAAGCAAGTACCAAGTGTGGCCCCTGAGTCCAGACCCAGTCTAGCAATAATTGGTCTTGGGCTGGACAGGGTGAATCGTGTGAATTATCTCTCCAACAATGATAAGTCAGGCAGGTACTTGTCATGCCTTTAGGTAGATGTGAGGCCAAGTCCAGTCCAATTAAATGCCTGGCCTGAAATAGGGGGCCCACTTCTAATCTACGAGCCTCAAACCCTGGTGCAGAGTGGGCTGGTCTCATCTAGGTTGGTCAGGGAAAGCCCAACCCATTTACCCATCTCAGTCAGCAAGTTTCTGAGGGGTCGGATGATACCCTTTACTCATCAGCTAGGACCAGAGTTATTGGACCATGGTTCAAAAACTCCAGCTGGGCAATCTGGACATTCCAATCAATGAACCTTGTCGAGCTGTGAATGCTTAGTGTATGGATCCCCTGATCAATGTTATTTTGGATCTTTATCATCCATTCACAAGGCAAGATGGACCCCTGGATTTCACGGGCCCATGTCCACAATGTTGCACTTCCAAAGCAGGCTAATCAGCCTATTTACGGTGGATATAAGATCTTGAGAGGACAAAATAGAGATTGAGGTGGAATAAAAGCAACATTTTTTTCCCACTTAATTAGGGGCTCATTTGGATGTCCCCAAAAATCAGCATCGGGTCCATCTTTTCATAAAACCATTCCACCATGCGCGATTATGTATGGAAATGGGAGGGCCCGTTGGGCCCATTACCTGGCTCACATGCTCATATTTGAAAACTTATCAGAGCACTGCGAGTTTTAGTGCTCCTAGTTATGCAGGGATACTTAGTCCAATCATTGATCCAGACTGTTCATTAGGTCCAAAGCAAACATCACACCGTTCTGACAAAATGTCAATCATTTGTCAATGGCCTTAAATATGGATGTTCATGATTGCTTACACAAACATAGGTCCAATCAACAATTTGATAATTAGTGCCAATCATGGATTGCTTATGATTCCAAAGAATCCCATCTCTAGGCAATCATAACCATCCCATCCATGCCTTGGAAAAGGGACAACTACAGAAAATAAGGTCAAATTAAGAATGATTGAACCATGCACAATTTTTTCACGTTAGCCCATGAAATGTATGTGGACTTAACATACAATTCTGATCGATCAACTGGACTAAGTGAAACGATGCTACTAGGAGCACTGGAGTGTTTTTGTTAAAGAATAACTGTGAGGAAAGAAACAATAGTTGGGGTTACAAACATAGGGTGAAAAATGAGGCTAGATATTTATAACTAAGGGAAGATGATTTCTTCAAACAAAGATGTGTGCACCTGCTATTTCCATGTACATCTTCCACTAATAAATGGACCCAATTCCTCAATATGTTTTCGTCACCCCTTCCCAAACAGATTCTCCATTGTGTAAAGCCTTGCCCCCTTTCTATTGTAGGTGTTAGGGAGAAGATGCAACTTTCTGTCGGCTCTTCCCCTGGCTATCCGCAGGGCCCTGTTTCTGGACAGGGTGAGGCTGGGTGCCGTTAGGGAGGACTGAGGTCCCGGATGGTGTGGGGGTATAAGATAGGTGGGCCCAAGTCCTTTTTGCTGCTGTGGGCCTGCCCGAATGTTTGCTGTGTACAGTTGTTCTCCCGTTTAACATAATGGTTCCTTTTGTTTAATAAAAAAGAAGAAAAAACAGAAGAAGAAAAAGAAAAAGAGCCATCCATCAACTGAGACCCATTTCAAACAAGCAATGGATAACATCATGCTTCCAGGTTGAATTGGTAGAACCATATACATTGATCAGCTACATGATGCCTTGAATATCAAATAGTCATATAGCTTTAAGGGGGGGGGGGCTGCTGCAGCTTATATTTTGTTGCTCTTCAGACTTTTTTAACCTCTTTTTTTTTCTTTTTTTCTTTTTTCTTTTTTTTTTTTTCCTTAAGAAGGCAATTTGATACATTTTTGTATCTGGACACTTTAAAGTCAGATCGGTATCACCCATACTCTTGCTTTCCAAGACAAGCGTACATTTATTCAAGGTTGAGTGTATGAAGAAATCTTGATATGCAACACATTAGAAAAAACATGATATACTTTTTTTATTGGTGCAACAATTCCTCAGGTATCTCATGGTGCTATTCAGTTCACAGCTTATAAGGAACTCCGTACACTTTTTGTCCGCTTTGAACATAATCAAGGGAAGGAAAATCAGGCACATGAGGATGAATTATTGGTAAATTCCTATAATCCCTTGCCTTCTTTTCTTTACCATATGAAATGAATGTCTTCAAATTTTGGTCATGTTTTATGCATGGATCCATATTGAGGCTTCTTGTTGTGATGGTAAAACATTTGAAGAGCTAGTACTGGATCTTGAATTTGAAGAGCAGAGCATCTGCACTTGGGCCTTTTTTTGTTATTAAAAGCAAAAGCAATTTTCTAAAGTGAGTATCTATTTGAGAATTATACTGTGGTTTTTCTAATTGATTCAATTTAGCAGCTGAATTTGAAATTCTGATTTAGGACTTAAAGACGACCATATTGATTTGGACAAGGTAACAGGGCATTTGCAGGAAGAGATTCCCATGGTGTATGTTGTTTACAGATGACATAGTTTTGATCGACCAGATGATGAGAGGGTGTAACCACAGCTTGATTTATGGAGGAGTACTTCAGAATCTAAAGGATTTAAATTTTGTTGGACTAAAATAGAGTATATGGAGTGCAATCTCAGTAACAATAGGAGTAGAAATGAGAAATTAGTTAAGATTGCTGACCAAGAAGTTTGCCAAAATGACCACTTTGGATATTTTGGGTTGACAATTCATGAAAGCGGAGAGATTCGGAAAGATGTTGCTCATGGAGTTAAAGAAGGGCAGATGAAGTAGATGTGTGCCTTTGGAGTTTTATGTGATTGCTGCATACCAATCAAACTGAAGGGGAAATTTTACAGAATAGCTATAAGACCAGCCATGCTTTGTGGGACAGAATGTTAGGCAATCAAGGAACAACTTGATCGTGTGATGAGTGCAGCTAATATGAGGATGTTGAGATGGATGAGCACAAAATGAGGAAGGATAAATTTAGAAATGAATGCATTTGAGAAAGTTAGAACTAAGTCCAATAGGTAAAAGATGAGGATAAGTAGACTTAGACCAAGAACTGTGTCGGTTAGGAGTGAGTTGGTGCAAGTTGAAGGCTATAAAAGGGCAAGAGGAAGGCCCAAAAGGACGTAGGTAGAGGTAAAATAGACTTGATGACCGATGGTCTAATTGTAGTTATGGCCCTTGATTGAGTGGAATGGCAGAAAAGGATTCATGTAGCTGACTCCAATTTGTTGGGATAAAGCTTTGATGATGATAAATTGTCTATTTTGGAAAGCTTCTATTCTACATTTTGGACATTTTTTTCATTTCTCTTTTCAGCTCAGAAACTAATTGCAACTTTCATCATTGAAACATTTGAACATGCCAAAATAGAATCCTGTGTCATTTATCCCAAGAAAAAGAGCATTCTAAGCATTGCTTGATTGAGCATGAACTTTGTTTTGTGGTTTGAGCTTGTTTGCAACAATGATGCTGGAGGTTATGATAGTGATGATGAGGATGACATCAGAGCTTCCGGAGCTCAAATTTTCACTCAGAAACCTTGATGTTGGCGCAAGTATTTGTTGACTTAAGACTCAAGCAGGGTTTTTCTTTTAAATGTTATTAATTTCTTTAGATGTTCAACTTTGTTGTACTAGAGTAGAGCCATAGGAATAGAGAATAAATCACAAATTTATATGCATGTGTACAATCACGAATGCATTGCTCTAATAGACATGTACTGATTTAAGAGAAATGCTCATACACTTTCTGTTTAACAATGTGGCATCCTGTGAAGTTGTGATACATCAAAGGTCACGTATAATGCCATGCTTCAATGAAATAGTGAATAGAAACCTCTCTGCCACAAAACTTTGAAACTAAAGTGCTGCATAACTTGCCATAAAACTCAGATAGGTGATGCAAGAAATTACTCGATAGTGTAAATTCAACAAACAGGATCTCTCATACTATCTGATTCTATTGATTATGCTCTGCTGGGGGCTTCTTCTAAGGGGGTGTTTGGCATCTCTACAAATAAGAGCTTATTCACTTTTTTCTAAAAAAAAGTAAGCATTTAGACTGTTTCGTAAAAGTCTAATCAGATTACTTATTTGTTTAGAAAGTAGCAAATAAGCTCTCATTTTATAATTTGGGGAAGGGTTACTTTTTGAAATGGGAGTTTATTTGGCTTAAGCGGGTCGACATTTTGGACTAATTTTTGGACAAGTTTGTCCTTAAAACTTTTCAAGTAATTCCTATCTTACCTTCTTCTCTTCTCTTTACAATTTCTTCAAGGTAGGCCCACATGATGAACAACCCATATTGAAGGTGGCCCCCACATGATGAATGGTCCACATCAAAGGTGGGTCCGCATAATGCACGGTCATATCAAAGGTGAGCCCCACATGATGGATGACTTGCATCAAAGTGTCGCCTCACATGATGGATGATCCCCATCAAGCAGGCCCTACCTAATGGATGGTCCACATCAAAGGTGGGACCCACTATGATGGATGGTGGACATTGAATGTGGGACCACATGATGGAAGGTTGACATTAAAGGTGGGCCCACATGATGAATGACCCACATTGAAGGTTCGACATGATGGACAATCCACAGTAAAGGTAGGGCCTACTTGATGGATGGTGGACATCAAAGGTGGGTCCCACATGATGGACTATCCATATCAAGTGGGCTCCACATGATACATGGTCGAGTGTTAACGTTTTAAAAAACGTCCGTAGTGTATGCTACGTTACATAGCTAAATAGTGTAAATCCCCTGTTGCGTACGCTATAGTGGTTGTAGCGTATGCTACAGCTACGTAGCGTGTAGCGTTTGTAGCTGTACACTACGTTGTATTTTTTTATTATCTCTCAAAAAAATGTATTTTTTAATTATTGTTTTTAAAAAATAGTGTAAAAGTCACAACATAAAAATAAAAAATAAAATTGAAAATGTAAAGTCAAAATCGAACATTTCTATGTTTACTTTTACTTATAATAGTGGTGATCCTTTGTTAAAGTTGGTGTGAATTTCACACTAAAAAAAAACCTTTAAAACTAAAAAGAAAAAAGTGTTTTGAAAAAGTGTTTTTGGAAACCCCTCTTAACCTCTGGGATTTTTATTTCTTTCATATTTATGAGTTGTGATTTGTGGTTTCAATTAGATATTATTTATTAAAGTGGTTTGCTTAGAAAGTTGTTGATGCGATAATTATTTGACTATTATTTTTTTAATAACTTTATATATGCGAATTAACTTTTGATAAATAATAATTAATAACTTGCTTGAACATGCTTATACTTGAAAAAATGAATCATTTGTTAGGCATTTTTATATTTTTTGCTTTTTTTTCTTACTACTTATCATATTTTTCGTATTTTTAAATTAAAATATAGAAGTATCATGTAGCTTAGACAACACGCTACGCTATTACGCTACACGCTACAGAGGGTTGAACACTAGCAACACGCTACCACTATTTAAAACACTGATATGGTCCACAACAAAAGTGGGACCCACATGATGGATGGTGGACATCAAAGATAGGCCTCTCATGATGAATGACTCATATTAAACGTAAGGCCCACATTAAGGTGGGCCCACTACAAGAAAGCGGAATTTTACCGACGAAATATTTTTCATTGGAAAAAACCATTTTTACCAACGAAATATAGAAATCGTCGGTAAAAATCGTTCCAAGGTTCCCGCTACCGCCAGATTTCCTTCCCGCCACCGCCAGATTTCCTTCCCGCCATCCACTTTTACCGACGAAATTATGGTTTCGTTAGTAAAAAGTTTATTACCGACGAAGTAAGCCGTTGCTAAAAGATTAAAGCAGAAAAAAGCCATAAATTCTTTTTTTTTTTACCGACTGAAAAAGATCGTCGGTAAAACAAAAACTTTTACCGACGAAAATTTTCGTCGGTAAAAGTCAGTTGTGAATTTATTGCCGACGATTCTTGTCCGTCGGTAATATTGTGTAAAGTTCCGCCCTTTGTAGAAATCGCTTTTACCGATGAAAATTTTCGTCGGTAATAAGTTTTTAAGGACTTTTACCGACGAAAATTTTCGTCGGTAATAAGTTTTTAAGGACTTTTACCTACGAAAATTTTCGTTGGTAAAAGTGATGTGTTTTTAAGCAAGTACCCCGACTCCAGCCCTCATTTCTCTCTCTCTCTCTCTCTCTCTCTCTCTCTCGATCTCCCTCACGTGCGCAGCCCACCCTCCTCAGCCGTCCACCCCCGTCGTCACCGGCGCGGCCCACCCGCCTTAGCTGGGACCACCATCATCAGCGCTACCCACCTGCCTAGCCGACCACCCCACCGGCCTTCCATTTGCTGCAGCTGCCGCCACCTCCGGTAACCCTCTCTCCCTTCTTCCTCCATTTCCTCTCTCTCTCTCTCTCTCTCTCTCTCTCTCTCTCTCTCTCTTCTTTCTCTCTTCTTTGTTGATTGTGGGGCCCACTGCCAAAATCCAATGCATGTGGGTCCCACCATTGTTGTTCATTGCATGTGGATCTCACCGTCGTTGTCCATCATCCATTGCATGTGGGGTCCGCCTTAGTTGTCCACTATTTGGTGGGGCCCACTGAATTAGTAAATCCCTAATTAGGGATTTCGAAATTAAAATCCCTAATTCCTTCCTTAATTAGGAATTTTAAATTCTAAATTCCAAATTTGGGATTTACAAATTAAATCGAAATTGAAATACCTAATTGTGGGGCCCACCATCGCTGTCCACTGCCTGTGGGGCCCACGGTCGCTGTCCACTGCCTATGGGGCCCACCGTTGATGTCCACTTCTTGTGGGGGCCCCAAAGTTTTGGATCATGCATATATTTGTGCGGAGTAAACTCTGTGGGGCCCACAGTGATTTACGTATTTTATCCACTCCAGCCATCCATCTTAACAGGAAATTTTAGGTATGGTACCAAAAAATGAAGCATATCAAAATCTAAAGTGGACCACACCACAACAAAAGTGTGAACTGAATGTCTATCATTGAAAAATTCTTAGAGGACACAGAAGTTTTGGATCAAGCTAATATTTGTGTTTTCCCTTCATCCATATCCATGTGATCTTATGAACAGGTTGGATGACAAATAAAAATCACTGTAGGGCTTGGGAAGGTTTCAACGGTGGAAATCATTATTCCCACTATTTCCCGTGGCATGTCCACTTGAGATTTGAATATGCTTAAATTTTAGGCTCAACCACTAAAATGAGCTGGAAAAACATAAGGACAGAATAGATAAATCACATACATTCTAGGTGGGCCCAACTGAGTTTACTCTGCACCATAAGAGTCCGCACGCAATCCGATTCCCATGGTGGGCCCCATACTTAATTGTTCACAATATAGTCATTAGGTATCTGATTAGACTTGATTCATGGTGTTGATGATTTTGCCATTTTCATGTGCTTGTGTATCTGTGTTGAACCTCCAATTTATACATTGCATTGCCCAGTACATCACATTATATGCACGGTTTTCATGCTCAAAGGGCCTATCTAATGCATGTTTTGTGATTTCAGGAATGAGAGCGGACTTCACCAAATTGGAGACTAAAAAGGGCCATTTGAAGCCATTGGATGAAGAAGAAAGAAGGACAAAAGAAAGTGGAAAGAGAGGAGAAGAAAGGAAGAAAGAAGTCCAAGGAGAAAGCAGAAAACAGAGGTTAAGACCGGTCGTCCATCGCCAAGACCGGTCGTCCGACCGGTACGATTATGCACAGAAGGAAGAAAGTTCAGAGAAGGTCACTGGACCATTCACGACCGGTCGTGCGACCGGTCGTCCGATGCCCAGACGGGTCGTGCGACCGGTCATTGAATTAAAACATTAAATCAGAATTTCGAAAAAACTCTCTGGACTAAAAAGTGCTATTTTGCGACCGGTCGTCAGGGGCTCAGACCGGTCGTGCGACCGGTCGTCTGCATAATAAAACTTCTCCGTGAAGCTCCAAGATTTTCTGCGCAGTGAGTAACCTTACGCAATTTCTGGATGTTTCCGACGCAAGGAGCTTCCACACTATAAAAGGACACCTAGGGGCTCTTCCTAGGGTATCATAGAAGCCAAGGAAGGTCGTGGGAACGGATGGAAGTCGTCGTGGAGCGTCAGCAACCCTCCAATTTTGATTTTTCTAAATTTTATGCTTTCTTATTTGAGTTCTAGT
Organism: Liriodendron chinense; assembly: GCA_003013855.2. Classification (NCBI taxonomy): domain Eukaryota; kingdom Viridiplantae; phylum Streptophyta; class Magnoliopsida; order Magnoliales; family Magnoliaceae; genus Liriodendron; species Liriodendron chinense. The sequence goes on from ML058482.1 coordinate 315,660, forward strand.
TGTAGTATGACAATGCTCGGCTAGAATCTCTCAGCTAAGGCTGAGAGGTGAAGCTTGTACCTAATTTCATGTTTAATTCAAGTTAATTCAAGTAATTTTCAATTCAAGTTTGGATTTTTTATATTCTAGTTCTTAAAGTGGTAGTTTGAGATGTTTTATGAGAGTTCATGTGCTCCGGACATGAATTCCTTGCAATTCTCTGAGATTATCATATGATGTTTGTCCAGATTCGAATTATAGTAATCCTTGAGCAAGCCATAGTCCATAGGCATGGCTGTTACTCCGAAGGCTATGGTTTTGAATTCTACATTGATTGAATGGGATTAGAACTTGGAAGTTCAACTTGATTTGGATTGAATGTGTGTGAATGCTTTATTTTCCAACTAGATGAGAGATAGGACTTCAAATCTAGTTGTGTTCTCTACTTGGACTGATTAAATTGACATGGGATTGCTACAAGTGGATCCTTGAATGCCTTAGTACTTTGAATCACTGAATTTCCATTAAGTTACTGTTTTAGTTAATTACCCAATTAAATATGATTTTCTTGCAAAATTGAGTTGCTGGAGTAGTTTGAAAATTGTTTCTATTTCCCTGTGGATCGACCTCGGTCTTACCGAGATTTATTACTACATCGCAGCCTTACACTTGAGGCGAGCGAACAAGTTTTTGGTGCCGTTGCTGGGGACTTAGATAACGGTTTTCAAATTGTTTTAGTGGCTATAGAAGTAGGAGTAGATAAGTTTTCTGATTTTCTTAGAACTAACAAATTGTTCTATTTTGTAGGAATTCTTCTCTAGTTCAAGCGCATCAGGTGATACCTTTCTAACTTAGCTTTTTGCAGATTTTTTTTAAATTAAATTCAGATTTCAGATTTTTAGGATTTAGTTTTAGTCAGTTTTTGGTTGAGTGGTTTATGTCCTGTTGGGAACGTAACCACTCAAATCGTCTCCAATCTGAAGGTGGTTTAGTTGGACCATTGTCAGTCCATAGACGAGTCCGAAATTACCAAGAGCATTGTGAAAGTTTGGGGAGTATGGAACAAACACCTTTAAGGAATCCTCCCCCCCCCCCCCCCCCCCCCCCCCTACTCCAACTACAAACGCAAATCAGGAAGGAGTAGGAGAGAATGAGGTACATAATGTTCCTCCAATGAGATCACTACGGGACTACCTGCAACCCGCCCGTGCAATTACACCCTCTAGCGTGGTTCTACAAGCAAACGGTGGAAACTTTGACATAAAACTGGGTGTAATTCAACTCTTACCAAAGTTCCATGGGCTAGACTCTGACCGCCCATACTTACACTTGAAAGAATTCGAAGAAGTGGTGGCTACCTTGCATTACGCCAATGTTTCCGAAGATACCATCAGACTTAAACTTTTTCCCTTTTCATTGAAAGAAAGAGCCAAAGGTTGGCTTCACTCTCTTAGACCACATTCGATTGGGTCATGGGTTGAGATGAACCGGGAATTCTTGAAAAAGTTCTTCCCGGCTCATAAAACGAACACCTTTCGAAGAGCCATAATGAATTTCTCAGCTAAAGAGGGTGAATCTTTTTTTCAATGTTAGGAGAGATTTAAGGACCTCCTACTTGCTTGTCCACATCATGGCTATGAGAGTTGGCAAATTATAAATTTTTTCAATGATGGATTAAGTTCCAATATGCGCCAATTTGTAGAGATGATGTGCAATAGCGAGTTTATGAGCAAAAATCCAGATGAGGCTTGGAGTTATTTGGACATGTTGGCTGAAAATGCCCAATCTTGGGATACCTCGGATAAACCTAATAACCCCAAGCCCACTCAAGAGAAAGGAGGGATCTATGTCCTTAAGGAGGAAGACGACGTGAACGCAAGGATAGCCAACCTCACAAGGAAGGTTGAAGCCATGGAACTTAGTAAAAGTGGAGTTCCAAAGTCCAATGAAGCTGTTGAAACCATATGTGGTATTTGCCTCACTGATTTACACGCTACGCAAGATTGTCCCACAATTCCTGCATTTCAAGAGGTATTACATGAACATGCAAACGCCACATATGAGTATCAACGGCCTTTCAATGGACCGGTAGGTAATACGTACAATGAGAGTTGGAAGAACCACCCAAATTTTAGTTGGAAGAATGCTCTTACAGGCAATCCTCCCAACTCTCAAAGAGGGCCACCCATGCAAAATATGGCCCAACCTCAGTTCTTAATGGAGGATACCTTGAAAGCGTTTATACAAGGGCAAACGCAAATCAATCAAACGAATCAGCAAATGTTCCAAGAGCTTAAAATCTCGGTTGATGAGATTAAGGGACGCTTGAATGCTAGGGAAGGGACCTTTCCGGCCCAACCTCAGCCCAATCCAAAGCAAGTACATGAAGTAAGCATCCCTAATCCCTCCAACCAAAACATGGAGCAAGCCAAATCCATCACCACTCTTAGAAGTGGTAAACAAATTGACAAATCTATTCCGGTGAAGGCCGATGAGCCTAATGATCCGGTAAATTCTGAGGATGAGGATGGATCTAACTTGGCCCCACAAGAATCGGAACGCATTTACAAGCCCGTAGCACCATTCCCTTCAAGATTGGTTGCCCCAAAATCTCTTCCAAACTCTTATGATATTCTAGAGATTTTCAAACAAGTCAAGATTAATATCCCTTTGCTTGATGCCATCAAACAAATCCCCTCTTATGCCAAGTTTCTAAAAGACTTATGCACAACAAACGCAAATATAATGTGCAGCAAAAGGCCTTCTTAACTTAGCAAGTGAGTGCCATCCTCACTCAAAAGACCCCCCCAAAATTCAAAGATCCCGGTAGTCCCACCGTCTCATGTATCATTGGAGACTACCGGATTGAGCGTGCTTTGTTAGATTTGGGGGCGAGTGTGAACTTGATCCTATACTCGGTCTATGAGCAATTGGGTCTTGGTGAATTAAAACCTACCAAAACCACGTTGCAACTTGCTGATAGATCTATCCGTGTACCGAGGGGGATAGTTGAGGATGTTCTAGTCCAAGTTGACAAATTTTACTACCCAGTAGATTTTATCATCTTGGACACACAACCAGTTTTGGATGCTAGCACCCAAATACTGGTAATATTAGGCTGCCCATTCCTTGCCACATCAAACACAATCATCAATTGCCGGAATGGGATGATGCAACTATCTTTTAGAAACATGACACTAGAGGTGAATGTGTTTCACTTGGGCAAAAGACATAGGGATGTCGATGATGATGAGTTCTTCGAGGTAAGCATGCTTGAAACTTTTGAAGAAGAAGAACTCCTTCAACTTGAACTACTAGAAAGCTTGGAGACATGCTCAGCACATTTCATGGATTCTGAAGACCTCATCAATAGTGAAATTGTGCAAGCATTGAATATAGAAAGACCGGTAGTTGGTGCTAACCGGTGGAGGACCCATTTTGAAAAATTGCCACCAACCACATCAAGGCCTCTACCATCTAACATCAAACCACTGAAGCTTGACCTTAAACCATTGCCATCTGAGCTTAAATATGTATATTTGGGTCAAGAGGAAACTTTCCCAGTTGTCATTGCCTCTCACCTAGAGAAAGACCAAGAGCTCAAGTTGATTGAGTTACTCAAAGAACATAGGGAAGCCATAGGTTGGACAATAGCGGATCTCAAAGGGATAGATCCTTCGGTTTGCACTCACCGTATACACCTTGAAGAAAATGCAAAAACGACTAGACAACCTCAAAGACGGCTAAATCCAAACATGATGGAGGTTGTCAAAGCCGAGGTAGTGTTAAAGCTATTAGATGTGGGTATCATCTACCCCATCTCAGATAGCCAATGGGTGAGTCCTACCCAAGTTGTCCCCAAGAAATTCGGTATTACCATCATAGAAAATGCCAACAACGAGCTTATACCGACTAGGGTGACCACCGGTTGGCGTATGTGCATTGATTATAGGAAGCTCAACACGGTTACTAGGAAAGACCACTTTCCTCTCCCATTTATGGATCAAATTTTGGAGAGGTTAGCAGGTCATTCCTATTATTGCTTCCTAGATGGCTATTCCGGATACAACCAAATTGAGATAGCTCCGGAGGACCAAGAGAAAACCACATTTACATGCCCGTTCGGCACCTTCGCTTACCGAAGAATGCCATTCGGGTTATGTAATGCACCCGCCACATTCCAACGATGCATGTTGAGTATTTTCTCGGACATGGTGGGTGAGTTTCTTGAGGTATTCATGGACGACTTTTGTGTTTTTTGTTGTACGTTTGATGAGTATCTCAAGCACTTGGAGTTGGTCTTGATGAGATGTGAGGAGAAGAAACTCGTCTTAAATTGGGAAAAGTGTCATTTCATGGTACAAAGAGGAATAGTCCTTGGACATAACATCTCATCTAATGGAATAGAGGTAGACCAGGCAAAAATTGACATAATTTCCAATCTACCACCACCCAAAAGCATACGCGATGTGCGGTCCCTCCTTGGACACGTCGATTTCTGTAGAAGATTTATAAAGGATTTTAGCCATATCTCAAGGCCTTTATGTAACCTTCTACAAAAGGAGAATCAATTTAAGTGGAGTGCCGAATGTCAATTAGCTTTTTCAAAGCTAAAAGACATGTTGACAACCTGCTCCTATCATGCAACCACCAGATTGGTCCATTCCTTTTGAGTTGATGTGCGATGCGAGCGATTTTGCTATTGGGGTAGTGTTAGGCCAAAAGAAGGATCAGAAGCCCCATGTTATCTACTATGTAAGTAGGACCTTGAATCCCGCCCAAGTTAATTATTCGACTACGGAGAAAGAGCTCATAGCTGTCATTTTTGCCTTGGACAAATTCAGGCCTTACTTGATAGGATCCAAAGTTATTGTTTACACGGATCATGCGGCGCTGAAAAACCTTCTTTCTAAGAAGGATGCTAAGCCCTGTTTGCTTAGATGGATCCTACTCCTTCAAGAATTTGATTTGGAGATCAAAGACAAGAAGGGGGTAGAAAATGTGGTGGCGGATCATTTATCCCACCTAGTCCTACCTAATTCCATTGACGAGTCACCTATTGAGGACTCATTCCCTAATGAGAAACTCTTTGTTGCTATGCATCCACCATGGTACGCTGATATAGCCAATTATCTTTCCACAGGTGCGATGCCGATTCATTGGACTGCGCAGGACAAACGAAAATTTCTAAGGGAAGTGCGCAGATTTTTCTGGGATGAACCTCTATTGTTTAAATATTGCCCAGACCAAATTATAAGGAGATGTGTCCCTGATGATGAACATAATTCTGTCATCTCCTTTTGTCATGATCAAGCATGTGGGGGTCATTTTTCAGCCAAAAAGACAACTACAAAAATTCTGCAGTGTGGTTTTTATTGGCCTATGCTATTTAGGGACACCCACGAGTTCTGCTAAGCATGCGAGCATTGCCAAAAGTTAGGAGGATTATCCCATCGAAATATGATGCTCTCACCCCAATTCAACATCTTGAAGTCTTTGACTGTTGGGGCATCGATTTCATGGGACCATTCCCTTCATCTTTTGGACATGTCTATATTTTGCTTGCCGTAGACTATGTGTCTAAATGGATAGAGGCTATCCCATGTAGAACCAACGATCATCGTACGGTTCTCAAGTTCCTCAAATAAAACATACTTTCTAGATATGGGACGCCTCGAGCCATCATTAGTGATGGTGGTTCTCACTTTTGCAATAGACCTTTTGAAACTTTAATGAAGAAATATGATATTAGGCACAAAGTGAGTACCCCATACCACCCACAAACAAGTGGGCAAGCTGAAATCTTCAATAGGGAAATCAAGCAGATTTTGGAAAAGACGGTGAGACCGGATCACAAGGATTGGTCCCTAAGATTAGATGATGCACTTTGGGCTCACCGTACCGCCTACAAGACACCCATTGGAATGTCCCCTTATAGACTTGTCTATGGGAAAGCTTGTCACTTGCCTGTGGAGATAGAACACAAAGCCTATTGGGCAATTCGGGCTTTAAATTTTGACATTGACAAGGCTAGCTCACTTCGCAAACTTCAATTAAATGAGCTTGATGAGATCCGGAATGATGCGTATGAGAATTTAAAAATTTACAAGAGTAAGATGAAGGCCTTTCATGACAAGCACATCTTAAGAAAATCTCTCCATGAAGGACAGAAAGTGCTCTTGTACAATGCCCGACTTCATCTTTTTCTGAGAAAATTACGATCTCGATGGACCGGTCCATATATTACCAAAGAAGTTTTTCCTCATGGGGCTGTTGAGATTGAGAATGCAGCGAATGGTAACTGTTTTAAAGTTAATGGACAACACCTTAAACCATTTGTTGAGAAATTTGATTTAGAGGACATGTCCATCACTCTGAATGATCTTATGTATCAGGATGATTGATCTCCTAGTCTGATGGAGGTATAGCATAGGTAGGTTTAGTTTTATTTAGTTTTACTGTTTTAGTAGGTTTTAGTTGTTGGGTTTGAGACTTCCATGATTGCTCTCTCAAGTACTATTGTTCTCACTCTCTCCTATTTTACCATTGCTCTCATGTTCATGCTAATTGCATATCTTTTTACATTGATGACAATGCAAGATTTGGTTGGGGGGTGAGATGAGATTCCTCATCTAGCATGCTGCAACATTTCGAGCCTCATATGCGTAAATTTTTTTGAAATTTCTAAAATTTCAAAACTCTTTTAGAAAACCGTATTTCCATGCATTCGAGGTGATATGAGAATAAGAGGAGGAGATACGAAGTGTGTGATGTTGTAGTCTTGAATTTCTCTCAACATAATGGTTTTAGATGTTAGTTCCCCTATTGTTGTGATTGATAGAAAATTTGAACACCTTTACACCAAGTTCACATTACACGATTTTCATGAGTTGACAGGTTTATGTGATTTGTGGATTAGCTAGACTTTGATTTAAAGGTGTTGAGCAGCCAAGCCGGGGTATTTTGTCCATCCTTGTTCATGGGAAAATAATGAAAGATATGGATTTTTAAAAATCCTATCTAATTTAAAAGAAAAAGGAATGAAAGGATGAAATCAGGAATGAAGGAAAAATGGTGGAAAATTCTGAAAAGGGCTACCTATTACCAACTGGGGGATGGTTGAACCGTAACCAAAGCCGGAAATGGGACGTAGTGTGAAAGCCGTCGGAAGGACGGTAAGGCAAATTCCTGTCATAGGCTTGTTGTTGCTCCGTGCACCTTCAAATTCTTTGTTCACTTAATCTATGAAGAAGATGATCCCAGAAACTCATGAGGTGAACTTTCACTATGCACACTAGGTTGAATTTGTTTGAGCTCTTCTATTTATCAATCAATCAGCGGGAATTTCATGTAGACACTTATTATGTTTTGAGAGTCCAAGGTTTCAGCTTCTATCACCTAAATTTTCCACATTTTTGTACTTGTACATCTTGGAATGGATAGAATCATGTTTCTGAAGGAGAGTTGGGTTTGGAGGTTTGAAATTGTTTCACGCATGTTTTGCTCGGGACTAGCAAAAAGCTGGTTGGGGGGTGTGTTGAACCTCCAATTTATACATTGCATTGCCCAGTACATCACATTATATGCACGGTTTTCATGGTCAAAGGGTCTATCTAATGGATGTTTTGTGATTTCAGGAATGAGAGCGGACTTCACCAAATTGGAGACTAAAAAGGGCCATTTGAAGCCATTGGATGAAGAAGAAAGAAGGATAAAAGAAAGTGGAAAGAGAGGAGAAGAAAGGAAGAAAGAAGTCCAAGGAGAAAGCAGAAAACAGAGGTCAAGACCGGTCGTCCATCGCCAGGACCGGTCGTCCGACCGGTCCGATTATGCACAGAAGGAAGAAAGTTCAGAGAAGGTCACTGGACCATTCACGACCGATCGTGCGACCGGTCGTCCGATGCCTAGATCGGTCGTGCGACCGGTCATTGAATTAAAACATTAAATCAGAATTTTGAAAAAACTCTCTGGACTAAAAAGTGCTATTTTGCGACCAGTCGTGCGACCGGTCGTCAGGGGCTCAGACCGGTCTTGCGACCGGTCGTCTGCGTAATAAAACTTCTTCGTGAAGCCCCGAGATTTTCTGCGCAGTGCGTAACCTTGAGCAATTTCTGGATGTTTCCGACGCAAGGGGCTTCCACACTATAAAAGGACACCTAGGGGCTCTTCCTAGGGTATCATAGAAGCCAAGGAAGGTCGTGGGAACGGACGGAAGTCGTCGTGGAGCGTCAGCAACCCTCCAATTTCCAGTTTTTCTAGTTTTTATGCTTTCTTATTTGAGTTCTAGTTGTAGTATGACAATGCTCGGCTAGAATCTCTCAGCGAAGGCTGAGAGGTGAAGCTTGTACCTAATTTCATGTTTGATTCAAGTTATTTCAAGTAATTTTCAATTCAAGTTTGGATTTTTCATATTCTAGTTCTTAAAGTGGTAGTTTGAGATGTTTTATGAGAGTTTATGTGCTCCGGACATGAATTCCTTGCAATTCTCTGATATTATCATATGATGTTTGTCCAGATTCGAATTATAGTAATCCTTGAGCAGGCCATAGTCCATAGGCATGGCTGTTACTCCGAAGGCCTTAGTACTTTAAATCACTGAATTTCCATTAAGTTACTGTTTTAGTTAATTACCCAATTAAATATGATTTTCTTGCAAAATTGAGTTGCTGGAGTAGTTTGAAAATTGTTTCTATTTCCCTGTGGATCGACCTCGGTCTTACCGAGATTTATTACTACATTGCAGCCTTACACTTGAGGCGAGCGAACAATCTGGAATTGATGGAGCAAACCCGGATGTGCGTCGGAGCTACCCGTGGTTGATTTATGTGGATGTATGTTGTGGATATATTTGGCTTATTATTAATAGTTATTTTTTGTCCACAAATGGTAGTATAATAAAATCAGTTAGCCCATTTGGAGATTTCTATATTGCCGAGCATAGATAAAGTGTGTTTTGGAGGTATAGAAATCTGCCAAATTGTCCTGTTGGACAGTCCAAGGTTGGATAGATTGGAATGTTCTCATTGTTTGTCATTTACATGCTCTATCATTAGTTTTGTGTGGTAACTCTCCTATTCTCTCTGGATATGTTTCTCATGTTTATTTCCAATGTCAATAATCCACACAATATGTGGATACTTTACATGGAAATGAAATGTAAGATAAATATATTTGGAGAGATAGGGGGAGATGCTGTCGAAATTTAGGCTTGGGCATTTAAATGGACATAATGATAGCATTTCAATCTATACATCCTTGGATGGGTGACTGATTGTATTATATTATCATTTAGTGGCAAATTAGATGACAAACATGATACTTGTGATTAAAAGTAGTTGATTGATATTGATGTTGAGCGGGAGTCCCTAGAAGGTGGGAACCGCTGTTGTGACCATGCTGAAGCTGTCCATTTCCTATGGATAGCAATATGTGTGACCTGACCATTTGGACAGGCCCGTGTTTATGTATTAGCTCGAAATTGATGGAGCAGACACGGATGTGCGTCGGAGCTATCCGGGTGTTAAACGGGGGTCCCTGGAAGGTGGGAACCGCTATTGTGACCATACTAAAGCTGTCCATTTCCTATGGACAACAATATGGGTGGTTAGGCCATTTGGACAGGCTCGTCTTTGTGTGGAGCAGACCCGGATGTGCGTCGGAGCTATCCGTGAGTTGGTTGAGTCTCTAAGACCTACACTTTAAACCTTAAACCATAAACCTAAAACTAAAACCTATAAGGCTAAACCTAAACCTAAACTCAATTCACCTAACCTAAACCTACACCTATTCTTAAATCTACAACTCTAACCTAAACCTAAACCCAAACTTGAAAACCTAAACCTAAACCCAATCTCGAACCTGATTACCTAAACCAAGGCCTAAACCTAAACCTAAACTCAAATCACTTAACCTAAACCTACACCTATTCCTAAATCCACAACTCTAACCTAAACCTAGACCCAAACTCAAAAACCTAAATCTAAACCCGATCCCGAACCCGATTACCTAAACCAAGGCCTAAACCTAAACCTAAACTCAATTCACCTAACCTAAACCTACACCTATTCCTAAATCTACAACTCTAACCTAAACCTAAACCCAAATTTGAAAACCTAACCCTAAACCCGATCCCGAACTCGATTTCCTAAACCTACGCCTAAACCTAATCCTAAACTCATGTCACCTAACCTAAACCTACACCTATTCCTAAATCCACAACTCATACCTAAACCTACACCCAAACTCAAAAACCTAAACCTAAACCCAATCCTGAACCCAAAATCCTAAACTTAGGCCTAAACCTAAACCTAAACTCAAATCACCTAACCTAAACCTACACCTATTCCTAAATCCACAACTCTAACCAAAACCTACACCCAAACTTGAAAACCTAACACTAAACCCGATCTCGAACCCAATTATCCAAACCAAAGCCTAAACCTAAACCTAAACTCAATTCACCTAACCTAAACCTACACCTATTCATAAATCTATAACTCTAGCCTAAACCTAAACCCAAACTCGAAAACCTAACCCTAAACCCGATCCCAAACCCGATTTCCTAAACCTACGCTTAAACCTAATCCTAAACTCATGTCACCTAACCTAAACCTACACCAATTCCTAAATCCACAACTCTAACCTAAACCTAGACCCAAACTCAAAAACCTAAACCCGATCCCGAACCCAATTACCTAAACCAATGCCTAAACCTAGACCTAAACTCAAATCACCTAACCTAAACCTACACCTATTCCTAAATCCACAACTCTAACATAAACCTAGACTCAAACTCAAAAACCTAAACCTAAACCCGATCCCGAACCCGATTTCCTAAACTTATGCCTAAACCTAAGCTCAAATCACCTAACCTAAACCTACACCTATTCCTACATCTACAACTCTAACCTAAACCTAAACCCAAACTCAAAAACCTAAACTTAAACCCGATCCCAAACCCGAAATACTATACCTAAGCCTAAACCTAAACCTAAACTCAAATCATCTAATATAAACGTAAACTGACTCTAATCTTTACATTGTAGATATGGATAAGAGTTGGATGCGAGCTAAGAATCGGTTTGGCCCAGAGTATAAATAAGGTGTTATGGAGTTCATGGAATTTCCACGATATCAGACAGATTCAGGTAATAGAATTAGGTGTCCATGCCGAAAATGCAAGAATATGGTTCACAAGACTTTAGACAAAGTAGAAGACGATTTGTTCATAGTTGGGATTGACCAGGGTTACACTTGGTGGATTCATCATGGTGAAGACTTCCACCAAAGAGTTGAGGCCACTGAAGTCCTTGCTGACCCAATTGCGCCTAATGGCGAGGATGAAGACGTTGACGAAATGCAAGATATCATAGGGGATGTGTTAAGGGAAATAATTACGGATACTGATTTTGCAGCGACAAGTAGTAGCCAGGATATTCCTCCTATGGCTGATGTCGAATCAGAAAAGTTTAGTAGGTTGTTGAGGGATGCGCAACATCCACTCTATCCGGGGTTTGGAAACTTCTGCAAGTTGAATTTCCTTACAAGGTTACTTCATTTGAAGATAATAAATCATTGGAGTAACAAATCGTTCGACATGTTACTTGGCTTGTTGAAAGAAGTATTACATGAAGGTGAGATATTACCTAAGTCTCATTACGAGGCAAAATCCTTAATGCGAGACTTGGGCCTTGGTTATATCCTTATACATGCATGTATAAATGATTGTGTATTGTATTGGAAAGAACATAAAAATGTTGAAGAGTGTCCACAACGTGGAGAGTCTAGGTGGAAATATGATGAAGCCAAGCGTAAGAAAATTCAACAAAAGGTGTTAAGGTACTTTCCATTAAAACCCAGATTATAAAGATTGTTTACATCGAGCAAGATGGCTGAAGATATGAGGTGGCATAAGGAGAAATGCGTTCATGATGATAATACATTGAGGCACCCTGCTGACTTTGAAGCCTGAAAAATTTTGATAAGCAATATGACTGGTTTGCAGAGGATTCTCGCAATGTTCGGCTAGGTCTTGCAAGTGATGGTTTTAATCCATTTAGTAATATGAGTAGCTCATACAGTATGTGGCCAGTGATACTTTTGCCCTACAATTTACCTCCTTGGTTGTGTATGAAGGAGTCATTTTTCATGATGTCATTACTTATTCCTGGATCAAAGTCACTGGGGAATGACATTGATGTGTATTTGCAACCGTTAGTGGATGAGTTAAACGAGTTGTGGAGTGAAGGTGCCCAGACGTATGACACTTTTGCAGAACAAACATGTCAATTGTATGCAGCGGTCTTGTGGAAATAAATGACTTCCCTGCATATGGGAATTTTTCTGGGTGGAGCATGAAGGGAAAGTTGGCTTGTCCTATATGTAGTAATGAGACTTGTTCACTGTCATTGAAGCATGGTAAAAAAACGTGTTATATGGGCCATCGTCGCTTCCTTCCGAGGGATCATAGTTAGCGCAGGAAGACGATGATCTTTGATGGAAAACAAGATCATAGGCCACCACCGAAAGAACTATCTGGAGAAGATGTGTTACAACAACTAAGTAACATTGAATAAGTTAGATTTGGTAAGGCACCGCACTTAAAGAAAAGAAAATGTACAGTATTGGAGTATAATTTGAGGAAGAAGAGCATTTTTTTAGTTGCTCTATTAGAGTCATCTGAAATTGCGACACAACTTGGATGTCATGCATATTGAGAAGAATATATGTGACAATGTCTTTAGAACATTGATGAACATAGAGAAGAAAACAAAAGACAATTTTAAGGCTCGATTGGATCTACAAGAAATGGGTTTAAGGAAAGAGTTGCACTTGCAACCACATGAAAATTCATATACTATACCAGCAGCCTGCTACACATTGACAAAACTAAAGTTTTCCGATGGGTATGCATCGAATATCTCTCGGCGCGTAAACATTACGGACTGTAAGATAACAAGAATGAAAAGTCATGACTGTCATGTCCTTCTGCAACGACGACTACCGGTTATGATTCATGGATTCTTTAGCAAGGATGTTAGTGCTACGCTGATTGAGTTGAGGATTTTCTTTAAGGATTTGTGTTCGAAATCTTTGAATGTAGAGGTTATTAAACGACTGAAGAAGGACATTGTCATAATCCTTTGCAAACTTGAAAGAATATTTCCACCTGCATTTTTTGATGTCATGGTACACCTAGCAATTCATTTACCGCACGAAGCGATGCTTGCAGGCCTAGTACAATATCGTTAAATGTATCCGATCGAAAGGTGATAGAACCTATTCCTAAATTTTTATTCATTCCATAAACTACCTATATCCATGTTTTCATATGTATAACATAGTGATTTTGTGTACAGATACCTTCACACATTAAAACGATATGTGAGGAATAAGGTACGTTCAGATGGAGCCATTGCTGAGGTGTACATTGATAATGAGTGCCTGACATTTTACTCCATGTATCTTCGTGGCATAGAGACTAGATTCAAGCGAGAAGATCGGAATGCCGATGAAGGGCAGGAGCATGAATAAGGACTCATATCTGTATTGGCACATAACTTCCGTCCTTTAGGATCACCGACGTTTCAGAATATGGACCAGTTTCCAGAATGGTTCGCAAAACGTGTAAGATTAATTCACCTTCTATCTCACCACACTTACAATATTGTTGTATTACACAATATTTACACGTAATCTCAAATCCATAAACTTTTATATTCTGTACGTGATGATAGATGAAGACGTTGCGCGCTAGCAACTCTGCGGATGCGTCTGATGCACTCTACTTACTGGCGTGTGGCCCTGATAGACGTGTATCTAGATATGCAGGTTGTACTGTAAACGGGATTCGGTTCCACACTAAAGAACGTGAGAAGTATAGGACCACACAAAATAGTGGGGTGGTTGTGAAGGGAACGCATGAAGAGGTAGAAATTGATTTTTATGGCCTTTTGACGGATATTATTGAGTTGAGTTACTTTACGAGAAAGCGGGTGTACTTATTTAAATACGATTTGTGAGACATTGGAAATAAAAAGTTGGGAATATAGACTAACAACTACTTCACGAGCATAAATTTATCTCGGAAGTGGTTTAAAGACGACCCATTTATCATAGCCAGCCAAGCCGAACAAGTATTCTACCTCGCTGACACCAAGTTAGGCGGATCTTGGCACGTGGTGCAGAAAATAAAGCCCAGGAACATATTTGACGTTCTCAAACTAGACGTTGAAGATAGCGATAAAGGGAGAAATGGAACGTCATCAGTTGAATAAGCATATCAAGAAGACATGCCATCTTGGGATAAAGGGAATGATCCAAATGTTGATATTGATGTGGTGCAATTGAATAGAGATGATGTGCCACCTGATCATGTTGATGCCTCAATCATAAATGACATTGTTAGAGATGATAGCACTTTCATTGATGACAACGTTGCAGATGATGAAGAGGAAATACTGATCAACAATAGTGATAGTGAAGAAGAAAGAGTCCTAAGCAATAATGATTCAGACGACGATTATTAAATGTATACAAGATTTACATGTCATTTTTCAATTCGAATAATTTGATTATTACATGTATATATATTTTACAAGTCATGATTTATTTCTTGAATTGACTTCTTTATAATCCACATTTATAGTTGAGTCACTTTCTGATTATGTCCTCCACAAATCGGAGCGTAGCAGAAGCACGTAACATACTTCATCAGCTGTTGCGAATGGACTTTTCGGCCCTATATTCTTCTGGTAGGGCCGGAGAGATACCCAGTCTGGTCGATAAATGTATGGAGGAAGACGATGACTCAGATGAAAGATTATACAATCTCAAAGAAATTTCGGACCTGATGGAGGAATATAACCGGGGAAACTTCATATGGAAGATGCAACATTATCACCTGCACATCTGAATGGAGTTCCGAGAGATCAGATTTCTCCTATAATGACTGGCATGTTGGCTGTAACAATGTCAAGTATTTCAAACAGCTTGATATACATCTGCAGCGTACGATAACTTACACAGGGAGTATTTCGAATAGTTGATCCGAAGTTGTTTTGTATTATAATGAAATATATGTATTTAATATAAAATGACAATGTGTAATGAAATTTCCAACTTTTATATTATGTTTACGGTTTTATTATATTCTGCTTGCATTATAGTGTAATGGTTTAATCATATTTTATCATCTCTTTAAACATAAGCACAAATTCATTCTACCATGAACACTACTTGGACTGTAAAGTTTAATGTGTTTATTATATTGATGTTCATAAATTTTCGTTAACATTATTTAAATTTATAAGTTTGTATTTAGGACATATTCAGTCATAGCACCAGGTGGGAGATCAGGTCGTTAGCGCATTGGATCTACCCCTTCCACCCGCGATGCGACGCAGATAGCATCGACATCGCACGGTGCATCACAAGCGTCTGATCCTTCGGTTCAGCATACACCGAGCACTGCATGTAAGTGTAGACATTTATTTAGTGATTTCTATTTATGTTATTAATTACATATTTCTTTTCACAACAGCATCTTCTACCAGCCTATGAGGACGTGGACCCACGCATGAGTTAGTTTTAGAGCGACTTACGCGTGAGGGTAGGGTGGCGGTAGAGTTCCCATAGTACCGCCTTAGACCTGTTGGGGACAGTGCCAGGCTGTTTACGTCTAAGTTCAGTGTCCTATGCCGATCTCTGATCCCCGCTACCATCCCCCGTTGGACTAATGTGACAGATGATGTGCGACAGCTCATCCGTCAGCGCCTTCAGGTAAATTTTAGTAAATTGAAATTCACTTTTGTGAAAGTTCAATTACGGTTAAGTGATTTTCTTAATAAGTTTATTTCCTTAATCTATTATTTACGAAACTTCAGGATAAATTTGTCTTTGATTTGAATGTTCCTTACATTTCTCATGCCGTCGACAACATGATCAGATAGCGGTTCAAGGAGTACCGCGGAGAGTTACACCAGCGGTACAAGCGATGCAGAATGCACAATGAGGTCGTACTGTCCGCACCACCGCACGTGACTACAGATGACTGGCGGGTACTCTACGAGAGATTTTCGTCAAAGGCTTTTCAGGTAATATTTACATATTTACGATATCTTAAGGTAACAATTAAATTCACAATTAATAATAATGTATTTTGAATAATGTGTTCAGAAGAGGAGTAGAATAAATTCTGCAAACAGGAAAAAGTTACAAGTGAACCACGTAACTGGTTCAAAGTCATTTGTACGACATCGTTACGACATGGTAAGAAATTATTGATGATTATTAAGTTGATATATTATTTTGATTGACATTTATTATAAGTCTACTTTCCTTTCAATTGCGCAGTGAGATTCCGTCACCGGCCAGGAGCCTGGACCAGTAGATTTCTACAGAGGGACTCACTATCGGCAGGCGACGGGATCTTGGGTTTATCCTAGAGCCAGTGAGCATTGGGTAATCTTTACTTTGTAAAATTTAATTGCATTGATTGATAATAATGTCATTCATGTCATTTGTTATGAAATTTCATATGTTTTCATTACAGGCGGCGATGGACACCATACGCAATCAGCCCACTCCCGATGGTGGTCAGCGGAGTGAGCAAGAAATCCTGAGCGAGGTGCTTGGCACTCATTCTGGATATGTGCGTGGGCTTGGCCATGGTGCCAAGCTCATGGCACCCACTAGAGCTGGCTCCAGCCGATCTGTAGCTGGTGAAAGCGCTCTACGCAGAGCTAATATCGTAGAGAGAGAGGTTCAGCAGCTACGGGTCATCGTCGATGAGATTAAAGAGAAAGTGGAGAGGCAGAGGGAGGATGAGTAGAGGCGTAGGGAGGAGGAGGAGCAGAGGAGGAGAGAAGAGGAGGAGAGTCGACGGGAGGAGGAGGAAAGGAGGATCGAGGAGTTGTGGGTGGAGCATGAGCGACGGATGCAAGAGATGTTTCAGGCTCTCGCTGCATGCTTTGGCACCGATGCCCCGCCACCTCCGCCTTCATTTTCGTGATTTTTTTTTATGTACGAATGTTAAACTTATATGTATTTGTGTGTGGATGAATGTGGGTTGTCTGTGGATGTGGAATGGATTATTTGTGTATGGATGGTGTGGTTTGTGTTTGTTCGTATGTATGTGGATGTGAATAGGATAAAATTGTATTGTAGTAGGTTTATTTACAGGTGTATATCAGGAATTTTTTCCTTAATTTTAAAAATGAATGGAACCGGAAAAGGGAAGATTTTTACCAACGAAATATTTCGTAGGTAATAGAGGAGGAAAAAGTTTTACCGACAAAACAATTCGTTGGAAACAATTTGCTGTTAATCTTTTAACTACGAAATTTTTCGTCGGTAAAAACTATTACTGACAAAATATTTCGTAGGTAATAGCGGAGCAACAATTTTTACCAATGAAATTTTTCGTAGGTAAAAGTTTTACCTACGGAAGATTTCGTCGGTAAAAACTTTATTTACCGACGAAACACATTTTTTTTGCGACAAAAAATCATATGTTTTTCCAACGACTTTTTTCGTCAGTAATTATTTTATTATTTCCGACGAACCTATTTTTTGTCGAGAAAAGCCTTTACTGACGCCATTTTTGCGACGATGTTAGCCGCGAAAAATTTCGTCAATAATAACTTTTCCCGACGAAATATGATTCAAAACCGACGAATTATTTCGTCAGTAAAAACCTTATCTCTTGTAGTGACCCATATAATGAACAGTTCACATCAAAGGTGGGCCCCACATGATAGATAACCCGCATCAAAGTGTAGCTTAGCATGACAGAACATGCACATCAAGTGGGTCCCATTTGATGGGCAGTCCACATCAAAGGTTGGACCCATGTGATTGATGATGGTCATTGAAGGTTGCCCCACATGATGGTCGGTTGACATCAAAGGTGGGCCTACATGATGAATGACCCATATTGAAGGCAGGGCCCCACACAAATGAATGGTCCACATTAAGGTGGGCCCACATAATGGACGGAATGGGTTTCACATGATGGATGGCCTACATCAAAGTGTGGCCCCTCATCATGGAAGGTCCACATCAAGTGGGCCCCACCTAATGGACAGTCCACATACAAGGTCTCACATGATGAATGACCCATATCCAAAGTAGGCCACATGATGGATGATCCACATAGAAGGTGTGCCCCACATAATGAATGATGGATATCAAAAGTGGGTCCAACATGATGGACAATCCACTTCGAAGGTAGTGCCCACACTATGGATACATCAAATGTGGACTCCATGTGATGGGTGATGGGTAATGGACATTGAGGGGCTCCACTTAAAGGATAATTAGCATTGATGGTGGCCCCACATGATGGATGACCTACATCAAGGTGGGCCCCTAATGATGAATGGTCTACATCTAAGATAGGCCTTGTATGATGGATGACCCACTTTGAAGGTTTGGCTCACAAAATAGATGGTCCACATCAAATGTAGGCTCTATACGATGGTGATCCACATCTAATGTACGATATAATCAATATCTCAAATGTCTTAAAATATGAAGATTGCAGTCATCTATTCTTTTGTCATTTGGGGCATGATTCAGCTATGGTGAGCTCCACCAAAACAACCATTTGAATTGCTCTTATAATGGAGTTGTTGTAATCTTAAAAAAATGTCCTCAACTACCCTTAGAAAAAACTCTTATTTAAAGGTTTTACCTAACGTGCTTATTTCAAATAAGAGCCTTTTTTTGCCTTGAAAAAGTGATTTTATCAAACGAGCTTATTTAAAACAGGAGCTAGAACAAAAAGAGCTTATTAGAGTAGCTCTTATTAAAAAAGCTCATATTGAATTAGAGTAAAGATGTCAAACGAGCCCAAAAATCGCTTCAATTTTGTTCACATACACTTATTAGGCAATTTTCTCTTCTAAGAAGCTCTAGTGCTTATTCGATGGGTCGAATGGAATTCTTTTCATGTGCATTTTGGTGCTTGTTGAATTGTTATTTTAGGTCATCCAAGCATGTGTTCAGGTAATAATTGCTACAATTTCCTTTGAACTTGACAGATTTCATAGGGTGGAATTTTCCACATTTTTATGAGGCACTAACTGCCTATGGAGTTGCGGCTACAGCTGAACAAGTGGATGGAGCAACTAGTGGAGGAGCAAATGGAAAGGATGGCTGAACATCTGGAGTAGCGGATGCCGGAGTAAATGATGACGCAGATAAGAGATACTACAACCTCAATGGTGGCAGCCCTAACGTCAGGTAATATATTTAATGTAGAGGCTATTCTACGTGAGTCAGTTGCTACATTTGCACAGGCCACCCTAGTATCTACTCATATGGGTACATTCAAAGTTAAGGGACCCTAATCGAAGAGGGGAAAGAATCAATAGGTGGTTTCTTTCTATCTTTTTTTTGTTTTTTTCATCATTGTATAGTGACACACATACGTGACATTTCATTATTTTGTAATGATTTGCTTTGATGATTGTATTTAGTAAATTGCGCTTTTATGATTGTTTTATATCTTGGTGAATGATTGGATTGAATATGTAATTATATGGATTGAAATGAATAATTGGATTCAATGAATAAATGATCATACAGGTTGAGCAAGTGAAACATGCACATGTTTCTTCAAACTACGATTAAAAAAAATATATAATAAGTACTTTAGCTGCGGCTTGTAATTGAGGCTAAAATATATTATTAGCCTCAATTGGTAAAAATCGAGGCTAAAGATGGATTTAGCCTCTGTTGGCATCAAGTGAGGCTAAATATTGGATTTAGCCTCAGTGGTTGTGAATCGAGGTTAAAACTTGAATTTCGCTTCAAATGATGCCAACAAGAGCTAAATCCATCTTTAGCCTTGGTTTTGCCTTGGTTACTCATTGTTAAGAACCGAGGTTAAAAATTGGATTTAACACCAGTTGGAGGCAATTGAGGCTATACTTTGGATTTAGTCTTGATTGGAGACAACTGAGGCTAAAAAGTTAATTTAGTTTCAATTCGAGGCAATTAAAGCAAAAAATGATTTTAGAATCGGTTGAAGAACCTAGGCTAAAAGGCTTTTGAACCTCAGTTGCCAAAGCCGAGGCTAAAGCCAGTAACCACGGGACTTGTAGCACCAGTTTAGGTAAACTGAGCCGTTGTTATTATTATTATTATTATTATCATCTCCGATTTTGAAACGAGGCTACAGGCCTTTTTTACTTGTAGTGACATTCATATTTTCATACTACTCACCAAACCAAGCCCATGTGGGATACTTGAGCCAGCACAATCTATAGAGTTCCCATTAGATGGACCACACATGCTGGGCACACACTAGGACTGGTTACTCATTAGGCGTTTCATTTAATATGGACCGTTGGCTGGACTGATGAGCCCTATTGATGCAAGATGGATGGAATGCTATTTCCACCAGACCATTTGTACCATCTATCTCACCTTTAATTAGCCATGAATCTCAACAATAGCTTTGATCGAACTGGACAATGGGAACATTTTATTTTTGACCATCCATTGATCAATCATGCCATGCTATCAATACGGTCTTCAGTACTGGATCATGCAACCAAGTTCATTGGCCATTTTGATTTTCTACTCATTTCTTTTGTGCCATAACAAGTTTTTAGTAGGAAAATTGTTTCTTACAGAAACATAATCTTACAATACAATCCTTTTCCATGCATCTTTAGGAGATGAGGAATACAAAGCTGAAAAGCTAAATAAAACTCATCTTTCTTTTCTTATTCTTTTTTTCCGAAAGGTGGGAACGCAATACCTGAAATTTTATTGATACAGAAACAAAAACCATTTACATCTCTGAAGGGGTCTAATCCCTCCATTATTACACAACCACTAAGTGAAGGAAACATATAACCAAAATCACAGAGAAGACCATGTTGGAGACGGACGCCTCAAATCAGGTAGCACAGAGGCCACCGACCGGTCGGTGGGGGTGTCCGACTGGCCGGTCACAGATATAGACAGGCAACAAGGTTGCTGGACCTATTTTTTGGCCATTCGACCGGTCGGCCGACCGGCCAATAGGGGTGTCCAACCAGTCGGCAGTATCCTAGTGCAACACGGATTTCTTGTGCAGTTTGGGCGCAAGAGATTTCTAAATCCGTTTTTCTTCCTTTTTAAAGGTGTATTTCGGGATTAAAGGTTTCTAAGGGTTTGTAAAGGAGATTGAGGGAGCTTCTAAATGAGAGAAAGAGCATAAAGAAGAGGGTTTTCTTCTTAGGTAAGCTTGGGATTTCTCTTGTGGGCTTGGGTTATGGGTCTTGGGTTCCATCTCTTGTAACTTCTGATATTATAGTGGATTGGTGTCGCTTTATGCCGTAGTTTTTTACCTGTGAGGGTTTTTCCACGTTAAATTCGGATTGTCTATATGTGGGTGATTGCATGCATTGTGATTGCATTGTGTTGTTTGTTTGATCCAATTTACTATTTGTGCACGGCTTTGCTTCCGCCAGCCCTCATATCCCAACAACTGGTATCAGAGCGATTATTGGGGTGTAGTAAAAATTCGAATCTGAGACAAGAGCATGGCATCAGGCATGAGGTTCGACATAGAGAAGTATTCGGGAAAAAAAATCGAACTTTGGAAGGTGAAGATGAAAGGCCTTCTAGTTCAGCAAGGATTGCAAGATGCGCTCTTAGGAAAGCGACCAGAAGCTATGAAAGAAGGAGAGTGGAAGAAAATCGATGAAAAGGCCAATGTCTCAATTCCGTTGTGCCTAGAAGATGAGGTCTTGTATAACATCATGAAAGAGAAGACTGCGGCTGCAACATGGGCGAAGTTGGAGAATATCTATGCGAAGAAATTTCTTCGAAATCGCATATACTTAAAGCTTCAGTTGTACAATTTGAAGATGATGGAGGGGGGCGATGTTGAGAGCCACGTCAGCAATTTCAATAGGCTTATTTGCAAGTTGATGGATGTTGATGAGCCGATGAAGGACGAGGATCAAGCATTTATCCTGTTAAATTCTCTTCCAGAATTATATGAGTCGCTCAAGGACTCTTTGTGCGCAGGTAGGGAGACTATTGGTGTAGAAACCGTTATCTCAGCCCTTTTGGCGAAGGCGATGAGAAGGAAAAGCGGCGGCGTGGGTCCCTCTACTGATAAGGCACTGGTTATGAGGGGGAAAAATTCTGAGCGGGGTGGAGGATCTCCTTCATCGAGATCTAAATCAAAAGGCAAGTGGAGGTACAAGGTGAGATGCTGGAATTGTGGGAAAGAATGACATATGAAAAGGGATTGTTCGAATCCCAGGAAAAGACAGAAGAGATCTGGAGATTCTTCTAAGGAAGGAACCAATACCGTAGAGGACGGTGGTGACGGTTGTGATGTATTGACTGTATTTGGCATAGAGCCTCTTGGTGGAGAGTGGCTCTTTGATTCAGGGGCATCATGTCATGTATGTCTTGACTGAAGTTCATTCATGTCATACAAGGAGTATGATGGTGCATCGGTGTTTATAGGCGATGGTTACGCTCGCAATGTGGTAGGGATCAGTTCGGTGCGCATTAGGATGTTCGATGGAGTCGAATGGATCCTTAAAAGTGTGAAGCATGTCCCTGAGATGAAGAGGAATGTAATATCTCTTGGTGCACTCGAGGCGAAAGGGTGCAGGTTCATCGTCTGATATCGGTATTGTAAAGTGGTGAAGGGAGCACGCATGATGATCAAGGCACAGAGGTGCGATAATCTTTACAAGGTGATCGGGAGCACAATTCATGGTGGAGCAGCGGGATCGGCAGCGGGATCCTCGGTTGTTCGAATGTGGCAAGAGAAAAAGTGTCACGCCCCGAAAATCAAAACCCAAGTATAACGACCCAAAGCTCGAGTTTCAGGGTGTGAATATAAAATTTTCGAGCATAAATTCCTTGAGATTCCATTCCACACATCGTATAACTAAAATAAATCCCAAATATGAATTTTCTTTTCCACTAATGTCTTATTACATTGAGTTTTACAAAACAAATCGACTACGGTTGACGTTTAAGTAACACGTGACCTTCTGAATACTCTACTCCATCTATGTCTTGTTCTTCCTGAACATTTACAAGAACTGTGGTGATTTTGGTGAGCTAAAAGCCCAATGAGATCATTTTCAATATAAGGAAATTTCAATTGATTCAAGATAAGATCCTACATGATACTAAATATGGAGAGTTATTTTCATGTTACATATAAATAGTTTATAAGTTGTGTTCTTGAATGACGCTTGTGAATATCATGATGTCATGTACGTGCATGTTCAATGCATGATGCAATAAATAAATAAATATATATATATATGGGCAAATCAACCATGCTCAACATCTCCAACAAGGCAAATCAACCATGCTCGACGAACAGATCCTTCTGCCCTTGTATGTTAGGGTACCTATTGCAAGGATTCAACCATGCTCACCTAACCTAGAGTACAACGAAGCTACAAATCAACCATGCACGCCAGGAGTCAAATCAACCATGCTCCTATTTTGTCGTCCAAAAGAAATAAAGCACATATATAAAGAATGCATATGAATGTCATGAGCCATGGAAGCATATGCCAAGCATACAATGCATATCATAATTCAAGTCCAATCACACCGTGCATGTGATATCTTCACTCAAATAATTCCTCATCTAAATTAGTTTGTTGTTAATTAAAAATGTTGAGAATCTCGTCGTGTAAGGATTTAGTGGTTGACGAATAACCAGAGTTGCATGATGGTACTTCCTGTGTATCTAAGCCTAACTTAAGTTTGTTTAGAATTTTGATGTGTGCCACTAAGGATGATCTGAGGAGGAGGAATTCAACCTACACTCAATTTTTCAACATATAATCATATGACAATCTAGGAAAAATCAACAAGGAAGAACAAGGGATGATAGAGACATGAGATGAATCCTTACCTAGGATCTAAACTAGAAACCCGAATGTTAAATTTGAAATTTAAAAACTTACTGAAGCAAAGCACATCTAGAAGGGAGAATTTGGAAAAATCAATAGAAAGGTCCATAGGAAGAATCACTCACATGTGGTGTTCCCTAGACTCCAAACAAGCTTACTTCGAAATCTGAGTCGACTCAGCGAGTTGACTCACTGGGTCAACTCAAAACAATTTTTTTCTTCTTCTCCTCCTCTTTCTTCTTCTTCTTTTTCTTCTTTCTTCCCTCTTCCTTCTTCTTTCTCTCTCTTTCTTTCTTTATTTCTTCTTCCTTCTTCTCTTTTTCTTCTTCTTCTTCTTCTTCTTCTTTCTTCTTTCTTTCTTTCTTCTTTCTTTCTTCTTTCTTCTTTCATCTCCTTTCTTGGCCTGGCAAGACTCCCACAGCACCACAACAGTGAAGTGCGGAATCCCTTCCCACACAATACACACACACACACCCTCTCTCTCTAATGGTTTTCTCTCTCTTTAATGGTTTTATTTCTCTCTCTCTCTCTCTCTCTCTCTCTCTCTCTCTCTCTCTCTCTCTCTCTTTCTCTCTGACGTTTTTTCTGAAAGGAGGAGGAATGGACAGTTGGTTTTATAGCTGAGTAAGGAGTGCTTGCGATGGGTGCGTAATTGGTTTGAGTTTCCAAGTCTAAGAAGGATTCGGTTTCCTACTTTCTTGCAAGCTAGGAAACACGGGGATCATTGAAAGGATAGATGTAGTCCTCATGACTCAGATACACTCAATCTTGGACGTCCATGCAAAGTAAGGACCTGGATCTTAACCATGTTTTATTTACATTGATTGCAAACCACGGTTTGGTGCAACCTATATAGGTAACTCGTGATGAACACAAAACTTACGGACCGCATCCTTGGCCACGGAGGAACGAATGGACGGTTTGGATCAACCATTGGGGCCCACTCTGATGGATGTGTGGACCATGAATGGCAGCAGCAGTAACGTTGCTGCTGCTGCAACATCCAGGGAGAAGAAGGAAGGTAATGAGTTTTTTTTTTTTTTTAACGTGCGTCGCATGTAAACGGGGTAATACCAGCTATCCCCACGAGTGGGGTCCATTCTAGATGGATCAATACTATTTTCTCTGTCCAATAGGTGTAAAACATAAAAATACTCATTGACAAGAAACATGAGGCAGATCCGAGTTAGGGTGGCACACTTATGGCCTAATTTCTTATTAGGGCATTTGTAGGATGATTGGAGGGCTGAAATTCGAGGTGTATAGTTGAATTATGTCCTTGAACTAGTGTATGAAGTTTTGTGTGAAAGTGATTACCAGAAATTATAAAACTTAAAAATGGTGGTCTAACTTAAGTTTGACTGATGGCATTTTCGTAATTATTGTAAATTTACGAATTTTATAAAATCTAACACTTCTACACTATTCTAGGGTTTATTCTTAGCAACTTTAATACAGGGACCCTACTAAAATTCTTTACGGATTATTTAATATTAATTTATCAATATTAAAGTTATTTAATTTATTAAATAATTAACTAAATTATAATTTACATGATTCTAAAATCCTAGATTGTTATAAACACACCTGAGGAGGTTCATTGGGTTGGAAAATCAATGATCTAAGCATATGCCTGGTGATGGACGAGATTTACGTATCAGATTTATGGACAAACATGTGTACAGGATAATGTGAAGAACATACAGCGAGTTTACATTGATCGCGTACATCGAAATCGAAGTGGACGGTTAGATCATTCAATCTAGCAACGATAAATCCTTTTAACGGACAGTCTATTGACTTAACTAAGTACACTAAGTTTTTCAAAGGCCAAAAAAGTGTCAGAATACGTATAAAGGTGTGACGTGTGTGTATGCGTATGAATGACGCTGCCTAAAATTTAAATTCTAACGTGTGAACTATAATACTCGTGTACCTACTCGTGTACTAAATTTTTGAGGTATTACAAAAAGGGCCACATGGGAAGAGCAACAAGGCGTGTGAAGATACAAGGATAAGGTCGATGGGGCATGAGAAGCGACGGGACTATAATGATGACGAAGTAGAGGTGGATATTGTGCGTGGCCAATAGGTGCATGGTGATTTGAGTCGTGGTGGAGTTTGTTGGAGACGAACGCCTCAAATCAAGTAGCACAGAGGCTACCAGCCGGTTGGTGGGGGTGTCCGATCAGCCGGTCACAGATATAGACAGGCAGCAAGGCTGCTGGACCTGTTTTTTTAGCCATCCGACCGGTCGGCCGACCAGCCGGTAGGGGTGTTCGACCGGTCGGTAGTATCCTAGTGCAACACAGATTTCTTACGCGGTTTACGCGTAAGAGGTTTCTAAATCTGTTTTTCTTCCTATTTAAAGGTGTATTTCGGGATTAGAGGTTTCTAAGGGGTTGCAAAGGGGATCGAGGGAGCTTCTAGGTGAGAGAAGGAGCTTGAAGAAGAGGGTTTTCTTCTTAGGTAAGCTTGGGATTTCTCTTATGGGCTTGGGTTTTGGGTCTTGGGTTCTATCTCTTGTAACTTCTGATATTATAGTGGATTGGTGTCGCTTTGTGCCATGGTTTTTTTACCCGCGAGGGGTTTTTCCACGTTAAATTTGGATTGTCTATGTGTGGGTGATTACATGCATTGTGATTGCATTGTGTTGCTTGTTTGATTCAATTTACTGTTTGTGTATGGCTTTGCTTCTGCTGCCGGCTCTCCTATCCCAACAGACCAGAACATAGAAAAGAAGGGACTAGATACAACCATGTTACCTCATCCGAAGGGCAATGGGGGACTGGTACAACCAGTGGATGCATACAGACTTGGCTTAACCCTCGGCGGGATGAGCATCTTAACCCACACCTAGGCCTCTTCCATTCTATGACTAGACACGACTTTTTGATAATAGCTAAGATAAGACAAGCCTTGGCCCAACAATCATGCCCCATTTTGCTGATCTTGGTGAATCCCAACCCCAAGATATAAGTCCTTGATTGCATGCATTTTTGCGGCAATATCTTTCATTTGGATCTGCTCGTTTGGAGATTCTACAGAACATGCAATGCCAATTTTGGCCATAGAAGCCAAGCACTCTTGCATTTTAGTTCTTGCAATGTGACATTGTTCACCATCGTTCAAATCTTGAACTTCTGTTTAGAGCAGTTGTGGGTCTACAATCTCCATCACTCGATCAGGTAATTTCATCTTAACAAATTGATGGAGGCTTATACCATCTTTAAACGTGTCATCGGTTGGTTTTTTCCCTGTGAACATCTCTAAAAGAAGGATACCATAACTGTAGACATCTCCATGTGTAGACGCCTTTCCGCCCATTCCATACTGTAATGACCCAAGATTTTGAGTGCGAGTAGATACGCAAGTGAGTACGCACACTACATTAGTTCAAGTATATGCTTATATAAATTCATCAACCCGTTGATTTCCAAGATGAACTATTAATTACACTTGTTCATCAAAACCAGCCATTCAATTAATTATTCATCACTAGGTAAAGGTATTTGACCGTCCACTTCAAATTTAGACAAGCCGATCATAGTAAACTAAACCCTTGATCCCCATAGCTGCTCATACACAAATCAATTTAACATTCTGATCCGTTCATCTTGTTTATCATACATTGACATGCTTAACCTACCGTTAAAACTGTGATCTGATGAAATTTCATGAGTAGACAAGTCATTAAAGTCTAACGGTGTATATGTCTCACCAATAGGCCACCCAAAGACCATATTAGGAATATCGGTTTAAGAAACTGACCGTACAATAACTCATACTTGTGTTTAAGAACATAAACATTTAATTAGAAAAAAATTAGCCTTTCATATAACCATCCATCGAATTCGTATCTGCTAATTGGGCCACCCAAATAACAAACCGAACCGATCATTTCGAAGATCATAGGATATATACCAAGGCTACCGGTTAAAATTTCTATTGGATACGTACAAATGTCACTTTGGATCACCGAGTGTGATGGATCACTAAAAAGGCATCTTGGTCATTTGTAAGAGATCAAGGCCCAAACTTAACCCGTATAAAGAGCGCGAAAAATGATAGGCCTTGGTGAAGTTTCACCGAAAACTGATGGTAAACAGGATCGCTACATGTGGTTGAAGTAAAAAACAAAGAAAATGGTAAACTTGGAATTAACTCGAATATATATATATTGTTGAATGGTTACTATAAGTTTTAACGTGATGTTTACTTACCCATCTCTTGCATGGAGCGGCCCACCTAAACATCGGATCTGCCTCATTTTTGGTGTCACACCCTAAAACTCCCTGGCCTAACTAATGAGCGGAGTAGATTTGTCACATACATCACGGTGGGACCCACGTGCACATCGTGCACGTCATCCCTACCGGTCAATGGACGTTGACCACGTATACAAGAAGTCAGCGTCTTCTTCGCTGGGCGCTGCAACAGCGAACGGACGCTGTCCGTCTAAACCATCCACGCCGTCCATATGTGGGCCCCACATCTAAGATCTAAACCGTCCATCCTCCTCCTGTAACCCACATATGGAGTCCCCTTGAGTTTCTTTCACATCGGTTGCCAATCCAATCTTTTCCATACCACC
The DNA here is from genome assembly GCA_003013855.2 of Liriodendron chinense. Taxonomy (NCBI): domain Eukaryota; kingdom Viridiplantae; phylum Streptophyta; class Magnoliopsida; order Magnoliales; family Magnoliaceae; genus Liriodendron; species Liriodendron chinense. The sequence continues at coordinate 344,133 of ML058482.1, forward strand.
GTCCGAACCAAAAGATCCCAAGATCCGGTCCGTTGCTCTGCATGGACTGGACCAGACTTCTTCCGGGAGTTCGTGTGGACCCCACCTAGGTCTCCAACGTCTCACTTGTGGCTTTGTCTACAAGAAACGAAAAGTGGAGTCCTTCTCCAACTCAAACTCTATCACCTTCGGTCCGGTTGTAGTACCGCGAACTCAGGCCATTCAAGTCCATCTTAGACCGTCCAATCTCATCTAGGGTGGTGTATAAGACCCCCCTAGGTGTCGTTTCCTAGAAGAAAAACTTAGAGAGAGAGAGAGAGGCGTTAGAGAGAGTGAAAGAGAGAGAAGAGAGAGTGATCGTAGGGGGGGTTTCTTATGTTGTTGCCGTTCCTGTTGCTAGGGGCAACAAGCCAGTAGCAAGGAGAGGAAGAAGAAGAAAGAGAAAGAAAAGGAAAAGAAAGAAAAAGAAGAAGGAAAGAAAGAAAGAAGGAGAGAAGAAGAAGAAATAGTGAGTTATTCTCATATTTTTTTTCATGGTTGTATTCGATTTATTTTGAAAATAATGGTTCGTAGTTTTGATCAATATGATTCAAGTATTTGTCGTTTTTATTGGAAAATATTGGATATTATACCTCAGGTTGAACTTGTTCTTTTTATGGTTATTTTTTGTATTAATTCCAATAATTTATATGGTGGATTTCAATTTAATTACACTGTATATGTGTGAGTTGATTTTGAGTTTCTTGGAAAAGGTTTGAAGTATTGATTTGATTCATGCATAGCACGATTTGTGAACTCCAGTGATTACCGTAGGGTGAGCACCCTGGTGTGTGCAATAGGCCCATTGATGATTGTTTGGGTGAGCGCCCAAGTGTGTGCAACAGTCCCTGGTTGAGCGCCTTGTGTGTGTAATATACCCTTCTGATAGTCCATCTATTGTGGACGGGTTGGTTGAGCTCCCTGGTGTGTGCAAGATACCATACTAGCGTACCCGGTGGATATCAAATGATTTTGACAGGTTGGGTGAGTTCCCTGGTGTGTACAAGAGACCAACTCTGCAGTTGTGAAACAGTGTAGGCCCGACTATAAACTGGCCCTGGATGTTCTACTGAGAACCGTACTGAGATTGTTGAGGCATATTTGCATACCATGCATCACGTGCATGCTTAAGAGATTTTGAGTTGATGAAATTACCATTAGATTTGTAAGGATTTATATTTTAATGGTCAAGTGATTTCTATGTCGAATTACGTGTGTTAAACTATATGAGAATGCTCACCGGCTTTTATAGCTGACACAGTATTATGCGATTAACCGTAGTAACAGGTGATGACTTAGAGGACTTCGAGGAAGCGTTTCCAGATGAGGAACTCGATCTCTAGAAGATTTTTTTTAGGATTGATTTATTTTTAGTTTGAAAGTATTGATGTAATAAGGCCCATTAGATGGCCATTAGTTTAGACAGTTTGGAACAATTTCGTAGATTCGTTGATTTATAGTTTAATTTTCAAAGTTTGGTTTATTTTGATTCCATATATTTGGTACCTTGTGAATGGAAAGATAAAAGTTTCAGTTGTGATTGTGAAGGATTCATTCATTATTTACATAACACCCTTGATTTCGAGATTTGAGTTATATACTCGAGTGTCGAATTTTGGGGGCGTTACACATACTCTGTCATTTACACATCTCGAATTTTCGAGATAGCAAGGTTTCATTCCAACAATTAAATAACAGTAGAGTAGTTTTTGACATAAAAGAAGTGACAATCATTACAAGCATAGGAAACAATTATCATATTAATTTTAAACTTTTGAAGCATTAAGTTATCAAGGTATAACTAGCAAATGTGCGAGTATACTAATTACATAAGTCTAGCAGAAAGAAAAACTTTGCAACCCATTGAAAACAATTAGTACTAATTGCATCTATCGACCTTGCAGGCCCGACAGTTGGATGCATTTTTAATTGAAATTTATCTTAACTAAAACTGAAAAAAAAAATTTACTGAAAAGAATCTTCCATCCTCCAATCCTTCATTCTAACTGAGAGTTTCTTTCAAGTTACCGTTGCAGCGGTAACGGAAGTATAACTTTTACAATAAGATTTATTTTGAGATTTTTAGGGCTTGTTTGGTAGCCATTAGAAAATGAGTTCATCTCAATTTAGTTAATCTTAACTATGCATTAGAGATCAATTATTTTGGTAGGGATTAAAAATAATCTTGATCGCCAATAATTTGTATAATCTCCTATACATAATTAATATTAACCAAAATGAGATAAACTCATTTTTCAGTGGCCACCAAACAGACTCATGTTGTTGTTATTTATGAGAAACGATTCAGTGCTTTCAGAGCAATAGTGGTCTTAATTGCATTGAGACAATTGGATAGTCTAATAATTAGGTCTTCTACGTATTCCATGGGCCACAATGAAAAAAAATCACAATGACTGGATGATTCACCAGCCTATAAGTTGACCTCATTTTTTAAGCCATTCATATTTGGAAGACATGGATGGGGTAGGATTGCCTGATAAAAGCGGTTTGTTAGTACCATAACGGATTCAAGCTGAGCTTCAACAAATAGATGGTGATATTTTTTTTTTTTTTTTTTTTTTTTTTTTGGTCACTACTTTTGCATAAATGATCTTGACAGTACTACATTTGATAGGCTGTTGATCGGGTGTTTAATTAGACACATCCAATCGGTGATTTTTATATTGCACACAGTGAAATGTGCACTCAGTCTAATGGCTAGCTCAGATTGAAGAATTGGATTGGCTCCTTTGCTCGAAGCAAGATCTTTCTTATTTTGTATTCTTGAGAAATAAAAAGAAGTGACAATTCACACTAGCTTCATATTTAAGTAGTACTGCGAAACAGTTAAAAAAGATAAAAGAATAAAGAAAAAGCATGAAATTGTTACCTGGAGGAATATAACCAATAGATCCCTTGATACTAGTTGAGCTGGTTTGATCTTGAGAGGTATTACTGGCAGCATTAGGAAGGAACCTTGCCAATCCGAAATCACCCACATGGGCACACATGTCATCATCCAATAGAACATTGCTTGGTTTTAGATCGCGATGAACGACCGGTGTGTCAGAACAGTGATGAAGATACTCCAATGCAGAGGTGACATCAATGGCTATATCTAGCCTCTGAATAGAATTCAAGCACCTTAACTCATGCCGCTCGTATACATTTGGATGCAACCACTCCTCTAACTTCCATTAGGCATGTACTCTAACACTAGAGCTTTGAAATCATTGCCTTTAAAATCAATGCTTAAGCAAGCAGTTATGATTCTAACTAGATTTCGATGCCAGATATTTCTCAAGGCTTCACATTCGGCCATGAAACTCCTTGAAGCTCCTCGTTGATGAAGATTGACAACTTTCACTGCAACATATGTTTCATGATGCTCTAGAATTCCTTTGTATACAGAATCATAATTTCCAACGCCAATGAAACTGTCCAAAGAGAACCCACCAGTCGCTTTAAAGAGATCCGCATAAGAAATCTTTAAAAATTGGCCCTCCAAGAGAGACGCAGTCAAAGGATTCTTGCTGGTCTTTCTTCTCGCACAATAAAGAGTGGCAAGGAGAAATGATAAAAGAATCAAACTCTTAGGGAAATCGACCTTCCATGTATCTGAGGAGCTTTCTTTGGGCACTCTGGCAGCCGTAATTGTCGCATACCTCCACAAAGCTTGTTGTTTCCAATGACCGAAAATGCGCTAGAGTTTTTGAAAACCCCTTTAGTTGGAACTTCCCCATCAAGATCATTGGAAGACAAATCCAAGAACTGCAAAAATGGGAATTTCTCCGGAACTTGTGGAATATGCCCAGACAGGTTATTATGGGAAAGATCTAGCTGTAGAATACTTTTTAAGTTGTTAAAAGATGGAGGAATGGCTCCCTGAAATAAGTTATTGCTCAAATTAAGGACTTCTAGGCTCCGACAATTGCCTAGCATGCTTGGAATTTCACCTGTCAATTTGTTGTGAGAAACAGCCAAATGTTGAAATTGTTTTAACTGACCAAATTCCGACGGTAGAGATCCGATCAAAGAATTCTCACCGGCATAAAGTTCAACCAGAGAAGGAATACTCAAAAGAGACCGGTTCTAATACAAATGAGGGTAGGATAATCTTATCCTACAAAGGGGACTTAACATACAATTCTGATCGATCAACTGGACTAAGTGAAACGTTCCTACTAGGAGCACTGGAGTGTTTCTGTTAAAAGATGCTACTAGGAGCACTGGCGTGTTTCTGTTAAAAGAATAACTGTGTGGAAAGAAACAATAGTTGGGGTTACAAACATAAGGTGAAAAATGAGGCAAGACATTTATAACTAAGGGAAGAGGATTTCTTCAAACAAAGATGTGTGCACCTGCTATTTCCATGCACATCTTCCACTGATAAATGGACTCAATTCCTCAACATGTTTTCGTCACCCCTTCCCAAACAGATTCTCCATTGTATAAATTCTTGTCCCCTTTCTATAGTAGGTGTCAGGGAGAAGATGCGACTTTCGTCAGCTCTTACCCCAGCTATCCGTGGGGCCCTGTTTCTGGACAGGGTGGGGCTGGGTGCCATTAGGGAGGACTGAGGTCCCGGGTGGTGTGGGGGTATAAGATAGGTGAGCCCAAGTCCTTTTTGCTGTTGTGGGCCTGCCCAAATGTTTGCTATGTACAGTTGTTCTCCCCTTTAACATAATGGTTCCTTTTCTTTAATAAAAAAAAGAAGAAAAAGAAAAAGAAAAAGAAAAAGAGTCATCCATCCACTGAGACCCATTTCAAACAAGCACTGGGCTAACATCATGCTTCCAGGTTGAATTGGTAGACCCATATACGTTGATCAGCTACATGATACCTTGAATATCAAACAGTCATATAGCTTTAAGTTTCCCAAATAAAATAAAATAAAATAAAATAAAATAAAAAGGGAGAAGATGCAACTATGAGATCAGCAAAACAGCTTAATTGAGTGCTGCAGCAGTAGGGGCCGGTGGTTTGATGGGTGCTGCTGCAGCTTATATTTTGTTGCTCTTCAGACTTTTTTAACCCTTCAGTTATCTTCTTCTTCTTCTTACCATTTTTTTTTTTTTTTTTCCTTAAGAAGGCAATTTGATACTTCTTTTTTTTTCACATGCTTGAACATCTGAACATTTTTTGTATCTGAACACTTTAAAATCAACTCGGTAGCACCCATACTCTTGCTTTCCCAGACAAGCATACTTTTATTCAAGGTTGAGTGTAAAAAGAAATCTTGATATGCAACACATTAGAAAAAACATGATATGCTTTTTTATTGGTGCAACAATTCCTCAGATATCTTGTTGTATTTGTTTCAAAATAATTCAAAAATTTCATTTTCCTACACAATTTGAAATTACTTGCTTTCGTATTGTGAGTTTTAGTCCTACATCAGATTTGAACAAGAATTATCTCATGTATATAAGATATACTTTTTGCCTTAGGCTTGAGCCCCTTTCAAGGGGCATGTGAATTTGGTCATGTGGAGGGGCTATGCCAATAGCTCTAATCTATGCCATTTACCACACGCGTGCACGTGTGTCGGGCCTGGCCGGGCCGTGGGTGTTGGTGCTGGTGCGGGTGCGGTGTAAGTGTACTCGCGCAAAGATGTTTATGTGTAGAGGTACTCGTGGGACTTTATCTGTACAAATGTACTCGCACTTGTGTCTTTTCGTTTTGAACAAAGAGATGCGTCCAGTCGGTTGGTCGCTCCGGTTGAGTTTAAACCCAACGGACCAAACGCTTTCAAAAGGGTGCTTAAGGCACCATTTCAGAGTTTATATGAGGGCTCCCTAATTTCGATTTTAAAATAATCAAATCATTTTCTATTTCTCTTTGTGCTTTCAATAAGCCCTTTGTGCTTTCAATGCAAATGTATATCCTTGACCAATGTTGGATGATTAACCTTGCCTAGATAGCTATATCTTCCTGTTAATCATGTTTCTTAGCATGCTCCATGTATTTATGATTCATGCACCCTATACTCTCCTTGCTAGCATGTGCTTATAATTATAACTGCGACATACTATCTTCTCTTACCTTAGACTTATTGATATATCTTTAAGGGGGAGAGAATAGTTTGTCAATTGCTAATAAGAAGGGGGAGAAAGATCAAATCCCACCAAAACTAGTTTGCTATGTTTTGTGATGCAAGGATTGACAGGTTGTGGGGGAGCAAACTGAAGAAGAGCTGCTTAGTTTTTCATGTCAAGAGTCCTGTTTTTAATTCTTTATCATTGTAATATCTTGAACATGTAATTTGTTTTGGTAGGTTAAGTTTTTGTAAGTAATTGACAAAGGGGGAGATTGTTAGTGCACTTTTTCGTGGCATACTAGCGCACCTTGTTTGTCAATTACTTACGTCAGTGAGTCTAGTGTCGGTTGAGCCCAATGAAGACGAAGACCGAAGACTCAAGACGGACCGGCTGCATCAAGGAAGAAGATTCAGGTAAAAGTGATGCCTTGGTGCCTTAACCTTGACCAAAACCTAACCCCTTTGTATCTTTGATGACCTTGACCATATTAGGGAACATTTTGTCATCATAGATTGGCCCTAGGTGTCCCAATTGATCACCCTAACCTTGGCCATAATGGATAGGCTGTAGCTTGAGGAGTTCAGCAAATCGAAGAGAAGATCCAGGCTGGTCCGACCGGTCAAGACCGGTCGGCTAGCAGCTTTGCTGCATTTTCAATAGGCAGCCGACCGGTCAAGATCGGTCGGCCTTCTAAAACTCTCTAAGTTCAGCAGGCTTAGCCGACCGGTCGGCCTGGATTTCTCATGTGTCCAGCAAAGGGGTCCGACCGGTCTTGACCGGTCGGCCTGTGTAGTTGGCCTGTTCCTTCAGCAAGTGGATCCGACCGGTCGGGACCGGTCGGGACAGGTCGGCTCTAGCCATTTTATGCCCGTTTTATGACCGTTGGAGCTCTCTTTTCTTACATATAGAGCTCCGTTTTTTGGCATTGGTAGAGGGATTTTTTAGGAGTGAAGCCACTATTGTAGGAGACCATTTTAAGGCTCATTCCCAACCTATGCAAGGCATCTTCCTTGTGCTTTAACACAAGATTAGAGCATTCCAAGCTCATGAAGAAGATGACCTCCATCCCCTCTTGATCTCTAGAGTTTGGAAGCTTCTTGATTGGCAAATCCTTGTCTAAAACTCTAAGATGAGATCGTTGTAGGTAAGAGACTCTAGGCAACCCATTCCCATTAGTTGTAGAGTTCTCAAACCTATCCTCCTAGCACCTTGGGCATCTCAAAGGCATCGCATGCAAGGTGTTTGATCTAGTGTGGCTGAGGCTTTGGCGACGCAACGGCGGCACGATCGTGGGAGCAAGGGAAGCTGATTGAAGCACGGGAGAGCGGAGATCAAGCAACCCAATCAGGCGCTAAACAAGGGGCTCATCCGACAAGTAGGTTGTCTTATTTGAGAGTCCATTTTAGAGTTTATTTATTGAACTCGACCTAGGGACGTTAGTCGTTCCTTGGCCCGTCAGTCGGGCCTAAACTTAGCCTCCAAGGGGGAGCCTCCGACACGGGAGTAAACGTGCGTTAGGTTGAGAGTAAGCCTATAACTAAAACTCCGGGTACGGTTGAGAGGTGAACCGATAAAACCTCCGTGTAAAGGTTGAGAGGTGAACCTCATTTAAAACCTCCGATAGTGAATGCCGGTGTGCTCAAAGGGGTTGAGTACTTGAACCGGGAGTGGAGTAGACACGTAGTCGAACCACTATACATCCTTGTGTTTGTGATTGTTCTTGAGCACATTTATATCTTCGCATTGTTAGTTTAATTGCTTAATTATGAATGCTTGATAGGAATGTATGCTAGGCACTTTTTAGATTCATCCTCACACAAGATGTACCTTCACTAGTTGTGTAGACTAGAGCTCATTGATCCACTCTCATAAGTCAACACAAGTTGCATAGGTTAGAAGCTTAATTAGTTGTATCATTTAATTTCCTATGCATGCTTAGACTAGGATTGTTTATTGCTTAACCTTTTGCTAGTCTTGTGATTGGACCCACCTAGGCTTGGAAGCCGAAGTGTTCTTGCTTACTAGGCTAAATTTGTTGAATTGTGTAAGTAGGCGAAAAGAATTTCAAAGGTCCTAATCCCCCCCCCCCCCCCCCCCCCCCCCCCCCCCAAGGTCCTTAGACATATCTCCGAGTGTCTCTACAAGCAGTAAAACCGCAATTTCATTGTCGTGTGGCCGTCGAGACCCAATGGAAAGCCAAACTCTGATGAGTTAGCTTACTTTAATGGCTAAATGGACCCACAAGCATTCCTTGATTGGCTTGAAGACTTGGACTTTTTTTTATTGGTATGATATGTCGAATTACTGTCAAGTGATATTTGCCAAGTGAAAATTGGAAGGCCAAGCTAAGTCATTTTGGACAAATTTGGAGCGATAAATTGATAGAGTTGGGAGGGCCCCGATCTCACAATGGGATAAGATGAAATAGCGTTTGAAAGAAAAATATCTTCCCATCTCTTATCGTCAAAAGCCCTTGGATCAGAAGAGAGTTGTCCTACCTTCCTGTCTAAACACAGAACCAATATGGTCCCCTTCTTGTAAAGTGGTCCAACCCATCATTAAGGAAATCTCGGCTTATGAATAATTTGAGTGTTTAACACCAATTATATTTCCTTGGAAGCGAGATAATACCTTGGAGAATGGCCAGTTGGAAGAATCCAATTAGGTTGTTTATGAAGTGGAAGAGTACGTGCCTAAAGTTAGTAGTGAGGAAATGGAAGAAATTGAGGCATCACTCATCATCTTTGATGATGTAGAGGGGGTCACTGAAGATTACATGAAGAAATTGGACCATCAGAAGGAGTCCAAACAAAGCGACAAGTCGATAACAACAATTCAGAAGATGCAACCCAGTCGAGCGCCAGACCGGTCTTGACCTGGTGCCCGCCCATGAGCCTGATTATTCTAGAGAGTTGTTGGACCATAACTCTTGAATTTCGGGTGCCCGACCATCAGGTCATCGGGCGCCCGACCAATCTTGACCGGGAACCCGAAATTAACGAAATTTCTGTCCAAGCTCTCTGGACGATTTTTGTTACAGCAGGGTGCCCGACCGGTCTTGACCGGGTGCCCAACCATGCACAAGTCTGTTGCGCAGTTTTGCAGGAACTTTCCAATTTGAGTTGATTTCTTTCCTAGTTCGTTTAGGATTCTTTATGTTACGTAATTAGGGTTTCTATTTCATAGTTTAGCCTTTAAATACTCTATTATTTCATTGTGAAGGCAATTATTATTCATCTTTTATAAAAGTTCTTTTGAGTTTTTCATCTCTTGCTTGTGGATTTGAGCAATCCTTCAAGGAATCGAAGAAGATCGGTTGAGGATTCTCGATAGCTCCATGGATTCGGAGTAGTTATTTAAGTGGAGAGACGGTGATTGATCCCTCACCCATCTACGCTGCACCAAGTTGGTATCAAAGCGAGGAACAACCTCGGGAAGATGGCTTTTAGCGATGGCCGTGACAACCACCCCTCTGACGTTGATCAAGGGTTTCAGCTATTGGCAGAGAAGATCGACAATCTCCAGGAAGCTAGTAGGACGCAGATAGAGAGGATGCTTGTTGCTCTTGATAGAATTTTGCTGGCTCTCCCCCAACCCCGAGCCCAAGATGATGCGCCTCAACCAGTAATTGCAGTATGGAATAATCCCGTAGCCCGTCAAGCATCACCCCTGGCACTTCATAGGACCGAGCATGGTGATGAAGAACACAGCAACGAAGACATCGAGGACATCATCATTTAATAAGCCGCACAAAGGGATACACGTGTGGATCACAATGATAGAGGTTTCCAAGGTAAAGGTGACATTCCCTCTTTTAATGGTTCATTAAGCATTGAAGCTTTCATTGACTGGCTCGTGAAATTCAAGAGATTTTTCGACTACGTGGGTGTCCCAGAAGGTAAGCAAGTAACGCTTGTGGCCTACAAGCTCAAATTCGGTGCCTCCGCATGGTGGGAACAATTACAAACTTTCCGTATCCGACAAAACAAGTTGCCCATCCAGACATGGGTCAGGATGAAACGGTTGTTGAAATCCAGGTTTTTACCTAGCAACTATGACCAAATATTGTTCCAGCAATATCAAAATTACAAACAAGGGTCTAGAACCGTCGTTGAATATCAGACAGAATTCAATCGATTGACAGTACGAAACGAATTATCTGAGACAGAATCTCAGAAGACCGCGAGATTCATTAGTGGCCTACGACCCGCAATCCAGGATCGAATCCATCTTCTTCTGATCTGGACTGTTGGGGATGCATCCCGAATGGCTGCCCGGGCTGAAGCACAACTCACTTGAATTCCTTCACGAACTTATCCATCGACCTGCGTACCTACGACGGGTCCCATGCAGGAAATGACCTTGTCTAAGGGAAAAAAATCAGTTGGTGGGCGCCCACAACCACCTCCGACCATGAACCGCGATGTGAGAAGCGGTCCATCTAGGCCTCAGAGAACCACCCCTACAACAGTGGGTCCAAGCCGAGCTCCGAATCCTTATGCTCGCCCGAGGCCTGGCAATTGCTTCCGTCGTGGCCAACCGGGCCACTTATCCAATGTGTGCCCTCAACGCCCCACCGACAACTTAGCCATTAATGAGGGTGGTCATGAAGAAGAATATGTGGAGGAAGGGGACATCGGTGAAGAATTTGATCAAGTTACTGAAGAAGAGGAAGATGGCACAGAATGGTTAACAGAGAACCGAGATGAGTCCTTGGTTGTTAGGCGATTATGTTATACGCCACGGCAAGAAGTACACCCCCAATGCCACAACATCTTTCGTACCCGTTGCACAGGAATTGGGAAAGTGTGTGACGTTATCATCAATGGTGGGAGTAGTGAGAACATAGTATCCAAAGTTATGGTGGACAAGCTCTGTCTTCCGACTACAAGGCACCCGGCCCCGTATTCCATTAGATGGATTAAGAAGGTTGGAGACACTAAGGTAACTGAACAATGCCCCATCTCCTTTTCAATTGGTAGAAGTTATAAGGATGAAATTTTATGCGATGTCGTAGACAATGAAGCATGCCATATGCTTCTCCGTCGCCCATGGCAATTGGACCGAGATGCGACCCATTGTGGGCGTGATAACACCTACACGTTCATCAAGGATGGGCGGAAGAGGGTTCTAGCTCCTAGGGTGCCGGAGGGCCAACCCGAGGCTTCAAAAGTGGAGGGGAGTTCCCTCCTCACCCTGCGAGAATTTGTGAATGAATCAAAAGAGGCCGGTGAAATCTTTGCCGTAGTAGTCAAAGGTGAAATTCAAGAAGAGTCCAATATTCCACTAGCCCTACAACCATTGTTAAATGTATTTCAGGAGATTTGGCCTGAAGACCTTCCTCATGGGCTACCTCCGATGCGGGATATTCAGCACCACATCGACTTTATCCCTAGTGCTAGTTTACTCAATCGGCCACATTACCAAATGAGCCCAAAGGAATTCGAGATCCTTCAAGGTTAGGTGGAGGAGTTGTTGAATAAGGGGGTACTCAAGGAGAATATGAGTCCATGTGCAATCCTAGCCATATTAATGCTAAAGAAGGATGGACGTTGGCGTATATATGTTGATAGCAGAGCTATTAACAAGATCACCATCAAGTACAGGTTCCCTATCCCCCGACTTGATGACATGCTGGATATGCTTGAGGGTTCCAGAGTATTTTCAAAGCTAGATTTGCGCAGTGGATATCATCGAATCCATATCCGCCCCGGCGATGAATGAAAAAAACAGCCTTTAAGACCAAGGATGGGTTGTACGAATGGTTGGTGATGTCATTCGGACTATCGAATGCTCCAAGTACTTTCATGCGCCTCGTCATGGTGTACTTTAATGATATACTGATATATAGTCAGGGAGAGGCAGAACATGTCGAACACCTCAGGTAAGTCCTTCAAGTGCTACAAGAAAATAAATTGTACCTGAATTTGAAGAAGTGCAGCTTTATGACGGACCATCTATTATTCTTGGGGTTCGTAGTATCATCCACTGGCATCCGGATCAATGAAGACAAAGTGAAGGCCATCCTTAAATGGCCTACCCCCACCAACATCCATGAGGTTCACAGTTTTCATGGGTTGGCCACGTTTTATCGCCGCTTTGTCAGGAATTTCAGTATGATCGTAGCACCAATCACGGACTATATGAAGAAAGGACCATTCCAGTGGACAGAAGAAGCTGATTGTAGCTTTGCTGAAATAAAACATAAGCTATCATCCACGCCAGTCCTTATTTTACCAAGCTTTGAGAAGGTCTTTAAAGTGGACTGTGATGCGTCTTATGTGGGTATTGGAGCAATTTTATCTCAAGAGGGCAGGCCGATTGCCTTCTACAGTGAGAAGCTCAGTGAGGCCCGCAAGAAGTGCTCCATGTATGAAATAGACTTGTACGTGGTGGTACAGGCTCTCCGGCATTGGCGACACTACCTCATTCAGAGGGAATTTATTCTTTCTACTGACCATTAAGCCTTGAAGTTTATTAATAGCCAGACTAATGTTAGCCGTGTACATGCCAAGTAGGTTTCATTTTTACAAGAATTCACATTTGTTTTGAACATAAGTTCGGTTAACAAAATAAGGTTGCCGATGCTTTAAGCCGCCGCGCCGACCTTCTAGTAGTCATGAGTACTAAAGTTGTCGAATTCGACTGTCTCAAGGAACTCTACACTGAAGACGATGAATTCAAGGACATATGGTTGACAGTCAAGGAAGGAAGACCAAGTGATTTTCTCATCCAAGATGATCTTCTCTTTTATGGGAATCGATTATGCATCCTGCAATGCTCCCTTCGAGAGAAGATCATCCTCGAATTGCATAGGGATGGCCTTGGGGGTCACTTGGGTCGTGACAAGACTAAGCCTCTAGTCGAAGAAAGATATTATTGGCCTTATCTAGGCTGTGACTATTCGAATGGTTCAGTAATGCCACATTTGTCAATCCTCCAAGGGTCACGCACAAAACACAGACCTCTATAGTCCATTGCCCGTACCGGAAGGCCCTTGGGAGGATATGTCCTTGGACTTTGTTTTAGGTCTCCCACGGACACAACGTGGCATGGACTCGGTGTTCATGGTGGTAGACAGATTCTCCAAGATGGCTCATTTCATCCCCTGCAAGAAGACATACGACGCAACGGGCGTAGCTAATCTCTTCTTCTGAGAGATCATGCGATTACTTGGCATTCCCAAGACTATCACCTCTGACGGGGACACGAAGTTCGTAAGCCACTTTTGGTGAACTTTGTGGAGTCGGCTCGATACGCAACTTCAGTTCAGTAGCGCATATCATCCGTAAACAGATGGGCAAACTGAAGTCGTGAATCATACCTTGGGAAATCTTATACGATGCATTTTTTGGGATAAACCAAAGCAATGAGACTTAGTGCTGTCACAAGCTGAATTCGTCTTCAACAATATGGTGAACCGATCCACAGGAAAGTCGTCATTTTATATCATTTACGAACGAACTCCCCGACACACTCTCAACTTAGTTTCGTTACTGAAAATTTCAGGCAAAAGTATAGCTACGAAGCACATGGGCGAATGAATTACGGAGTTGCAGGAAGAAGTTTGAGATAAGCTCATCGAGTCCAATGAGAATTATGCAAGGAGCGCTAACAAACATCGACGCATCAAGGTATTTGAGGTTAGAGACCAAGTCATGGTCCATTTGCGCAAAGAACGCTTCCCCACCGGCACCTACAACAAGCTCAAACAGAAGAAGATTGGACCAGTACCGATTCTCTGGAAGTTAGGTGATAATGCCTATGTGGTGGACCTCCCGGATGAATATGAAATCTCACAAACGTTCAATGTGGCGGTCTTGTTCGAATACCATGAACTAGAGCCGTACCAGAACTCGGGGTTGAGTTCTTTTCAAGTGGAGGGGATTGATGTAGAGGGGGTCACTGAAGATTACATGAAGAAAATGGACCATCGAAAGGAGTCCAAACAAAAAAACAAGTCAACAACAACAATTCAGAAGATGCAACCCAGTCGGGCACCCGACTGGTCTTGATCGGGCGCCCGTCCATGAGCCTGATTATTCCAGAGAGTTGTTAGACCATAACTCTTAAATTTCGGGCGTCCGACCAGTCTTGCCTGGGAGCTCGAAATTAACCGGATTTCTGTCCAAGTTTTCTTGACCATTTTTGTTACATCGGGCACCCGACCGGTCTTGACCGAGCGCCTGACCATGCGCGAGTCTGTTGCGCAGTTTCGCGGGAACTTTTCAATTTGAGTTGATTTCTTTCCTGGTTCGTTTAGGATTCTTAATGTTACGCAATTAGGGTTTCTATTTCGTAGTTTAGCCTTTAAATGCTCTATTATTTCATTGTGAAGGCAATTATTATTCATCTTGTATAAAAGTTCTTTTGAGTTTTTCATCTCTTACTTGTGAATTCGAGCAATCCTTCGAGGAATCGAAGAAGATCGGTTGAGGATTCCCTATAGCTATGTGGATTCGGAGTAGTTATCCGAGTGGAGAGACGGTGATCGACCCCTCACCCGTCTATGCTGTGCCATTTGATGATGCAGAAGTGTGTGTTAGTAATGAAAAGGTCGAAGAGTTTGAGACCGCACCACTTCCAGGTGTCATATGTGATTTGATTGATGCAGTCTTCCAATCTACATCTCTTACAGTGGTGAACACAAATGAAATTGAAGAAGAGACTAGTGAGGATATGATGGTAGACACCCACATGACTTGTGATAACGCACTAGATGATTTATGGGATAAGTTTTCACCCAAATGTGACATTCAACACACGATGAATCTTTTCCCTGGATCAATCCTGTCAAGCTTTCCTCCATACCAGGTGAACCCCGTAGAAAATACAGAAATGCAGCGTCCATTTGATAAACTTCTCGGGGAAGAATTCAGTAAGGAAAGTTTGAGTTGGAGTTTTGTTTTGTGTGACATGCCTGCCCTTTTCACTTCCAAGAACAATGGCATATGGCGCACATGTGGGCAGATCATGGACGTCCACAAAGCTTCAGTCAAGTGCCACGTCACCTTGCGACGAATTCACTTCATGGTGAATATGATGGATAGAGTCCCTATCCCGCATCTTGATGACATTTTGGACATAACGGCTGATGCCAAGATCTGCTCAAGACTTGGTATTAATAGTGTGTGTTCTCAAGTGTTGGGATACCTGAAAATCATCCTTATTTATAAAACTTATAATGAGAAATTATGTGTCACCCATGAGAAGTGTCCTTTTGTTTCAGTTTTTCAAGTTCTAGGTCATAGGATTGTTTATTTCGAATCCGTTACTTTTTCAGAGAGTCCTTTGGTTTCACCCATGTCTGTCACCCAAAGGTCTTCAGAGTCAGCCACTGCATTTGCATGACACATTCACAAATTGCATACATATATTAGACAGCGAATAAATAACAGCAATGATAGTTATAAACGTTCAGCTGATTTGCATCATACGTTACAAGAAATTCAGGAAGGAGATTATGTAATGGTGAGGATAAGGCTAGAGCGGTTTCCTTAGGGTACCGCTAAGAAATTACAAGCTCACAGTGTTGGACCATTCAAAAGTTTGTGAAGAGTTAGGTCAAATGCGTATAAGATAGACCTTCCACCTGAAATGGGCATTAATCCAACATTTAATGTGGAAGATCTAGTCCATTCCCCTAATCCTGCCATTGATACCTCTTCTATTTCGTGGTCATATTCTGAGTTTGCTTCTCAACCCATTCCACCCCTTCCCCTACTGATTAATCGAAAGGAAGAAATTGAAGGGATTGTGGATGAAGGGAGTATCCACGAGAGATGGATGCTTCCAGATATATCTTGTAAAATGGAAGAACAAGCCACAGTCCGATTTTATATGGTTGACAGAAGCGGAATTACAAAGACTTGGTCCAAATTTGTTGGAGATGCACCAGAGCTTTATCTCACCGGAGTCGAGTTCTTTTCAGACAAGGAGAATGATGCGGACATTAGGCCCTTTAGGGTTTATCAGCGTAGGAGGCGAGTGACACCTATATCTTTATGGCTCGATGATGACGGGCCTGGATTGTTCGTGACGACTTGAGGAGCATCAAAGACCTTACACATGTAGTCCAAGGTATTTAAGAAGACCCCACCTTGGAAAGACATGTGTAAGTTACTTGGAGGAGATGATCGAACTTTTGGATCGCGATGATGACGTGATCGGACCATTGGTTTTTCGTGGCCCACTTTCATCGTGCCATCATCGGAGGCCATCAGGCATCTTAGATTTGTATTTATTATATGCATTTTCACTTATTTAAGTTTTAGGTCGGTGTATGCACATTTTTCGTGTGAATGTATTTTTTTTTTAATTTTGTTAGTAAGGGTATTTTGGTAATTATGTTAATTTCGAATTTTATAAGGGTGTTGCCCTAAACCTTTTTCATTAAGCTATTGATTGAATGAAAGAAAGCCTTTTAGTGCCTCCTCCCTCTCTCTCTTGTGGATCTTCATCTTCTCTTCTCTGATTATTTTCTTCTTTTTTCTTATTGTGCCTCTTCAACTTTCTTCTAAGGTAAACTTTCCTTCTTTATCTATTTCTATTCTCTCACAAATCTCGAACCCCAAATCTGAAAATTGATCCAAAACCCCAATTCCTCAGATTTTCAAATCCCTAATTTGAGAAATCCTTTGATCCCTCGGACTAGTGATTTCCATTGGGTGCTTGAGTTATAACCATGCAAGATCGGGAGGTTCCATCCCTCGCCGGATCCAACCTATGCATTATTTGAATTTCTTACTTCGTAGTTGTGATGATGGCCTGCTCTATTACATGTCTCTTTGTGATTTTCTTAGTTTATGATGGTTGATGTTGAATTTTTAGATTATTTCTACTGGATTATATGTGTTCATGACCATGCATCATAATTAGGGCATCCTGCATCATACTGACAAATTGATACGTAGGCACCTGAGGCTTTAAATTTCCACATTTTTTAAGAAATTACTAATTTTCTGCTTATAAGTTAGTAATTACTAATATTGTATTTTGTTTTATTTTGTATACTATTTGTTAGTGACAACGGGGATGTTCGTGTTAATGGATTTTTTTATTTTTTTTTTTTTTTGGTATTGGTTGTGTACTTGTGGGTTTTACATTTGATGTCTATTCAAAACATTATTATGTTATATGGTTGAATGCTCATTCTGATTGGTATACGAATTGAATGTTTTGTCAGGTGATTGGGATATTAAATGGACTGCGAATGACATGTTTTATCACGTTATCATAATATTTACAAAAAAAAAAAAAATTATATTTGCCGGCAAAATATTTTGTTGGTAATAACACAATTTTGCAAGGAAATATATATAGGTAATAGTACCACTTCCATCTCTACCAAGGAGTTTTTTACCATCTTTTCCAAAGAAATCTTTCGCAGGTAATGCCACTACTTTTTTCCATGGAACAATTTCGTCGGTGATACTTCCTTTTCCAAGTAATTTTTTTGTTGGTATTAACACCTTTTCCAAGGAAATATTTCATTCGTTTCCAACGAAATACATTGTTGGTAACATGTTTACCTTTTCCAAGGAAATATTTCGTCATGAATTCTAGTACCTTTACTAAGGAAAGAATTTTCAAACTTTTGCCAACGAAAAGTTCCGTCGGTCGAAGTTGTATTTTTACGGACGAAATATTTTATTTCCTCGATAATTATTTTCCCTGACGGTGATGTTTCGACGAAGCTGCCGACAAAATATCCCAGCCCTAACTTACAAATGCAATAATACTGTATATACCCTTACATTCCCAAGATCCAATTCAAGGGTTCATTTGGCTGCCACCCTCCCCAACTCCACATTCCCACTATCCTTACATGCACTCAGCAAAGCACCCCATGCACTCACACTAACAATCTTCCTCACCATATCCCATGCCTTCATCATTTCCCCACCCCTACACAACAAACCCACAACACAACTATAATGTTCCACCTATGGCATTAGCCCAAAGTCCCGAACCATCGATTTGAAGCATTCAAGCCCATGGCCCACTTGACCCGTGTGGCCACATGCTGAGAGGACTGTTAGAAATGTCACCTTGATGGGCCTTATCCCTTCTTTCAACATCTCCCCATATGTTTTTATCACTTGTTGGAACATGATGTTCCAGCCATACGCACTGAGCATCGACGTCTACAGGACCACATCCTACTTCCGCTCTCCTTACATTAAAGACGAACCTAGCCTCATGTATCAAGCCACGTTTTTCATACATTTCAATAAATGCACTTTGATGAATACGTCGCACCCCACATGGGCCGTCCGCCGGATTTGGTACGCATGGGCCAGCCTACCCAATTCGATGGCTAATAGCCCTGCACATGTAGCATGGTGCATATTGTGTACTTATCGGGATCCAAACTCAGCATGCCCATTCTATGTAACAAATATAGGCTGTCCATCCTGGCATCGGTGTACCATATCATCAGCACATTAGCACACACGGTGTTCTTCATAGGAATTTCATAGGACACCTGCTCAATGTCCTCGATGGCCAACAACTTCATGAAGAAATCGACAACCATGGTGCGCACATAAACGCTCGATGACCAACCAGATTTCAATACATGGGCATGGATCAATTTGCCGGAATTTGGTGCCTTCTTGGTGTTGGCTTTACAAAGCCTTGGGAGAAATTCTAAATGATTACACAAGAAAAGGAAGAAATTAAAATTTTCTTATTGATGGATTTTTGATCAAATGATGATCAAATTACTACAAAGTACACCTTTATATAGACTCTATACATGACTGAAAACTAACAGAAATAAAGACAAATTTTAGGTTACAATGACTCTCCATTTCTCCAAAGGTTCAGCTATTACAACACTTTCAATAAGACCCTTTAAGAATTTCAAAGGTTGCTGAAACTGCTGGGAGATTGATGCTGAAACTGTTGAGGTATTGTTGCTGGAAAATGTTGAGTTATTGGTTTGCTACCTCCAACATTCCCCTTCAAACCAAAATCGACTTCATTCCAAGCGTTGATCTTAGTCATCTGAATGCATCAGTTGGCAATGCCATGGTGAATATGTCCTTGACCTGTTCAGTGGTGCAACAGTACTCTAATTTTACCACTTTCTGCTTCACTTGATCCCTTAGAAAATGGTATCGGGTATCGATGTGCTTGCTCCTTCCATGCTGCACCGGATTTTTGGCGAGCTCTATTGCCGACATGTTATCCACATATATGACTGTGGATCCTTCATGTGGATGCTTCATCTCCTTTAGTAGGCTTCTCAACTAAATCGCCTCACAGACTGTGGATGATGCTGCCACGTACTTTGCTTCACATGTGAACAAAGCGACCACACTTTGCTTCTTTGAGTTCCATGTGAAAGCAGTTAACCCGATATAGAAAACATATCCCGTGGTGCTTTTTCTTTCATCTTGGTCACCTCCACAATCAATGTCTGAGTATCCATACAACATTACTTCATCATTGTATGGATAAAAGAGACCAAATTCCATAGATCCTTTGATATATCCGGGGTTCCTTTTTTGCAGCAAGCCAGTGTGATTCTTTTTGTACTTCCATGTATCTGCTTAAAAGTCCAACGCTATAGACTATATCTGGCCTTATGATTATGAGGTACCTTAGGCTTCCAATTAGACACTTGAATAAAGTTGAGTCCACGCTTCTTTCTTCTCCTTCTTTTGTCAGCTTCAGACCCGTTGCTACAGGCATATTCATGGCATTGTAATCGACCATCTTGAACTTTTCAAGAACTTTCTTCGCATACTTCTTCTGAGATATTTGGATGCCGCCATGTTGTTTCACCTTAATGCCCCAAAAAAAGATATAAGTCCACCGTCAGTCATCTAGAACTCCTTAAACATGGCCTTCTTGAATTCATCAAACATTGGCTAACTGTTTCCTGTAAACAATAAATCATCAACATACAGGCATGTTATAAGCATATCGCCATAAGCGTTCTTCTTGATGTAGAGTGCATGCTCATATGGACATTGGGAGAAGTCATTCTTTTAAAGATTGCCGTCGATACGAGCATTCGAGGCACGAGGAGCCTGCTTCAACCCATAGAGGGCTTTCTTCAGCCGATAAACCTTGTGTTCTTCCCCTTGCACTTCAAAGCCTTCAGGCTGGTCAACATAGACTTCTTCTTCGAGTATTCAATTTAGGAATACGGATTTCACATCCAATTGGCAAAGCATTCAACTGTGATGGGCTACAAGGGAGAGAATTATCTTCATTGTGTCAAGACGAGCAACAGGAGCAAAGACTTCTTCATAATCCACCCCATACTTTTGTTTATAGCCTTTAGCCACAAGCCTTGCTTTATAGCGATCGATTTCTCTATCGGCTGTACGCTTGATCTTGTATACCCATTTGAGGCTAATAGTCCTTTGGCCTTGAGGAAGCATAGTCAACTCTCATGTGTTATTCTTTTCGATGGCATGGATTTCTTCTTTCATGGCATTCTTCTAGCTATCTTCTTTTACAGCTTCTTGGAATAAACGTGGCTCATGATCTGCATATAAGTAAAATAGGTTTGTTTCTTCTGTTTTCTCATAGATTTCTGCTAAGCTCCTCATCTTGACTGGTGTTACAGATGAGGAAGAGTTGGCTAAACTTTGACTTGATGGGGTACTTCCAGGAGAGATGGAATGTACTCCCGGAGTTTTGTGTGCTGATGATGCAGTCGAAGAGGGTGTTGCAGGTGTTTGCTCATGACAGCCATGCTTTTCTTGCTCTTCTGTTTTGACTTGAATATCTTTGGCCGATTCTTCCTCGTTCCATTTCCAAGCTTCTTCCTCGCTGAAGACTACATCTCTACTCACCACTACTTTATTGGTTAGTGGATTGTAGAGCTTGTAGGCTTTGGATTCTTCACTATATCTAATAAAGATACACTTTCCGCCACGATCATCGAGTTTCCTTCTTTTCACCTCTGGGACTTGAGCATAGGCAAGACACCCAAAGATCCTTAGGTGCGCCACACTCGGCTTGTAGCTGCTCCACACTTCATGTTCCTAACGCTCTTTGTCAAGCACTGATTGAGCAGATAGGTGGTACATGCAACTGCCTCTCCCTAGAAAATCTTTAGCAATCCTTTCTCTTTGAGCATGGTCCTCACCATGTCGAGAATGGTACAATTTTTTTGTTCTGCAATGTCATTTTACTGTGGCGTGTAGGCTGCAGTGTGCTGCTGCTTGATGCCTTGTTCCTTGCAATAATCTCAGAATACATTTGAGGTTTACTCTCTACCTCTGTCAAATCTGAGTACTTTAATTTTGTGGTCACTTTCAATTTCAACATGAGCTTTGAAAATTTTAAAGATAATGAAAGCGGCCGATTTCTCTTTGATAAAATATACCTAAAGTTTTCTGCTGAAATCATCAATGAAGGTAATAAAGTATTTATTACCTCCAAGAGAGTGTCTCAAGTGGACCACAAATATCAGTATGAAACAACAGCAATGGTTCCTTTGCTCTTTGCTCCACTTAGAAAAGAATTCCTTTGTTGCTTGCCAAGTGTGCACGCCTCACACATGTTCTGGAGCTTCAATAGCAGGTAAGCACAGTACCATGCTTGATGAGGACAAGAGTTTAAGGCCACTGAAATAGAGATGCCCAAAGCAAAGATGTTATCTCCATGAATCATTATTCACGAGTCCATAGAGGCACTTCTCAGATTTTGTATTAATTTGGAGTGGAAACATGCAATTCTTCACCATTTGGATTTGTGCAACAAGTCTCCTGTGTACATCTCTCAAAGAAAGAGAGAAGTTCTCCATGTATATGAAATACCCATTTTCAAGGAGTTAGCCGATACTGAGGATGTTACTTTTCATGTTTAGTATATAATACACATTAGAGATAAAATTCGGCACACCATTCTTCTGATAGATTTTAACTTTTCCTTTACCTTTCACGGGAACTTTTAATTCGTCTCCTAGACTCAAGTTGCCACGAGCATCTTCTGCCAGTTCCACGAACAACTCTTTTCCACACATGCGGTTACTCACACCAGAATCGAGATACCACACGTCCTGCTGATCACATTGTTAGTACATCTTTTGTTGTCAATTGGCGTGTTGGTTGGTGGCGTCTTGTCATGTGAGCCCCGGTCGAAGTATTGAAGAATCAAGACCTGAAGATTATGCTTCGTCCATTGCTCAAGCTCATGCTGAAATAAGATCCCAGGTAAGTTGCATATAGATCGACCATAGGAAACCCAAAACATCAAAGAATGGCGTAAAGACTCACACATTTTACCCTCTTGACCCTTACACGAGTTGATCAGACTTGTGGTCCTTGGCTGGTGCGAAACGTATTGAAGATATGTCCATACATTGGACCATATGCACCTCATCTCTTCATAACTTGAAGAGATCCGCTGCTGTGTTGAGGAACTTGGTCCAGCAAGCTCGTTGTGACAAGTTCATCTAGAAAGCGGCCAGGCTTCTCAACACATCAGCTATCTTGCAGTGTAGAAAACAGATGGACAGGCTTTTCAACAGGTGACTTGCTGTGAGTTAAAGAATATGGACAGCCGACCGGTCTTGACCGGTCGGCCATCAGATTATATTATGTCCAGCAGGCATAGAGTTAAAATGTATTCTCCAGCAAGCATAGCCGACCGGTCTTAACCGGTCGGCCTTCTTTCAACATGCTATCCAGCAAGCACTGCCGACCGGTCAAGACCGGTCGGTCTATTCTTTTTCAAAGTCTCTAGCAAGGTATGCCGATCGATCTTGACCAGTCGGCCTGATATTCTAAGTGCTTCTAGCAAGGGGGTCCGACCGGTCTTGACCGGTCAGCCTATACGTTGATCTTTTACAGCAAGGGGGTCCGACCGGTCTTGACCGGTCGGCCAGTCCAAGTTATAGCATTGAATTTCAAATGACGACCGATCTGTCCGACCGGTTCAGACCTTTCTCTGACAGGTCGGTCGTGACCATTTTTTATCCATTGGGGCTATCATTTGGGGCTCTATATAGCCATGTCTTGTGTTCTTTCATGGCATGCATTCAACACCCTTCAAGAGCTGAGAGAGAGAGCTTTTACTCACATCCTCCTACCCTCTTTGCTCTTGTTCCCCTTGAGTTCATCATTCAAACCTAGCCATTAATGGCTTTTCACTGAGTATTCAAAGCTCGGTTTGAAGTATGAACTCAAGACTTTCATTCATGGCTGACCTACCTTCGGAATATATCTATCAGGTCATTTATAGCCATTGAATGCTTGAAGTTTGGTAGTTCCTTCATTACCATTGCATTGAATAGGCAAGAGGAACTAAACCAACTCTCTCCCAACTACCCGGCATCAACATATCCTCATCATTTGCATCGGTAGCTGATCTTGGGAGCACAAAGAGAAGCTAAAGCACGTGGAGCTGAAGCTACTCATCAAAGGCATCGTATCAGGGCTCAATCGTCTAGGTATGTCTAGTTTTTGAAAGCCCATTTATTCATTCACTATTCCCTGGATTGGGAAACTCCGGTGGGAGGGTACGTGACCATCCTTGGATTAGGATTGGTAAGAGTTTGAGATCCAAACTCGTCAAGTCCCTGGATGGTAAACGCGGTCCTAGATCAAAGGATGTCAAGGTTGATGGTTAACCTGATTTAAAACCAAGACTATAGTGAAATCCGGTGGTCTCATAGGTTGAGATCGTGAACCGGGAGTGGAGTAGGAAAACCGAACCACTATAAATCGCTGTGCATTGTGAGATTGAATGATTGCTATGTGTTGAATGGTTTAGTCTATCATGAATGCTAACTGTTTGATGAAATGCCTATGATAGTCCTTACTTACAAATTGCTCATATATATGCCTTGAATGCTATTGTGATTATCTTATTTGATAAGATTGATTTGGTTAGTTTTTAATTGTAATTGGAATTTAAAAAGTCCTATTCACCCCCCCCCCCCTCTAGGACATTAGGCATATCTCCAAGTATCTCTATAGGCGGTATAACCGCAATTTCAGTTGGTATCAGAGTGGGTTCCTCCATTCAGGTTTAAAAACCCGTAGTGAGATCCTAAGAGAGCTTGAAAATATGCCTAGAGAGGACTCTTCATCCGTTACTAAGCCTCCCTTCTTTGATGGGTCTAACTATCCATATTGGAAAGCCCGAATGCGCATCTTTTTGGAATCTATTGATTCGGACGTTAGGGATATGATTGATATTGGATATAAAGCCCCAATGGTCACTATATGTAAGGAAGGTGAACCAGATGTCCTCAAGCCAAAAGATAAGGCGATGTGGACCGATTATGATAAAGCTCAACGGGTCTGTAATGCCAAAGGGCTGAATGCCATCTTTTGTTCAGTGTTTGAAGATGAATTTGGCCGGATTCAAAATTGCACAACCAGTAACCAGGCATGGGACATCCTTGAAGTTACTCATGAAGGAACAAGCATTGTTAAAAACTCAAAACTTCAGCGCCTCTCCACACAATTTGAAAATATTACTATGGAGGAGCATGAAACATTTACTGATTTCTATACCAAGCTGAACAAGATTACAAATGAAATGTGGGGCTTGGGGGATCCCGTTCCGGAGCATAGACTATGTAGGAAAATTCTAAGATCCCTACCGGAACGGTTCTCCTCCAAAGTTACTACCATCGAAGAATGTAGGGACCTAAATACCATGAAAGTTGAAGAACTTCTCGGGTCCCTTCAAACCTATGAGCTAGGTTTCAAAACTCCCTCCAAATCCAAAAGTACAGCCTTGAAATCTTCTCACAAAAAACAAGAATCAGAATATGGAAGTGAGGAAGATCCCGACTTAGAAGAAATGGCACTCATGGCCAAGAAATTTCAAAAATTCTTCAAAACTAAGGGAAATACTTCTAGGAGGAAACCCTACCAGAAGGGTAAACCTTTTGATTCTAAGAACAACAAAGGAAAATTTGCTAAGTCAAAATAGCCTCAATGCTACAAGTGTAGAGGATTTGGTCACATTGCATCCGAGTGCACCCATAACAAAGCCAAGAAAAAGGCAATGGCGGCTACATGGGATGAGACTGAAGAATCTGAATCAGAATCAGTCATATATCAAAGTGAGGAGGAGCAAGGTTCAATCAGAATTTTAATGGCCTCCATTACTGATATTGTGCCTCAAATTGAGCCAATTGCAAAGATCACCGGAGACATTGATGATCATAAATCCTCTAACACTGAAATTGACTCCTTGAGTGATGATGAGAATGAGGAGGAAGGCCTTCAGGAGGTATATAACCAACTATACATTGAAAATATAAATACCATCAACAAGTTGGGCCAAATGAAGGCTGAAAATGACAAACTGATGAAAAACTTGACGGATTAAAAATAGAAAATCAAAAGTTGGGTCAAGATCTAGAAGAGCTGAAAAGGAAGAATGATGAGCTTGAACAAGAAAAGAAAAAGCTCATAAGTGGTGAATCTCTAGACAAGCATGCTAAACTTGAGAAAGAACTCAAGAGGCGAACACTGAAATTGATCGTCTTAAGTGTCAAGTAGTTGACTTTAGAACACGGTTCGCTCAAGGAGAAGAAAACCTTGAAAAACTCCTAGGTGTTGTAAGATCACCAAGGGACAAAAGAGGTTTGGGCTATGACAGTCACACTTCAAAAACTACCTCGGTCCATCCAATTGTAAGAAAAGATCATGGTGCATCAGGGAGTAAAACTAGAGCATCTCCTATCTGCCATGCTTATGGAGATATTGGCCACTTAAAATTTGAGTGCTTGGTATTCAAAAATTCGGTCAGAAACTTGAAAGGTAAATTTGTACCGACCGGGAAAAATGTCCAAGCTAATTGGAATCCTCCCATGCATTCTTCACCTAAGAGGGGAAACATTCGAAAGAATTATCCTGCTCTTCCTAGGAAGGACAAGAGGATGGATGAACTATTGGAGCAAGTTAAAATGCTGAATTTGAAAACTACTCTTCTCTTGCGTGAAAAAAAAAAGATCAGATTCTCCCAAGAAAATCAGAGAATCTCACCATAAGAACACCTCTCATAAAAGGACAACAACTAAATGGGTTGTTAAGAACAAGTGCTTGGTCATTCATACTGCCTTAAAAGCTGAGAATACCCCTAGGTGGTACTTGGATAGTGGTTGCTCTAGACACATGACAGGTGATAGATCTCAATTTTGTGCATATGACGAATTTGATGGTGGGTCTGTCACATTTGGTGATGGGAGCATAGCTAAAATCATTGGTAAAGGAACCATCACAGGGCCAGGTTTGCCCAAAATTGAAAATGTGATGTATGTTGATGGCCTTAAACACAACTTACTGAGTATCTCACAGATTTGTGATGAAGAGCACTCAGTAAGCTTCTCCAAAGATATGTGCAAGATCTTGAACTCCACAGGAAAATTAGTCATGAAAGGTCTACGCACAGGAGACAATTACTATGTCATTGAAAATCACAACAATTCAAGCTCCTCCACCATGTGTCATGTGGCTGTTCAGGATGAAACAGAATTATGGCACCATCGACTCGGTCATGTACATTATAGAAATCTGTTTAAACTGAGTCTGAAAATTTTGGTAAGAGGTCTACCCAAGATGGGTAAAAGACCAAATACTGTGTGCGCCGCATGCCAAAAAGGTAAACAAATCAAGGTTGCACACAAGAGAACCTCTATCCTGGTCACATCAAAACCATTTGAAATGCTACACATGGACCTAGTTGGTCTTACCAGAGTACTTAGCCAAGGTGGAAAATGATACTTCTTTGTAGTCGTTGATGATTACTCCAGATTCACATGGGTCGCCTTCCTTAGAGAAAAATCTAACACTTTTGAGGAATTCAAAAAACTAGTGAAGCGACTTCAAAATGAAAAAGGATAGATGGTAGCAAGAATCAGGAGTGATCACGGCGGTGAATTTGAAGATCATCGTTTCAAGGCATTATGCGATGAATTGGGCGTTCGTCATGAGTTCTCAGCACCCAAAACATGTCAGCAAAATGAGGTTGCTAAAAGGAAAAATAGAGTGTTGTTGGATATGGCCACAGCTATGCTTAATAATAAAAATCTTGCTCAAAATCTGTGGGCCGAAGCTGTTAACACTGCCTACTATATTATTAATCGAGTTTATTTAAGGGCAGGTCTAAACAAAACAGCTTATGAACTGTGGTGTGGAAAGACACCAAATGTAAAATACTTTAAGGTCTTTGGTAGTACATGCTATATTCTGAGAGACCGAGAAAATTTGGGAAAGTTTGACTCCAAAAGTGATAAGGGTATCTTCTTGGGATACTCATTAAATAGTAGAGCCTTTCGTGTCTACAACCTTCGTACCTCATCAGTTCAAGAGTCAATTAATGTGACTGTGGATGATAGCTTAGATAAAACTGTGTCTCCAGGTGATGAAGAAGAAGATGAGGGCATATGCGAGATAGGTAAATTTGATAAACCACCCTCATCTCCAAATGCCCCTACTGCTCCTGGTGATGTACAAATCGTCAAGGATCACCCCCTAAATCAAATCATTGGGGATCCTAGCATTGGTGTCAAAACCAGGAGACAGTTGGAGGCAGTCAACAGTCACCTGTGTTTCACATCCAAAATAGAACCAAAAAATGCTGATGAAGCTCTAAATGATGAATTCTGGATCCTTGTAATGCAGGAAGAGCTTCAACAATTCATTAGAAATGAAGTGTGGTATCTGGTCGACAGGTCGGAAAAGAAAAATGTTATTGGAACCAAATGAATTTTCAAGAATAAATCCGATGAATCTGGGAATGTGACACGAAATAAGGCTCAGTTAGTGGCTCAGGGTTATTCACAAATTGAAGGTATTGATTTTGATGAAACATTTGCCCCTATAGCCAGACTTGAGTCTATTAGAATTCTTATGGTTGTTGCTTGTGCGTTAAAATTCAAACTATTTCAAATGGATGTAAAGAGCACCTTCTTGAATGGTATTCTTGATGAGGAAGTGTATGTTGAACAACCAAAAGGATTCATTAATCCTAAGTATCCTCACATAGTGTACCGGTTGAAAAAGGCGCTTTACGGACTCAAGCAAGCACCCCGTGCATGGTATGAACGCTTAACTCACTTTCTTATAGACCATGATTTCGTTAAGGGAAGCGTTGACAAGACTCTATTTATTAGAGAAGCCGAGAATTCTGTGTTGATTGCCCAGATTTACGTGGATGACATTGTTTTTGGATCCACTTGTGAGAAAATGTCCATATCCTTTGCTGAATTAATGACATCTGAATTTAAGATGAGTATGGTAGGAGAACTGAACATGTTTCTAGGGCTTCAAGTAAAACAACTTACATCAGGTATATTCATTACTCAAGCTAAATATGATAAAGACCTTGTTAAGAGATTTGGCTTAGACTCTGGTCGTTCCTACACTACACCTATGAGCACCACTGTTAAATTATCAAAAGACCTTGCAGGGAAAAGTGTAGATCAACATCTTTATAGAAGCATGATTGGTAGTCTTCTTTATCTCACTGCTAGTAGACCAGATATTGCTTTTAGTGTAGGTGCTTGTGCTCGGTTTCAGGCTGATCCCAAAGAATCTCACCTTACCGCTATTAAGCGGATTATTCGGTTTGTTGGATGCACCACCGAATACGGTCTTTGGTACCCCTTTGATTCCTCTACAGATATTGCAGGGTATTCGGATGCTGACTGGGCTGGTAACATGGAGATCGAAAATCAACCAGCGGTGGGTGTTTTTATGTTGGAAATTGCCTTGTGGCATGGCACAGTAAGAAACAAAACTCCATCTCTTTATCCACAGCCGAAGTAGAATACATTGCTGCTGGTAGTTGTTGTGCCCAATTATTATGGATGAAACAAACCTTGACCGATTATGGGATCAACCAAGGCACAATGACTCTATTTTGCGACAATACTAGTGCCATAAATATATCAAAAAATCCAGTTCAGCACTCGCGCACTAAGCACATAGACATTAGGCACCATTTTATTTGAGAATTGGTTGAAGATCACATAATATCTCTCGAACATGTGCCTACCGAAAATCAGCTAGCTGACATCCTAACAAAACCTTTGGACTCGGTTCGCTTTGCGAACCTCCAAAAGTCCATTAGTGTTGGATGTATCTAGTTTATCTAATAAGTATATGTTTTGCAGGTAAAATCTGAGGATTAAGCCTCTCTTTCTGATCTTTATAGGTATATCTGAGGATCTTTGCCTCTTTTCATTATTTTTCATGAAAATCCGGGATCATTGTCCCAAATTCTTACCCCTTATCGATAAATCTGGACCGTAAGGGTCCCTCATTTTGTGTTAGGGTGTACCGTGGTACACCATGACCATGGGTTTTGTATCCTTGGTAAGGGTACCTGTCGTTAAAAGAAAATGGTTTGTCCAAAGAACAGACTTTCTTCCCCAGCCAAAGTGCAGAAATTGCAAAAATGGTCTGTCCAAAGTGCAGAAATTCTCGGCTATGCTAAGATCTTGCAAGCCGACCGGTGAGGACCGGTTGGCCTTCAGTAAAAACCTGTCTGGACTCATCACTTATGCTAAAATCGTGCCAGCCGACCGGTCAAGACCGGTCGGCCTTCAATCAAATCTGCCTGGGCTCATTCAGTTATGCCAGCCGACCGATCAAGACCGGTCGCCTGTGAAGGATCTATTGCTGGAGTCATTGCTTTCATCCCAAGACCGGTCGTGCGTGTCTAGTCCAGCAGCCCGCGCGTGGGACGTCCAATTAGGGGGGGTATTTAAAATGGTTGGAGCTCATTTTAGGTCAGCCCCTTCCATTTTTTTTTCACCTCCACTTGCTGCTCCAGCTCCCCCTCTTGCTCTCCAAGCTGATTTCACGCTGATTCGTTGCAAGATTCGAGGTTCTAACCTCCTCTTCTTCACTCCTCTTCTCTTTCACTCATTTGGTAAGGGATTCCTTCTCTTCACTCTCTATCTTCTTTGGTTCATCCATTTCCTTCATCTCTTGGAGTGTTTTAGAGATCTTCTTGGTGCTTCCATGTCGTCCCAAGAGAGCGAGGATGAGCTCCCTTTGAGGAGGAGTGATCGTCCCAAGGCAAAACCTAAGCCTCCTCCTCCTCGCCCTTTAAAGTCCAAGAAAGCAGCTTCCAAAGGGAAAGGGGCTGCCTCCTCTTCTGTTCCCCCTGTTAAATCTAAATCTTTGGGGAAAAATGTCTCATCCCATTCCACCCATTGGGATGATTTCAAGGATAAGGAGGTCGTCTGTGAAAAATCAGTCCATTTGGGTGACTTGTCTGACTACAACGTGCGTTCCATGTTGGATGCCATCAATTGGGGCCCCGTACTCCACATGGGGGGCCCAGTCCAATTTGATGTTGTTAGGAAGTTTTATGCATCCCGTGTCCATGTCACTTCCTCTCCCCCCTCTTTCAACGTCGAGGTTGGTGATTGGGATTGCCTGTTTACCTTGAAATCCATATCAGAATTCGTTGGCGTTCCAAGGGTTGAGGAGCCTACTTTCGATTTTTCCTCCTTAGGTCCCAAACCCAATCTTGTTATTGCTCAATTTCTTTGTGGTGATGGGACACCCAAATGGGTGGGAGGTGCACTTCGAGCATCCTCTATGACGTGGGACGCAT
Organism: Liriodendron chinense; assembly: GCA_003013855.2. Lineage (NCBI taxonomy): Eukaryota > Viridiplantae > Streptophyta > Magnoliopsida > Magnoliales > Magnoliaceae > Liriodendron > Liriodendron chinense. The sequence continues at coordinate 374,753 of ML058482.1, forward strand.
TTTGCACAACCTCTTCTTCCGCAATGTATACCCGCGGATGAGTAACAAAGCGGATGTCACCGAAACTATGTTTCGGTTGCTGTATCGTGTTGGTAAGGGTCATCCACTCTGCCTTCCCACTCGTATCATGAATATCATTCACCAGGTCATCCTGCACGACGATGGGAACTCCACTAGTCTACCCTTTGGGCATCTCATATGTAAAATGGCTGAGCATATTGGCATTGTTGGTACTGATAAAATTCACAAACCTATCATCATCAACCGTACCATCATTAATTGCTTGTATGCAGCTTACCAGAGACGTTATCCAGCGTCGTCATCTGCAGGAGCAGCAGCAGGAGCAGGCAGAGCCGTCCCAGCTTGAGGCACCACCTGTCTCTACTGGCCCTTCACACACTTCAGCTCCGTCATCAGATCCATTCCTCGATCCTCGCGACGCTCCAGGACGATTCAGCACGCCGCCTCGAGCTTTTTCTCGTCGGCACTCTCCTTCCGTGGATCCCTCTTCCTACATTGAGGAGCTTCACCAGCTTCGGGCAAATATATTTCAGCGGACTTGATAGGCTCGAGCAGACCGGGGACCAGATCTTGCAGGGTCAGGCCACCATACTGGTACAGTAGGAGGCCCTAGTCACTCGTCAGGCGCAGATAGAGAGGCGGATAGAGCGATGGGAGCATGTGGCTCGTGGGGACGTTCCACCCCCTGATCTGGGAGATGGAACAGATTATTAGTCTTATGTCTTGGTCACAGTTACTTTTTGTATGACCAACGACATTGTCTGGATTTCATACACTATCCTTTATGGGTTATTTGTATATTTTGCACGGATTGATACATCTCTACATTGGGCTGCTTGCCCATTTTGGTATATATGTGGATGCCATAGTTATATCTTTTTTTATATGAGCTTTTGATCTGTTATTGAATATCCTTGGGAGGTTGGATGGTTTGGGCGTATTTGCCCATTTTAGCTCATGCTTTGTGTTCTCTTTTGTGTCTAGATATACATCTGGAAGGGTGGTTGGTTGATTAGGCTATAAGCCCTCTGTACTTTCATGTTTACTTGTATATCTGGCATGTGTTGTTCTTTCAATCTCCTCAGGACTTAAATTTGTATATCTCTTCCTTATCTTATGTGATTGACATAATTTCGGCGCTAGCCTTGCAGCTTTATTAGGCATTTCTTTTTGCTGGCTAACCCTTGTCAATTACTAACAAAAAGGGGGAGAATCATCCCACCTAGAAGGTCCGATTATATCTTTTTGCAGGACTTTGTAGGTGCAAGCATTGAGGGGGAGATTTTGAAGAAAATCGAGTCTGTACATGTCCTTTTGTAAAGATTATGTTGTATATCTGTATTGACATGTAAATGGGTGTATATTACTTTCTGTTTAAGGATCAATCATGATAAGGAGTCATGATTAGTCTAGGTTAGATGTTTTGTCACGCAATTGACAAAGGGGGAGATTGCTAGTACATCTTTTGTTGTCAATTGGCGTGTTAGTTGGTCGCGTCTTGTCGTGTGAGCCCCGGTCGAAGTATTGAAGAATCAAGACCTGAAGATTATGCTTCGTCCATTACTCAAGCTCATGCTGAAACAAGATCCCAAGTAAGTTGCATATAGATCGACCATAGGAAACCCAAACATCAAAGAATGGCGTAAAGACTCACACATTTTACCCTCTCGACCCTTACACGAGTTGATCAGACCTGTGGTCCTTGGCTGGTGCGAAACGTATTGAAGATATGTCCATACATTGGACCATATGCACCTCATCTCTTCATAACTTGAAGAGATCCGCTGCTGTGTTGAGGAACTTGGTCCAGCAAGCTTGCTGTGACAAGTTCATCTAGAAAGCGGCCAGGCTTCTCAACACATCAGCTATCTTGCAGTGTAGAAAACAGATGGATAGGCTTTTCAACAGGTGACTTGCTGTGAGTTAAAGAATATGGACAGCCGACTGGTCGAGACCGGTCGGCCATCAGATTATATTATGTCCAGCAGGCATAGCCGACCGGTCTTGACCGGTCGGCCAGTTAAAATGTATTCTCCAGCAAGCATAGCCGACCGATCTTGACCAGTCGGCCTTCTTTCAACATGCTGTCCAGCAAGCACTGCCGACCGGTCAAGACCGGTCGGCCTGTTCTTTTTCAAAGTCTCCACAAGGTATGCCGACCAGTCTTGACCGATCGGCCTGATATTCTAAGTGCTCCAGCAAGGGGGTCCGACCGGTCTTGACCGGTCGGCCTATATGTTGATCTTCTATAGCAAGGGGGTCCGACCGGTCTTAATTGGTCGGCCAGTCCCAGTTATAGCCTTGGATTTCAAATGACGACCGATCTGTCCGACCGGTTCAGACCTTTCTCTGACAGGTCGATCGTGACCATTTCTTATCCATTGGGGCTATCATTTGGGGCTCTATATAGCCATGTCTTGTGTTCTTTCATGGCATGCGTTCAACACCCTTCAAGAGCTGAAAGAGAGAGCTTTTACTCACATCCTCCTACCCTCTTTGCTCTTGTTCCCCTTGAGTTCATCATTCAAACCTAGCCATTAATGGCTTTTCACTGAGTATTCAAAGCTCGGTTTGAAGTATGAACTCAAGACTTTCATTCATGGCTGACCTACCTTCGGAATATATCTATCAGGTCATTTATAGCCATTGAATGCTTGAAGTTTGGTAGTTCCTTCATTACCATTGCATTGAATAGGCAAGAGGAACTAAACCAACTCTCTCCCAACTACCCGGCATCAACATATCCTCATCATTTGCATCGGTAGCTGATCTTGGGAGCACAAAGAGAAGCTAAAGCACGTGGAGCTGAAGCTACTCATCAAAGGCATCGTATCGAGGCTCAATCGTCTAGGTATGTCTAGTTTTTGAGAGTCCATCTATTCATTCACTATTCCCTGGATTGGGAAACTCCGGCGGGAGGGTACGTGACCATCCTTGGATTAGGATTGGTGAGAGTTTGAGATCCAAACTCGTCAAGTCCCTAGATTGGGCCATCGGCGGATAGTAAACGCGGTCCTAGATCAAAGGATGTCAAGGTTGATGGTTAACCTGATTTAAAACCAAGACTATAGTGAAATCCGGTGGTCTCATAGGTTGAGATCGTGAACCGGGAGTGGAGTAGGAAAACCGAACCACTATAAATCGCTGTGCATTGTGAGATTGAATGATTGCTATGTGTTGAATGGTTTAGTCTATCATGAATGCTAACTGTTTGATGAAATGCCTATAATAGTCCTTGCTTACAAACTGCTCATATATATGCCTTGAATGCTATTGTGATTATCTTATTTGATAAGATTGACTTGGTACCCCCCCCCCTCCCTCTAGGACATTAGGCATATCTCCAAGTATCTCTATAGGCGGTAAAACCGCAATTTCACACATGCCTCTTCTTGTGTAACAAGAAGTGTGGAGTCTTTTTTTTTCATGTTTTGATGCTTCTGTATAATTAGAATGCTCATCTTGATCTACTGGTTTGTTCCAGCAGTCTGAAGCATAATGGCCGAACTTGTTGCAATTGTAACATTAAATATTTTTTTGTATTTCCACGTCCATGCATGGATCTGCTTCAACCAATTCCTCTTCCTTGAAAATTGGTAAACTTCTGCTAATTTTTTCTTTGGCTTAGATAGTATCCACGTCCTCTGCCTCGTGCACGATTGCTAGTGCCACAACCCCCTTATTGTGTATGGCCATTCTTTTGCTCATTTAGAATCAGCTTAGACTCTAAGGCATGTTCAAGCATCGAACCAACATTTTTTTGCATTCGTTGCTAATGTACTTGCAACGATCCCATCAGTTCTCCAATGAAAAGTTTTTCCAAGTCCTTTGATTCTTCTACGGCCACAACCTGTTTGCTCGCCTCAAGTGCAAGGCTACGATGTAGTAATAAATCTCAGTAAGACCGAGGTCGATCCACAGGGAATTAGAAAATAAATTCTAAACTATTCTAGCAACTAGGATTGAAATAATTAAGAGATTCAATTGAGAAATCTAACTCAAAACAGTAACTTACGAAAAATCAGTATTTAAAGGAACTAAGGCTTTCAAGGATCCACTTGCAGTAATCACATATCAATCCAATTAATCCAAGCATAAAACACAAATAGATTTGAAGTTCTATCTCTCATCTAGTTGGAAGATAAAGCATTGAAACACATTCAATCCCTCTTAAGTTGAACTTCCAAGTTCTAGTCTCATTCAATCACATAGCATTCAAAATCATAGCCTCTGGAGTAACAGCCATGCCTATGAACTATGGCATGCTCAAGGGTTACCATAATTCGAATCTAATCAAGCAAAACATGATAATCTCAGAGAATTGCAAGGAATCCATATCCGGAGCACATGAACTCTCATAAAACTTCTAAAAATATCAACTTTATATGAACTAGAACATTCAAAATTTAAACTTAAAGTGAAAGTACTTGAATCAAACTGAATTAAACATGAAATTAACTACAAGATTCACCTCTCAGCCCTAGCTAAGAGATTCTAGCCGAGCATTGTCATACTACAGCTAGAACTCAATGAAAAAGACTAAAAAGCATAAAAACCCAGATTCGGGAGAGTTACAGACGCTCCACGATGGCTCTCTTCACTTCCCACAAAGTTCCTCAGCTTCTATAATACCCTAGGAAGAGACCTCAGGTGTCCTTTTATAGTGGGGAGGCTCTACCGCCTCAAAACTTCCAGAAGTGCGTAGCACTTACGCACTTGTGCACAAAATTCAGAGCTTGTTGTTCAAGCTTGCTATTTACGCATGGCCAACTGGTCTTGACCGGTCAAACCTATCTGGTCCTTCATCCAGAGAGTGTACAGAGAAGGGAAGTAGGTGGCCGACTTGTTGGCCGACCGGTCAAGACCGGTCGGGCCTATCTAAACCTTAGTCCAGTGAGTTTTCAAGGTGGGCAGCGGGGTGGCTGACCGGTCATGACTAGTCGGATCTCTGTTTTTTCACAATTTCTTTCTTTCTTTCCTCTTCTCTCTCTTCTAGTTGCTTTCTTCTTTCTTTGGTCCTCCTTCGATCATCAATAAAAGTCCTCTAATTGGGTCTTTAAAGCATCAATTGAGTGAAGTCTCTTTCTCATTCCTACATTCACAAAACATGCATTAGATGGATCTTTTAAGCATGCAAACCATGTATATAATGTGATGCAATGTATAAATTGGAGGTTCAACACAACCACATGCTCAAATTTGGTTGTGAGAGATCGAAGCACTTTTTCAATCATGTGTATATATTCGATCTTTTTACCATTTCTTTTCAAGTTATTAGCAATAACAAGTAATCTTGAAAAATAATCAGAAATGGTCTCACCTTCCTTCATGTACAAGGTCTCGAACTCGGCCCTAAAGGTTTAGAGACGAACCTTCTTTACTCGATCAATTCCTTTGAAGATTGTGCTAAGAGTCTTCCATGCTTGCTTGCATGTTGTTGCTTCAGCGATCCATTTAAAGGTAGAATCATCCAACCCTTACAACAAATAGTGCCTTCTTGTCCTTCTTCCTTTGATCTTTGAGGACCACCTTTTGATCAGCGGTGTAAATGGCTTCTTCTTCCGTTGTGAGTTCTACATACCTATTGGTAACGATCTCCCACAGATCTTGCGACCCGAACAATGCCTTCATCTGGATGCACCAATTCTCATAGTTGTCTTTTGATAACCTCGGAATTTGGGGCTGAATAGTGGTGGCCATCTTCACTAGACTATGGAATTGGTACCTAGGACCAGTGGCTTTGATACCACTTTGTTGGCTTTACAAAGCCTTGGGAGAAATTCTAAATAGCTACACAAGAAAAAGGAAGAAACGAAGATTTTCTTATTGCTGGATTTCTGATCAAGTGATGATCAAATGACTACAAAGCACACCCTTATATAGACTCTATATATGACTGAAAGAAATAAAGACAAATTTTAGGTTACAATGACTCTCCATTTCTCCAAATGTTCAGCTGTTACAACACTTTTCAATGAGACCCTTTGAGATTTCAAAGGTTGCTGAAACTGCTGCGAGATTGATGCTGAAACATTGAGTTATTGTTGCTGAAACTGTTGCGTTATTGGTTTGCTACTTCCAACACATGGAAGCAAAAGCATTTACAGCAATGCCGAGCATGAGAGAGAAGGTTTGTGCATGAGAGAGAAGGTTTGGCGGGTGAGGAGCGGAAGGCTGTGGTGGGAGAAGGCAGCAACGGCAGCATTCCAATGCAATGGGCTGGTTCACTTCATGGAATTGAAGAGGTTGGACAGAGAGAAGGGTGGTGGTGGTGCATCTGGTGTAGGTTAAGATGAGCTGGGTGTGAATGCTAAGGGAAGCAAAGAAGAAGCCTTCTGAATAGGAGAGAATGGAGGGTTTTAGTGGCTTTGAAGCTTCTGGTTTGAAGGCACTGGTGTAATTGGATGGACAGTGGTTGTTGGTTTGATCTTAGTGGAGTGGACATCTGATGAATGGTGGGGATTTTAGTGGTGTTTGAAAGATTCAAACATTGGAAATCTGATTCTTGTAGCTGTTGTGATATGGATGTGAGGAAGAATTGGGTCCTGTGGGTGGGTCTCACGGTTAGGTGATCCAGGCCGTTGGTTTATACCTTTTTTCTTGCCGGCTTATGAAGGGACGGAAGGAAAACGGAGGAAAATGTATGGTGATCGAGATCATTGATCTGGTGGGACACGATGTGAATAGGCTACAGGGCAAAGTTGGATCTTCTGGAAATTCCTCTGACCCCATCTAGTTGTGAGTTTCGCCTGATGAGTGTAGACCGATGCTCTATTTGGTATGAACCCTCTTTTTCTTTTTTTTTTCTTTTTTTTTTCTGGCCGGTGATCGGATAGGCCACCACAGTCCAGTTCATCCATTTTCGAGATGCGTCCACCACAAATTCAAACTCTGGATCGCCCCATACGAGTGCGCCGTGTACAATAGAGAGGTGTTAATTTTTATGGCACACTCAACGGAAAAGGGCGTGATAACCGGAAGGGTTTGGATCTTTCAAGCTATGGAAGTTCTTGGCATCCCTCATCCATGGGGGGTCCATGACATCAACCTTCTAGATCTAACCATCGAAATGCACACCCGGAGCTGGGCGTCAAAGATAAATTAGAACTGAGGAACAGTTCAAAAGTAGAAGTCTCCTTCTCCTTGATCCTGCACCATTCACATAGCATGCACAGATGATATCCGGACCGTTCATCAGGTGGGTGTCTCCTGCAGTCTCCATGATTCAAAACTAAAATATTGAGCGGATGATCTGATCCAACCGATTGGTGGCTCGCAGATGAATGCTTTAAAAGTAACAATCCACATTCATTGGGCAAAGTCTTCTAATCAGATGGAACTTTCAGACACAGTCTCTTTTGATTTATGTGTTCTGTATCAAGGCCCACATGGTAAATGGTCTAGATCTTGTCAACTAGTTTCAAATGTAAAATTTCCAATTTAAGGCCCAATGTAGGTTCCTGTGCATGGTCCAATGTATTTGGGCCCAAGTCTGGTGATGTAGGCTGTTGACCTGATCTGATGGGTCCCACTCATGGGAGAGCCCAAAAACTTCCATGATTGGAGGATCCTGAACATTCACCCTTTGGGCCTATTTACATCCGATGTGGACCATTGCTAACTGAACCAGGAAGCCCAGATCTTTACAGTTGCAAAGGCTCAAGCCCCAAACAATCCCACTATTTTCAGAAATAACCATATTATCTTACACTGCAATTTGCAAAAAGAAGTTTTAGACCGCTTCCAAGAAGAGTTTCAAGTGTACAAGGCGGTTCGTTTTAACTATGTTTTGGTAGGTGACGCAGGGAGGACGTGATAGGTCGATCACCGTCTCCCTAACCGATAGTTCTCGAATCCACAAGAATAAATAAAAGATAAAAAAAAAAAAGGAAATAAATTCCAAATAATTGATTTATTGATAATTGAATGAATAATAAATAAACATAATTAACTTGCTTTAAATAATAAACTAAATCCTAAATTCGTACTTAATACTAACTTGCAAAGGAAGAAAAAGAATCCTAATACAATTAGAAAAGAAATAGAAAAATCTGCGCAATTGTATAACGCCAGACCTTCTTCCTTCCGCTGATACGAGCAATCCACATATCTGATTACCACGAAACTTTGGAGTTTTACTGATATCGACGTACTCTTCAAGATGGTCGGCTTATATTCTCCATATCAGTAGTAGTGGGCCACCTGGACCATCTCCAGTTTCAGTGGGCGGAATTCAGAACTTTTTGGACAGTTCGTACCATTTTGGACCTCACGATCAATCCGTAACTCAGATCGACGTGAAACTTATTGCGTTTTCTCGGCATCGAGCATCTCTACAAAATGGACGAAACGGATCATCATAAATGATCAAGATGGGCCCCACGAGTTGGGCCGAAATCTAAAAACGGGAATAACAATTTCCTGTTTGGGTTGAAACTCTAAAATATTAAATTCCTTAGTTTTCTCTTGTTTTTCTTCCTGTCTATCTCCCGCAGGAAGGTGCGTGATCCACGCCCTCGATCATGGGGTTCTTCTCCTACATCATTCTTCCCCACATGAAAAAAACTCGTCCTCGAGTTTCACTTTAGGTTAGGGCCATGATTTGCTTTTAACTTCGGAAGTCGATGCTTGCGGGCCTTATCCTGGAATGCAGCAAAAAAAATTCCGACTTCTTCTCCACGCCAACATGAATAATTGTAATATTCTCTGATACATCAAAAGTTGGGTTTTTCTGAGAAAGGACAATTTCCTTCACAATGAACAATTCATCAGGAAGTTCGGCAACTACGATCACCTCGATTTCCTGCATTGCTGGCGTGACACTTTCTGGGATACTCATGGATTCTGTCAAAACTGACTCCATAATGTCTGGAATAATTTTAGACTCTCCTTCCCTATCCTTTAAGATTGGGGTATTGATTTCCTCCACCTCTTCAGAATTTTGAATATCCTCTGATATGGTGGTGGGTTGTAATTCAATGACCTGATCCGAAGTTGCATTACTTCGAAAATCTCTTTCAATATACTCCCCACGATCATTCCCACACGTAGGCCGTCGTACGATGATGTCTTCGACCTCTTTATCGCTAGGTTTGAATCGTCTGGGGTTGCCCTGTGATAGGCCACCTGGGGTGCTCTACGGAACATGGGGTTATTCCGTACAGCGAGCACAGGTGGTTGTTGACTGTTGCCTTGGGCTTGGGGCAGATTTAATGTCGCTACAATACGGTTGAGGGTTGCCTGTATACCTTGCAAGATCAACCGGTTCTCCCGTCGTGCTGCTTTGAATGCTGCCTCGAAGGCTGTCGCCGTTAGATAATCCCTTGGAGCATCGTCCTTAGGATGAGGATCCAACCCTTCATTAGAGGTCATCGTCCTGAGGAAGAAACCTCGCTCTGATACCAATGACGCAGGGAGGACGTGGAAGGTCGATCACCGTCTCCCTAACCGATAGTTCTCAAATCCACGAGAAGAAATAAAAGATAAAAAAAGGAAATAAATTCCAAATAATTGATTTATTGATAATTGAATGAATAATAAATAAACATTATTAAGTTGCTTTAAATAATAAACTAAATCCTAAATTCGTACTTAATACTAACTTGCAAAGGAAGAAAAAGAATCCTAATACAATTAGAAAAGAAATAGAAAAATCTGCGCAATTGTATAACGCCAGACCGTCTTCCTTCCGCTGATACGAGCAATCCACATATCTGATTACCACGAAACTTTGCAGTTTTACTGATATCGACGTACTCTTCAAGATGGTCGGCTTAGATTCTCCATATCAATAGTAGTGGGCCACCTGGACCATCTCCAGTTTCAGTGGGCGAAATTCAGAACTTTTTGGACAGTTCGTACCATTTTGGACCTCACGATCAATCCGTAACTCGGATCAACGTGAAACTTGTTGCGTTTTCTCGGCATTGAGCATCTCTACAAAATGGACGGAACGGATCATCATAAATGATCAAGATGGGCCCCACGAGTTGGGCCGAAATCTAAAAACGGGAATAACAATTTCCTGTTTGGGTTGAAACTCTAAAATATGAAATTCCTTAGTTTTCTTTTATTTTTCTTCCTGTCTATCTCCCGCAGGAAGGTGCGTGATCCATGCCCTCGATCATGGGGTTCTTCTCCTACATCAGTAGGTAAATCGTTTCTTACAAAAACATAATCTTACACAATCCTTTTCCCATTCATCTCCTAGGAGATTGAGGAATACAAAGCTGAAAAACTAAATAAAACTCATCATCCTTCTGGCTGATAAGTGGGAGCACACTACATGAAATTTTATTGATGTGGAAACAAAAACCATTTACATCTCCGAAGGGATGCCAAACCAACCAATCCCTCCACTGCGCGCGCGCGCACACACACACACACACACACACACACACACACAAAGACAACAACAACAATTACTAAGCGAAGCAAACACATAACCACACCACAGAAAAGAACCAAGTAAACACAACCCAACACATCGAAACACAACCCAAACACAGAAGACCAGGACAACCTCTGGATGCATACAAACTTCGCTTAACCTGCATAGGGATGAGCATCTTAACCCACACCTACATATCTTTCATTTCATATGTCTAGACACAACATTTTAAAAATAACTAAGATAAGAGGAACCTTGGCCCAACAGGAGTACCCCATTTTGCTGATATTGGTGAATCCCAACTCCATGATATAAGTCTTTGATTGCATGCATTTCTGCAGCAACATCTCTCATTTGCATCTGCTCGTTTGGAGATTCTACAGAACATGCAATTCCAATTTTGACCACAAACCAGAGACTCTTGCATTTTAGTTCTTGCAATGTGACATAGTTCTCCATTGTTCAAATATTGAACTTTTTCTAAGAGCAATCGTGGATCTGCCATCTCCATCACTCAATCAGGTAAGGCCATCTTAACAAACTGATGGAGGCTTAGACCATCTTTAAACATGTCATCCGTTGGTCTTTTTCCTGTAAACATCTCTAAAAGAAGGATAGCATAACTGTAGATATCGCCATGTGTTGAAGCCTTTCCGCCCATTCCATACTCTGTCATTTACACATCTCGAATTTTCGAGATATCAAGGTTTCATTCCAACAAACAAATAAAAATAGGGATTAGTTTTTGACATAAAAGAAGTGGCAATCATTACAAGAGTAGCAAATAATTATCATATTAACTTTAAACCGTTGAAGCATGAAGTTATCAAGGTATAATTAACAAATGAGTCCTACGACGACATAAATCTAGCAAAAAGAAAGACTTTGCAAAGTGAAAAGCAATTAGTACTAGCTAATTGCTCAGCCATAGACCTTCCTTGCTCAACCGTTGGATGCATTTTTAGTAGAAATTATCCTAAAATAAACTGAAAAAATTATTGAAAACAATCTTCCTCTCTCCAATCCTTCATTCATACTGAGAATTTCTTTCGTAGTTACCATTGTAAGTATAACTTTTATAATCTGATTTATTTTGGGATTTTTAGGGCGTGTTTGGTAGCCATTGATAAATGAGTTCATCTCAATTTAGTTAACCGTAACTACGCATTAGAGATCAATTATTTTGGTAGGGATTAAAAAAAATCTTGATAGCCAATAATTTGTATGTATCCAATACAATTAATACTTTTTACTTCATTCTATCTTCTTCCAAATATATATAAAATTGCACGTGGCCATAGGTGGGTGTAACGCCCTAGAAATTTCAATCCTCGACCGCCTCTAAAAAAATTCTAATTTAATCCTCAAAGGAGAGTGCATACGCCTGATTTAAAACCAAGAATATAGAAGATTTGTACAGGAAACCCAAATATGAACTCTCCGATTCGATCAAACCCCTTTAAAACACTGGAATACATCAATATAACCGTACATTCTTTGTTAGGTATCATGGATAGCCACCGATTCCTTTCTAATCGTCAAATCCTACATCTGATCCATTGATTTATGAACCTCGATCTACGATTTACTGACATCACAATTGATTAACCTGTATAAATGATTCCCGGTACCGATCCACCTTAGACTACTCTGATCAACGAATCAGATCTCGATTATCTTGAGTATCAGAGTCAATTTGACCTAATTGACGACCTAATCTCCATTCGGACCCAAGTGACAACCTAATCCGATTCGTAATGTCTAAAACCCCACATAAATTCGCATTACCATTATAATCTGATACCTGCTAGTGTACGTTACGGCTCAATAAAAGAATTCACTGAACTTTATTCCCTAAATCATTTAAATAGTGTCCTAAAAACCTAGAATAACTATAGATCATTCGTTACTGGGTCGTTGATTACAAATCTACGCGAAATCGATTGCTTTAGTGGACTTGACATTTCCCATACATCAGATACCCGACACTCTGTCCCGAACCGCACAATTTAGATCGAGACTAAAGAGGGTGAGTTGTGTGACTCACCTTCATTTTTTTAGGCTCTGGAACTATAAATACCAAGCCCCATTTGATAATCTCATTTGAGATAGAATTTTAGAATTTTGCTTGGTTTTCTTCTTGGGTTTGCTCCAATCTTCTACTCCGTCGTCATTCTTCGTACCAATAGTAGGCAGGCCATGCCTTGAGGTAAGATACCCCTTGTATTGTAAGAATTAGAAAGTTTCATTAGAGATTCTCATTTCTAATTAGGGTTTTTATCGGATTTAGGTGTTCTAACTGGATTTTCTTTAAATCCTTGAGGAATACTCATTCCTAGCATGTGGATTCACCAACTCAGGTGATGAATATTCTTCTAAGTTAGCATTTATCAGCCCCTGATTATCATTATTAGTGAATTTAGGACTTTTATTGAGATTTGATGTATTTAACTGATATAGTTATTCCATGGTTATGATTCTTGTGCTATATGTACCTGATTGATCTTAATTTACCATCCATTTAGGATGAATTGTTGTGAAATGAGTAAAACCCTAGTTGTGCACATCAAGTGTTTGATGAAATTCTTAAGTGAACTGAAGTTTACATATGCTTAATTAGTGAGTGGATTATCATTCACCTAGGCTAGTGCCTAGTTGTGAATCTGATGAGATGGCATGCCTTAGCACACCAAGTGTTTGGTTTTATGCCCACATATAAAATGAAGTATATTGCATATCAATTGTTTGGTTTTTTGCCTGATTAAGACAATGAATGATATGATATTCCATTCCTCTCACAACATGCTTAATATATTATATAATTGACATGATTGAGATTAATCTCTGAAAATCATAATTTATAAACTGTCTACTTAGGTCTAGCCGTCACTGACTTGCTCGGTCGACTTGAGAGTAACATGATCGATCGACCCTAACTAAGTCGGTTTGGTTGATGTTTCACTCGGCCTACCAAATCAATCAATTTCAAGGTTAATCATATTTATTTATTCATTGTTACACATTTTGTAAAATCTTGAATATCATATTACCATTATTGTATAGTCACTTACAATCGTACATATCAAGTCTCATGAGCCAGACATGGAATATGGGTAACTGTGTTTGCGATGTCTTTGGCTGGACTAAGTGATGAGCCCCTCCAATAACCTTGAGCACTAAATTCTACATACTGAAGCTCATGGGTTAGGCATGGTATAATGGGTAAATGTGCTTGTGCTATTTTTGACCTATATAATTTAGATAGTTTTATAGAGAGTCTTGAGCATCGATGCTAGGTGACGACCCATTACCATGTATATGATATTTTAGGGCATTGAGACATTTACTGTTTAATTCATTATTCAATTATATTGGGTAACAGACCCAAATTGAGATTCGAGGAGCCGGGCATAGGACGCCCTGTCCTAGCAAAGGGTACCCCGATCTGGCATTGTTCAATGTTCAGTAAGGCACTATATATAGGGGTGTAATCCGGGATTAGGCTATGTAATTAGGGTTTTTATACATCCAAGGTAAGAAAGAGGGAAGAGGTTAGCAAAAAGGGCCATCTTTGTGCGTAGGAGCATCAGAGAAGGTGAGTATTATGCTTGTAACTTTATCTTCTTTATAGTGGAGTTTTGCACCGTGGTTTTTTACCCTTATTTGGGATTTTTTCATGTAAAATCTATCTTGTGGTTTGTTGGTTTGTTTCGATTCCTCTTCTAGTTATTATTTCTTTCTATTTATCATTTGTTGGTGAGACTAGAGATTGGATCTCGGTTCATTGGCGTTGTTGGTGTGCTGCGCAACAAGCCTTTCAATAGGAAATCATTCTTCGGGTTCACATCTTGGCTCTTTCTTCTCTCTCTTTCTTGAATATCAATCAAACAAAAGCAATTAAACAATACTTAAGCTATGTTCTTACCCTAATGAGTGTGCGAGCCCAGCATGAGGGCCATGTTGATCAGAAAACTAGTTAAGAATCGAAGATGCAGGGTAACCAGTCATCAAAGAGCTCCATGACATCTACATTGACACCCCCAGAACCCCAATCTCATACATATGCTAGTCAGAAATCTCTAAAGAGAAACACGAGGTCTGTTTAAAAATCCTGGATATGTTTAAATGGACTTGGACCAAAATTCTTAAGATCGGACCTAAGATCGTGTCCATATCTTGAACATATATCATGGCGGACAAGAAGCCATACAAATAACTCCAGCATCACTTCATAAGCTCACGGCGCTTAATAGAGGAGGAAGTCAACAAGCTGGTTGTTATTGGTGTCATTTGGAATGTCAAGTATTCCACTTGGATCTTCAATAGTCCCGATGAAAAAAAAAAAAAAAAAGATAAGAAAAACTTGGGTATGTTAGAAGTGTCCTAAAGAAGGCACATACCAAAGACGACTTTCCTTTATATCATTCAATGACCGATCAACAATACTTACAGATACCATACCATATATTATACATTTGTGTTGGGTGCGTTTCACACAAACCTTTGGATCTCGCCCCCCAATACACTAGAATTATGGACTATGATAATGCAATAATCAAGAATAAACATCAACCACATGACACAAGGAGTTTTTACATGGAAAACCCTCAAAAGAGGTAAAAACCATGGGACCTAGTCCAGATCAACAATCCACTATCTCAGGGAACTGTTTCAACCGATCTCAAGCACACACCACTTGAATCAAACCTTCTTCACTTACGTAGAAGTGGATAAACAATAAGAGAATAAACCAATATGAGATTAACTCATTTTTCAGTGGCCACCAAACAGGGCAATGTTGATGTTATTTATTAGAAATGATTCAGTGATCTCCGAGCAATAGTAGTCCTAATTGAATTGAGACACTTTGATGTAGAACGGGTCGCTGATTATTTCATGGCTCAGATGGAGCAAAAGAAAACCGGTCGGAGTTGAAAGTGATCCGGACCATCAGGACCGTAAACTAGCCGTATCTCACAATCCGGAATGAGTTTCGGGACATATAATATATCAATTTGGGGTAGCTCGAGCTACTTTAGCCAACCAACCCCGCTACGCCGGGTTGCCCATGCCAGAATCGTGAGATTCGACCGTATCAACGGTCATTAGGCTAGTTTATTTTCAGTGTTACTATTTATAGTAAGTTTTAATTCGATCATAACTTTGGATCTATAGGGTTTTAGAGTTAGTGCCCAACATGAAAAGGGCTTAGAATATTTAGTAGAACAACATGGTTGGGCCCGTTTGATAACTTTCTATTTTTTGCCGAAAACCAAGAGTTCTAGTAGGATTGAACGACTTCTATAAATAGTAAGTTTACTATTTATAGTAAGTTTAGTTTTCTAGGAGTTTTAGTTTGAGTTGGAGTCTAATACTTTACCTAGGGTTTAGTTTCCTATTTATATGCATTGTAATTCCGTTTATTATTCATTCAATTATCAAAAACATTATTTGGAATTAATTTCCTTTTTTATTATCCTTTTCTTTCTTCTCGTGGATTCGAGAAACTCTCGGTTAGGGAGACGGTGATCGACCTATCACGTCCTCCCTGCGTCACACTTGGATAGTCCAATAGATTGACCCAGACTGTTCGTTAGATCTTCTACATAGTTCATGCGCCACCATATGAAATGCAAATCACAACCGTTGGATGATTCACCTACCCGATAAGTTGACCTCTTTTTCAAGCCATTCATATTTCCAAGGCTTGGATGGGATGAATAGGATCACCTGATAAATGTGGTTCATTGGTACCATAACGGATCCACGACGAGCTCTAAGATGGCCAATTTTTTTTTATTTTTATTGTCACAATTTTTACATAAATGATCTTGACAATCCATTTGATAGGCTATTGATTGGGTGTTTAGACATCCAATCGTTGATTTTTACACGCATACAGTGAAATTTGCACTCGACCTAGCTAATGGCTAGTCCAGATTGATGAATTGGAGTGCCCCCTGGGCTCGAAGCAATTACAAGGTGCTGTGGAAGTATAGAATCATTTCTTATTATGTATTTCTTATGGTTGCAACTGTAACAAAGTAGCAACAACACAAGCTTGGATCTCAGCAACGTCAATGGATTGGAAGTATGGTTTGATCCATTTTTCTCGCCTTTCTGACTTTAAATTCATACATTTTCAAGAGGAAATGCTAGAAAAAATGGGTTTCAGGTGAAGTTAGCTTAGAACTGGTTGTAGATGATTGCAGAGAGGAACATGACTTTCATTGCAACGTGTTGTGTTCCTAAAATCACTGGGATTATGGCACATGCATTACATGTGGAAAGAGTAGGGAGCAAAGGAAAAATAAAATAAAATGAGAGACCAAGGCAAAGAAGGCAGTACATGCAAATAGAGGGAAGTTCACCAGCCATGGGTGACCCGTCCTCATTTTTTCTATTTTTGCGGCCCAAATAAATTTTAGATTTGCCTTGTTTTCAAGTGGAACATAATATGAAACAATACAACAGATGCATGAAATGGGTGTCACAATCATCACGGCGACCTCTGCACAGCTTTTGCTACATGAAACCCTAGTAATATTGCCGATGGTGGCTACATGCAAATGCAAATAGAGATTAGCGTGGCTACTCACACAAAAAGGAGCAGGTAAAATTCAACCCGTCCATTGACGTTGCTGAGATCCAAGGCCTTAATGCAAGAGTCATATGTGCTGTGGTCCACTTGAGCGTTGGATCTACCTCATCTGTGGTTTTTGGCATCCCGCATCCATGGTGGGGCCCATCAGATCAACCGTCTACATCTAACCATAGAAATGCACCCCCGGAACTGGGCATCAAAGTTAGAAACTATAAACAAGAACTGAGGAACAGTTCAAACATGATAGAAACTCTCCGACTCCTTGATCCTGCACCATACACACATGATATCCGAACCGTTCATCAGGTGGGTGTCTAGCTCCTAGAGCCTCCATGGTTCAGAACTAAACATTGAGCAGATGATATGATCCAAATGATTGATGGCTCGCACATGGACGCTCACAAAACAGATACAATGGACAACTCGCATGTGGATGATAAAAAAGTAACAATCCACATTCATTGGGCAAAGTCTTCTAATCAGATGGAACTTTCAGACAGAGTAACTTTTGATATATGTGTTCCGTACCAAGGCCCACATGGTAAATGGTCCAGATCTTGTCAACAAGTTACAAATGTAAAATTTCCAATTTAAGGCCCAATAATTTAACGAGCTGGATAATAGGATGGTGGACTGAGCCCAATTCCATAGCTCAAGAATTATAGGTTCTGTCTGATTAAGTAGGCTGTTGATCTGATTTGATGGGCCACACTCATGGGAGAGCCCCAAAAATTCCCAGATTGGAAGATCCTGAACATTCACCCTTTGGGCCTATTTACATACGATGTGGACCATTTCTTACTGAACCAGGAAGCCCAGATCTTTACAGTAGCAAAGGCTCAAGGCCCAAAGAATCCCACTATCTTCAGAAACAATCATGTTATCTTACACAGCAATCTGCAAAAAGAAGTTTCAGAGCACCCCAAGAAGAGTTTCTAGTGACTACTAATTACACAGCAAGGTGAAGAATACAAAGCTGAAGAACTAAATAAAACTCATCGTCCAACTTTCCACACGAAGTTTTCTTCTACTTTTTATTATTATTATTATTATTTTTAGCAAAAGGTGGGAGCACACTACCTGAAATTTTATTGATGTGGAAACAAAAACCATTTACACAACCACTAAGTGAAGCAAACACAGAAACAAAACTATAGATAAGACCAAAACACAGAAATAAGACCAAAACACAGAATAGAACCGACAAAGCACAAACCAATACCATGTTACCGCATCCAAAGGGCAATGGGGGACCAGTACAGTCTCTGGATGCATACAAACTTCTCTTAACCCTCAGCGGGATGAGCATCTTAACCCACACCTACGTATCGTCCATTCCATTTCTAGACGCAACTTGTTAATAATATAACTAAGATAAGAGGAAACTTGGCCCAACGATCATGCCCCATTTTCCTGATCTTGGTGAATCCCAACCCCAAGATATAAGTCCTTGGTTGCATCCATTTCTGCGGCAATATCTCTCATTTGCATCCGCTTGTTTGGAGATTCTACAGTACATGCAATGCCAATTTTGGCCACAGAAGCCAAGCACTCTCGCATTTTAGTTCTTGCAATGCGATGTTGTTCTCCATTGTTCAAATCGTTAACTTCTTCTAAGAGCAGTTGTGGCTCTACAATCTCCATCACTTGATCAGGTAAAGCCATCTTAACAAATTCATGGAGGCTCATACCGTCTTTAAACATGTCATCAGTTGGGCTTTTTCCTGTGAGCATCTCTAAAAGAAGGACACCGTAACTATAGATATCTCCCTGTGCAGATGCCTTTCCACCCATTCCATACTCTGTCATTTACAAATCCGAGATAGTAAGGTTTCATTCCGATAATTAAATAACAACAGGATTAGTTTTTGACATAAAAGAAGTGATAATTATTAGAAGCATGATTATCATATTAATTTTAAACTTTTGAAGGAAAAAGTTATGAAGGAAAAAGTTATCAAGGCATAACTAACAAATGAGTCTTACTACAAACATAAATCTAGCAAAAGAAAAAAAAATTGTAACTCAGTGAAAACAATTAATACTAATTGCATATCCATCAACCTTCATGCTCAACCGATGGATGCATTTTTAGTTGAAATTTATCTTAACTATGATATAAAGAGTAGCTGAGGAGTACATGGTCAAGATTGACCAAAAGAAAGACCCCAAGAAGCACTACAAACCTCGGGCGCCTGATCGCTTCTAGTTGGTCGCCCGGCTCCAGCCTAAAAATAAGTCCAAACTCTCTGGACATTTTTCGTCTAGTTCGGTTACCCGAACTGTTGCCCGACCACCATCGTCGAGCGCCCAAAATGGGACGAATTATTCCAAAACTCTCTAGACATTTCTTGTCCATTTTAGGTGCCCGAATTGGGGCCCTCGTTGGTCGCTCGACGGACATCGTCGGTCGCTCGACAAACTACCCTTAGGCGCCTGAACCGACGGACACTATTTGCAGGAATTTCTGATTTTACTGTTTTGTTTCCGTTTTCATTTCAAATTCTTTCTAATCCCTAGAAAGATACAAGACTGTAGTGTGATACTTTGACATTATATGCACCATTCTCATGCATCATGATGAATGCCGGGAGGACCGCTCTTCATGACCTATAAGTACTTAAGTACCGAGTGGCCCATGGACTCATCGTTGATGCCCACAATACGTGAAAACCTGCCCTAGGGATAGATGCCGGCCCTAGGAGGGTTGACATGGGTTGATGGAGTCCAACTCAAGCAAGTGGAAGAACTTCCCACTTGATACATATATCATGCATGGTGTTGCATTACATCGTTGCATCTGAGTGTTACTATTTTAACTATTGTGCATATGAACTATGAGGGGTTCACTCATTAGGCTTTTCAGCTGATGATTTGTAGATAACAAACAATACATAACAGATAATGTGGAAGCTAATCCACTCAAAGCGGTTCCTGAAAATGAAGCCAAATTAGTAGACCCGTGGAACAAGTGGCCCTATTTGAATGAAGAAGAGCTTGCCGCTTTGGATCAAGATATTTAGATTTTGATATTCTTTGTCGGCACTTGTTATTATTATTTTTTTTCCCTCTCATTAATAGTTTCAAATTTTGTGGAATAATGATTAACTTTGAATAACGTTCCGAATGGGTGAACTTTAGTTAGTTGAATTGAAAATTTTAAACTCCAATCTAGATATAGTGAATATTTGTGATAAATGGTGTTTAATAGTATGGAGAACTTAAATTATACATTATATAATGCCTCTTAGTAATTGAATGACTTTTAGATTAAGTGCACTATGTCTACAACTCATGTACCACAGCGTGGGCTAGAGGGTGCACACTTTGTTTTGTGTCCAAACCACGGCGTAGCATAAAAGATCTTGACAGTCCATTTGATATGCTATTGGTCGGATGTTTAGACACATCCAATCGTGTGATTTTTACATCGCGTAAAGTGAAACTTGCACTCAACCTAATGACTAATCCAGATTGATGACTTTTGCCCCCTTGGCTCGAAGCAACTAGCAAGTGCTTTAGGAGCACAGAATCATTTCTTATTGTGTATTCTTATGGTAGCAACTGTAACAACAGTAGCAACAACACAAGCAATAAACAGAAGTGACAATTCAAGCTTCGTATTTAAGTTCTGCAAATCATTTAAAAAGTATAAAGAAAAAAAAAAGCTAAAAGAATAAAGAAAAAGCATGAAATTGTTACCTGGAGGAATATAGCCAACAGATCCCTTGATGCCAGTTGAGTTGGTTTGATCTTGAGAGGTATTAGTGGTAGCATTAGGAAGGAACCTTGCTAATCCGAAATCACCCACGTGGGCGCACATGTCATCGTCCAATAGAACATTGCTTGGTTTTAGATCGCGATGAACAACTGGTGTGCCGCAATGGTGATGAAGATACTCCAATGCAGAGGCGATATCAATGGCTATATCTAGCCTTTGAATAAAGTTCAAGCTCCGTGACTCTTGCTGCTCGTGTACATTCGGATGCAACCACTTCTCTAGACTTCCATGGGGCATGTACTCAAACACTAGAGCTTTGAAATCATTTCCTTTAAAATCAATGCTTGAGCAAGCAGTTATGATTTTAACTAGATTCCGATGCCGGATATTTCTCAAGGCTTCACATTCGGCAAGGAAACTCCTTGAAGCTCCTCGTTGTTGAAGATTGACAACTTTCACGGCAACATGTGTTTCTTGATGCTCTAGAATTCCTTTGTATACAGAACCATAATTTCCAACACCAATCAAATTGTCCGAAGAGAAGCCACCAGTCGCTTTAAAGAGATCCGCATAAGAAATCTTCAAAAACTGGCCCTCCAAGAGGGGCGCAGGCAAAGGATTCTTGTTGGCCTTTCTTTTTGCCCGATAAAGGGAGGCAAAGAGAAACGATAAAAGAATCAAACCTAAAACTGCACCGACCACTGAGAATATTACTGTTCGAGAAATCGATCTTCCATGTTTCTTAGGAGCTTTCTCTGGGCACGCTGGCAGCTGTAATTGTCGGATACCTCCACAAAGCTTGTTGTTTCCAAGGACTGAAAATGCACTCGAGTTTTTGAAAACCCCTTCAGTTGGAACTCCACCGTCGAGATCATTGGAAGACAAATCCAAATATTGCAAAAATGAGAATTTCTTCAGAACTTGTGGAATATGCCCAGACAAGTTATTATTGGAAAGATCTAGCAGTAGAATACTTTTTAAGTTGTCCAAAGATGGAGGAATGGCTCCCTGAAATAAGTTATTGCTCAAATTAAGGACTTCCAGGCTCCGACAATTGCCTAGCGTGCTCGGAATTTCACCAGTCATTTTGTTGTAAGCAACCTCCAATTGTCGAAGTTGTCTCAACTGACCAATTTCTGACGGTAGAGATCCGACCAAAGAGTTCTCACCTAAATAAAGACTGCCCAGCGTAGGAATAGTAAAAACTTCTTTGGGTATGGTACCATTCAGCTCGTTTCTATAAAGTCGTAATGCTTCAAGACGACAGTTTCCAAGACTCGAAGGGATACTTCCCTGCAAAAGATTTTCATATAAAGAGAGACTAGCCAATCCAGTGATGTTGCCGATGGAAGATGGGATTTGTCCTGAGAGTTTGTTTTGAAACAAATACAATCCCTCCAAATTTTGAAGCTTCCCAACACCAACAGGAATGGTACCCATGACATAAGAGTCAAATATACCTAGCTTATTTAAGTTAAAGAGATTGCTAATATCCATGGGGATGCGTCCAGATATTGGGTTTGCTCCTAACCCTAGTATTGTTAAGTGGGTAGAGAGATTGACGATGGTGGCAGGCAATGTTCCTCTCAGCTGATTGGAATATAAATTTAATATTTCCAAACGGGTACAATTGATCAAAGCAGTGAGGAAACTCAAGTCATCGTTACCTTCTCCTCCTCCAAGCTTATTAACAGCTAAATTTAGGTAACTAAGATGCTGTAGCCTTCCCAAATTCTTAGGCACGGGTCCGCTGAAATTATTCAAAGGAAAATCAATCTCAGCAAGTCCGGAAGCATTGGGTAATGAAACTGGTATCGATCCCGTAAATGCATTTTTTGCAAGGTAAAGATGTTTGAGTTTAGGAAGAGTGAAACCTAGATTGGCTGGAAGGTTTCCGTGAAGTTGGTTAGCTTGCACAGAGAAAAAAATGATGGATGAGATGTTGAAAAGAGATGGTGGGATCAAACCGGTCAAATTATTGAAAGGGATGGCAAAATTTTGTAACTTCACTACCCGTCCTAACCCATCTGGAATGCTTCCTTGCAAACTGTTATCATATAGAGAGAGAAACAAGAGACGAGAGGTTTCCAAGTGTTGGTGGGATGTTGCCGATGAGATTGTTATGACCAAGATTCAACAACTCGAGCTTTGAAAGAGAGCTAAGGTCGAGGGGAATTCTTCCAACGATCTTGTTTTTATCTAAACGGATGGATCTGATTTCTGAGCAGTTGGACAGGTCATCAGGGATTCTTCCTTGCAGCCCATTATTGCTCAGATCAAGCACCTGAAGCCGGAAGAGCCCGCCAATTTCATGTGGGATTTTGCCATTGAAGCCGTTGCCGGAGAGGTTGATACTCCTCAGGAAGGTGAGGTTTGCTATGTGAGGTGATATCGACCCCACCAATCTGTGGGACCCAAGATTAAGGGCGGTGAGCCTTTGAGGATGCCGGCGACCACATGTGACTCCTTCCCAGTTGCAGAAATGGACAGAATCGTTCCATGAGCTGAAGACCCCGGAAGGATCGTCAGATATCAGATCCTTGAATGCGATCAAGGCGAGTCGATCGGTCTCGTTTCCTAAGGCAGGGGAACTGATTCCTACGCACTTCATGCATGGGAGAAGGAAGGCAACGAGAAGTATTGACCAAAATGCGTTTGAACATAGAATTCCAAGCTCCATTCTACTTATCAATGGGAGAGCTAAAAGGGAAAAAGAAAACCAGAAAAATGCCAGTAGCCTCTGGTTGGGCGTTGTGTTCTAACCTTCGCATATTTATCAGTGGAGTTGGTTTTGCCTCCGTCCCGACTCAGGATCCAGAATGTGTCCCCACAAAGAGGGACCCATTTACTAAAATGATCCGATGTAGACCTGACAAAATTCAACCCGACCCGCTAACCCGTCCCGACCCAACCTGGTTTTTTCTAATTTAGGGTTGGAAAATTTGACCCGAATTCAATTTTTGGGTTGACCTAACCCGACACAGATTTTTATGAGTCGGGTTAGGGTTAAAGGTGACCCGATCCAACCCGAATTATATGGGGGATAAGTAGACTATTATATATAAATTTTCTTATTAGTTAAATAATATATAGTTTTTTTTCTTACACGCCCTACCGGGAATGGTCCACGTGTTGGTCGATTTAATAAACATTGCAATGGACCCTAAGACTATATATTGATTTTCTTATTAGTTAAATAATACATAGTTTTTTTCTCACACACCCTGTTAGAACGGTCCACATGTCTGTCAAGTTATAAATCTGATTGATGTGTCCGAAGCATCATTCCATCACTCTAACTATGTTGATGCTTAAAGCGATATGCTTCAAATCTGTACTCCATTCTATCCATTTATTTTTCTCTTTCAACATTTGCGTGTATATGTATATATAACACCTCATGGGAACTTTGTGTGGGCCCCACTATTATGTGTAATGGGCATCCACACCATCAGTTGGTTGCACCATTTCGCGTTAGGCCATGGGCTACAACTTAGGCCTATTCATGACTTTGGTGTGCCACACCATAGACAATAGTTAAGAGTGGATATCCACCATTGAAAATTTTATGATCATTTATAGGATGGAATGAGATGTGGTTGAGAAATCCAGCCCATCCATTGTGCGTATCCCACTTAAACAAGAGGTCACACCAAGTTTCAGCCGTATCCAAAACTCAGGAGAGCCCCAACAAGTGCTTTTACATTTTGTAGCATGATTTTACACTCTTTCAGTTGGTATAGCCCACTTGAGTTTGGGATACAGTTGATTTTTAGGATATCCCATAACCAATGGGGGACCCACCAAACGCATGGTGTGGATGGCCATCACACATCACAGTGGGGCCCACACAGTCAAGCGTATAGTACCTTTTCCTATATATATATATATATATATATATATATATATATAGAGAGAGAGAGAGAGAGAGAGAGAGAGAGAGAGAGAGAGAGAGGAATGCTCACCAAGGCACTTCTCTCACAAGAACTCGTGAGTACTTTTTCATGGCTCATCACACATGACGTGAGCCCAAAATTTGAGCTGTCCACTTAATGTAGCACCCCAAAAAACCCCTAAGTCCCATCTTTCAATCTAATCCAGAACTCTGGTGGGCCGCAGCAGAAAGCAAGAGGCCTCTTGCTTTCTGCTGCGGCCCATTAGAGTTCTGGATTAGATTGAAAGATGGGCCTTAGGGTCTTTTTGGGTGCTGCATCATCTGAACGGTTAAGATTTTGGGCGCACGTCATGTGTGATGAGTCATGAAAAAGTGCTCACGAGTTTCTCATGAGAGAAGCATACAGGTGCGTGTGTGTGTATATATATATATAGGCACTTACGTACCAATTAAACATAGATGGTTTGGTTTCAATTGAATTACAATGTTATATGCATCTAGTTTAATATACAAATTAGTTAGTTGATCATTAAAATGTGGGTCAACTTGTCCCCAGCCCGATTTAATTTGGGTTAGGTAAGGGTTAGGAAAATTCAAACCGAATTCAATTTGGGTCGGTTAGGGTTGAGGTGGAAATGACCTGACCGGAACCCGACGCGAACCACCCATTGCCACCTCTTATCTGATGGTTTGAACCGTCCATGTTTCGGATACTAGCTATTTAAATTATAGACAACACTTGGGAGATGATTCTGACCTTCGAAATTTTTTTTTTTTTTTTAAGTTAGATTTTTATTGGTGTAAATTCATCTACTATTGGTGATGGTAGCAGTCAGAGAGAGACGTTGAACTGACATATCGAATGATTCAAACAAGTTGAAGTGTACATACAACCTAACCCTTCTGGAAGCGGATTACGTGGTGTGACGTCACTAAGTTCTGCACCCACCATGACGTATGTGTTATATCCACACCGTCCATCCATATTACGAAATTATTCTAGTGTATAGGCCCATAAAACAAGGCAGATCAAAGCTCTAGTGAACCACACCACAGAAAGGAGTGGGGATTGAAACTTGATGGGGCCACAAGTGAAGCTGATTTTTGTGTTTTCCCTTCATCTAGGTCCGTGTGACCATATGAACAGGTTGGATGAAAAATAAATATCTTTCAACGGTCGACATCATTGTCAAAACTGCTTTCTATGGTGCGGTCTACTTGAGCTTTGGAACTACCTCAGTTTTGTACCATGATTAAAAATAATCTTACAAAATGGATGGACTATTTGGATCTAAAATATACTTCATATTGGGCCACAAAATTTGATGAGGTAAATACACCACGTGTGTTGAACACCCCGCAATCCGCGGGAGCAGATTAGGTGAGACCGAGAAAAATTTGCCACACCCACGAGTTAGCTACACCGGGTGTAGCAATGACCCCACCATGATGTATGTGTTGTATCCACGACATCCATCTATTTGGCGAGATTATTTTAGGGCATGAGACCAAAAATGAGACAGATATGAAGCTCAAGTGGCCCCCAATAAGATTTTAATGGTTGGCGTTCAATATCCACTATTTTCTGTGTTGGGTCCACTTGAGTTTCAGAGCTGTCTATTTTTGGTGTCATGCCCTAAAACGATCTCACCAAAAGAATGGACAGTGTGGATACAACACATACATCATGGTAAGTTATTACTGCAGCTGTTGTAGCTAGTGGGTGTAGCAAAATTTTTCTAGGCAAGACCCGGGATCCAGAGAAATTTTTCACTACACCCACGCGTTAGCTACGCCGGCTGTAGCAATGACACAATCATGATGTATGTGTTTATATCCCTATTTTCCATCCATTTGGGGAGATTATTTTAGGGCTACCAAAAAATGAGTGTCCCGCCTGCTAGCACTGCTGGAAGATGCCCAGGCGTTTCAATAGCAGGTCTCAATTTGAGTGCTAAGGAGACACACCAACCCTAGTAGTGGGTGGGTGCGTCATGTGGCTAACCAAGTGTGTGTGCTGCCCAGCTAACAAGGTGGGTGCATTGCATGACTAACTTCAAAATATATATTGGTTAGCGATCAATCCCCACCATTTTTTCTGTTGGATATACTTAAGCTTTGAATCTGCTTCATTTTTTTGAGTCATGCCCTAAAATGATCTCGTCAAATGGGTGGACGGCATGGATACAACACATACATCATGGTGGGGTCACTGCTATAACTGGCGTAGCTAGCCTAGCTAACGGATGGGTGTAGCAAAAATTTTCTCCCTGAGCCAAGAGGTAGGTGGGACCTATGGGGCTCACTATGATATATGTGCCTTAAATCTACATCGTCCAGACATTTTGAAAGCTCATTTTAGGGCATGATCCAAAAAATGAAGCCGACTCAAATCTTAGGTGGTCCACACCACGGAAATAGTCCTTATTGAATCCCCACCATTAAAAACTTCATGGATTCTGCAAAAATGTTTATTTGCCATACAACCTATTGATAAGGTCACAAACACCTTAGATGAAGAGACCACATAAATGTCATTTTGATCCAAAGCTTTTGTGGCCCACAAGAAGTTTTTAATGATCAATCAATGGTGTTTCCGTACTATGGTCCATTCAGGATTTGGAACTGCTTCATTTTTTAGATCATGCCTTAAAATGAGCTTCCAATATGGATGAACAGTGTGGGTTTAGTCACATTACAATGGCCCCCCTGTCAGGGGTCCCACCCACTCGAGTGGATCCAGGGTCTCACCTAATCCACTCCCCCAATCCGCTTCCATTTTTTTCTTTTTTGTCATAGACAATGTCATAGAGGCTTATGTTTTGGTTGAATTTCAAATAGACAATGTCATAGAGGCTTATGTTTTGGTTGAATTTCAAATAAAGTTTGCTTTTAAACTCTTTCCTAAAGCCTGCTTAAGGTTTCCATCATTAGCCAAAACAACGCCTACCGTCTTATAGTATTAAGTATCATATATTGTATTTTTTGAAAGTAACCCTTCAAGAAAAACCAAAAAGAAAAACCTCTGGTGCTCTCTCTCACACATATTGCTGGTTCCAGCTTCGATGGATACCTAAATGTGGGGCCATCATGATTCATGTACCTTACATCCATGCCCTCCATATGCTTTTGCAGTTCATTTTAAGGCATGATCCAAAAAATGAAGCAGATTTAAATCTCAGGTGGACCACATCACATGAAACAATGGTGATTGAATTCCTACCGTTAAAAAATTCTTGGGGGCTACCCAAATGTTTATTTGCATCTAACCTTTTTGGTAAAGCCGAAAGGCCCACACAAATATCAGATTGATAAAAAAGTTTTGTGGCTCATTAGAAGTTTTTAATCACCACCTTTTCCTGTGGTATGGCCCAACTGAGATATGGATCTGCTTCATTTTTGAGATCACCCTAAAAATGAACTGTCAAAACGATTCGAAGGCATAGATGTAAGGAATACATATCAAGGTGGGCCCCATATTGAGGGATCCCACCCACCTCGTTGGATCGGGGATCCAAAAGCCGCGCCCCTGTGAACCGCATTGCCTGCTGAGTAACTCATTACGTACCTTAGTGTATTGAGCAAACTTTGTGGAGCCCACTGTTATATGTTTATTTTATCCACTCCATCCATCCATCCATTTTAACATATAATTTTATGAATTAATTGCAAAAATTAAGCATTATCCAAAGCTCAAGTGGACCA
The DNA here is from genome assembly GCA_003013855.2 of Liriodendron chinense. Taxonomy (NCBI): domain Eukaryota; kingdom Viridiplantae; phylum Streptophyta; class Magnoliopsida; order Magnoliales; family Magnoliaceae; genus Liriodendron; species Liriodendron chinense. Next base: position 403,089 of record ML058482.1, read on the forward strand.
GCGTGAATTGAACCTCTACCCTTGAAAAATTCTTGGGAGCCACATAAGTTTTGGATCAAGCCGATATTTTTGTTTTCCCGTCATCCATGTATTTGTGATCTTATGAAAATGTTGGATAACAAACAAACATCTCTGTATTTTTTGTTTTCCCTTCATCCATGTGTTTTGTGATCTTATGAAAATATTGGATGACAAATAAACATCTCTGTGGGCCCTAGGAATGTTTCAACTGTGGAAATCATTATTCCCACTGTTTCTTGTGGTATGGTCCACTTGAGCTTTGGATATGCTTCAATTTTAGGCTCATCCCTAAAATGAGAGGGAAAATGGATGGACGGTGTGGATAAATACATTCACAATAGGCCCAACTGAGTTTACTCAGTACGATACAAGCCTAACTCAGTAGACAATCCGATTTCGTATGGTTTTGGTAAGCGAATTTCCTGCCAAAGCTTTCACAGGAAGTCCTAGACTGAGAAGTTAGGTGGGGCCCACTGTGATGTATGTGAATAATCCACCCCACCCACCCATTTTGCGAGCTCATTTTAGTGCATGGAACAAAAAGAGCCAGGTCTAGTTCTCAAGTGGACCACACGGAGAGGGAAAACTTGATAAGGAAATATCCACCGTTGAAACCCTCTTGGGCTTTGGCTACCTTGATGTTTATACGCCATCCAAACCGTTTATAAGGTTATTCCCACTGGGATTAACTAAGAAAAAAATTTATCTTGATACAAAACTTTTAAGGCCATACAAATATTTTAACAGTGGTCATTCAATCCCACTGTTTCCTCTCGTGTCCACTTAAGTCTTGGATACAGCTCAGTTTTTGTCATCTGTCCGAAAATGAACTTGAAAAATAGACGAATGGGGTAGATTTCTCACAAAGATCGTGGTAGGCCCACCTACCTTCCATGTCAAGGAAAGCCTTTTCTAAAAAAATAGCGTCCGCTAGAGCACCACATTTCTTGTTCGATCGGGTTTCAGTCAGCTGTAGCCCCATCATGATGTGTGTCATACATTCCTATCATTCTCCATTTTTTAGGCCATTTTGGGGTATGTTCCTTAATACGAGGTAAATCCAAATCTCGAGTGGACCATATCATAGGAAACTCAAAGGATTGAATACCTAACCTTAATGACTTCTTATAGGCCAAACATGTTGGATGCAAAAAAAAGGAATTATAGTGGGCCCCTTAATTTAGGTCCACATCACCTAATGAAGAAGTTGGATGACAAAAAAAAAAAAAATTATGGTAGGCCATAGCGTTTTTTTAATGTGAGATTTAATTGTCACTGTTAATTCTTGTGGACCCTTATGAGATTTGAATCTTTCTTAGTATTGAGCTCATGACCTCAAATCATGATCCACAAAGAAATGGGCGACGTGGATTGAACAAATGCATCATTGGGGCCATGGTGTAGTCCGCCTTTAGAGTGGAATCAGAGACCCTAGCTTGCGCATGAGCAAAGGATGATATACTTGTCATTTTGGAAGATAACGGACGGAATGAAGTGACGGCCTTAGTTAAAATTGAAAAGAAGATGTGGTTTTTTAACAAATAATATTTGGAAACCTTAAGTGGGTTTTAGGAAAGAGTTTAAAAGCACATATACTTTTTAAATTCAACTAAAATATAAGCATTTATATAGCATTGTCTCCTTTTATTACTAAAATGGACAAAAAAAAAAAACACATTCTTTACTATTTTTATAACCGTTCATTTTTTCCCAAAAAGTAATGGCATAGAACAGCTAGAATTGTCAGAATTATCTACTTTTTGTGTATGGCACATCGGGAGATATTTCCTACTTGATGATTGGTCTAGATCTTGTAAGCACCTTCCACGCGAGTACTAATATAAAGTTTAGTGAAACTAGGTGACAAAAAGGAACAATGCCACATGGAGACCTACATTTTGGTTGAATTCCTGAAAAAAAGCATGCTTTTAAGCTATTTCCTAAAACTCACCTAAGGTTTTAAAATATGATCAATGAACTGACTGTTTTTTGGACTAACGGTTGTCATAAAATTCCATCCATTTCTTCCAAAGGACAATCTTGTCCTTTTCTAACCTTACCTCCCTAAGCAACAGCCGCAAATCCACTCCACTGCTTAACGATGCCATGGGCCCCACAATGATACATGTGTTTAATCTACATCGCCCATCCTTCATGGATCATGATTTCAGGCCATGAAACAAAAAATGAGAAAGATTTAAATCTCACGTAGACCCCACAAGAGGCAACCATGGCAATTAAAACCTACCAGTAAAAAATAATTGGGTCCATTTCGTATGGTGTGGTCCGCCTGGGATTTGGATATATATGCCTCATATTTGGTCCCATACCCTAAAATGACCACGAAAAATGGATGGATGGTGTGGATGTAACACATGTTATGGTGGGGTCCACAACTATTGAAGCTCCAATGTGAAGGTGGTGTCGGGACTCGGCATACAAAAGCCTTTGGTAGCAAATTCCTGCACTGGGAACTTAGGTGGGACCCACTATGATGTTTATGATAAATCCACCTTGTCCATCCGTTTTGCAAGCTCATTTTAGGATATTCGGCCAAAATTGATTTGGATCTAAGACTCAAGTGGGCCACACAAGAGGAAACAACAGGGATTGAGCAACCACCGTCGAAACATTAGTATGTCCAAAAAAGCTTTCTATCAGCAAATTTTTTGCTTTTTTAGTTCATACCAACGGGAATGGCCTTAAAAACAATCTGGATGTCTTGTAAACATGAAGGTGGAGCTCAGGAAAGTTTCATGCTGTGAATTTCTTTCCCCAATTTTTCCTCTCTTGCTGCCCAATTGACTCTTGGTTTCAACTTAGTTTTGATCTAATGTCGTAAAATGATCTCTAAAATCGGATGGACGGGATGGATTTATAGTAAACATCACAGTGAGCCCCACCTAGTTTCCCAGCCTGCAAAAGGCTTTCCCTGGAAATACTAGTCTGTGTTGGGACACGGATTAGCTACTGACAGCGAGTAGCAAGACTCCCTACGGATGTGACATCACCAAGTTCTGTGGCCTCACCATGAAGTATGTGTTGCATCTACACTGTCCATCCATTTAGAGAGATCATTTTAGGGCATTAGTCAAAGAATGAGGCAGATCTAAAGCTCAAGTGGACGCCTACCATTAAAATTTTCTTCGTGGCGACAAGAGTTTTACATACAGTCAAGTTGATATTTGTTTTTTTCCTTCTTACATGTCTGTGTAAACTTATTGACAGGTTGGATCTCAAATAAACATTAGGGTGGGCCCTAAGAAGGTTTCAACGGTGGGCATCACTATCCCCACTGTTTTCTATGGTGGGATCCACTTATGCTTTGGATCTACCTCATTCTTTGCATCATACATTAGAATGATCTCTCCAAATAGTTGGACGGTGTGGATTTAATACATATATCATGGTGGGCCCATAGAACATGGTGATGTCACCTCAGCAGCAAATCTGGCTATTATAGTACCCCTTAGTAGCTAATTCGCATCCTGCCATTGCTGGGTCACTACCACACGTCATGGTGTCATTATCCACCACTTAAGCTTCAGATTTGCTGCATTTTTTGTTCATGCGATAAAATGATGTAGCAAAATGGATTGATGGCATGGATATACATCAAGGAGGTCCACAATGCCCAACACATCACAAGCCACCTGGGGCGTTAGCAACCTGCGCAGCTCAGGAGAGAGGGAGGGGTGCAATGTTTGGACGTGAGTGAAAGACAGAGAGAAGGAAAAAGAGGCTTTTGAGGATTTAGCATTGTGTTTAAAAATATAGTGTTAAATTCATAACGGTGTTAGATGGCGAACGGTTTTTTTTTTTTTACTAATAGCAGAAAATTTAGGGGGGGGTTTAGTAAAGGGTTTAAAAGCAGACTCTTTTTTGGAATTCAACCAAAATGTAGGAGCCCTTGCGGAATTGTCCCTGACAAAAACACTACAGTCCAAGGTCTACCACTCGTGTAACACTATGGTAAGTGTGAGAGGGGCAGAGAAAAGAAAAAGTGTGAGAGGCGCATGCACCGCAAATGGACGCGGTTTGGCTGGTGACGTCAACACCAGCTACCTAGCTGGTATCAAAGCTCTTTGGTCCTCACCATAATGTATGTGTTTTATCCACGCCATCTATCCATTTTGCTAGCTCATTTTAGGTATGGGCCCAAAATTCAGGCAGATCCAAAGATCAAGTGGACCACACTTCAGGAAATAGAGGGAATTGAATGCTTGCTGTTAAAAACTTCCTAGGGCTACAGAAGTTTGCATCAAGCTGATATTTGTGTTTTCCCTTCGAGGTGTGTGTGACCTTATGAACAAGTTGGAGGACAAATAAACATCATTGTAGACCCTAAGAAGCTTTCAACATTGGACGTCATTACCCCCATTTTCTCCTGTGGTGTGGTCTAGTTGAGCTTTGAATCTGACTCAATTTTGGGCTCATGCCTTAAAATGAGTGGGAAAAATGGATGACCTACATGGATAATCCACATACATCACGATGGGAAAAATGGATGACCTACATGGATAATCCACATACATCACGATAGGCCCACATGCAATGCTTTGACATCAGATAGCTTATTGGTGTTGGGGTCACCAGTACCCAAGCGGCGTACACCCTTAAATGATAGGAAGTTAAGTAGGACTGAAGAGAGGAGTCAAAGCACGTGTGGTGACACCAGAGCCTCTCATCCGGTGATACCAACTGTGTGGATGCCTTATCTTAAAGATCAGGCTCTACTAGAAGGCCAAAAACACCAAAGTCGAAACATACCAAGATCTACTGGGTGGCCCATCCACCATATTTTAGGGAGTGAGCCCAAAAATGAAGAAGATCCAAATCATTAAAAGCATTTTACAGCCCACCGTAATGGTTGATAAGGTCACAAAATCATGGATAAAGGGGAAAAATAAATATAAGCTTGATCCAAAACAAATATCTTGGCACTTTGAAATACAAGTCTAGCTCTTATTCTTTTATTTGATCATATATTTGTTCTTGTGCTAAGAAATGCATGTATTCATCGAGCACGTTGCCATTATTTATAGAAACATTTGGAGCTCTAACATCATTATCACCTATTGTGGTTGTGGGTAAAGTATAAACATACGAAGTATACAATTCTTCAATTGCATCATGAACTTTGAAAGTTTTTGTTTGAGTCATTTCAACAGAATAAATTTTCAAAAAAAAATGAACCTAACCAAGCCCATCTTGCATTGAGGATCAAGAACAACCGCTAAGCCCATTAATAAATGAAATTCATCCTAGTACTATTCAAACTTAATTTGCATACCAATTGCCATCAACTATTAAAAAAAAAAAAATTAGACCTTCAGTGACACTTTTTTAGGGCTTCTTTAATCTTCCAAAGAGACGGAAAAAATAGATTTACGGTGAAATACTTATTTCTAGAAAATATTTTCGTGTAGTCATAAAAAACTTTGAGAAACTTATAGACCTATTTTGATTTACTCTAATCATCATCACTAGACAACTAAGCACATGTTGTGTCATGCATCGCATATTCAAGAAATTCATGCCCTAATTCTACCGCAGAATCCAAATTTTAAAAGTTAAATTCTAACATGTGCATACATCTAACTTCAACGTTTTGTGGAATTTCACATTCAAACGTTAGATTATATCACTTTATATACTCGATCTTGAAAGTGACTCTCTTATGTATTTTATACTCTCACTTATGTTCTCTATAGTAGGGTCAATTGTTTTCAGCCCTTCTTGTACAATCAAATTTAGTGTGTGGGTACAACACCTAACCTGAAATATTTTTCCCTCAAAAAATAAATTCTCTATTGCCCTCAAAAATATTTTCCTCAATAAATATTTGCCCCATTTTAATAAACAACTATAAATGCAATATGAAATGAGCAAACCAATATGAGAAGAAGAAAGGTGGCGAGATTTCAAAATCATCTTGCAGTGTTTCCAATCTTCATCAACGTAGTGTGCGGTTAACAAAATATATACCTTTCTTTGATTGAATATCATCCACAAAGTAGAAGTTAAACTTATTCTGGAGACTGATGCAAAAACTGCTTCCAGTTTTATCTTCTCGTTTGCATACATCTTCAAGCACTCTCTCTTCATAGTGGCGCGGAAGACCTTCTCAACTTGAGAGTTAAAGAATTTATAAAAATACATGAAAAATTTGTTCTCTATCATTATAAAAGGTTTTTCTTCAAAGATTACTAATCTTGCATACCACTCTTTTAGCTTCTCCTTTTCAAATTTATGAGTGAAAAGTTTACAAGGAGAGTAGTCCCCTTCAGACTTGGTAAATGAAAGAAACTGTTAGCCTAGAATTGAGATTCTTGGTCTCTTTGAACAACTTTGCCTATGTCTGTTTCAATGAATAGTTTCCCCCAGGATTCTTAATGTATAATAATTTGCAATGAATACATCTAATCTTCACTACACCATTAACCATAACTTTTTCAAAGTCATCTTACATTGTTGATTTTTTCTTTCGTCTGGTCAAAACTGAAGACACTTCTCCCTCTGCAATAAGAGGAGATATGGATATCACACCGGCACCAAGGATAGTTGGGACTTCCTCACTAGCCATCTATAAATATAAAGATAAGAAATTAACTTTTAGGTATTTATCAACACAAAGTGGTATCTACTTAAATGCCCCTCCAAATTTTTTAAACTTGCCTAACTATCTAAATCAATCACCCATTCAAGGTTAGATAGATTATAATGCTTTCATTTTTCAATTTAAATGTCATGCCAAAATTTCAGCAACATATCCCATGATCTCTCCAGATATATTAATCATTCATTATTCTCATGTCAAGTATCAACACAAAGTGTGGATATTTGATGATGGAAATAAATGCAAGATATATATCTAGAGAGAAACAAAAAGATGAATTAGAACAAGTGTATCCATTTAAATTAGAATAAATAAAAATATTCCAATCTATCCAACCTTGAACTGTCCAAAAATGGGACGAGTCGAGAATTTCTATGCCTTTAAAAAACACATTGTATTTATGCTTAGCAACATAGAAATCCTCAAACAGGCAAGTAATTTCAATAACTAACAACTTAAGTATCAAATTAACAAAATAATAATAAACACAATCTAAGTATAAAAAAATAAACATTAATTCTAATTCACAGATTCCGATAACTAATAATTTAAAAATCTAACTAACAAAATAACAATAAAAAATATAAGTATCAAACAATAAACATTAATTCTAATTCACATGATTCTTATAACTAACAAAAAAATCTGATTAACAAAATAATAATAAAAAAATCTAAGTTAATTCCAATTCACATGGTTCCAATAACTAACAATTTAAAAATCAAATTAACAAATTAATAACTAAAAATTTAAGTATCAAACAATAAACATTAATTTTAATTCATATGACTCCAATAACCAACAATTTAAAAATCTAATTAACAAAATAACAACAAGAAATCTAAATATCGAACAATAAACATTAATTCTAATTCACATGATTCTAATAACAAATAATTTAAAAATCTAATTAACAAAATAACAATAAATAATCTAAGCATTGAAACATTAATGCTAATTCACCCACAACAATCTAAGCATCGAACAATAAAACATTATTGGAAGGCATACATGTAGAGCTGGGCACAAACCAAGCCAGCTCGAAAGCTTGGCTCGGATTGGTTTGAAAAAGCTCGGCTTGGATTTGTTCGAATGGAAGTTCAAACCAAACCAAGCCTCGGAGTCAAGCTCGTTTGAAAAAACAAACCAAGCTCAAACTAGGGCAGTACTAGCTCGGCTCGGCTAGAAGCTCGATTTGGCTTAGCTTGATTCGGCACGTAGATTGTAAGCACATTGTTTCTTGTGGTGTGATCCACTTGAGCTTTGGATATGATTCCATTTTAGGATCATGTCCTAAAATGATATGTAAAGCTTTGGATATGATTCCATTTTGGGATCATGTCCTAAAATGATATGCAAAACAAATGGACAAAACATGGATAATACATATACATGATGACATGGATAATACATAATACATATACATGGATGCATATTGTTTCCTTGCACTTGTAAAATTATGCTCGTGTACTTTTGTTTGGAAAATGCTATTACATGTCTATTTTGAAGCTGCACTCCTTTGGAGGATGTTGAACATCATATAGTAAGATACTTTTATACTTTTTTTTCTAAATTTTTAAATTATTTTCTATTTAAATAAACAAGCAAAAAATGAGCTGCTACATGTTTGAACTCAGCTCGGCCCAGTTCGAAATTTTCAACCAAACCGATCCCGGCTCGAACCATATTTTTCTGGAGCAAACCAAACTCGGGCCGCATGGGTCGGGCCGAAACCCAAACCAAGCCGATCCACAAACTGAGGTGGCAGAAAAACAAGCCAAACCAAACTAGGACTAGCTTGGCTCAGCCCGAATCGTTGCCCACCTCTACATACATGTAATATATATATATATATATATATATATATATATATATATATATATATATATATATATATATATATATATATATATATATATATATGCTCACCTGGGAACCATTTCTTAGGGCTTATCACACATGATGTGTTCCTAAAATCTGAGCCGTCCATGTGATGCAGCACCCCGAAAAACCCCTAGGGCCCAACTTTCAACCTGGTTCACAAATTTGGTGGGCCATGGCAAATGGAAACAGCTTCTTCCCTTGATTTGCCTCTCTTTCTCTTCTATGGCCCACTAAAGTTCTAGATCAAGTTGAAATTTTGGCCACGGGGGTTTTCCGGAGTGCTGCATCACATGGATGGCTCAAATTTTAGGGACACATCACGTGTGATGAGCCTTAAAAAATCTCTCATGAGTTCTCGTGAGAGATGCTTTGCAGGTGAGCATTCCTCTCTCTCTCTCTCTCCTCTCTCTCTCTCCTCTCTCTCTCTCTCTCTCTCTCTCTCTGTGTGTGTGTGTGTGTGTCTATATATATATATATATATATATATATATATATATATATATATATATATATATATATATATATATATATATATATATATATATATATATATATATATCTTAATTTACACCCAGTCGAGTTGTCATGGACAACACTACAGCAGTCGGTTGGGTGCCTACAGCAATCGGTTGGGCGCCTAAATAGAGAGAGAGTTGAAAGAGAGAGAGGGTTACTGGCTCGATTACTCGAACAGGGAAGCTGGACTACTCGATTGAGTACTCGGACAGGGAAGCTGGACTGCTCGATTGAGTGCTCGGATAGGGATGGGTGAGTGGACAAGGACGGTTGAGTACTCAGACCGGGAAGGACGACCAGACAAGGATGACCGACTACTAGGACAGGGAAGACCAAATACTCGGATTGGGACCAGACAGCCAATTTCTTTGAGCCTCGAATAGGGAAGGACGGCCGAAGAGAGAGAATCGAATAGGAAGAGATTGAGAGATTGTGGGGGGGGGGGGGGGGATGGGATTTGAGAGGGAGAGATGAGGGTAGGATAGGGTGAAAAAAAAGGGGGCGGTGATTTTTCAAACTAGGGTAACTGGGCAATCGAGTGCTCGATTTTTTATTTTTTTGTATATATATTATATATGATATTATATTTAATTTTAAGTCAAGCCGAGTCGAGCCAAACCGAACCTAGTCAAATTCGAATTGAGTTGAGTTGAGTCAAGTTAAGCTTGGGCCAGCTCGAGCTCGGCTTGAAAATTTTTCAAATTAAAAAAAAAAGCCTCAGCTCATCCCAAACCCACCTTTCGAACCAAGCAGAATCAAGTTGGACTGAGCTAAGTCAAGCGAGTTAACCAATATAGCTTGGTTCATGTCTATAGTTCTATTCGTCACCTTACGTATGGCTTGAGAATTAAAGCGGTCAATTTGGTGGGCCCAACCATAAAAGCCCTTAGTTACAAAAGGGTTCCCATTGGATAATGCTTATATGGTCCATGGACTTTGATGGAACTCCACATGTTGGATAGATCCATTCGCATGACTAATTCCTTTTCTCTACACTGGCAAATTCTAGAGAAGCCCCAATGGATAGACGACTACAGTTCCACAGCTATGATCTGTTCATAGTGTTTCCACCCATTTTCGGCGCCCTAACATGGACTAATAGGAGTGCCACGTGGAGACACTACATGTTTGGCATACACAAAATTTGTACTCACACCCCAAGAGATTTGTGTTTGATCTTCCTTTAGTGTTATAAATTTTGCCATTAATGCGATGGTATAAACTCTTATTAGGCCCTTTTAAGGGAATGAATCATCGCATGCCACGTGGCTATGATCAGCGTGCCCATTAAATGAGACAACGTGCTTAGAATGTCTATAAAAGACCCATTCAACGAGCGTATCCTATTGCACCACTGGATATGTTTTCATCTGCGATGTCGTCTCTCATAATCCTTTTAGAATGGGATATTTTTCTAGAGACATTTAGAGAATCAGTAGTGATCCAAAAGATTCTGAGGAGCAAGAGGTCGAACTGATATTCGAGCCAACCCGAATACGGTCTCGGACCTAAGTCATGAAGGACCGATTGAACTTATATCAGGTCCCGTTCTACACGATGATCGGAATCAAGAGAATGGGAGATCTAGTCTGTCCCAATGACAAATCAATATCACGAGTCAAATTCCTCTAACACTCCATACCATCACCTTTTGAGATGGTTAAATAAAGGAAAAGATTTGATCCAGACTGTCCAATACCTCAAAGTGGATGAGGTAGGCCACTAAGGGACATTAAGTGGCCCTATTTGATAACAATCATCCTTTAAGGTTCCTGCACCTTGGCCTGGTTGTTTTCATCAGACGAACTTTGGTGGTTCCATGGTAGATCTTTAGTGGGCCATGAAGATCTTTGCGAAGGATTAGGTACTAAAGATTATCCAAGAAGCCAGCGAGTCCGAAGCTCTTTTTTTCCAAAGCAGGTCCCGATTTGCTAAGAAAAAGGTTACGTATTTAGAAAGCTCATTTTGTATGAGCGAAGAATCCAGAAAGACCTAAAAGCCCAATGAGGGGCTCTTACCACCTCAAGAAAGCTATAAAACGAGCACATGTAAATGAGCTCAGGGTTCCACACAAAACACATCTATTTACTTTTATGTCTACCTTACTTTCATGTTTATCTTGTTTTTTCTAGTCTAGTTTTCTACTGCCCAGTGGCTCCTACTGCAGTACATTTATCTTAGGAGTAGATTAATTATCTTCAACCTTCCGATTCAATTGTTCGTACCTCGGTTATATCCTAGTGAGCACTTGTCTCGATCGTCTATACCGATAGGTGGATCAGGTATTTATTTTATTTCTTAGTTAGACACACACACACACACTATTGTAAAGCATGATGGTTCATCGAGAACCCTTCCAGTGCTGTGACCAATCATGTAAAGCTAGCAACTTCTTCACTCCCATCCATTGGCTCCGATGAGAACCCTTCCGGTCAGAGAAAATGACCAAGCACATGAAGAAGGCTGGGATCTTCGACAACTATGGCACGAGATATGGTGCCAGCTTCAGGAAGCAGATCAAGAAGATGGAAGTGAGCCAGCACGCAAAATACTTCTGCGAGTTTTGTGGCAAGTACGTAGTTAAGAGGAAGGCTGTTGGAATCTTAGGTTGTAAGGACAGTGACAAAGTTAAAGCAAAGGCGCTTACACATTGAATACTGAAAGTGTTGTAACTGTGAAGAGCACAATCCGATGGTTGAGGGAGAAGACCAAAGAATGATAAAAAATGGTTTTCAGTCTTCCCTTCTTTATATTTATCTGTTGACGTTTGGAAATTACTTGATTAGATCTGAAACACATGAAACAATGATTAGAGATCAGATTTTGGTTTGTTGATTTGAAAATAATAGCAAAAAAAAAAAAAAAAAGAGAAAAGAAAAAAGCATGACGGTTGTAATAGGGCCAAGATATTAACAAAATTGATTGTGTTTAGTCAACATCTATCCTTCTTATATTCAAATATTTCATTCTAATTAAGAAATACCACTCTAAAATGTAGGTATAATGGAAAGTCCTTAAGCTAGTTGATTTTGCATCTGTTAGCACAAGGTAAAAAGAATTAATCTGTGAGGGCTACCCCTACCCTTGCACAAATCACCTGAGTACAGAGTGCATCAATTGGTGGTCGAGAAGACCCTAAATTCTGGTCCGGTCTCTAATATGTCCATCTTGGCATGGGGGTGCCAACAATTCAGTTAAGAACCTTGAGTCAGGCAAACTCTAGCATACACGCACAATCATACACACACGTACATCCGATCTAGGCCCTCAGTCACACAAGTGGCCCTGACTAGCTGAACTGAGGGAAACACATAGTAAGAAAGAAATTGAGTCTTTCAATGCATAAATAAAAGTGTCTAATAAAAAATAAGTTTTCAAGTACCCAACTTATGTAATACATGATTTTTATTAAAATAACAGCATCAACTTACTTGGACAACTTATTATAGAGCAAATAATAGCTTCATAGTTCCAAAACCAGCAAACTTAATGCTATAATACATGCATCTAAATCCCTACATGCCTTTGTTCCATGTCATACTTCCCAGAATTCTAGAAATTTTTTAAATATTTTTAAAAAATTTATTTTATTTTATTTTGATTAAATATCATACGTTTATCTTGTTTTGAAAACAACGGACCATCCGTAGGAGATCTGATAGGAGACCCTTTACAAAAGTTGCTTAGAATGATCTCATAAACGTTATAGAAAGATTGGAATTTAAAATCTCATAGTTTTCAGATAATTATGAAAATGACAGTAGTTAAACTTAAGTTAAACCGCTATTTTTTAAGTATAATAGTTTCTTAAAATCATTTTTACTCAAAACTGCATATATAATCTTTTGGACACATTTTAGCCGTACACGTCGAGTTTCAGCCCTCCGATCATTATACAAATGCCCTAATCAGAACTCTGATCATAAGTGGGCCATCTGACCTCGGATCTGTCCCATTTTTGTTAACACTCTCTAAAATTGTGAGGCCTACCTTCTGGATGGAGTGGATTTCAAATATACATTGAGGTGGGACCCGTGTGCATCACGTGCGCAAGTCACGCACGAACCGGACAAGAGTCCGTCTCCCTCACGGACGTTGCAGCGATAGCGCTGCCGCTGCCGACCTGGGCGATCCACGCCACCCTCCCGCTAGGCCCCACGTCAGTAATCCACGCCGTCCATCAGGCTCGTGTCCCAGCATTCCTCGACCCCTGGTATCTGTTTTTTATTTTGTCAACTCAGTGGCCCACTTCAAATCACCATTCAGAACTTAGGTGATCAAGATCTTTCGATCGGCCTTGCATGGGTGACCCGGATCTTTCCCAAATCCTCGTGTGGTCCTCACCTAGCTTCCTAATGTGCTCGCACGTGGTATAATTCCCCAATCCATCTTTTCTCTCTCCAATTCTAGGTAGGATTCGATTCCGTCCGCACCAAAACCTCCTTGCCCAACCGACCTTGATAAGCTATAAAGAACCCCCTGACCACTCCCTTCCTCTCTATCAGATCGAGCAGAGAGAGAGAAGCCGTGAGGAGAGAGAGAGAGAGAGAGAGAGAGAGAGAGAGGGGGGGAGAGAAGTATCGTGAGAGAGAGAGAGAGAGCGTCTCCTATGTCGCTGCTGCTGCTGCTGTTGGGACAGCATCCTGGGCCAAGAGAAAAGAGGGAGAAGGAGAAGAAGGAAGAAAGAGAGAAAGAAGAAGTCGAGTCCAAACCGAGCCAACTCGATTGAGAATCCGATTTTTTTTTAGAGGTAAGCTCATCCAATCCATGTCCTTGTTTCTAAAATATGCCCTAAGCCATAATCTTAGATGAAATTCAATCTTAGGTGATCAAAACCATGAAATCATATCGATCTACCCTCTTATTTCATGTTCTTTATTAAACGGTATAGGTTTGAACCTAAACTCGAATTCACGACTCTAATAACGATCGAAAACAACCAATCTCAAAGGTGAGGACTAATTCCTTCAAGTCATTCATCTTAAACATCAAGTTTTCTTAAATTATCTCCTCATATGTGTGATGTAATATAATGTTGATTTATTGATTTTCTTAACATATTGATTTAAGTTTAACTCATAATATTAATGTTATGATTGATGATCACATCGCATGTGTATGGAATATTTATGCGAAGGATTTATTAATGGGCACTCCTTGGTCACATGTCGAGTAATTCTCAATTTATGAAGATGGAGCCTATGAGAGGTGTCCATATGTAAAAATATGTTTCGGTATGAATATAAGAATGCATGGGATATGTGTCATGTGATCCTTACCTTTATTGATACTTGAAGTGGATCCATGTATGCTTTGTTGATTAATTGGCCTTGTCAGAGGACAATGGTTGTCGTGGGATTTGGTTGATTTACAATGAGGAACAAGGAGTGAGCATTATTAGTCCATGCCATCTCATGAGTCAGGGTTGGTGTATGCAAAATACCTAATTAAAGGAGAAACAAATTCATGCATGCACTGGACCCAACTTGGTAGGTCAGCCCCTTGAACGATGAGAATGTGTATATAAGGTCGTTTCTCTCGTCATCTAATGGAAGTGTGTACAAGGCCGTTTCACTAGATAGGTTAAGTGAGTGGGAAGAGTAACTAAAGTCCGTCCTAGCAGGAACCTCTGGTGACTAGTGGCTAATGAGCAGTGGCATATTCCCATCTCATTTAGTCAGGGTGCCTTAGCCGAAGCATGCATCTCATACATCGCATTAATAAGATTTTTCCTTGGATGTTTTGCTTTGAATCAAGGTATTATCATGTTTGCATTACTTTGAGATTTATTCATAATTAATCATGATTGTCTTGGAGGGAATATTCCTCACTATGATAGCGATTAACGCTATTCCAAACACTTTAAACATTGCAGGTAACGATCCAATAGATAAACTAGATATCCAAGAAGAAGGATATGAAGTTTCATGGTGACTAATGACAAATGGCGAGGCCGAAGTAGTTTGAGGATGAATTATGTTCATTGATTCCATTTATAAAAGATAGATTTATTCCCATGTAAATTAACTTGTAATAAGCCTCCCATGGAGACTAGAAAGTGGAATGTTTTGTTTAGTTTGATTGTAAACCACTACGTTTGAGAGCTTAGAATAGAAAAACTTAGAATAAGAACTTTAAATTTCCGTCATTATGCTACGAATGCCATGAAAATGTGAAATAGTGATGAATATTTGAAATTGTATCCTTAGCATATTCAGATTAACACCCGGGAACTCGGCCCATCATGTTATCCACGAGAGCCAAAATTTCGGGGCGTTACAAAAATGCACCTAAGATCAAATATTTTAAGCCGGCTTCCTGGAAAATTTAGACTTTCTTTTTTATGCTGTCGTCACATATATAAAAACATAAACTTTGAGGCTTAATAGCTAAATACATGGCAATTGAATCATGAGCCGAAATGATCATAAAGAGCATATTGCAAGTAGGAAGTGAAATTAATACAATTTTCGGCAAAACAATGACACCCCCTTTCTCGACGGCCCGTCCGATGACCAAAAGCCGTCGGCAAAGCCCTTCACTGACCGCCGAAGAAAAGTCATTTTTCTAATAGTGCTAACTTTTGTTTTGACAATGTCGTATAACTAAGATGTGGCATGCTGCCAACATAAGCTAGTGCTGTACTACCTCCCACAATCCAATAACAAGGACAATCATATTCGACTCGTGTACACTTCACGGGGTAATCACTAGCTTTTTGGGCACCAAAGCCACTGCCTAATGCTATCCGCTTAACTGCATGTCAATTGGGACACAACTCCAAAGGTAAGTGATTTACGGCTTAGGCTCGTTTATCGCATGCATCCTTTTGTTGAAGATTAATTTAAAATTATGATATTTGTGTATAATTAAAAAATATCTCTTCCTTGTAGTATAGTTGTGCAGTCCACCTGAATTTGATCCTGAATCCAACTGAATTTGATCCAAATCCGACTCATTGTCACCTTACTGTATATGTTATATCCATGTCGGCCATCCATTTTTCAGATTATTTTTGGCCATGTCTCAAAATTGAGACATACGTCAATCTCAGGTCAACCATATCACAGTAAATAGTAGGATTTGCATCATTTTGCTACTAAAATATATTATATTATATATTTTTTTAGATTTGTGATGGGGGTAGATTTGGACCCGAATCCAATGGTTATATGGATTTTGGATTGAAAATGGATCTGGCCATTTATAAATGGATCGGATATGCATATCACCTTTTGGATCCGAGTTGGATACGAATCCGATCCGAATTCATCTAAAGATATTCGGACTTGGAGCCGGATCCAACTAGATCCAATCCAGATCCAACCCATTGAGAGCGCTATGAATCATGGATGAGGCTGATTTTTAGATCCTACATCTAACATGGGATGAGACACATGGTGGTTGGAGTGGATTTCTTATAAACATCGCTGTGGGGCCCACCCAAGAAGCTAATCTCTTGTTCACACCACCAAACCCCAATTTCCTCTAAGAAATCTACAGGGTATCTTATTGAAAACCTTTTTTGAAAAAGGTAGCCAATGTAAATATTGTATTAATGAAGTAGCCATCTTTAAAATTCTCTTCTTTTCTTTTTCTATTTTTTTTTTTTTCAAAATCTTCTATATAATAGTCCTCACAATTATTGTAGAACTACACGGGAACATATTCCAATCATTTCATCATTGAATTGTTTTCCTTTAAACCTCATCACTGTTTTTTTGTGGGCCATTGATGGAAAGGTTAGGATCTTCTAATTTTGAGAATTTTGAGGAAGCTGCCATCAACTATGTATCTCATCACTCAACCACTTGAAGTCATTGATCTATGACCCACATGTACAAAGTCACGCTTTGAAGCAAACTGTACATTTTTCTAGTGAACAAGACCTAGAGTGCAAATGGGTTAGGTCAACGTGACCCGACCGGTCATTAGATCCAACAAATGATTAAATGAGGATTGGTCCAAATTTTGATTAGAAGGAAAATTTTGTGTCTCACCTGCTAGCCTAGCTCGTAGACACATTGGCGTTTCAACAGCAGGCCTTAGGTTCAAATGCTAAGGAGACACACTAACCCCACCGGTGGGTGGGTGCATCATGTGACTAACCATGTGGCTGTGTTGCATGACTAACAAAAAAAAAAGGTAAATAAAACTCAAGGGGGACCCTAGGAAGATTTCATAGTGGGCATCATTATCACCTCTACTTCTTGTAGTTGTTGGGATTGCGCAAGCACAGAGTATGAATCAAATGAATCCCGCATGCACACACACAATCAACCGACAAAGAACAATCCATTTTTACGTGGAAAACCCTTACTGGAAAAAACCACGGCACAAAGCGACAACAACACTATGAATCAAAAGATTACAGAGATCATCTACCCACAATAGAGCCCCAAGAGAAGATCAAAGTTCTCTCCCTCACCAAAACTCTCTCCCCAAAAGCCTAATATCAATTAAGATACCGGGGAATCCATCTAAATCTAGATTAGCAACATTTAAATACAATAGAAACCAAAAATAGAAATAATTTAAGCAAAACTGCGTAACATTCAGAACACTGCGACCGCAGTCGATTGGTCACGAAAGGAGAGAAATAGTCCAGCTAGCTCAAGCAAAAATTCGACATGTCTAGCCTCAATTGACAACCAGTCCTAAATCAGTCATAGCACACCTGTCGACCGGTCCTAGAGACATGAAAATTGTCTAGACTCTTCACTGCTTCCCAGTTTGTTACTGGCCGACTGGTCGTGAGACCCTGTTTCAACATAGTTTGAAGGCTCTACCAACAATCTCCACCGAGGCTTGAAACGTCAAATACTCATCTTTTTTGCTCTTTGCTTCATCTCATCTTCAACATAGTGTCATCGCTTCTCATGCTCCCTGCATCTTCATTCAGTCTTTGCCAATCCCAAAGAAGTTGCGCAAAACTTAAACTTCTTAATAGGGACTACCTTGGTTAGCATATACGCCGGATTCATGCTAACGTGAATCTTCTCCAAAGTCACATCTCCTTCCTTAAGCACATGTCAGATACATCAATGTGTTTAGTCCTCAATATATGACCGGTCCTAGATCGGTCGCAGCACACCTGCAGACCGGTCCTAGACCCCTAGTCAATCGGTCCTAAAGACATGAAAACTGTCCAGAGTCTTCACTGGCCGACCGATCATGAGACCCCATTTCAGCATAGTTTGAAGGCTCCACCAACAGTAACGTGGTCCACTTGATCCTTGAATCTGCCTCATCTTTGGGCTCATAACCTAAAATGATATGGAAAAGAGTGGGGATCGTCTATGTTGAAGGCACAAAAAATTTCAGTGCCATCTATTATCATTGGTCCATGTCATCGCTAATGACGTCAGCTCACAAAACAAGCCAATTTTCCCTCTTAAGTATGGATTGCGTGCTGCACAACCCCACTTTTACCATGTAGAAATTCTCTAGGCCTCACCATGATCTAATTGTTAGATCCAGACCATTGTAGACACCCCACCAAGGCTAGCAACTTGATAAGGCATGGATGATCTATAAGCACCTATTCCTTAAACCCAAACTACTCCCATGCCTTAGCCATACCCAATTCATTCCCAAGCTTTAGCCATTCCCAAGCCATTACCCAAGCCCAAGCCATTCCCAAGCCATTAGCCAGGCCTACCCATTCCCTAAGCCATTAACCAAGCCCTAACCCTACCCAAGACATAGTCACTTTTCAAGCCAAACCAAGTCATACCCAAAAGCTCCAAAATCGGCTAAATTCAATTCAAATACAAGGCAAATGTTTGTGGCACTCGAAGTACCACCACCGACACTTGAAGTGCCAATCCAGGCTGTGAGCTCATCTCAACCAGTTGTTGCTCCTCTGGACGAGATAGCTACATTAGAACCACCCATACCCCCAAACTTCTCATTATTTACTGTTTTACCACTTCCTCTAACCAATGAGAAAGTGCCATGTAGCACCTCCCTTCCTCTTCACCAATCACCACCTTCCACATCACCATTTACCCCTCAAAGTCTCTACAATTACTAGAATGCCATCCAAGGGACTATAAATAAACACCCCCCCCCCCCCCCCCCCCCCCCCCCCCCCCCTCTTCTCTTCTCTTAATTCCAACACACCAAGAAATCCAAGAGAGGAAGAGTGAAAGAGAAAAAGAGAGAAAGTGAATGAGAGAAAGAGGGTGAGCTTGAGCTTTCTAAGCCTTCATCCATTCTAGCCCCCTCCTAGCCTCCTCTTAGCCACCTAGCCCACTTGGGCTAACCCTTTCAAGCCATAGTACCCAAACTTCCAAGCCACTTCAAGTGTAAGCTAAAGATCGTGCCATCATCATTAGCATCCATATTTCAGCAATCGCATCATCACTTCCCTTCTCAACCCCCCTGCTTCTCTAGGTCACCAATGAATGTATGCTCTGTGACTTGCTGGAACTCTGGATCCTGTCGCATCAGAAACTCATGGTAGCCTAGTCCTTTTACATATCATGTTTATCGTCATCACACCTCCTCTTAACACCTTTTCTTTTCTAGACATTCTCTGGACATATGCTCTATGGCTTGCCAGAATTCCGGACCCTATCACATCAGAAATTTGAGTCTGCCTAGTCCTACTTTCATACTTTGCATCCAATCATATTATCCCCTTAAAATTAGCTTACCACAAAAAATAGAGACCGTATATTTACACGGGTAGAGAGGGTGTCTAACATCTTCCCTCTTTGTAACTGAGGTCCCTTACTCAAAATCTCAAGTCGCAGATCAGGAGTGAACTTAAAGCAAGAGAGTCATCGGATTCTCTGGATTTTATAGATTCTGTAGGTTCTAGCCGACTGCGGGATTTCAAGGTAAAGTGGCTAGTGGCGACTCCAAGTCTATTACATTAATCCAAGACAAATCTCCAACCCTCACAAAAGCAAACGCATTAGAACGTGGGCGCCAATTTTCAGCGTTCACAACCATACATCAATTTTTTTAGATTATTATAAAGCATAAGACAAAAAATGAGGCACATCCAAAGCTCAAGTGGACCACACAACAAAAGGCATGGGATTGAACGAGTAATGTTGAAACCTTCCTACGGTCCACTGTGAGGTTTATTTGCCATCTAACATCTTCATAAGGTCACTTAGACCTTGAGGAAGGGAAAACACAAACATCATCTGGATCAAAGTTATCTCTGGTCCCAAGAAGTTTTTAATGGTAGGCATTCAATTCCCACTCTTTCCTATAGTGTGGCCCACTTGAGCCTTGGGTTTGATTCATTTTCAACTTCGTGGCTAAAAGGTATTAAACAAAATGGATGGACGGTGTGGATCAAATAAATACATCATGATGACCCCACGTAAGTTTCACATTTCAACCGTTCCTGTTTTCTTCTCTCCAAGCGAGCGGCGGAATTTCTTGATGTGGGAAATTTATGCGGCCATGATTTATTTATGAGATCCACACCGTTCATATATTTGTTCAGATCTTTTTAGATTATAAGCCTAAAAATAAGGCATATCCAAATCTCAAGTGGAACACACCATAGGAAACAGTGGAATTGATGTTGCCCTTGAAAACTTCTTCAGGCCACAAACGGCTCTGATGAAGCAGGTATTTTTGTTGTACCTTCATCCAAGTATGATGGCCTTATGAACAAGTTAGATGTCAGATAAGCCTCACGCTTGGCCCTAGAAAGGTTTCAACCATAGTTTGTGTAATCACCATTGCTTTCTTTGGTGTGGTCCACTTGAGCTTTAGATGTACCTTATTTTTGGAATCATGCTCTCAACCTATTTGGAAAAATTGATGGACGGTGTGGATGTAACACAAAGGTCATGATGAGGGGCGGTGAAGTTTCACATAAAAGTTGTGACATGTAGCATGCAATGCACTGGGAAGAGAGAAATTCGGGGTATTTTGTGAGCTGGAGATATTGAAAATGACATAGGCGGGCACTGGAATTTCCTGTGCTTTCAACACAGACAAGTATAGATCGTCTCAAGGCACAAAAAAATTCAGTGCCATCTACCCTCATTGGTCCACATCATTACTAATGACACGTCAGCTTACAAAACAAGCTGATTTTCCCTCTCAAGTATCGATTGTATGCTATACTTTTAGAGTGTGGAATTTCTTTGGGCCTCACCATGATCTATTTGTTGGATCCTCACCATCCATCAATTTTTTCAGATTATTCTAAAGCATAAGACAAAAAAATGAGGCATATCCAAAGCTCAAGTGGACCACACAACAAAAGGCATAGGATTAAACGAGTAACGTTGAAACCTTCCTACGATCCACTGTGAGGTTTATTTGTGTAACGTCCCGAAATTTCGGCTCTCGTGGACAACACAATGGGCCGAGTTTTCGGGTGTTATCTGGAATGTGTTAAGGATATATTTCTACACATTCATCTTTATTTCCCATATTCATGACATTCATAGCAAAATGACGGAATTCAAAGTTCTTTTTCGAAGTTTTTCTACTATACGTTATCAACATAATGTCCTTAAATCATACAAATTATATAATATTCTACTTTCTAGTCTCCATGAGAGGCTTATTACAAGTTACATGAAAATAAACCTACTCTACAAAGCCAATTAACATAATCCATCTTCAAGCCGCTTCGGTTTCATCGTCCATCACTTGCTGCCATGAGCCTCCGAGCACCTCGTCGTAATGTTCGATTCTCTTACTGGATCTTCACCTGAATTATCTGAGATGTGGTTGGATAGCGTTAAACGCTATCATAGTGGGGAATACCCCTTTAAGACAATCATGATAATAATGGCACAGAGTAAACGTAAGCAGGATATTATTATTTAATCAAATCAAAACAATTCAATAAAAGATCTTGGTTAATGCAATACATGACATGGATGCTCTAGCTAAGGCACCCTGACTAAATGAGATGGGATCACTCCACTCTTCTCACCAGCCACTAGTCACCAGAGGTTCTAGCTAGGACGGGATCACTCCACTCTTCCCATGCACCAAAACCCAACTAGTGAAACGGGCCCATGCACACTTTCACTAGATAGCGAGAGAGAAACGGGCCCATGCACACTTTCTCTAACGCCCGAGGGGCTGACCCACCAAGCCGGGTCCAGTGAATGTATGATTAGTTTCTCCTTTAATTAAATAAGTTTAGCATTCAGCCCATTAAACGATGTACACGGCTAATGATCACTCCCTACCCCAATCAGTTCAAGATTTTCCATATTCATCAATTTCATACTTCAGTGGATCCATCACACGTAACGAATCAATAAGGATCCATTGGCACATATCTAACAATACGCGCCCGGTAGTGCCAAACTCAACATCATAGCATATACAACCAACAACACATACATGGTAATGCAAATACCTAATTCTTAATGTCGATGCATATTCATTCAATAAGACACACGGTAATGCCGACTTTCACAATAAGGCATATTCATCCAAAATATCCATATAGTAATGCCAACGTAACAAGGCCTCGCACAGCTTCTTCTCTTTACATCATACGGTTACATCAGTATGGGGTTAAGAGGTGTTCATTAGCATAACATCCATATACAATATCCCATAGCAAACAACACATCTATCATCATGAGCATGTGACAACATAAATCAAGCATAATCTCCTCATAAGCATGTATATCATCACAGTTCCTTTTCCAACCACTTATGCATAGTTCATACATCAAAATTCAACATACACAACAAGGAACATCATACAATTCATATTTACATGGAAAGATTTCAACAAGCACGATTTCAAGAAGTCACGTAACAAAATCATAGTTTCCAAGCATAAAATCAACATACAATTTAATATTATCGTAGATGGGCTTAAAGGAAATCCCTACCTCTAATGTTCGGTTGGTTTGAGACGTTACTAGGGCCGTATACTTCTCCTTAGATTCAAAACCTAATATGTAAATGGAATCACAAGGTTAGGGCATAGATTGGTAGGGTTTTCATAGTTTGATCATCTAGGGTTAGATCTCATCAATTATTATAGAATAAAGGTAGATCTAGGAATAAATAGTTATCTTAAAGGGACTCACCTCTTCAACAACGGGACGGCTCAGGAACTCAGCCGGGTCAACTCAGTTCTTCTTCTCTCTCCTTCTTTCCTTCCTTTCAATCCACTTCTTCTTTTCTTTGTCATTCTTCTTCTTTGCTTGGGACGAGACTCCAACAACAGCAATAAAGGTGGAGGAGGAAACGACATCACAACAACATACAGCCTCTCTCTCTCTCTCTCTCTCTCTCTCTCTCTCTCTCTACACGATCGATCGTTTCCAGAGGGGGTAATAGGCGTCAATAGCATCTTATAAAGATTCCTAGGGTCTATTGGGTAGCCGGTGGGTGTGGAAGATACGTTGGTTTTAGTTTCCCGATTCGAGAAGGAGACCGGACGGATCCCATATCTTGCGGTCTTTGTCACATGGGGGCCGTCCAAAGGCTAGGTGGGGTCAACACGACACTGTTAAAATGAATCCCAGCCTTCCATGCAAAACAGAGGGGTGGATGATCGAGTCTTTGAGTTTTTATGGCTGGAAATGAGGGTTTGGAGTGGGCCATGCAGGCGACGAACGGACGAGAGGTTTGGGCCAACCAAGTTTGGGTGGGGTCCGATTCTGATGGACGGAACGGATGGGAGAAGTGGGGCCTAGGTGATGGACAGTGTGGAGCTCACAGACGGTAGCGGATGCTTCTACCGCATGGAGAAAGGAACGGAGAAGAAGACGGAGTCCCGTCGGGTTCAGGCGGGCGCGGTCAAACCATGTTTGACCGTGCCACTTGGAGTTCACGTTACACTTAGAGTACTTACAGTGATGTTTGTGTGGAATCTGAACTATCCATCAGGACGGTGGGGTCGATTAAGGATGGGACACCAAAAATTGGGCAGATCTGAGTTAAGGTGAGCCACTTATAGGCCATAATCTAATTAGGGCATTTATAGGATGATCGGAAGGGTGAAATTTGACGTGAATGGTTATTTTGGGCCAGATAGATGATATACGAGGTTTAGAGCTTAACTGATCGGCAGAAACTAGTTTACTGAAAGCGGGGTCTTAACTTAGTGGCGTTTTCGTAATTATCTAAAAACTGTGAGATTTTTAAAATCTGGTCTTTCTACGACGTTTATGGGATTGTTCTAAGAAACTTTTGTAAAAGGCCCCCTATCAGATCTCCTACGGATGGTCTGTTGTTTTCAAAACAAAGTAAACGTACGATATAAAATCAAAATAAAATTTTTTAAAAATTCTGAAATAAATCTTGAAAATCTGGGGTGTTACAATTTTTTATCTAATTAACCTCTTCATAAGGTCCCTCAAACCTTAATGAAGGGAAAACATAAACATCATCTTGATAAGAGTCGTGTGTGGCCCGAATAAGTTTTCATGGGTAGGCATTCAATTCCCACTCTTTCATGTCGTGTTGGTCCCTTGAGCTTCAAATCTGACTCATTTTCAACCTCGGAGCTAAAAGGTAGGAAACAAAATGGATGTACAATGTGGATCTAATAAATACATCATGATGGCCCCATGGAAGTTCCACATTCTTCTCTCCAAGCGAGCAGCAGAATTTCTTGACCTGGGAAATTTATGCGAGCCCATGATGATTAATTTCTGAGATCCACACTGTTTATATATTTTTTTTTTTTCAGATCTTTCTAGGTTCTAGGTCTAAAAACAAGGCAGATCCAAAGCTTAGGTGGAACACACCATAGAAGACAGTGGAATTGATGCTACCGTTGAAAACTTCTTAGGGCCACATACGGTTCTGATCAAGCAAATATTTGTGTTGTACCTTCATCCAGATATGGGTGGCCTTATGAACACGTTAAATGTCAGATAAGCCTCACACTTGGCCATAGGAACGTTTCAACCACAGTTTGGGTAATCCCCATAGCTTTCTTTCGTATGGTCCACTTGAGCTTTGGATGTACCTCATTTTTGGAATCATGATCTGAACCTATTTGAAAAAATTGATGGACGGTGTGGATGTAACACAAAGGTCATGGTGAGGGGCGGTGAAGTTTCACACGTTAAAAGTTGTGCTATGTAGCGCAATGTACTAGGAAGAGAGATTCAGGGCATTTTGTGACCAGAGAGATATCAAAAATGACATGGGCGAATGAGAAGAGCCGGCACTGGAATTTTCTGAGCTTTCAACACAGATGATCCGCACTCAACTATAATACACAGTTTAGGCAATTAATTTATATTACTTAGATGTTAACCATGCAACATCTAAGTAATTTACAAATCCCTGTGAGTCATCCTCCACACTCTGCCAGGGTATCAAAATCTCTCTCCTCATCATCTCACAAAAGCGACAGTTGCTATTTGTGTAGATGCCATTGGCCACCGAACGTACTAAGAATTCATGCAGTCAATCTGGTGGGCCCATGAAAAACCTTAGAAAAGGGGTCCCGACTGGATGATGCTAATCCTATCGTCAATGGATTTCGATGGAAGCCCATTGGATGGAAGATGCTCAAGTTCTTATTTCATGAAAGTGACGGTTACTTGTTTAGATGCGGTATTGATCCATTGTCATTCGCGATAAATTGATAAATTGATGAAGTCAATGTGGTGGGCCCATCCATGGAAGCCCTTAATTAGAGAAGGGTTCTTATTGGACTTTATGGAAGTCAGATTGCTGGATAGCTGCAATTCCATGACTAAGACGTTTTCTCTGCACTAGCAAATTCCATGGCAGTCCCTATGAATGAGTGGCTACGGTTCTCCAGCTATGATCTGTCCATAGCAATCAATGAATTTGGTCTTTTCAATGTGTAAATAAAAGCATTTAACAAAAAATAAGTTTTCTAAGTACCCAACTGCCTAGTGCTGTAGTATTTATCAAATAATGGTGTCAACCAACTTGAATGAATTGTTGAAGAGAAAATAATAGATGCATAGTTCCAAAACTGAATTTTTTTTTATGATAGATCTAAATTGAGAACCATAACTTGACCTATAAGAGACTGCAGTGTGGAAATCATACGGAGTTTATTTTATTCAAAATGACTGAAACACAGAAGAAGTGGGAGATCTGGAAATTATAATGCGTTTATTTCATTCAAAATGACTGAAATATATAAAACTGGGAGATTGTTGAGAATTTTTACTTCCAGATATACATGAATCATTTCACACACGGTGAAATGCTCACATGGAACTGGTTTCTCCTTATCACTTTTTTCACATGTGATGTGGGCACAAAATCTGAACGGTTCATTAGATGAGTTACCTCATGAAACCCTTAGGGCCCAAAAGTTAGCCTGATCAAAAAATCAGGTGGGCTATGGCAAAGTGAGAGGAAATTAATTCTCTCTCTTGATTTGCCTCACACTTTGTTATGGCCCACCAAATTTT
Source organism: Liriodendron chinense (assembly GCA_003013855.2). Taxonomy (NCBI): domain Eukaryota; kingdom Viridiplantae; phylum Streptophyta; class Magnoliopsida; order Magnoliales; family Magnoliaceae; genus Liriodendron; species Liriodendron chinense. Next base: position 429,504 of record ML058482.1, read on the forward strand.
TGGATTAGGACTATGGAGGTTTCATGAGGTGACCTATCCAATGGACCGTTCAGATTTTGTGCCTACACCACGTGTTAACTACCAAAAAAATGACTTTTCCCGTTGCCCCGCCTTTTTTTCCGTTCCGACGGTCTAAAACCGTCGGTTAATGTCTACTCCGTTCCGACGGTCTAAAACCGTCGGTGAATGTCTACGGGCGTCGGGAAGAACTACCAAAAAAATACCTTCCCGACGGTTCCGCCTTTATTTTCGACGGCTTTTAGCCGTCGGAATTTCCGACGGTCGGAAACCGTCGGCAAACGAAAATACGCAAAAACAAGTGGGTAGGGTGTTATATTATTTTTTAATTGTTAGTCATGCAATGCACCCACCCTGTTATCCTCACCTTGGGGCCCACCTTCATGATTTAATGTATATCCATGCCACCCATTGATTTTAAAAGCTCATTTTATGGTTTTACGCCAAAGAAAGAGCTAGATCAAAAGCTCAAGTGGACCACACCGTAAGGAGCCAGATCCATGCCGTCCATTGTTGATTTTAGTGTTGTACACTTAACCTTCAATCTGCCTCATTTTCGGATCATGCCCTAAAATGATATTTAAAAACAGATGGACAGAGTGGATGAACCACATACAACTCATGCAGTGAGCCCCATGATCTCCTATCTGGATCGCCCATCTTTAGCGCCCCAATCATCGCTCAAATTGGGGTGCGAATTAGGTGTTACCTAGGTAACAACTTAGTGGGTGTTACCCCTACCATGGGGCCCACATTGATGATTTTCTGTATATCCACACCGTCCATCCGTTTTCTATGGACCATTTTAAGATGTGATTCCAAAATTTAGAGAGAGAAATCTCAGGTGGATCACACCACATGAAACAATGTTGATTGAGTGCCTCACCATTAAAATTTTCAAAGGGCCCATTGTAACATTTTCTTAATGTTTATTTGTAATCCAACTAGTTGATAATGTCAAGAAGATCTATATGATGGAAAATTAGAAAGAATATTGATCCAAAGCTTTTGTGGCCTGTAACAATGTTTTTAATGGTTATTCATCACTCTTGGTATGGTCCACCTGAGATTTGGATCTTCTTATAATTTTGGATTGCTTTCTAAAATGAGATGAAAAAACAGATGGATGGAATGGATATACAGAAAAAAAAAAAAAAAAAAAAAAAAAAAATCAAGGTAAGCCCCATACGGTAGAAGTAACACCCACTAAGTTGTTACCCTCTAATTCAACTACAACAAAATTATAGGTATTAATGGCACAATATTAGAACGCCACCAATGACCTTTTTTTACGGCGTGCACCAATCTAGTATTGTTTATAAAGATACACTTTAATGACATTCACTAATTAATAGAACGAGCCATTAAAACACATTGTTGAATATCTTATACGATGGTTTGCAGATCGTCTTTGACCCTGCCACTACTGTAGCAGGTACTAGTCTGTGCTTGTGGGGCCCACCGTGATTTATGAGTTTTATCCATTAAATATGCCTTAAACATTATAGGGTCCTAGGACGTTTTTAATGGTGGACTTTCAATCACTACTATTTTCTTGTGGTGTAGTCCACCTAAGATTTAGATATGGCTCATTTGTAGGATCAAGCCCTAAAATAATTAATCTCGAGAAATGAATGGACAACGTGGATTAAACACAATAATCGTGGGGTCCACAAAGCCCCACCACTTGACCAATGTCAATAGCCAAATTGCTGGGAACCTAACTAAGAGGGGCCTACTGTGATGTTTGTGAGAAACCCACCCGTCCATCCGTTTTGTGAGCCCATTTTAGGATGTGCGTAAGACAAAAAAAATAAACTAGATCCAAAACTCATGTGGGTTGAAAACATGAGGATTGAACGCCCATGGTTGGAATATTTGTGGGACCATAGAAGTTTTCAATCAGGCTAATATTTGTTTTTTCATGTTCATCCCAGTAGGACTAATATGTTACGAATGGTATGTATTGTAATGGTAAATCCAAATCTCAACTGTACCACAACACAAGAAACAATGTAATTAAATGCCCACCATTAAGCTTATTCCTAGAGGCCATCAAAGTTTTGGATCAAGCTGATATTTGTTTTTTACTTGCATCCATGAATTCATGACCTAATCAAGAGGTTGGATGTTAAATAAACATTGGTGGACATTCAATCACTATTATTTTCTCATGGTGTGGTCCACCTGAGATTTATATCTGCCTCATTTTTTTAGATAAAGCCTTGAAATGATAAGTAGAAATTAATGGACAACATGGATAAAACACATACATCATGGTGGGGCCCGCAGGGCACTGATTAGCGACACTAGCCAAATCAAGAGAAATTAATACATTAGTTTTAGATATAATGTTAAATGGTGGTGACTCTTTCATATCACTTGTGGCATTGATGTAGGGTTATCTAGACCATCCAAATAGTGGGTCCACTTGTATAGGTTAATAATTGTGAATGTAAGACAATTTTAACCATCAAATAAGTGGGGCATGAATTATACAGCTGATGATGCGTTTTACTGCATATTTGGTGGAAAACGCACATTAGTCAATTAAAGTCAACCCTCTTTGCTTTTGCAAAGGGACGCGGATTGCCTGCTACGTACGCTTGGAATCTAGGTGGGGCCCATTGTGATGTTTGTGAGAAATCTACATCGTCCAACCGTTTTGTGAGATCATTTTAGACATTGTGACAAAAAATGAACGAGTTCCAAGACTCAAGTGGGCCGAAAATGTGACGATTGAACTTCCACAGTTGAAATATTCGTGGGGCCATAGAAGTTTCAAATCAGAATAATATTTGTGTTTTCAGTTCATATCAGTAGGAATGACATTATGAACGGTATGGATGGCATATAAACATCACTACGGACCCCCATAGAGGTTTCAACGGTAGGAATTTACCTACCCACCTTTTGCTTTTGTGCTGCCCACTTGAGTCTTGGATCCCATTCATTTTTTGTCTCAACGCCTAAAATGAGCTCACAAAACAGTTGGACGGCGTAGATTTCTCACAAACATCACGATGGGCCCCACATAGATTCCGAGTGCAGGAGATGCCTGCAGAAGACTTTCGCAGGCAATCCGCATCCCTTTGCAAATGCGAAAAAGGGTATTTTTTTCCCAAACCCATCTCCCGCCTCTCCCTCTGAAAAAGGTTTTTTTCCCAAACCCATCTCCCGCCTCTCGGTCTCTGTCACTGCCGAGGACGCGGCGCTATCCCTCTCTTTCTCCCTGTCCGATCTCCGTCCCTCTCCCTTTCTCCGTCTATCGTCACTGTCAAGGACGCGGCCCTCTCCATCTACCACTGTCGGTATATTTTCTCTTCATCTCTTTTCTTTTTCTTTTACTTATTTTTTTCTGTTTTCTCTTCATCTGATTTTACTTATTCTAGGTTTCTTCAGCCGTGAAACCTGCACCGATCGGAAGAAACAGAGGGTTTCTTCAGCCGTTCCACTGCTGCCCCTTTATTTGGCATCGCAGGTATCTCTCTCTCCCTCAAACATCGAATGTCTAAATCCAATATTTTAAAACCTGGACCGGATAGTGTCAGGCCATTTTATAGGATACATGTATGCCATGTATAATAGCCTTGCATAGCATGTGTTTGATGAAATGTCTCTGTTTACATTTTTCAATTTATAAATGTATGCAATGTATAGAATAGTCTTGCCTTTAATTTTTTGTTGTGAATGCTTAAGTGTGCATAGCATGTGTTTGATGAAATGTCTCTGTTTAACAGATTTCAATTTGTAAATGTATGCCAATTACATTTATAAATCTCTCTGTCAAATCTGGACTAAAGATGGGCCTAAATTTTCTGTCAAATCTAAACTCTTTTTGGGCCTGAAATTGGGGCCCAAATCTGAACTATTGTTGGGCCTCAATTAGAGTAGAAATCTGGACTGTTTTGGGACTTAATTTGGGCTTCAAGTTAAGCCCAAATTTGGACAATTTCTAGCTGTCCAGATGTGCCACAATCTGACCATTATCAACTGTCATTTTGATGTACAATTAGTCCAGAGTATGTGGCCCTTTAAAAAAAAAAAAAAACAATACTTGTTAGTTGGTACTGCTTTTCTTCTAGTAGCTGTTGTAGCAGTACTGGCTGAAATGCTTGTCTTTGCAAGGTTGGTCATCTCATGCACAATGTGTATCAGTCATTTACTTTGTGCTTCCACAAAAATTGGACACATGCCATGATGGTTTGTGATCTAGGCTGTCTATTTAATGGGCGATTGTGGATTTCCTGTGATTGAGTAGATGATCTTGGCTTTTTAATCAGTGACCTACAAATGGATGAGAGAAGGATATTAGCAATTAGAAAAGGTCTGTCCATCAGACATTGGATGGTTAAGTCTGTTCAATTTGTGGACAGCCATCATGTTACTCACTAGATGAATTGTCAATGGTCCAGACATTGGATGGTTCAGTCCTTGCAAAGATGATCTGATCAGTGTGGCTGCTGCTTCGGGCTTGTTCAAGCTTGACTCCCACTTCATGAGTAGCTAGGATCTCTTACAAGTATGCCATTGTTGGCCCATTGATGCTGTGAAGGAAACCTTGTTCACATGTAGTTTTTTGGCGTTTTGTGTTATGCCGATAATGGGTTTGTTCTTATTAACTGCTCTAACAGTTGTGCGTGTTAGTCTGCACTGATTGGCATTTTGATAATACAGATTTACTTCAGGCCCTCTGCTTTTTATGGAAAGCAGTAGCTTGTATTCTTTGGCAAGACATTTTCTTTCATTAAACTAATAGTTTTTCTCTGTCATATTGTTATAGAGGAATGCTTCTACAACGGGTGTTTTCAAACTTGAATATCCATTATCCTAGTTTGACTGACTCAACTGAGTCAACAAAGAACTTGTGATGGTTCTAAGCCTTGACTTCAGTTTCTTTCAGTAACTTGTGATTTTGTTTTTCAAATTTCTGCTTATTCAGAATTCTTTTTTCAGTTGTTGGAAGTTGTTGTCAACAATTTTAACATGGAGAATTCTCTTAAGCCACGGGTAGGTTGCAGCATTTGTAAGGAAGACTTGGGAAGTGGCTGATCAATGGAGCTGGGCTGGCCATCTAAGCAATGGGTGCTAATGTATGTGCATACTTTCCATTTGAGGTGTATTTATGGTGAGAGATGTTTTTTTTTTCTCCTTCTTAGAAGATGGATTTTGTATTTGGAATTTACTTTTGCGAAATTATTTTCTCTAAAGCTTAAACTATTTTTTCGTTGTGACGTTTGCGAAATTATTTTCTCTAAAATTGAATGTACGTACATCATTTGACTATTTCAGTTGTTCTGTCATACTAAATTTAACGAAACAGATGATTTCTAATCAAATCCCTGGATATGGTCCATTACCAAGTCTGAAGGCTGAGTTTGATTTTTCAACCTTTGACAGTGCGATCGAGATGACAACTGTACATGCTGCATCTGTATTAGCTGCTGCCCAAACTGCAGCAACCGTTGTTGTCGATGAAAATGTTGTGGCCAATGTGTGTTTCTAACTAAAATAGTGTGGCCTTTTCCTTCTTATATAAATGTAGAGAATATATTTTTTCTCCATGGTTGAGTGAGCCTCTGTCTGTTTGCAGGATGGTTCTCGGCTATGCCTATCTGGCCTATGAATGCTTTAAAACTGTGGAAAAGAACAAGCTTGAGATTGAACAACTGCGGTTTTGGTGCCAGTACTGGTAGGTGCTGTTATTTGTGGAGTGCTATGAAGAGGAATAATTTCGATCCATTGTTCAATGATAATTTGAAATTGTTTTGCTGATGAAAGCATTTCTTCTAAAATTTCTAGGATTTTAGTTGCAGTGTTGACAGTTTTCGAGAGGGTTGGAGATACTGTAGTTTCATAGTAAGGAATCTTAAATTGAGACATCCAGCTGCCATTGTTTTCCTTTGGGTGAGCTTCTCACGTTTTAGCTGTGGCATACTTTTTTGGGTTTGATAGTTTCTATATTTCTTTCTTAACCATCTGTTTGTCATCTCTCAATTAAAGGGTTACCATCTAGGATATTTTTGGTGCATAGGCTATCAAAAGTGCAACTGCCAATTACAATTTGACAGGCCGCACAAAACCTAACAACCAGTGAGGAAAAGCCCCTATGCATAAGCTTTATTGGGATGAAATGAAAGCACAAAATATTAGCCTAATCCAAAACTTATGTGGCCGTCCAACCTGTTCCTAGGGACCACCATGATGTTTATTTCCATCCAACATGTTCATAGAGTCAGTCTTGGATAAAGGGAAAACACAAATATTAGCTTGATCCAAAACTTTTGTTCTCCTAAGAAGTTTTCCAGGATAGGTGTTCAATACCCACTGTTTTCTATGGTGTGGTCCACTTGGTATTTGGATCATGCCCTAAAATGATCTAACCAAATGAATGGACGCGGTGGACTTAACACATATATCATGGTGGGCCATACGAAACGTTGCCAACTCAAATATGGACATGTGAAAGGAGCATATTAGATGTTATTCCAGTCGTTAGTGTTACCTTGATCGTAGCACCCTAACCTTGGCATTTATGTTGATGTATGTGTTGTATATCCAAGCTGTCCAGAAGTTTTTCCAACTCATTTTAGTTTATGGTCCAAAAATAAGCATATCCAAATCTCCAATTGAGTACACTGGGATTGAATGCCATCATTAAAAACTTCCTGAGGCCCACAAAAGTTTTGGATCAAACTTCCTTGGCCCAGATCACGTGCAGATCATGGCCCCTTCCTTGGCTGAGATCATGATTAGATCGCTGCCCATTTTAGGATCAGTTTACGTGGCCCATCTGCAGTCCATTGCATGGCCTGTTTCATGTCCATTTCATTCTGTTCCATGTACATTTCACGTCCATTTCATGGCCTGTTTCATGTAATGTGCATGAAACAAGCTACCTTGCTGGCCATTTGTTGTCTCTGCTATTTCATGTCCATATCATAGCAAGTTGTTGTCCCTTTAAGATCAGATTAATAACATGTTGATACAGCTACCTTGTTGGCCATTTGTTGTCTCTGCTATGCATTTAACATCAGGGCTATCCAGGCCTTCTTGCTGCTCAGATTGTGGCTCATCTTTTGTCCCAGATTGTAGGCCATCTTGCTGTCCAGATTGTGCCCTGTTTTCTGTCCAAATCGTGGCCCAGGTGCCATCCAAACCAAACTGCTATCCACACATATATATTAGTTGTCCATTACAGATAGGTGTTTACCATTTCACATAAATGTTGTTCCAACACAGCTAGTAGTTATCCAAGCAGTGCACTTCATACACATGCAACCCATAGGCCACCAAGCTGTCCAAATTTCTAGCTAACTAGATCACTAACTTGCAGTCCATTTTCCTTGATAACAGTCCATTCAACCTTATAATTGTACAAATTAATAGCTAACAGTGCATCACCATCACTCTCCCCCTTTATGTAATAAACTGTGTTTTTTTATCGACAGATGATGATGGCCCATCTCCTCCTTGAGATCTTTCACCACACAATGAAGATGATGGCCCGCTCTCATTTGACACAATAGAGAACACTATCTCTGGTTTACAACCATCTTCTTCTGCCTAATTGCAATTTGTTGCTGCCTTAGTGTCTTTCTCAGTGTCAAATACTAACTGAGAATATTAACTTGAAGAACTTTGTTTTTACTTAATTATTTTTTTCCTCATTCAGTCATCTGCTTGTTTCTTTTTTTTTACTCATTTTTTTCTTTTGTAATGCAGAAATTTCTCATTCAATCAAATCTGCCATAACATCCCATTTTTAGAATTGTTATGACCTACTTTTAATAACTATTTGGAATTTTAAGATGCAACTAATTGGGTCCTTCTAAACCTGGATCAATCGTACTTTTTATCTACCATTCCTATATCCAATTTTTGTTTGATTTCAACCTAATCAAGTCCTGAAATGGTGGTTACAGATTGTTTATCCTGTAATTTAATCTTTCTTAATTGTCATGATCAAGGGCAAAATAATGGTGTGGTGGTGGTCACAAGTAGGATATAAATTAAACTTTCTTAATTGTCATCGAATATGGATGATGGCTGCAAAAATTGCAACTGTTTGGGTTCTCTTGACCTTGACCATTGAATTTGAATTTGAACTATTAGCTTTTTCCTTTTTAGCACTCCATCTGATGGCACTACCATTATGTTTGCTTATGATGTTTTTGCATATGACCTGCCGGCAATGGTGCCCGCAACTTGAACAATCAGGATTGCTTGTACACACAACTCAGATTGCAGTTTACACCCTTATATTGTTGTGCTGTTGCAGTTAAGAGGAGTAATTAGGGACAAATCTTTTTTTCTTTTTTTTTTTGCATGGGGCATCCGAATGAAAGTTATATTTTTGTGTTTGACTTATGTGCATGTGTTGGGTAGGGCTGCAGCTTGGGTTTCGTTGACCCAACACGAGTTCCAGTTGTGTCCAGTTGGGTAGTCAAGGTCCTTGAGTTGGAAAATGCCAACCCAATTTGAAATTGAGTTGGGTTTAGGTTGACCAAATACAGGTCGTTTTTTTTTTTTTTTTTTAAACTAAAATCTTTATTAACAAAAACTCAACATCTATACAGCCCCACTAACAGATTTGGGTTGGCCAAACCCAAGCTTACTATTTCTACGGACCATGTCAAGGGTCTAGATGGTCAGATAAGACCCACACAGTTGGTGGACCCCACAGAGATGGGCCCCACAAGATCTATTAGAACAGGTTTTCAGTTTTCAGGTTGTGCAGAAATTGGTTGGGCCCATTTTTGGGTCCGATTCACGATCACATGGGGTCCACTTTGGGTAAGAGGATGTGACCTTTTGATAGCCCTATGTATGGGCATCAAAACCCCTAAGGTGGGGCCCGCTGAAAGTGTGCATGGAATTTATGGTGCAAGGCCCAATATGGGTACTTGGAATTTCTGCACAGTTTCTGCACAACTATTCCTAGCTCCAATTTTGGGCGTTGTTCACCGATCACATGGGATCCACTTTAGGGGTGTAGGAGGTCATTTATACTCTCACTTATGAGGGCTACAAAACCTCAGTGGTGGTTAACCAAATGGGTATTTGTAGGGTCTGCCACAAGGGTCTAAAAATGAAGGTTTGCCCCAAAACACAGGATTTTCAGAACTAGTGTGATTTGTTATGAGTTTTCATCTGTTTATGCGTAAAATGACATGATTTGTCCATCTTAACTTGCCTGGCTGTTCTATCCATCTTGTATTTGAGATTTGGGATACAGTGGGGCAGCAACAGCTGCTATTGTTTACGATATAGCAAATCTGGTATATGAAAAAACTTACAAATATGTAGTTGGATGTATATGTGGGCTGATTTTGTTTGGGGACTCGTTCATTTGGAAACATGCCATTTATTACTTTCTGTTTTAGTCACTCTGTTTTTGCTTATTCGATTGTATAAATTTGGAAGGCATTTTATATTCTTAAATGAGTTTGTGCAGTGAAAGCTGATGCTCTTGGTATGTTGGAATTTTGTTTTGACTCAAGGTAATATACATAATAGGCTGACCAATGGCCTATATACAAACAACAAAAGATTAAAAAAAAAGTTTTGAAACCATACCAAGTCACTATAGTTTGTGTTCCAATTGGGTTTCAACTTTATCTAAATGCTTGAATTCCACTCAGGTTCAATGTTCAGCAATCCCTGTCCCGAAAGAGTTTCTCCCTGGGAATTGAACCCGCTGGTGGCTACAACTCCTTCGACCACACAACCTACACCGAAGCACAAACGGGCATGGCCGCTGGTTTTACCTTCAAGACCATCAGGCCTATCTACATTTGGTATGAAATTTCTTTACCTTATTTTTAACTGTTATTTTCTTTTGATGATAAAAATGCACCTGTTCTTTTAAATCTGATTAGGGAATTGCTTCTCTATTGGTTGTAAAATTCTCTATTTTACCAACTAACATTTAATACACATTGTATTATGTTCATATGCTCTCTTATGAGTACTGTTTCAGCCCATTTGCAAAAGCTGTTTATTTTCATTTTTTCTCTGAAACTGTACCTTGAGCTTCAACCAACTTTTTGCATTAGGATGTTTGATGGATGGATTTTTTCCAGCAGAAAAAACACTGAAATGACTCACAACATCTGGAAGTTACTTTCTTAGTATTTGTGCATATTATTTGTGTTTTCCAGTGAAAGGAGACCTAGAGGATTTCTTGCAAATTAATGATTTTGCAGAACTTGCTGGGCACACTAGGAAATTCGGGCCATTCATAACATGTGGCCCACTACAAACATACACTTCCCATGAGTTAAGCCGGTCTGATCATCAAGTGGGCTAAAGGATTGAGGAAATTGATGGCTAGAAAAATGTCTGATGCTCAATAGTCAACATGAACACATGTGGTCCAACTGATGAGAAGACCAATTGTACTCAGTTTTTTCTTTTGTAAAAATTATGACAATTTCGATTCCCCATTTATAAAAGATAACTAGAGGTTTTATTCAGTAATGGTTGTTTTCTCTAGAGTGACTAGGGGTGTTGGTTGCTGGTGTTGTGGGTGGACGCTTTGTTGTGTGATGTTTGGCTGGTGGTGGTTGCAGGATTACTGGTTGTAGTGGGTGTCTGCTGTATTGTTGCTTGTAGGTGATGGGTGGAGTCCTAGTTGTAGATGTTGGTCCTCTCAGAAGTTTCTGTTGCCCTGTTCATTTGTTTTTTTTTTTTTTTTTTTTTAGTCTATCGTCTTGGCATTGGTTCCTCAGTTATAGCTGGGCTGGTTGTAACGTGAGGTGAGCAATTTGTTCTATACAGTTTCTGTTTTGGTTTGGTAAAAGAAGTTTTAACCAAAAAAAAGAATGATATAAAAAAATGTACTTAATGTTTCTTTCGCTATCAAGACTGCTCAGGCTTTAAAAGATGCTTTTCTTTTTTCTTTTTCTTTTTTATGAGATTATCTGAGGGACCCATTTACTGTTTTTTGTCACCAACTTCTAGATTGAAATCTTATATTGATTTTATAATACATTACCCTATATAGGTTGCTGTAGAACAATGTCATTTCAGGTCCTATGATCCTATCGACATTGGAAGGATGGAGAAGCTCGAAATGCTCGATCTCTCAACTAATAATTCAACGGTGGGCTACCCAGTTCAATAGGGAAGAAATTGAAGTGTGTCTTGTGCTTTGTCGCCATATATCCTTGACAGCCTGAGGACTCTTGAGACAGGTCTCTATAGGATCATATTCACACTTGAGGATCCTACTGCCAGAATCCTACTTATATGGTGAAGATGAGGTAAGATTTTATTATTACTATCTCATCCTTTAAGTATCATCTTACTGTTTATATGTGCGCTTCTTGGGATTTATACATTTTATAATGGTGAGATATCTTGCTATAGAATGGACAAGTGAATGCATTAAATATCATGGTTTATGTGAGATTCTTTTGGTGATTTTGTGATGCTTATGTGATTAATGAACATAGGGAATAAAAAAATTTGGGTGGTGGCAGAGCCGTTGCAAATAGTACTTTTTTTTCCTGCTACCACCCAATTTTTTATTCCATGTGTTCATTAGTCATATAAGCATCACAAAATTACCAAAACAATCTCACATGAACTATGATATTTAATGCATTTACTATACAAGTTAATGATTTTATAATGGGCTAGCACTATTGTTAATACTTTCTTTTGCAATGGGCCATGGTAGTTGTAAACATTTACCCTTTTCACAAGGGGTGGAACCCGATGTATATTACGAGCATTTACAACTAACAACACCTAGTTGTTTACAACGGTCATGACCTGTTGTAAAAGGCATGCTCAAAAGCTGATGGTTTTTTAATATGCTAAAGCAACGCCGACGGTCATAAACCGTCGGACTTTAAGAGGACTCATCGCCGTTGGAATTTCCGACGGCTCCTAACCGTCGGAAAGCAATTGTGACGCCCCCTCCCGACGGCTTATCCGACGGCTAAAAGCCGTCGGCAAAGCTCTTTGCCGACGGCTTTCGGCCGTCAGGAAAAGTCATTTTTCTGGTAGTAAAAGTGCTTACAAGTTCCCATGAGAACCAGTTCTCATGTGTGTGCATAGTTTTACACACACACCACCGGGTCTCCTCACCAGACCTTAAAGAGGCCAGGAGGTCTATCTGGTTCATGTGGGCCCCACCGTGATGTGTATCTAAATTCCATTCCATACATCAGATGCATTAGCCCATGTTAAGCCTAGGGACAAAAAATTAGCCTTGTCTGTGATTCAAGTGGGCTATATGAGTGAAATCAATGTTAAGAGGACACCTACCCTCCAAACTATTTCCCTTCGTGTGGCCCAACAATATCATAGATAAGGCTAATTTTTGGGATCTGGACCTAAATTTTAGATTGACTTGTAATGGTTGGAGTGGATTTAAAAAAATTGATGGTGGGCCCACCCCAATTGTACAACCCTTTGTGAGAGATTTAGGTAGGTAGATTTGGAGTGAGGCACTCACCACATTTACAGTAGTATTAAGACTCTATGGGCCCCACCATGATATGTGTGTTTTATCCACACCGACCATCCATTTTGCTAGCTCATTTTAGGGTATGAGCCCAAAATTGAAGTGTATCTAAAGCTTAAGTACACCACACCATAGGAATTAAATACTTAACATTGAAAACTTCTCAGGGGCCACGGAAGTATTGGTTCAAGTCGATATATGTTTTCCATTCATCGCGATCCGTTTGACCTTATTAATAGGTTGGATGACAAATAAAGATCACTATGGGCCGTATGAAGGTTTCAATGGTGCACGTTGTTATCATCACTATTTTCTTTGCCATGGTCCGCTTGAACTTTGGATATGCTTCAAATTTTGGCTCATGCCCCTAAAATGAGCTAGAAAAATGGATGAACAATGTGGATAAAACACATACATTAAGGTGGGCCCTACAGAGTCTTAACACCACCTTAGAGGGTGGCAAAAGAGCACCTCACCAGACTGAGCTCCTATCATGTTGCTTCATTGAGGCATTTTAATAAGGGAGTTGAAGTGGGCCCCATGAAGTCTTAACACCACCGTAGAGGGTGGCAAGCAAGCGCCTCACTTGATCGAGCTCCTGTCACGTTGCTTCATAGAAGCATTTTAGTAAGGGAGTTGTTCAGCTCAGGTGGGCCCCACCATCATACATTTTCAAAATCCACTCTGACCATTAGGTGACTGACTTAATTTTAGGTCTGGGGTGGAAAAACCAGCTACAATCATAAGTGAGGTGGGTCACAAGAAGGTAAACAATGTACATGGTGACAGTTAACTTCCCAACTATTTCCCTTAGTGTGACCCACTTGAATCATGAATAGACTTGATTTTTGGGCCCTCTAGCTAAATTTTAACATATCATGTAATAGTTTTGAGTGGATTTTATATAATCATCGATGTAATCCCTAGAAAAGAATCCAAGGGTGGATGTATCTCCTTGCAGACACCCCACCTAGATAGGCAGACCATCGGCTAGTGATTGGACGATGGTCACCTAGCGTCCCGTTGCACCGGACAAGGCCCCTCTAACAAATCCTGCATGCAAAGTGCCACCTAGCAACCGTCGGTCAACCACAAGATGATAGACACCCGGCGCCCAATTTTCGCACCTCGGAGATTTCTGACAGATCCTATATGAAAATTTTTGGCCAAGTGTCTGTTGGCTGATGGATAGCTAGCAATTTTTCATCCTGTAAATTTTCCCACCGGCATTTCTTCGGGGGGGAGAGAGAGGGTAACAGGGAGTCAGGAAGGGGCCAATGCCAATAAAAGAGGGCATAAAAGAGGGGCATTGAGTGGGGTCTTGCTCTTCTAATAATTTGGAGATCCTTAATTGACACTAAGGCCTTCCCCGACTTTGGAAACTAACTCCAGAAAAAAAAAAAAATCTAGCATAGGGGCCAGTGAAATCAAAGAGTAAGGTTGGAAGCAGGAATATTCGTACATCCCTTTTTGCAGAAAAGGGTATGAGGTCTTTTATTTTCCTTCTCATATCTCAAATCAACTTACATTCAAATCCGCACATCAACAATACATACATGCACTTACCTTTTTTCATTTTATTTTTGATATCCTCTCTCCTATCTACTTTTTTCTTATTTGCCTACCCAAGGTCATTTGACACGGTGAAGTAAGACCAAAATCTTTTTATGTTTTGTCTGCCTGGCCTCCCGTGGATTATACGAACCATGACTACATATATAGTGTGGAAACTCTGCTGAATTCCCTAAAAAAAATATGAAATCCCGCTAAGATATTCTATGGTTTTCGTCCAGTTGTAAATTCCAACCTTCATTTGACTATTTGTGATTCCAAAAATCTAACACAATTTTACATCTCAGTCAATTCTACACCCCATGTATGCAATTGATAAGCGGAAGTGAAAGCGATCACTTATGCGGCGGGATAGTGTTCACACTCCTCTAATTGTTTGAGGGTAGCATCCCTCTCCCAAACTGTTTCATTACGAATATCCCACTTGAATCACAAACCCGGCTGATTGTTGGGCCCCACGGTTAAAATGGGATGACTCACTTGGTGATCGGGGTAGAATAGCCCACTTGAATCACAAATTCGGCTGATTGTTGGGCAGCACGGTTAAAATGGGATGACTCACTTGGTGATCAGGGTAGATTTCACTTAAACATCACGGTTGGGCCTACTTCATCCGACAATATGTTAAGTTGGTAGTGCAACGGAACAGTTTAATTTGGCTACTAATATGCCAGTATGCAATTCCAAAGTAATTTCTGGCGGTGTGTGTTTCATCAATGACTGTTTTCTCAAACAGATGTCAAACTTCGTGATTGTTTTGCATAATTTTTATAATGGAGGAGACGGGCCCTTCTCATATTTGTCACTATTTACACCTATCTAGACCACCCGAAATGGGGGTTCCATCATGGATATTATGGATGGACTGTGTTTCTAAAATAACACTGATGAATCTGGACCACAATGTCATGTGCATGGTTGAAGAATCTCCATGCTTAAATGGTGCAAAACTAACATCAAAATTCAAAATGGCAAATCCTTCCTTTTTTTATTTTACCTTTCTCCTCTGTCACTATTCGCCGCCCAATGCTGACCGGCATGCCGAGTGCTCTAACAATCATAACCACAAGAAAGTTGAAGATGAATTTTTAAAAAAATGATTTTTTTTATGGCCCCAATTCAACTCCAAAAATCAAAGATGGGTTCCATCATGGATATTATGGATGGATTGTGTTTCTAAGATAACACTGATCAATTTGGACCGCCATTGAAGAATCTCTGTACTCTTTTAAATGGTGCAAAACAAACATAAGATTCAAAACGGCAAACCCTTTCTTTTTTTATTTATACTTTTTTCCACTGTCACGTCTCAAGATAAAACATATTCGCCGCCCCCTGTTGACCGACATGCTGAGTGCTCTAACAATCATAACCACAAGAAAGTTATGTTGCCCAAGTGATTGTTACATTGACTAGTTGAAGATGAATCTAAAACAAGGAAAAGAAAATTTTTGATGGCCCCCAATCAACTCCAAAAATCAAAGATGAGGTCATTTTTATACCTTGATTATGTAAAATAGCTTATTTGCAGAAGTAAGAGAATATAGATGTTTAAATTGTTGGACCATCTTAGTATGTGGGCTCCAGTGGGTGGCGACACAAAAGTTGAGTCCCACAATACACGTGCAGGCACACAATCCAATGTGAAATAGAGATGAGAGATTTGAGCTTTTCATATGGTTTGAAATAAAACTGCGATCTCATTCTTCAACAGTTAGGTAGTTCCACTTATCAAGTCGGCCACAACATAGAAAATAATCTTTTAGGCATCCATTGGTTTGACAATTTATGGCCCACCCAAGCTGTGCAATTGCATGATTTTTAGGCGAAAGAACCGGAGAGTGAAAAAACCGGAGAGTTATATCCCACCATATGGAAATATCAAATCCTGCTTAGTTTTCCATATTGGCAAATGCCAGTAGAATAAGCAATATGCTCATATTGAGTTCTCATTGGTAGGGCAGTCAATGGGCGGGCTAGACAAAATCAAATTTTTTAATAGGCCCAGCTCAAACAGTTCAAAATCTGTTTGACCAGCCTGTTGACAAACCTACTCTTTGGGTGGTAGATTAAAAGGTTTGCTCTCATTTTTATTTTATTTTTTTTGAAGGGTTAAATAAAATTTTATTGAACAAAGCCTGGAAACCCAGGAAAAGAAAACAGAAACTAAAACAAAAGAGGTTTGCTCTCATAAATCCCAACATATCAGAATATGATACGTTGGGCTCTAACATTTGAAGATGGGTCATGTTCCAATGATCCAAGCTGTTTAAATGGCAAGTGGAAGACCCAAAAGGAGGCAGTTGAGGTAGTTAAAAAAAAAAAAAAGCAACAACCCAGACAACCTATGGTTATGGATGGTCCCAGTTAGTTGGGATAAGGCTTGGATGATGATAATGTATACTATTAATTAAGTAGTCATATTTTATTTATGATACTAGTAAAAAATAACGATGTGACCTGATTTCTTAACAAGTGATAAGATAATGAACCTGATCCGACCTGATTTTAAACAAGTCCGATTTACGATTCAGATCTATTAAAATCGGATCAAGATCTCAGGTGCCCTCGGATCCAATAACCATTGCCAATATTGCCAATCCAATGTTTGGCCAGATGCACCCGATCAAAGTGGGCCTCCCAGTCAAAACACTCGGGTAATCTAACCTAGGTGCATTTGGTTGCACAAAATATCATGAAATTTCATATCCATATTTCGTGCATCCAACAATCTCATGGAAAAAGAAAAGGCTACAGGTGCGTTTGGTTGCACCAAATATCATCAAATTCCATATCCACATTTCGTGCAACCAATAATTTCATGATATTTTGGGTTGCACTATATGAAATTTCATGTTATTTGGTGTTTTGTCGCTGGATTTTGGATAATGGATAAGATCATTTGATCTCCACCACTAGATGAGTTGTTGCCTCTTCTCTCTTGGGATGAACAGGCTGGATCTAGGTTGAGGGTCCGTTGGATCTTGCAAGTCACAAGGAAGAAAGCTAAGAGAGATGACCGGGGTCCGGCCGTTAGCCCTTCGATGCTTAAGACAAGCTCAAAAGTTGGAAAGACAGAGGCTGGTTGCTTGGGGAAGATTGTGCATACCTGTGCCTGTTGGAGGGCCCCCTAGTTATAGGGTAATCGAAGTGCTGTAGAGAGTGATCGACGTGGCATTATGCCCGTAATGGCTGGAGTGATTCTCGGCGACGTAGATCACGTCCGTGACTGGCAAAAACCTATTTGGTTTATTCGGGCTCATCCCTGGACTGTCACGCGCTTGTATGGTGGTCATGGGCCAAGTCAGCCCAGAAGCAGAGTTTATTGTTCGCACTCCCTGACTTCGGAAATATTTTAGATTGAAGTCATTGATCGTAGCTGGGATGTGAAGGCCGAATAATTCAACAACCGAGGACCAAGCTTATAACTCGTCGGCGACGTTCAGTAGAAAAATTCAGCTTAGGTTGGTTGATGTATTCAAAACGACCTTCGCATAGCAACCGAACTGTCGCGGTTATAGTCCTCGTTCTCATCTCCCTTCCTTGAGAAGGTTGGTCACTTGATATCCGAGGTTAACATCCCCCTGGTTGGGGGGAACCTCTATGGCCCGAGGACTTATGCCTGGGCAAGTGGGCTTTCCTCGTGTATTTGGGCCAGCTCCACCCCCCCCCCCCCCCCCCCCCCCCCCCCCCATTTTAACCAATTATCATCTTGTGCTTTCAATCCAACTACAACCCACATCTTTTTTCAACCCTCTCCTTCATCAACTCCCTCACCTCCTCAATCTGAACCCACATCCCAGCCCCAACTTACAAATTCAATAATACCATATTTATAGTTACATTGCTAGGATCCAATTCAAGGGTGTGTTTGGCTACCAACCACCCCAACTCCACATTCCCACTATCCTTACATGCACTCAGCAAAGCACCCCATGCCCTCACACTATCCACCTGTGGCACTAGCCCAAAGTCCCGAACCATCGATTTGAAGCATTCAAGCCCATGGTCCACTTGACCCATGTCGCCACATGTTGAGAGGACTGTTAGAAATGCCACCTCGGCAGGCCTTGTCCCTTCTTTCAACATCTCCCCATATGATTCGATCACTTGTTGGAACATGATGTTCCAGCCATGAATATGGATCCTCTGTTGGCCTTTCCCTGCTTGGAGCCTTTTCATTGGTCCACGTTACACTGCATGACGTCAATGTGATCAGGTTGCACTGAGGTGTGACCAAGGTTGCACTGAGGATGTGACTGTTGAGGTGTGGAGCCAGCACACCAAGTATACCAGCCAGGAGGTGGTCGGGCACCCGACAGTCAGTGGACCGAGCGCCCGGTGACCAGGGCGGGCGCCCAACCATGGTTGGTCGGACACCCAAAATTTGGGCAATTTAATGCTAAACTCGCTGGACGATTTTTGTAATGGGCGGGCGCCTGATTGGGCCGGACACGAAATGTTTCGCGGGATTTCTTATTTTGAGTCCTGTTTCCTCATTATGCTATATAAAGGGGTGAAATTCGGGATTAGAAAAGGTTATTAGGTTTTCTATACGTCCAATGTGAGAAAAGGTAAAGAGGTTAGCTAAAAGGGTCATCTATGTGCATGGGAGCATCGAAGAAGGTGAGTATATTGCTTGTAACTTTCTCTTCTTCATAGTGGAATTTTACACCTGTGGTTTTTTACCCTTGTTGGGGTTTTTCCATGTAAATTCTGCTTTATGATTTTTTAGTTTGTTTCAATTTAGCTTCTAGTTGTTATTTCTTCTTTTTTATCGTTTGTGGGTGAGACCAAAGATTAGATCTTGGTTCATTGACATTGTTGGCGTGCTACGCAACAACTGGTATTAGAGTTATTGGTTTAGTTCAAGTGGGAGCGATAACGGAAGAAGGGAAGATACAAATTGAGAAGTTTGATAGCTCAAACTTTGCCTTCTGGAAGATGCAGATGGAAGATTATCTGTATCAGAAGGACCTCCATATTCCTCTAGGAGGAAAAGAGAAGAAACCAGAAAAGATGACAGATGACGAATGATCTTTAAGTGGATCGGAAGGCTTTAGGAACAATTCGACTCTCTTTGTCTAAGAGCAGTCACCTTCAATATATACAAGGTGAAGACCACAAAAGAATCGATGCAAGCTCTAGCTACAATGTATGAGAAACCCTCAGCGTCTAACAAGGTTCATCTCATGAAACAAGCTATTCAACATGAAGATGTCAGATGGTGGGGGCGTGGCTAAACATCTAAATGAGTTTAATACAGTCACAAGCCAATCGGAATCCGTTGGCATCACTTTTGATGATGAGGTCAAGGCGCTATTGATCTTGTCCAGTTTGCTAGACAGTTGAGATGGTTTGGTGATTACCATGAGCAATTCCTCAAGAACGACAAAGTTGAAATTCAATGATGTGGCGGGTCTAATTTTCAACGAAGAATCTAGAAGGAAAGCATCAGAAATTTCAGAGAATTCTGGAAATACTCTAAACGTTGAAGGAAGAAGAAGATCGTTAAACAAAGGTGGCAATAAACACGAACATTCTAAGTCGAGGAAGAAGTCCAATGGAACGAAAGATAAGGACGGGTGTTGACATTGCGGGAAGAAGGGTCATATGAAACATGTTTGCAATGCACTTAAGAAACAAGAAGGAAGCTCTCAAGGTATGAAGGATTCAGTAAATCTTTCTAGGAAGAGTGACACAGACGCTGTTGATCTTATCTCTTAATGCGTGGAATGAGTCTTGGGTTATAAACTCGAGTGTTTCGTTACATGCTACTTCATCAAAGGAAGTTCTTCATGATTATATGTCAAGTGACTTCGGGAGAGTCTACCTGGGTGATGATGAGCCGTGTAGCATTGTTGGCAAGGGAAACGTTCACATAAGTCAGAAAGACGGAACGATCTTGAAGTTGAAGAATGTCTGGCATGTACCGAGTTTGAGAAGGAGATCTCAATGGGGCAGTTGGCCGATACCGGATATGTAACGACATTCACTAGTGATTCCTAGAAGGTCACAAAAGGTGCCTTGGTGATATCTCAAGGCAAGAAGGAAGGTATTTTATACGTGACTTCCGAATCGTATAGTTCACTCGCAGTCGCATCAACTAGAGTGAATAGGTAGTTATTGCATCAGAGGTTGGAACATATGAGTGAGAAATGGATGAAAGAGCCATTGTCAAAAGGAAAGCTACCAGGGTTGAAGTCTATCGACTTGGAATTCTATGAGGACTGCGTGTATGGCAACCAGAAGAGAGTAAGCTTCAAGAAAACAGGATGAGCTCCAAAGACGCATCTGTTGAGTTTGTACACACTGATGTGTGGGGACCAACATAGGTATCATCTCTTGGTGGATCACATTATGTTTTTCTTTCATTGATGATGCTGGTAGGAAACTATTGATTTATTTCTTAAAATATAAATCAGAAGTGTTTGATGTATTTAAGAAGTGGAAAGTACCGGTAGAAAATGAGACAGGTAAAACTTTAAAGTGTCTTAGATCTGATGATGGGGGAGAGTACTATGACAAGAGATTTGAGGAGTATTGTGCAGCACATGGAATTAAACATCAGAAAATGATTCCAGGGACACCGCAGCAAAACAGTATGGCTGAGCGCATTAACAGGAATATCCTTGAGTGTGCTAGAAGCATGAGGTTGCATGCAGGCTTGTCCAAGACGTTTTGGGCAGATGTTGTGAATAGTGTCGTATATCTCATCAATAGAAGTCCCTCAGCACCATTGGATGGTAGGTTACCAGAAGAAACGTGGACTGG
The DNA here is from genome assembly GCA_003013855.2 of Liriodendron chinense. NCBI lineage: Eukaryota > Viridiplantae > Streptophyta > Magnoliopsida > Magnoliales > Magnoliaceae > Liriodendron > Liriodendron chinense. Next base: position 450,346 of record ML058482.1, read on the forward strand.
GAAAGAAGTGAACCTTACACATCTCAAAGTGTTCGGTTGCACTTCATATGTTCACATTGATGCAGAGCACAGAAACAAGCTGGATGCGAAGTCCAGGAGGTACACGTTTATAGGCTACGGGCAGCATGATTTTGGCTACCGATTTTGAGATACAAAGAACCAAAAAATCATCAGAAGTAAGGACATCTTCAATAAGAAAGTGATGCATAAGGACGGCTTACAGCAAAAACAGAATAAGACCGATGAGAAAAAATTCATAAAGTTGGAAGAGTTACCGGACACGGGTGCTATAGTGCTTTAAGATGAGCATACACAGAAGCATGATGAGGCAGAGCCATAGACATCGGTTGTGAGGAGGTCTACTCGGGAGAGAAGACCTAAGGTCTGATACTCTCCCTCCTTACATTATCTACTGCTGACAGATAATGGTGAACTAGAGTATTTTGAAGAGGCATTACGGTCAGACACACGAGTTAAATGGGAGCAAGCTATGAATGATGAAATAGACTCTTTTGAGTCTAATCGTACGTAGGAGCTCGTCACTCTACCTAAGGGTAAGAAAGTTCTTCATAACAAGTGGGTTTACAGACTGAAAGAGGAGCGCGATGGTTCGAAGCGGTATAAGGCCAGATTGGTTTTGAAAGGGTTCCAACAAAAGGCAGGTATCGATTTCATTGAAATATTTTCACCAATGGTGAAGATGTCTGTGATTCACATGGTCTTGAGTATAGTGGCTACAGAAGACTTATATCTAGAGCAGCTAGATGTTAAGACAGCCTTTCTTCATGGGGACCTAAAAAAGAGATATATATATGCATCAGCCGACAGGATATGTGGCACTAGGAAAGGAGAACAAAGTGTGTAGACTAAAAAAGAGTCTATATGGCCTAAAGCAGGCCCCGAGGCAGTGGTACAAGAAGTTCGGCAGTTTCATATTAGGAAATGGGTTTAAGAGATGTCATGCAGATCACTGCTGCTACTTGAAGAAGTTTGATACGTCGTACATCATCCTTCTTATATATATTGACAATATGCTTGTAGTCAGATCAAGCATGAAGGACATCTTAGATCTCAAAAGACAGTTGTCTAGAGAATTTGCCATGAAGGATTTGGGAACCACAAAATAAATCCTAGGCATAAAGATAAAGCGTGACAAAGAAAACAAGAAACTAGTTTTGTCACAGGTAGAGTACATAGCTAAGGTACTTGATTGATTTAGTATAAAAGGTGCTAAGCCGATTAGCACTCCATTAGCTAATCACTTTAAGTTTTCTAAGGAGTAAGGTGTGAAGACGCAGGAAAAACGAGACTACATGGCTAAAGTCCCTTACGCGTCAGCTATAGGGAGCCTCATGTATGCTATGGTTAGCACGAGGCCAGATATTGCTCAAGTAATGAGAGTTGTTGGCAGGTTCATGAACAACCCCGAGAAATAACATTGGGAAGCTGTAAAGTGGATCCTCAGATACTTGGTAGGTACTTGTGGATGTAGGGCTGTGTTATGGAGGATCGAAAATCAAGCTACGAGGCTACGTCAATTCAGATTCGCTAGGGAATATTGACAGCAAAAGGAGCACTACAGGATATGTCTTTACTCTGAGAAGTGCTGCAGTCAATTGAGTCTTTCAGTTACAGAAGATAGTATCCATCAGTACAACACAAGCAGAGTATGTTGCAGCTACAAAAGCGTGCAAGAAGATGGTGTGGATGCAAGGTTTTATGGAAGAGTTGGAGAAGAAGCAAGCAGATTGCAAGCTGTACAGTGACAGTCAGAGTGCAATATATTTGTCCAAGAATTCAGCCTTTCATTCAAGGACCAAGCATATTGATATCAGATATCCCTTCATATGTTCGTTACTGGAAGATAGACCGATTACTCTGGAGAAGATCCATATAAGTGAGAATTCTGCGGATATGTTGACCAAAGCGGTCACACAAGAGAAGCTGAAGATCTGTTCAGCTTTGATTGGTCTTCAAGCTTGAAGACGGGGAGATGGTGCACTCCGGATGTAGAGGATGAAGGACTATGGTGATGTGTCTCCAAGTGGGAGATTGTTGAGGTGTAGAGCCATCACACCAAGTATGTCAGCCAGGAGGTGGTCGGGCACCCAACGGTTCCGGACGCCCGACCATGGTTAGTCGAACGCCCAAAATTCAGATAGTTTAATGCTAAACTCGCTGGACGATTTTTGTAATGGGCGAGTGCCCGACCAAGCCTGACCGGGCGCCCGACCGGACGCGAAGTGTTTCGCAGGCATTTCCTATTTTGAGTCCTATTTCCTCATTATGCTATATAAAGGGGTGAAATTCGAGATTAGAAAAGGTTATTAGGTTTTCTATATGTCCAAGGTGAGAAAAGGTGAAAGGGTTAGCTAAAAGGGCTATCTCTATGCATGGGAGCATCGGGGAAGGTGAGTATATTGCTTGTAACTTCGTCTTCTTCATAGTGAAATTTTGCACCCATGGTTTTTTACCCATGTTGGGGTTTTCCATGTAAATTGTCTTGTGGTTTGTTAGTTTGTTTCAATTTCGCTTCTAGTTGTTATTTCTTCTTTTTTATCGTTTGTGGATGAGACCAGAGATTGGATCTCGGTTCACCGGTGTTGTTGGCGTGATGAGCAACAGTGACATGGTTGCAAACATATGTGATGACGTGGACCAATGAAAAAGCTCCAAGCAGGGTTTTCCTTCTTGGAGCCAATAGAGGATCCGGACTCCCAGTCATACGCACTAAGCATCAACATCCACAGGATCACGTCCCGCTTCCACTCCCTGGATCAAACATGGACATGGCCTCACGTATCAAGCTGCATTTTCCATACATTTCAATCAATGCGCTTTGAATGAATACGTCGTACCCCACATGGGTCGTCCTTCGGATTTGGTATGCATGGGCTAGCCTACCCAATTCGATGGCCGACTAGCCCTACACAGGTAGCATGGCGCATATTGTGTGCTTGTCGGGATCCAAACTCAGCATGCCCATTCTATGTAACAAACATAGGCCATCCATCCTAGCATCGGACCTTGTCATCAGCGCCTTAGCACATACGGTGTTCTTCATGAGAATTTCATCAAACACCTGCTCAGCGTCCTCGATGGCCAATAACTTCATGTAGAAATCAACGACTACAGTGCCCACATAGACGCTCGATGACCAACCGGATTTCAATATGTGGGCATGGATTCGTTTCTTGGAATTTGGTGCCTTCGTGGAAACAGAAGCATTTAGGGCACTGCCAAGCACGTATTTGTCCACATAGAGGCTGGTTTTGTGCATGAGAGAAAAGGTTTCAAGGGTGAGGAGTGGAAGGTTGTGGTGGGAAAAGGCAGTGACGGCAGCATTCCAACGCAATGGGATGGTTCTCTTCATGGAATTGAAGAAGTTAGACAAAGAGAAAATGGTGGTGGTGATGGTGCATATGGTGTAGGTTAAGATGAGTTGGGAGTGAATGTTAAGGGAGGTGAAGAAGAAGCCTCTTCTAAACAAGAGAGAAGGGAGGGTTTTGGTGGCTTTGAGGCTTTTGGTTTGAAGGCACTGGTGTAAGAGATAGGAGAGGGATTGATTGACGGTGGTTATTGTTTTAATCTTTATGGGGTAGACATCTAATGAATGGTGGGGATTTTAGTGGTGTTTGAGAGATTCATACAAAGGAAATCCGATTCATGTAGCCGTTATGATATGGATGTGAGGAAGAATTGGGTCCTGTGGGTGGTGTTGTTGCTGGATTTTAACAACGAAAGAGACGAGATCAACTATAGACCTCAAAGATGTAGAGGGACTCTGATTCACCTATTAGAGATCTTTGATTTGTCTATTGGAGATCTGCAAGGACAAATAATGGCTAAGAGGGGGGCTGGGGACCGACCGTTAGTCCTTTGATGCCTAAGTCAGCCAGAGCTTTTGGAATCAATAATCTCCTCTTTTCTTTTATGAGTAAGAGTCTTTGTATGGGTACCTTGGTAATGGGGAGAACCCTTCTTCTTATAGACTTAGGTTACGATGTCGCATTCCTATTAGGAAATGTAATCTCTGCGGAGGAGATCTCGAGCTTCCGAGATCTTCAGGCCGTTCTGTAGCTGCCAGAGACGTTTCTGTATCAGTTGCTGACTCTCCGAATCTTTCTCCTACTATCTTGGCAGAAGCTTAAGATTACGGGATTTGCGATGATATGGCCTGAAGTCATCTCATGGACGAGGTCGTCTCCCTGACAAGGTGAGGGAGTTTCTCTTCAGGTCAGGTTGGATAATCCTGACCCGTGTCTAGGTCATTTTTATGTTCGACCTAAGGGTCAGCTCGTAACTTACCCATAACAGAAGCCCCCTTACTCTCAAGTCTAGCTCGTCTGACTTGGGAGTAACTTGTCGAAGAAGATAAGCTGAACTGGTTGCTTTTAGCTTTTGGTAGCTGTACCGCTGCCATTTAGGCTGGCGGGAACTAGCATTTAATGCGTCGTTTGAAAAATCGATGCATCATCATTCAGTCGTATGGCCCGAGGGCCTCAAGTCCTTAGGAGGTCAAGGACTTTATTATTTTTCCTCACTTCCGGGCCAAGGTGGCTCGTCAGTGACCGGTCTGCCATCTTCCACTAAGACTTGGAAAAGGAAGTGGTTCTTCGCATCCGAGAGTTGGGAGTCTTCGTTGGATGAGCCTCAACCTTTGGAGTATAGAGTCCGAGCTGATTTTGCTCTGTCAGGTCGGACTACACTCCGACCTACCTGCCTTGCTGACATTTTATTTTTTGTCCTTAGTTTTTCTCTTTAGGTCCCCTGACATTTATTCTTCTGTACTTGCAGTGTCAACGACCATCCGGGTGGCTCTCTCTATTGCCCAGGAGAGACAGATCCGAGCTACGAGGAGCTACTCTATTGAGGTGAGGAACTTCCATCGCTTGATAACCCTCAGCTCTGTCCGTGATTCAGGTCGATAACTTAGAAGGTAGTAGTGTCGATGTTGCTTCCCAATTTCGTTTACTTAACTGTCTGACACATTTTTCTGCATTTGCGAAGTTGTTTGAAGAAAGGGAAACACTGGTCTGTCGCCCTTGAGACAAACCTATTGAGAGTCGCAATTCTTCCTGTGAGACACTGGACTTCCTTCACAATACTGGGCGAGCTCATGTCGATCAGAGCTCGGATCTTCTCTCAATTGGCTTCTATTCCCCTTTGGTTCACTATGAAGCTGAGAAATTTCCCCTAACTGACTCAAAAGGCACATTTGTTGGGATTAAGTTTCATTTGGTATCTTTTTAGAATACTAAACATTATGCCGAGGTCTTCGATGTGGTTTTCTGACAGTAAGCTCTTAACAAGCATGTCGTCCACATAGACCTCCATTGTTTTGCCAATCTGTTTGGAAACATCTTGTTGACCAAGCGTTGGTATGTTGCCCTTGCGTTTTTTAGTCCGAAGGGCATCACCTTATAGCAGTATAAGCCTCGATCCGTGATGAACGCCGTCTTCTGCTTATTGGGTGGATGCATTCGAATTTGGTTGTATCTAGAGTACACATCCATAAAGCTAAGTAGCTCGAAACCAGATGTCGCATCGACAAGCTGATCTATCCTGGGCAGTTAGAAACTGTCTTTCGAGCAGGCTTTGTTGAGGTCAGTGTAGGCCACGTAAACTCTCCATTTTTCGCTAGCTTTTTTCACCAAGACAACATTAGCGAGACAATCTGGGTAACGTATTTCTTCGATAAATTCAGTTTGGCGCAATTTTTTGACTTCCTCCTCAATCACAGCATACCTCTCCGTGTTGAAGGGTCGTCGTTTCTGACAAATTGGCTTGAAGGTCGGATCGACATTTAGTCGGTGGACCATAATTTTTGGGTTGATGCCTGGCATGTCTTGGTGAGACCATGCGAACACATTTGCATGCTATTTTAGGAAGGTGGTCAGTCTTTCCCGTACCTCGTCCTTCAACTGAGACCCGATTCTGACTATCCGGGTCAGATCGTCGTCTGTTAAATGAACATCGATCAGTTCTTCAGTAGGCGATCCGCGTTCCTCTATTTCTTCTCTGGGGTCCAGGGGGTCGTGCGCAACACAGCAGAGACCATACTTTTTCCACGCAAGGTCAGCTCGTAACATCGATGAGCTTCCTGTTGATTGCCTTGCACCACTCCGACGCCTTCATTGGTGTCAAATTTCATAGTGAGGTAGTATATGAAAATACCGGCTTTGAGGGCTAGTAGGATGGGACGGCTGATTATTGAGTTGTAGGCAGACGGGGTGTTGACGATGAGGAGATCGACCATAATCTCTTACCGTGACTGCAAGAGTTATCTCCCCTTCCGGCATGATTATGTCCCCTGTGAATCCGGTCAAAGCCGTTTTAACTGGCCTCAATCTGGATCAGTCGATTTTTATCCTCTCGAACGCTACGCTATAGAAAATGTTCACCGAGCTGCTTGTATCGACCATCATTCTGTGGAGTTTTTTGTTGGCGATTGCCATCGATACCACGAGTGAATCATCATGAGGGTGGAGGACTCCTCTGGCATCTTCCTCGATGAAAGTTAATGCGCAAGCAGCAACCTTTACGATCTTTGCAGGTCAGCTCGTGATGTTCACAGATAATCCTGGTTCAGACATCCTACCTTATCGTGCATATGCTTTTCGAGCGTTGCCGGTGTCCCCAGTAGTTGGCCCACCGAAGATCATGTGGATTTCTTCTACAGGATTGTTGTCGATCTGTTCATCGGTGTGATTGTTCCGATCCGCGGCCCTCCGGTCCTCCTAACGCTGGGCAATATAGTCTTTCCAGAATCCTTGCTGAATGAGAGTTTCTATCTGAAATTTCAGGTCGAAACAATCTGTTGTATTATGACCGTGGTCTTTATGGTACAAGCAGTATTTCGATTTCGACCTTCTGTCAGGGGTCAATTTTGATTTTTGCAGGTCGTTCGAATATCTGTTTACCCTTTTTCACTAAGTACACTTGCTCGATGGTCGTGTTGAGCGGTGTATACTTCTCAAATCGAGGGTCGAGGCTTTGGCTCCTCGGATAGCAGTGTTCCGACCTGGTGACCTCCGATCTGATTTGTGCCTTTTCGAACTGCTTTCTTCCCAGCGATCTCTGCCCCTAAAAGACGGTTTGTGCGCGTTAACCAATTCCTCCGTGTGGCAGCTTGATCCAGGAATTCCGCCACCGACTGGGGCAGTTCTTCTCCAACAGACCAAAGAAATTTCTTGTCGCGTAATCCTCCAATCATAGTGTGGAGTAGTACATCCGGAGAGAGGTTTTCAACCTGGACGGCCTCGGCGTTGAAACGTGCGAGGTAGTCTTTTAAAGACTCATCATCTTGTTGTTTGACTGCGGTGAGATGGGTAAAATGCTTCCTTGGATCGATACTCCCGATGAACTGAGTAGCGAAGGCCCTACTCAGTTGGGCAAACGAGCTGATCGACCTTGGTTTTAGATTCCGAAACCAAGTCTGGGCCGAGCTCAGTTAAGGATAGTGGGAAGGCTTTGCACATGATGTGCCCGTTGACTCCAAGGAGTTCCATTTGGACTTTGAAATTCTTAGATGCTCCGTCGAGTCTCCTATCTCAAAGTATTGTTTGAGCTAAAGGATTTTAAACCCTTTAGGAAGCAGTTCCTCGCGGATTCCTTCGTGAATAGTGATTCGGACGAATCGACCAATGCGTCTACTACAATGGGGGTCAGGCGCGCTATACTCTTTGGATATCGCTTACGTGTTCACGAAGTCCTTCAACTCGACCTCCAACGGATTTATATTGTCTTCCATTTGGTCACGATCTAGACGAGCCAACCTTTTCTCTTTGAGTTTGTGGCATAAATCACTCGCGGGCAATACTGCTGCCGACCGAATTTTCGCTCTTGTCGCTCAGCTGGCAACTTCGTCCTCTTCAGCACATCTTTGATTACAGGTCGGAAGAGAGTGTTGTGGTGGGGGAGCTTGATGCGATTGTCGAGGCTCACCGTCATCCCTATGGGCTGGGGATGGTTGGGCTAGATCGACAAGGAGAGCCTTGATATTATCAAGTTGTTGGTTGAAGTGTCTGAACCATTCGTCCACACTTCTAGCCGTTCAGCGACACCTCCCACTTGTTCTTCGAGGGTGGATAGCCTAGTCCCACGATTGCAAGACCTCTGTCGTCCGTTCTGCTGAACAAGGTGTGACGATGAACTTCTAGTTCGGAGGGCGGGCGTTTCAAGAACGGACCCCTTGTCATTGGATCACGAAGCTTCGAATGGCCCGGCAATGGCGGGTGCTTTCCCTTTGTATTTCTTTTTCCCGGCCATCTGAAGTCTTTTTTATGGAGTATATTTTCTGAAGCTTTTAAGTGAGAACACGGCTTTGCAATCGAATTCCCACATACGGCGCCAACTGTTGTTTCTGGATTTTAACAACGAGAGAGACGAGATTAACTATCGACCTAGAAGATGTAGAGGGACTCTGATTCGCCTATTGGAGATATTTGATTCACCTATTGGAGATCTGCAAGGACAAACAATGGCTAAGATGGGGGCCGGGGACCGACCGTTAGTCCTCCGATGCCTAAGTCAGTCAGAGCTTTTGGAATCAATAATCTCCTCTCTTTTTTTATAAGTAAGAGTCTTTTCTGTGTTTTTAGTGTGTGTAACTTGGTAATGGGGAGAACCCTTTTTCTTATAGACTTAGGTTACGATGTCGCATTCCTATTAGGAAATGTAATCTTTGCAGAGGAGATCTCGAACTTCCGAGATCTTCGGGCCATTCCGTAGCTGTCGGAGATGTTTCTGTATCAGCTTGCCAACTCTTCGGATCTTTCTCCTACTATCTTGGTAGAAGCCTAAGATTACGGGATTTGCGATGATAAGGCTGACGTTGTCTTGTGGACGAGGTCATCTCCCTGACGAGGTGAGGGAGTTTGTCTTCAGGTCAGGTCGGATAATCCCGACCAGTTTCCAGGTCATTTTTATGTTCGACCTGAGGGTCAGCTCGTAACTTACCCATAACAGGTGGGTCTCACGGTTAGGTGATCCAGGCCGCTGGTTTATCCCTTTTTTTTTTTTTTTTTTTGCCGGCTTATGAAGGGACGGAAGGAAAACGGAGGAAAATGTATGGCGATCGAGATTGTTGAATCTGGTGGGACATGATACGAATAGGCTTTAGGGCGAAGTTGGATCTGCTGGAAATTCCTCTGACCCCATCCACTTGTCAGTTTCGCCTAATGAGTGCAGACCGGTGCTCTGTTTGGTAAACCCTCTTTTATCTTCTTCTTCTTTTTTCTGGACGGTGATCGGATGGGCCACCACAGTCCAGTTCTTCCACTTTTGAGATGCGTCCACCACAAATTCAACACTCGATGTTTTTTATGGCACACTCAATGGAAAAGGGGGGTGAAAATCAAAGGGTGGGAGCACACTACCTGAAATTTTATTGACGTGGAAACAAAAACCATTTACATCTCTGAAGGGGTGCCAAACCGACCAATTCCTCCACTACACAAACCACTAAGCGAAGCAAACACATAAACAAAACTAGAAAAATGACCAGTCTGTTGATAAAAGCTTCTTTGGGCGCATCAAACACCATACCGTTAAAAACTTCTTCAGGCGCACCTTAATATCTCTGTAGTATTTATTTGCCAATCAATCTGTTGATAACGTCACGTAAGACTGGCTTTTGTGGCCCATTAATGGTCAGTCACCACTGTTTTCTAGAATATGTTCCACCTGAGATTTGGTCTTATTTTTTGGATCATGCCTTAAAATAATTTCTACAAATGGATGGACGATGTGGATACAGAATACATACATGAAGGTGGGCCCCACAGTAAGGACCGCACCATCTTGGGTGATGTTCGATGTCACCTAACATGTTCCGAGCCTGATGAGAGTCTTACTTAGGATCTCAAGCCATTAATTCTAATAAATGGGCAGCAGAAAACTTGGAAAGAAAGGTTGCTAGCTTTGGTTGGCCCACAATGGTGTTTATGAAAAATCCACTCAGTGTTTCACCCATGCTAGGCCAAGGGATAAAAAATTAAATCTATTTGTATTTCTATGCATTAATAATGAAGATTTCATATTGTACTCTTAAATACATACCTTGTTAGGAAGATATTCCTAAAGCTATGATGTCATGGAAAAGAGATCTTAATTATCCGCACCTTACACCCTCAGAAAAACCTCTCAACAGGACTACATAGAAAGAGGGTACAAGAAAAGCTTATCCATCACACTTCTCCCCTTTATAGTCTCCATATTGTAGGTTCCTATATCCATCTTAATAATCGCATATATGGACCACAGTTTTGTTAATATACTTTTCTGTGGCATACTAGTGCACCTTATTTGTCAATTACTTAGGTCAGTGAGTCTAGTATCGGTTGAGCTTAATGAAGATGAAGACTGAAGACTTAAGTGGACCTGCTGCATAGAATAAATAGGTAAAAGAGATACCTTGGTGAGCCTTGAACCATGACCAAAACTCATAACCTCTAGATGACCATGACCCTTTAGGCATACCTGTAGTCGTCCAAAAAGATCACACTTATCTTGGCCATAGAGGTTGCATGTGTTGCTGGAAACAAGACATCCAAATCGGCATCATGAATGATCTATCCGACCGGTCTGACCCATGCCTGACTAGTCGGTCAGTGGAATGGAAGGGGCAACTACCTGCTGTACCCCCTGGCCTTTGGACCGACCGGTCATGACCGGTCGACTGGTTTGGTCCAACCGGTCACAACTAGTCAAACTAACCTCTAGCAGAGTCAGTGAACTCGCTGTCCCAATAGGCCATTGGACTGACCGATCGTGGACCCCTGTCCGACCAGTCATGACCGGTCGGTACCAACCGCTTTCTGCCCGTTTTAAATCCGTTGCATAATACTTTTCTATAAAAGGGCTTGGCTTGAATTGAGGGGCAACTAGAGGGATTTTGAGAGGATTGAAGCCATTATTGTTAGAGACCATTTGAGGCTCATATCCTAACCTTTAGAAAACATCTTCCTTATGATTTAACACAAGAATGAAGTATTCCAAGTTCAAAGAAGAAGATGATCTTGTCTATCTTTGATCTATAGGGTTTAGATCAAACTTGATAGTTATATTTCTATCCAAAACTCTATGATGAGATCTTTGTAGGTGAGCAATTTTAGGCAGCACATTCTCATTAATTGTAGAGATCTCAAACCTACCCTCCTATTACCTTGGGTATCTCAAAGACATCAAATGCAAGGTGATTGAACAAATGTATCTGATGCATTGGCGACGCAGCGGCAACACGATCGGAAGAGCAAAGGGAAGCTGATTGAAGCATGAGAGAGTGAAGATCAAGCAACCCAAAGCGGTGCTGAAAAAGGGGCTCATCCGACAAGTAAGGTTGTCATTTGTTGAGAATCCATCCACTCGATTCCCTGTGGGAATTGAGTGTAGAGTTTGTTTATCAAACTCGAACTAGGATCGTTTGTCGATCTTTGACTTGTTAGTTGAGCTTAAAACTCTTGGGACGTTGGTCATTCCTTGGCACGTTAGTCGGCCTAAAGACTAGAGGCATTTAGCGCTCCTTGATTCGTTTGTCAGACCTAAATATAGTCTCCAAAGGGGGAGCCTCCGACACAGAAGTGAACTTGCGTCGGGTTGAGAGTTAACTGTCCAAAACTCCATTATGGTTGAGAGGTGAACCTCATTTAAAACCTCCATATAATGAATCCCGGTATGCTTAATGGGGTTGAGTACTTGAATCGGGAGTGGACCCAAAGTCGAACCACTATACATGCTCGTGTTTGTGATTGATTTAAGCATTAATATCTTAGCATTGTATGTTTAATTATTTAATTATGAATACTTGATTAAGATGTATGCTAGGCACTAAAAAGGCATATCCACACACAAGATGTATTTTCACTTAATAATGTAGACTTGTGTTCATTGATCCATTCTCATAGTCTACATAAGTTATATAAATTAGTAGCTTGATTTGTTTAATCATTTGATTATTTATGCATGTTTAGACTAAGTTGTTTATTGCGTAAACGATATGCTAGTTATATGATTGGACCCACTTAAGCTTGGAAGTTCACCAAAAGGCGCAATTTCAAGTTCAAGCATCCCGCGCCAAATCTATATGCAATGATCACAATTACAATGGGTCCCACCAGATCGCTCAATCTGAATAATCTAATGGTCAGATCAAAATCGATTCCCATGTGTGACCCACTTAATAGGAGTCTGACAGCAATAAGACAGATGGACCTGACCCCGCCTGATTTGAAACGAGTCTAATCAAGGATCCAGATCCATTCAAATCGGATCCATATCACAGGTGCCCTCGGATCCAGTACCCATTGCCAATCAAATTTTTGGCCAGACGCACCCGATCAAAGAGGGCCTCCCGCTCGAAACACTCAGGTAATCTAATCTAGGTGCATTTGGTCGCACCAAATATCATGAAATTCCATATCCATTTTTAATTTGTGCATCCAACAATCTCGTGTAAAAAGAAAAGGCTAGGGGTGCGTTTGGTTGAACAAAATATCATAAAATTTCAAATTCATATTTTGTGCAACCAACAATTTGATGATATTTTGGGTTGCACGATATGAAATTACATGATAATTGGTGTAACCAAACGCACCCCTATCCTTTTTTATTCCCCATTGGGGAAAAGAATAACATTTTTACAAATATTATCTTGCGTTTTCAATCCAACTACACCCGACATCTTTCTTCAACCCTCTCTCTTTCATCAACTCCCTAACCTCCTCAATCTCACCCCACATCCCGGCCCCAGCATACAAATTTGATAATATCGTATATACCCCTACATTCCCAGGATCCAATTCAAGGGCGCGTTTGGCTGCCACCCTCCCCAACTCCACATTCCCACTATCCTTACATGCACTCAACAAAGCACCCCATGCACTCACACTATCAACCTCCCTCACCATCTCCCATGCCTTCACCATTTCCCCACCCCTACACAACATATCCACCACACAACTATAATGTTCCACCTGTGGCAGTAGCCCAAAGTCCCGAACCATCGATTCAAAGCATTCGAGCCCGTGGCCCACATGACCCGTGTGGCCACACGCTGAGAGGACCGTCAGAAATGCCACCTCGTCTGGCCTCATCCCTTCTTTCAACATCTCGCCATACGTTTCGATCACTTCTTCGAACATGCCATTCCGGCCGTATGCACCGAGCATCGATGTCCACAGGACCATGTCCCGCTTCCGCTCTCTCCCAATATCAAAGACAAACCGGGCCTTACATATCAAGCCACATTTTCCATACATTTCGATCAATGCACTTTGAATGAATATGTCGCACCCCACATGAGCCACCCTCCGGATTTGGTACGCATGGACCTGCCTACCCAATTCAACAGCCGATAGCGCTGCACAGCCTCTCAGTGTAGCACATATTGTGTACTCGTCAGGGTCCAAACTCAGCAGACGCATTCTACGTAACAAACATAGGCCGTCCATCCAACGCCTTGCCTCAGCGTAACCCGTCATAAGCGCATTAACACACACGGTGTTCTTCATAGGAATTTCATCGAACGCCTGCTCAGCGTCCTCGATGGCCATCAACTTCACGTAGAAATCGACAACCGCGGTGCCCACATAGATGCTCGTCGACCACCCGGATTTTAACACGTGGGCATGGATTGGTTTGCCGGAATTTGGTGCCTTTGTCGAAGCGGAGGCAGTTAGAGCACTGCAGAGCGCATAGTTGTCCAAGCGGAGGCCGGTTTTGTGCATGAGAGAGAAGGTTTCGAGGGCGAGGAGTGGAAGGCCGTGGTGGGAGAAGGCAGCGACGGTGGCATTCCAATGCAAAGGGCTGGTTTTGTTCATGGAATTGAAGAGGTAAGATAGAGAGAGAAGTGGGGTGATGGTGGTGCATTTGCTGTAGGTTAAGATGAGCTGGGTGTGAAGGTTACGGGAAGTGAACAAGGAGCCTGTTCTGAGGAGGAGAGAGTGGAGGGTTTTGGTGGCTTTGAGGCTTTTGGCCTGTAAGGCATTGGTGTAAGAGATGAGAGAGGGCTTGGCTGGACGGTGGTTGTTGGTTTGATCTTTGCTGGTTGGACATCTGATGAACGGTGGGGTTTTGGTGGATGTTTGAGAGATTCAAACGTAGGAACCGTTATTGTTGCAGCCGTTGGGATATATGAGTTATGTATTGGGTCGTAAAACAGAGAAAGATGTTTGCGGAAAATGTATAGTGATTGAGGCCGTTGATCTGGTGGGGCACGATAGGGATATGCTATAAGGCGAAATTGGTTCTGTTTGAGATGGCTCTGATCCCATCCAGTTGTGAGTCTGGCCTAATGAGTGCGGACCGGTGCTCTGTTTCGGATGAACACTTATTTTCTGGCCCGTGATCGGAGAGGCCACCACAGTACAGTTCTTCGATTTTTGAGAAGCATCCACCAAAAATTCAAAGCCCTGGATCACCCCGTACAGTGCGCTCTGTACAATAGAGAGGTTAATTGTGTGGCAAGGGGGGTTGGGGGTTGGGAATCTAAGGGTTCGGATCTTTCAAAATACGAAAGTTTTTGGCATCCCTCATCCATGTTGGGGCTCATCAGATCAACTATCAAGATCTAACCATGAAATTGCACCCACGGAATTGGGCATCAAAGCAACTATAAACAAGAACTGAAGAACAGTTCAAAAGTAGTTGAAAGTCTAGGCATCCTTGATCCTACACCACAAACATGGCATGCACAGATGATATCTAGACCGTACATCAGGTGGGTTATCTCCACGGAGGCTCCATGGTTCAAAACTAAACATCCATGCATGACACACAATACAAGCATGCATTTAATCACACAATCATGCACCCATACAAAAAAATAAAAAATTAAAATAGAAACTTTCTTAATAAACAATTTTTTTGGCAATATCATTACATTGATAATACATCGGCAATATTATTGAAATATCCAACAATACATGGACAATACAAGTGACACCTAAAATGTATACACTGAAAATATTGGCAATACATTGGTGATATCAATACACTTGGTGATACAAGCAATCCCTGGAATTTACATTGTCGAAAATATTGATGTTGATACATTGATGATACTTGGCGATATATTGCCAAGGGCTAGAATTTCTAATACTATCAATGTTATCAGTAATATCGTCAAGTTGGAGATACAGATAATATCATAAATACCTCAAATGATAATTTGGAGCCAATCATCTGATGATGAAGGCTGTCGATCTGCTCTGAGGTGCCCAACTCACGCGAGACTACCAGATTGGAAAAATCCTAGAAGCTTGTTTGGCACCATGGACTTGAGAGAAAGTGAAAAGAAGTGGATTCCATGATATGAATTCTCATCAATTCCAATTCTTATCAATTCCTGATTTTTTGTTTGGCAAGAGAGAATGGACGGTGTGGATTTTAATCCCACCATATGCCCACCTATACTTTGGATTTTGATCCCACCATCCATCAATTTTTAAATTCATCCATCCATTTTTTAGACATCATTTTATGCCAGGATCCCAAAAATAAAGTAGATCCACATCTTAGGTGGACCATAAAACAAGAAAAAGTGGAGAGTGACTTTTATGATGCACAAAAGTTTTGGATTAAACTAATATTTGTATGGTCCCTTCATCCAGGTATTTGTGACCTTATCAACAAGTTGGATAGCAAATATACATCACATTGAGTCCCACAGTCAGGGACACATCTAGTTGCCTTTGTAAATTTTCATGAATTCTTATGAAATCCATTTCTCATCAAATCCTCTTCACCAAACAGAGAAAAGCAAGTGGTTTCTCATCACTTCTCATCAAATCCATAGTGCCTAACGGGCCATGAGTGTTCACTCTTTGGGCCCTATTTACATATGATTTGGACCATTGCTAGCAGAACCAAGAGGCGCAAATCTTTACAGTTGCAGAGGCGAGGCCCCATAAATCCACATATCTTCAGAAACTACTATATTATCTTACACTGCAATTGCAAATAGAAGATATAGAACACCCCCAAGAAGTGTTTCAAGTGAGTAGTAATAACCATTTTAAGTTTGAATACACATGGAAGGTTTGCTGAGCCCACACGCATACAAGGCAGTAAATTAGCATGTGCCAGCATGGCATAAGCACGAAATCAAAGTTGTCCACCGGGTGGGCCACAATCTCTTGATGCTCTGGCACAAAATCCAGGCTAGTCAGATCAATAGGTGGACCACAATTTAGAAGGAAATTGACAGACCAGAAAACTTTAGGCAAGATTTTATGAGCCATCCCAACTATTTCTGACATCGTGGAGGACCTGATGATGGACCATCATGATTTCCAAGGGTTGGACTTACACGGTGGGGCTCCCATGATGGGCAGCTTGGATTTCCTGGATGTGCCAAGCTGGCACATACATTTGTGCATAGATGAGAAGCCTCATGCATATGGGGCTTCGCAAATTTCTACACAAGATAATTCATTAAAGAAAAGAAAAGAAAAGAATGGAAATGGAAAACATTGTTTTGAGTTGATAATAAGAATGCATCCCAACAGAGCTTCCCCATTAATGACAAGAAAACTTGAAGAGAATTTCTCAAAAATATCAAAGTAAAAATGCAACCACCACTCTAATCAATTCCTATCTGCTTATCGCTACAACACCCTGCCTTTATTACTTCTCTGACACAATGCTTCAGCAATTAATCATATAGCCATGAATTAGCACCAAAATCTGTAACAACAACAACAACAACAACAACAACAAAAAAGAAAGAAAGAAAGAATAATGCGCACTTGTCGAAATTTACCAGATTCTTCTTTGTGCTCCATACCCCAAAAAGAAAAATATATTGCAATTCTTTGGTCATGGAACTGCTTCTTGAGCTGTGGCTGCCACAGGAAGTTCTACTTAAGAGGACAAAACGGCTGAGGGCTGATTTGACTCTTTAGCTTGCAAGCTCTTGAAAGAGTCCGGATCCTCTGTTTGCTTCCAAGCAGGAAAATCCTGCTTGAGCCTTTTCATTGGTCCTGCATCATACTGCACGCTGTCAGTATGATCAGGTTGCACTAAGATGTGACCAGGTTGCAATGAGGATGTGACAGGGTTGCAGACCTATGTGATGACGTGGTCCAATAAAAAGGCTCCAAGCAGGAATTCTCTGCTTGGAGTCAACAGAGGATCTGGATTCCTCTTATAATAGTTCACAAGAACTTTCCACCCCCCAGGGCACATAAAACCATTAGGAGGGTTCTTCCCGTTTCTTGCATATGTCCTTGTTTCTTGCATATGTCCACATCTAGTTGCCTTTATAAATTTTCATGGATTCTTATGAAATCCACTTCTCATCAAATCCTCTTCACCAAACAGAGAAAAGCAAGTGGTTTCTCATCACTTCTCATCAAATCCATAGTGCCAAACGGGCCATGAGTGTTCACCCTTTGGGCCCTATTTACATCTGATTTGGACCATTGCTCGCGGAACCAAGAGGCGCAAATCTTTATAGTTGCAGAGGCTCAAGGTCCCATAAATCCACATATCTTCAGAAACCACTATATTATCTTACACTGCAATTGCAAATAGAAGATATAGAGCACCCCCAAGAAGTGTTTCAAGTGAGTAGTAATAACCATTTTAAGTTTGAATACACATGGAAGGTTTGCTGAGCCCACACGCATACAAGGCAGTAAATTTACATATGCCAGCATGGCATAAGCACGAAATCAAAGTTGTCCACTGGGTGGGTCACAATCTCTTGTTGCTCTGGCACAAAATCCAGGCTAGTCAGATCAATAGGTGGGCCACAATTTATAAGGAAATTGACAGACCAGAAAACTTTAGGCAAGATTTTATGAGCCGTCCCAACTATTTCTGACATCGTGGAGGACCTGATGATGGACCATCATGATTTCCAAGGGGGGGACTTACACGGTGGGGCTCCCATGATGGGCAGCTTGGATTTCCTGGATGTGCCAAGCTGGCACATACATTTGTGCATAGATGAGAAGCCTCATGCATATGGGGCTTCGCAAATTTCTACACAAGATAATTCATTAAAGAAAAGAAAAGAATGGAAAAGGTAAACATTGTTTTGAGTTGATAATAAGAATGCATCCCAACAGAGCTTCCCCATTAATGACAAGAAAACTTGAAGAGAATTTCTCAAAAATATCAAAGGAAAAATGCAACCGTCACTCTAATCAATTCCTATCTGCTTATCGCTACAACACCCTGCCTTTATTACTTCTCTGACACAATGCTTCAGCAATTAATCATATAGCCATGAATTAGCACCAAAATCTGTAACAACAAAAACAACAAAAAAAAGAAAAAAGAAAAAAAAAAAGAATAATGCGCACTTGTCGAAATTTACCAGATCCTTCTTTGTGCTCCATACCCCAAAAAGAAAAATATATTGCACTTCTTTGGTCATGGAAGTGCTTCTTGAGCTGTGGCTGCCACAGGAATTTCTACTTAAGAGGACAAAACGACTGAGGGCGGATTTGACTCTTCAGCTTGCAAGCTCTTGTAATAGTTCACAAGAACTTTCCACCCCCCAGGGCACATAAAACCATCAGGAGGGTTCTCCCCGTTTCTTGCATATGTCCGCATCTGTGCATGAACATTTAAACAATGCTTTATTGACCTAAACAACATGTCAACTATCTGTTGCCCATTTACGGAAAAACAAAAACAAAAAAACAAAAAAAACACACGCACAACAAACAAACAAAAAACAATTGAATGTAGGAATTATGCATGATAATGCACAAGAATGCAATGGCTGCAACAGAAAATCCCACAAAGAATATGGATGGATAAAAAGAATTGAGCTGACCAACAATACCCATCTGAGTTACAGGTGTGGTCGACCTGACAACTAGAACCAGACTGATTTTCAGGGCCCAAATGAATTCCCAGATCTCACAGATGCTAACATTCGGACATGCCAGGAGAGTAAGATTGTCATTTATCCTACTCATGCAAGTAGCCATATCAGGGCTCTAAATAAATGTATTAACTATCAAGTAACAGGATTTGTAGCTAAAAGCTGCAGTTAATGGCAAATGAAATTACATATTTTGATCAAATAAGCGAACAAAAAATAAAATAAAAATAAAATAAAAGACATCTCACCTTGGTGCCAGAGATGAACAGAAAATCTTTAGCACGCGAAGGATCAAAAAAGGCCATCTTCTTTTCTACTGTGTCATATGCCGCTACCTGTGAGTAACAAAAATGTTATTTCAAGATCAGGTGGGCGGAATACACATAGCACATCACCAGACCAGCTATTCTCAAAGAAATTATTTATGTCAAGTCGTTAAATTCTTTGTGGCTGTCTGATATCCAGGTTACATCCCAGTAGTAAAGAGTCCCAAAGATTTCCTTGGCCAAAAGGCCAAGAAAGCAATGGTACGCAAGCAGGAAGGTGCTAATATAGACACGCACACACGCATGCACGCACACACGTAGATAAACTTCAAAATCATATCAAATAATAATAAATGCTAGGGCTTTTCATGCCAGGCAAGAGTCAAGAAGTGAGCCACGGCATACTCTTGCAAGATCCAGGCCATTCAGCAGGGGCTCACACCTTGAACATGTTCTGGCCCAAAGATCAGTCTGGTCGCCTCAATTCATCAAGTGGGTCACACATGTATGAGAACATAAACAGTTAAAGATGACTAATGGTCTACATTTAGTGTAAGTATGGCCCACTAGATGGTGGCAATCTTGAATATTGGGTCAGGCATGTCCACTGTGGCCCTCACCTGACAAGTAGCCAGGTGCTGTAGAAGTGTGCCATGCTAGCATGTGCCACAAATCACCTCTTCAATCTCTCCTGCATGAATAGCATCAGCATTTCTCATGATATTACTAACTTTATCGGCCTTAATAATATGACTTCTAAACACGATGGTTTGCATGTAGAGTAAAAATGGATATGTAATTCAGAGAGTTGTCCAAAGCATAGCCATACATCACTTCCATGAATTAAAATCATGATCGTCATCATCACCTTGTCCAATATTTGGGATATAGCTTTATGAATCTTGTTTCACCAAACAAGAATTTTCATGATTTGTTGACAAATGTCTGACAACCGGTTGCCCAACTGACATCAAACCTCCTTTATCAAGGCTTGGGGAAGGTTGGAATACCGCATCAGATGGAGTTGCATGGAAAAATTCCCAAGTTGAACTTTGTATAAGTTGAATTTGCTGACCAATTGAGGCACAATTGCTGCAGGTCAATCCTAAACAATCACTATCAACTAGAACAGGGCTCTGTGCAGGAATTTCAGAAACTTGCCATACATTGAGATTTTGTAACAGGTGGCAGACTGAATTTTGGAACCCCCAACAGATTGCAACTGATTAGATCTTGAAATCAGATATTGTGTGAGGCCATTAGTGAAAAATGAACATGTTTTCAAGGCCTGAAAAGCAACTAGAAATGAGAAAAAATTTAGAACAACATAGAAATGCTAAAAGGAACCTAACATAGCGGTGGGGCTAAACTTAAGGCATACGATAATTGGTATAATTGATTGGGGACAATAGACGGTGAGAAAGATGTTTTCGAACCTGCGAAAATGAGAGAGAAGAAGGGTAGGGAACTAAATTGTGTTAGATGCATCAAGAGCGATGCGCCGATGACCATAAGGTACTAGTTAATGACGACCACTCGAGAACATGGGGATAGAAGCAATCATAAACTCAAATGATGCTGGAGATATAGATACTTTTGTAGGATTAGAATATTTGAAGTGAAAGAGGCTTTAAGAAAGATGAAGACAAGAAAGGCCCTAGGACCAGATGGTATGCCAGTAGAAATTTGGAAGTGTATGGGAAATACAAGTTGTTCGAAAGTATTATAAGATTGAAGAAAATGCGAGACGACTAAGTACCATGTAGCTATTTACAAGAATAAAGGAGACATGCGGTAGCTGCACCACTATCTATCATGATATTAAACTTATGAGACTTATGAGTCATATTATGAAACTTTGGGAGATAGGTGACCGGGCAAAGGTTAAGGGATGAGACAAATGTATCAAAAAATCAGTTCAGATTATGCCAGGAAGGTAAACCATTGAGGCTACTTCCTACTTAGACAACTAATTGAGAAATATGACGATCTTCACATGGTCTTTATTAACTTAGAGAAAGCAAACAATAAGGTCTCTAAAGAGTCAATCAGGTGGGTGTCGGGATCTGTTGTCATGATTAAGGATATGTATAAGGTAGAGGTAACAAATGCAAGGACCAGTATTGGAAAGACAAGTGAGTTTCCATTTACCATAGGCTTACACCCCAGGGTCGCATTGAGCCAGTATCTTTTTGCAATGGTTATGGATGAGTTAACAGGAAATTACAAGAAGTGGTCCACTGGTGTAGGTTTTTTGCAGATGATATAGTTTTGATTGACAAAACGAGGGAGGATGTAAACACAAAGCTAGAGCTATGGTGAGATTTTTTAGAATTTAAAGGTTTCAAACTTTGTCAAACTAAAACAGAGTATATGAAATGCTATTTTACTAATAATAGAATGGAAACGGGGAATTAGTTAAGATTGCTAACCAAGAAAAACCTGAAATGACCATTTTTATATCTTGGGTTGAAAATTCATGAGAGAAGTGATTGAGAAGGATGTCACTCATAGAATTCAAGCTAGATGGAAGAAGTGGAGATGTTCTTCTGGAGTTTCTCTGTGAACGCCACATGCCAATCAAACTGAAAGTGGAATTTTATAGGACAGCTATGAGACTAGCCATGCTTTATGAGCCAGCATGTTGGGCATTTATGGAACATGTTCTTAGGATGAGAGTATTGAGATGGATGAGTGATGAGGAAGGATAGAATTAGAAATGAATGAATTCTAGGGAACTTGGGAGTAGCACCTACCAAAGTTTATATCTATCAATTTCTCTAGTTTTGAACACTTTTTATTCAGGCTCCTAAACGCAAGTTAACTCTCCTTTCTTTCAGCATATCTACCAACTCCATACCCTAACTTGTGAATGTCCCTACATTTCATGTGGCAAGACGAATCATATTTTTTTAGACTAGCTTCTTTATCCACGCATGTCCAGAATGTGCGGGAACTCTTGCCTACTTTCACAGCATTTGGGTATTATTTTTGCGCGTCACTTCTAGGGGACACCCTAGCCAACCTTGCCCATTTCTCACTACACCAGGGTTCCAATGCAATGCGCTGCTTAAAAGAAACGCCCTAGAAAGAGTTTGGGATATAATATTGTTTGGCTTCATGATGAAAGTTATGGCATAAGTTTTGAGAGGCTTTCTCTTCAATTTCATTTATTTACTTAGCATGCTAGAGAGGATATATATATATATATATATATATATATATATATATATATATATATATATATATATATATATATATATATATATATTTGTGAGGTTCATGATTCTTGGATTTTTCAAATGTGCATCAACTCAATTCTTGCTTGAAAGAATTTGAACCTAATACACTTCAATAAGCATGAGAAGTTTCAATGTACAATGACCAAATCCTACCACAACTGCAGCAAATTTCTAACCCTTACTTTTGCTTGGTCACTGCATCTACTTCGAGTTAAAAAACCCATGCAAAATATGTTTTTAAAATAGGGAATATAGTACTTACAAAACTGAATCTAGTTATTGGAATTCTGCAAATGAGTTTTATTTAATAGAAAAGGAAGTAGAAAAATAGAAAGCATAAGCAATGATCAGAAATGTCTAAAAGGATGATGTATAACATACCCTGAATGGTAGAATGTTCAGCTTTTCCAAGCCAGGAGCCATGCTCAAAACCTTTTTCCCATGATCTGGATCATACAAGTCCCTCTTCTCTGTGGGATGACCCATACCAGCAGGATCGCGGCCTACAATATAGAAATTAGCACCAGCATTTATCCGGGCCTTCGCATGCCACTGTACTTCAGTTGGACCAGCATAATGCATGGGTGATGGAAATATGGACACAATAGTAGTCTCAGGGTCAAGAACCCCATCTTCTAGAACCTAAATAGATAAGGATTAAAAATAAATGTGAATTTCTATAACATAGCCATGCAAGAAAAAAACTATTAGAAGTATCAGGCACCAAAAGAATTGTAGCAATAACCTTGCTATGTTGTTCCATCCGTACATCCAAAGGCACATCATCTGCCTTTGTAAAACCACCTAATGGGTGAAGCAAAAGAATAGGATTCTTGTAGCCCATATCCAAAAGACGTTTGCGTGTATCATTCATTAACAACGCATGCCCATTATGAACAGGGTTCCTCAGCTGAAAAGCAAACACTGCATCTGATTCGCGCTTGTCAAACTCTTTGCGGAGTTCCCGTGGAGAGAGCCGGTAATGATCAAGACCATCGTTATATTTGATGGGTTCCAACACTTCAAGGTCCCCACCAATGAGCCAATTTCCAGCAGGACTAATTGCCTCTTCAACGTAAGGTAACCCCGGCGCAGTTGTTCCCCATGTTCTGGCGATTCTTTCTTCCTTGTTATGCTTATATACTTGAACACTGCACAAGAGAAGAAAATGCATACCATATAAAACTTGCCAGAAGTAGTCAAGATGGAAGCAAAAAAACATAATACACCAATATGTCCATTCCAGATTCACATAAAACTGAAAGTCAAGTACTCTCCAACAGAAACCAAATCATCAAAAGGTTTCCAACTTTCCGATGTTACCCATCATCTTAAAATAAACTGTCCTCCAAGTGATGATTCAAAAACTCACAAATAAGTGTTTTTTTTTTCCATTTTTTGTTTTCTTTTCTTTTCTTTTCTTTTTCTTTTTTCAACTTTCTAAGACAGTCCACGGTTGTAATTGTATATCATAAGGTTGAGGAAAAAACTATCGAGTATTGATATTCTTGAAAGGGAAGCTCTGAGAAATTCGTAGCATCGAGTCATATATGGGACAAGACTAGTGGTTAAAAGAATTTGTATTGTATTTAAAAAAATAAAAATAAAAGAATTTATATTGAGAAGTAGATAGGGACTAGAAATCAAACAATTCGATTTACAAGAAGGAGAACAATCTATAAGCTGAAGTTCAACATAATAATACCTGTTCCTCTAAGGTTGGTGTTAGTAAGCATGGTTCGGAAAATCATCCATTGGGATACCTACTGCTCAAACATCAGTTTATTTATCTCAGTGATACAATTATGTACTCTGTATGTATAGCCAGTACAGCACTAAAAGAGTTGATTTTTTTGTTTGCATTGCTGGCAACTTAATTTAATGATTAAGAAAGAAATACAGGTGCAAAACATCCATTAAGGGAATGGATAAGAATTCATAAGGCTTAGCTTAGATGAATACTGGGCAGATGCATCAGCTTATTCATTGGCTTATATAGGGATTAGATGAAACCTTGCCCCCATGGACGCTACTAAATTTAAATTCCCACTACCGCAGTTCCTTTTCCTCCCTGAAAAAGTCGCAGTTTTAGAGTCCCCTTCCATTATGAAATGCTAATGCTCAGATTAAAAAGACCAACCTCACATTGATCATGATAGCTCAACTCTCCACTTCACTCAAACTCCCAACCACCAGGACCCAAAAGAAATTGAGATGAGATCCCTTCCCCTTCCCCCCACAAGTTATCCCTTCTCTCCTTTATCATTTCATAATACTCAGCCTACCCCACAATTCCCTAAATCAGTCAAAATTCACACTGATGCGGGTGATGTAACACGAGTTTGGTCCAATAAGCACTAATTCTGAAGGCAAATGTGCTTAATACTAACATTTTAAAGGGATTGTTATTTATAGACAACTGTGTTATAGCATAATCAGCAGGAACCACTCTTTTTAGTTGCAACTAGAAGAGGCTGGATCCCTTCAAACAATCAGCACCTTCAACCTTAGGAAATAAAGCTATGAAAGAACATCCCATCTCCGATGGGATGCGACCAGAATGAAAGAAGTCCTAAGCACTTAAATCCCATCTTGAATCCCTTTTTAGACTAATCCTACAATTCTATGATTTGAATCCTACGATTTACGATTCAAACTATACTTGTTCTCTTCTATTTTAAGCTTTACGTAGCTTTCATTTTATGTTTTTAAATTGGTGGGGACTTTAATAATTGTTTAGAAAAAAAAAGTCTATTTATTTTGTTCTTTATATGAGATTAGATGATAGTTATTCTCTTCAACATTAAATCGCGAAGCTTTTTCTTATGAATTCTTACCAAACTAGTCAAAACAGCAATCGATCTATGACTCGTCCACAATGTTTTTATGGATGGTTGCAATCATGTTGACCTATATGTAGTGTGGTAGTGATGGTTAGAAATCAAAATATCTTTTTTCATCTGTCTACAAAATCAAATGCCACTTTTTCAAACATGATTTTACACTAAAGAAAAATAAAAAGAACTTAAATAATTAAAGGAACCTTATATGTTTTCTAAGGCAAGTTTCTTAAAAGACAAAAAGTAGAGGAAAGACGAGAATCCTTTAACATTATCATGAATCATGATGCATATTGTAGGGGAAAGGATGATTGACAAGTTTTTAATTTTTTTAATTTATATTTTTCATATTTTTTTCATATTCCAAGAAAAACATTAAAAAGAATCTTACAATTTACAATACAATTTGCAATTCGATACAATTCAAACCCTATATGATTTGTTATACGATGACGATTTTGACAACATTTGTCGTAACAGCTGTTATGAAAGAAAAAGAAAAAAAAGGCTCATTATAACCTATTACAGGTTGATATAGCTCTTCTTTTTTTTGTTTTTTAAACCATAACGGCCATTACAGCCCGTATTGTAACGGTAACGGCAGTAGCCATTACAGACAATGATAACTGTCACGCCCCGAAATCCGGACTCAGAGTGTGCACCCTCTGGCCCAATTTACGGGGTGTAACTGGTGCACTAGATGCATTTATAATGTTAAACCACTTTAAGAGGCAGAAAATAATGAAATACTAAGTTACAATTTATTCATGAAATATTCAACTATAAACAAAGTCCCACCCATTTGGGACTTTATTAGATATCTACTAATTATTGAAAATAACAAAATAAAACAAGAATAGTTTAAATGTCTCTCTAGTAGTCCCATTTCATTATTTGGGACATTCTCTGACGGGTCAACGTCCACATCATCTGTATATTTTTAATCCACAATGTCAGTTGGAAAGCCCAGTGAGTAACCCAATACGGTTCACATGCATCTCAACTCAGCAGGACAAACGCATGCCATCAAATACATGTAATACATAATTAATGCAAGAATGAGTTTAATATGAAATGATGCATCAAGTGGACATATATTCAGTCTTCCACTTGCTTCGATTAGATCCCATTAATCGACTCCCCCTTCCTTGTAGGGTGAACTTCCACATGTTAGTGGGCTTCCAGGATGGTCCCTGGGTAACCAGGCACTTAAGTACCTACCAGTCTTCCAGAGTCGAACTCCAGGCACAATAACTCATGAATGCATGCAATAATTCACATCCGTACATTCCATCTCTCCTTTTGAGACGCAACATTTCATGACATTTATTATAAATGAAAATTATTTAAATAATATTTAAACAAGTATGAATCAATCAATATCACATATTATGTCCATCACACAACTTAATTCAAATGACTACGAAACGTGTTGGGATGTACTCACCTGTTGATAATGGCGATTACTCTGTTAATTTTTTCACGACCTGAGTAGAATCGGTCCTGAATCTACAATCAATGTAATTTATACTTATTCATTATCAATATCGCCTTAGATATACTTATTTTCAAATTGGAATTTTACTTTACTTAGATTTGGTTCCCTAATGGACGATCCAGATTCGATTATTGTGACCCACTTTTCCAAAAGGAATGGCCAGTTTACTATTTTCTGATGGTACAGCCCGCTCGACTGATGGATCGTCCTATTCTTGGTCACAAGTTCCCCAATGATAAACAACCAAAGATGATTAATTACATTTTGCAAAGATCTTGTTGTAGGATATCCTAAAATGGTCCAATTGTGAAAATCCAAATTGTACCTCCCCACTATTTCTCTTGGCATGGCCCGCCTGGAAATCTGATTGGGCTTTTTTTTTTATCACAAAACTAACAACCCATTATTCAAGAGATTGGGTAGATCAGATTTTTCAAAGACTACACAGTGGAGCCCACAAGTTCCCCACCAATGGACAGGTGTTGTCCCCACTGTTTGTCTCGGTATGGCCCACTAGAATATCTTATATGGACCATTTTTTGTCCTCAACCAGAAATCTTGTTTATTAAGATATTGGACGGATTAGATTTCTCAAAATGCCTCCAAATGGGTCCCAAAAGTGGACAGAAATCCAAAATCGGACTAGTTCAACCATGTGTGTTGTTATCATTGCTGTTTCAAGTGGCATGGGCCACCTGAGATTCGGATTTATCTGATTTTTGAACCCAAGCTATAAAACATCATGATATAACATACGGTCAACTTGGATCTACTAATTTCAAAACAGTGGGGTCCATGAGTGGACCGCTATCCACGCTCAGGATTTCTAACTTTTTGCTTTTATTTTTACTTTGTAATTTTTTTATCATTAATTTGTTCAAGGTGGTGTGGCCCACTCGGACCTCGGTTTGGATCCAAATTTGGGCACCAATCCAAAAATGAGATGGGGAAGCAATTGGACGGAGTGGATGTACTAAATACATCAAGGTGGGTCCCACGAGTGGGGCCCCCACATTAACATTAAACGTCCTCTAACGCTGGACGTCCAGCAACCAATTTTTTTTTATTATTATTATTACTATTTCTTTCTTTTTTTAGGCTTATATGTGGGGTCTACGAGAGATCTAGTCCGACCATTGGGTCAGCTACCTCATTGTGGGCCCAATAAGATTTTTGGAATAATATATCACAATTAATTTAATAATTAAATAAAACAATAACAAAAAGAATTTAAAAGCTATCATTTATCTAATCGATGTGGCCCATCTGTACGTCTAATCGATCTGAATTTCATGGCCCATGCATATTTTGGCTTATGATCATTACGACACACTCAGATTGATTCCGGCCCACCAAATTAGTCCCCATCAATGATCTAGATCTACAATGGTCCTTAAATCTATATAATGGACAGATGATCGATCGATCGGTCCCGTTCATTGGCTAGATTAGGTAGAGTTATACTAAGATTACAAAAAAAAATAATTAAATGAGGGAGGGGACTTACTAGATCGAGGCCCACAGCAAGAACTCCTCTCTCTTCTCTTTCTCTCTCTCTCTCTTTCTCTCTCCTTTCTCTCTCTCTTTCTCTCTTAAAACTCTCGACGAATGCTTATTCTTCTCTACTCTTCTCTATTTATAGAGAGACTCTCTTGATAAGATGAGATAAGCCTTATCTTATTTTGATTTTGAAATTTAAAATTTATTGCCAAAAATTAAAAAAAAAATTATAATTCTGCTTATAGAAGACCTTGAACCCTGGTCTTCCCCCTACATCTAGAAAGTTCTAACCATCTAGTTCATGCTTCTCTTTTGTTTATTATTTTAAAATTTATTTACTTAAACTCATTATTGTTCCTAAAAGAAAATTTTCCTACTGAAATTTTGGGGTCGTTACATTCTACCCCCCTAATAAAAATTTCGTCCTCGAAATTTACCTGGGTTCTTATTCGAATAGAAGAGGATATTTTTCGCAGATTTCCAACTCCTGCTCCCATGATGCTTCTTCTGTTCCAAGATGATTCCACAGCACTTTAACTAACAGCACAGTCTTGTTTCGTAATACATGCTCTTTCCGGTCCAAGATACGAGTCGGCTTTTCTACATAAGAGACGTCTTCTTGAAGCTCCAGGTCTTGCCAATCTATAGTATGCGAAGCATCTCTTTCGTACTTTCGTAGCATAGACACATGGAATACATTGTGAACACTTGCAAGTTGAGGTGGTAACGCAAGTTTGTAAGCTACAACTCCTATTCGTTCTATAATCTGGAATGGACCGATAACACACGAAGCTAGTTTTCTTTTCTTTCTGAATCGCATTAATCCCTTCATTGGTGAAACTTTGAGGAAAACGTGATCTCCTTCCTAAAAATGTAAATCTCGTCTTCTGTTGTCCGCATAACTCTTTTGACGACTTTAAGCTGCTAATAGACACTTCCGAATGAGTTCAACCTTCACTGAAACTTCCTGAACAATGTCAGGACCAATCAAACTCTTCTCACCCACTTCTATCCAGCAATTAGATGCTCGACAAGGTCGCCCATACAATGCTTCGTACGGTGCCATACAAATACTAGATTGATAGCTATTGTTGTAGACGAACTCAGCAAAATGCAGATTATCATCCCAACTGCCTTTGAAATCAAAAGTGCATGCACGTAACAAGTCTCCGAGTATCTGGTTCACCCTTTCTGTCTACCCATTTGTTTGTGGATGATAAGCCGTACTAAACTCCAAAGTTGTACCCATGGCTTCTTGTAAACTTGTCCAAAACCGTGATGTGAATCGAGGGTCACGATCTAAGACGATGGAACTCGGTATACCATGCAACCGCACTACTTCTTTCATGTATAGTCTGTGGCTAAGACATCCATCGAATAATTTATTTGAATGGGAATGAAATGAGCCGATTTCGTCAACTGGTCCACAATTACACAAATCAAATCATGCTTCTTCTGAGTCACGGGTAGCCCAACTATAAAGTCCATGGATATACAATCCCACTTCCATTCGGGTATCTTCAACGGCTGAAGAAGTCCATATGGATTTTGATGATCAGTCTTCACCTGCTAAGAGACAAAACACCATGACACGTATTCGGCGACATCCTTCTTCATATTTGGCTACCAATACAACTGCTTCACGTTTTGGTACATCTTTGTACTCCCAGAGTAAATCGTGAACTTTGTTCGGTGAGCTGTCTTCAGAATTTCTTCCTTTAATTCAGGCACATTCAGTACGCATAGACGATTACGATACCAAATACCTTTGTCTTCCCAAATCTTTCATTCTAAAGCTTCTTTCCCATGATGTTTAACTATCACTTGCTGTAACCATTCACTACTTCCTTGGGCTTCTATGATCCTGTCAGTTAAGGTTGGTCTTATCCTGAGATTTCCCAATAGAACACGCTCATGGTCACAGAATAATAATTCTACATCGAATTCCTTTGCATCATCAAGCATTTTCCATTCGTGAACCATGAGATTTGCCATGATTTGCTGCTTATATTACTTCCTGCAAAGAGCGTCTGCTACTAAATTAGCCTTCCCAGGGTGATATAATAACTCGAAATCATAATCTTTCAGAAATTCCACTCACCTTCGCTGTCTCATATTTAGCTACTTCTAAGAGAACTAATATCGTACGCTTCTATAATCGGTGAATAAATGAAACCGCTCGCCATACAAATAATGCCTCCAGATCTTCAAGGCGAACACAATAGCGGCTAGTTCCAAATCATGTGTAGGATAATTACGTTCATGATTCTTTAATTGCCTTGACGCATATGCTATCACCTTGCCTTCTTGCATCAATACGGAACCTAGGCCTAGGATAGATGCATCGGTATAGAGTATAAACTTCACACCCTCCTGTGGAAGGGTAAGAACAGGGGTAGTAGTTAGAAGTCTTTTCAACTCTTGAAATGCTTCTTCACATCTTTTTGTCCATATAAAAGGTACGCCCTTCCGAGTCAAGTTGGTTAACGAGCCAGAAATTTTGGAGAAGTCTTTGATGAATCTCTGGTAATATCCAGTCACACCAAGGAAACTTCAGGATTTCTGACACATTAGTGGGCTGCTCCCACTTGACTACTGTTTCAATCTTTGCTGGGTCCACTGCTACTCCTCTGGAAATTACATGGCCGAGGAATTAAACTTTCTCTGCCTAGAATTCACACTTCGAAAATTTTGCATAAAATTGGTTATCCTTTAGAACCTGCAACGCTATCCTCAAATACGTCTCATGCTCCCTACTAGTCTTAGAATAAATTAATATATCGTCGATGAATACGATAACGAACTGATCCAGATATGGCTGGAATATTATGTTCATCAAATCCATAAACACGACTGGGGCATTAGTCAACCCAAAAGGCATAACTAAAAATTCATAATGCCCATATCATGTTCGGAACGCCGTCTTGTATATATCTGCTTCCTTGATTCGTAGCTGATGATATCCCGGCCTTAAGTCAATTTTAGAGAAATAGCAAGCACCCTTCAACTGATCGAATAAATCGTGATACGAGGTAATGGGTATTTGTTCTTGATGGTCACCTTATTCAGCCGATGGTAGTCGATACATAACCGAATACTACCATCCTTCTTCTTTACAAAAATTACTGACGCACCCCACGAGGATGTGCTAAGTCTTATGAAACCTTGTTTTGTTAACTCGCTCAGCTAATCTTTCAACTCTTTTTAATTCCACTGTCGACATTCGGTATGGCTGAATAGAGATTGGTGTAGTACCTGATAAGAGATCGATACCGAAATCGACGTCCCGTCGAGGTGGTAATCCAGGAATGTCCTGAAAAACCTCGGCGTACTCACTCGCCACCGGAATTTGATCCAAGGTCTGCTCTTGTGATTCACCTTCCTTTAGCACCATGATATGTATAAATTCTTTACCCTTCTCTATGACTTGCATTTGGAATGGTTCTTTGCCAGGAATAGAGAAAGTAATTGACTTATCATGACAGTATATCTTAGCTCGATTCGAGGTAAGCTAGTCCATACCTAGGATTACATCATACGCTGGCATGTCCATCACAATCAAATCTGCTGGCATAAGTACACCGCCAATATTGAGTTGACAGACTCTACACACTTGGTTCAAGACTACTGCCTTTCCTACAGGTGTCTCAACTGAGATTGTTTTTCTAAGGTGTTCTGGTTTAAGGCCTAATCGTTCCACTACAGCAGTTAATATGAAAGATAAGCTAGCACCAGAGTCGAAAAGAATAGTAACAGATTTATCACAAATATTCGCCATACCTTCCACCACATTGTTGTCCACATCTGGCTCAGTAGTTGGTGCAATCGCGTATACTTTCCCTTACATAGGTTGTTGTTTAAATTGCTATCCTCCTCGATTCTAAGAAGTCGTAGGTCGAGCTGGCTGCTGGGGCCAATTTTGTTAGAACTGTTGCGGCCTGGGAGGTAACGATTTTGAAGATTGGGATAGGGATTTGCTAACCGCGATGCCTGGGATGTCATGCCTGACTATTGAGTTGTAGCAGGGAACTACGCACGGGAAGGTAAGGAAGGTAGTAAGCTCATGTCGCGAAGTCGGGTCCGACAATGTATTGCTTTGTGTCCATACTTATTGCAACGAGCACAGTTTCCAGCAAAGAACTAGTCCTAATTGTTCGCCACGAAGGTTGGCACATTAACCCTTTGCCACTTCTCTGATGATTGCTGCCATGGATGTCCCGTAGTAGTATCGGTGGGTGTAACGGTGCCCACCGTTTCCGATACGGATATGGGCCGTATCGGCCGATACGCCCCCCGTAACGGTCCAAATTTTTTTTTTTGCCAAAAAATTCTAAAAAAAATATGGATTAAATCCAGAAAATTCCAAACATCCTAAATATGCATTCATTTATAATTTTGAACATGTTTATGGCGGTGAAGCGGTCTACTCTTTGGTGAGAAAGCTGTATCGGGCTGTCTGATGAATTTATGAAGCTGATAACCTGGAATTAACTGCAAAACTTATAAATTCAAATTTCTAACTGTCTATTATAAGTAACACATATTATCCAACCTTTAAACCAGAATTTTTTTTTGAAAAAAATGAATTTCCCTAATTTTTAAAATTATTCCGAAATTAATCTGAAATTGATGCAACTATTGTTTAAATTGATTCCATAATATATACAAATGTAACAAGACATTAATGTAATCACAACCAATGTATTGACAAAGTAAAACAAGCAAGAGAGTTGAGAAATATTCTAGTTTTGACTGAATGAGTATCCTCCAATGCAGTTTTGACTATTGAATTTCAACGCAATGCAAGCTATCCTATATGACCTAGATCTATATGAGAATTCAATAAAATCTAGAAAATAACTAACTGGACTCAATAAACTATGACCCCTACGCAGAGTTGGAACACGGGTCGAGCTGCGCAGTCAGCTCGCCGGGGGTACAGGGGGCGGCGCGCCCCTGCCCGGGGTTCGGGGCGGAGCGCCCGAAAGCCCAACAGTTTTTTTTTTTTGGGGGAGGAGAAACTGGAAGAAAATCGAGAAAAAAAAAGTCATTTTTTTCTCCAAAATGAAGACTCTTGTGTGTCTAACCAATATAGTAAAATAGGCCGATCTGCAAACACTGATTTTTAGCAAAAGAATAGATTAGAAAAGAAATGGGAGAAGAAAAGTGTGAAAAAATAAAAAA
The DNA here is from genome assembly GCA_003013855.2 of Liriodendron chinense. Lineage (NCBI taxonomy): Eukaryota > Viridiplantae > Streptophyta > Magnoliopsida > Magnoliales > Magnoliaceae > Liriodendron > Liriodendron chinense. Next base: position 483,717 of record ML058482.1, read on the forward strand.
ACATCAGATTTATATAAAATAAAATAAAAAATCCATTTTCCGACCGTTACGGGGGCGTAACGGCCGTTACGGGCCAAAAATTGGGGGGTCCCCGTTTTGGACCCCGTATCGCGTAACGGCTTCGGCCGTTTCCGTTACGTATCAGCCGATACGTAACCGTTTTGGCCTACCTTGATTGCTGCTGACTTGGTGCAGACCTAGACTGACTTCCAGTTATTTGAGTGCAAGATTTCTGGAACCGTTCATTATCCATTTCAGCCTTGAACGCTTTGTCCACAATCTCAGCATACCTTTTAATAGTGTCGGTGCAGAACTTTGTTCGAACATTCTGACGAAGTCCTTCATCAAACTTAGAGATTTTATATTCTTCATCTTCCAATATTTTCAGAACATATCTAGACAATTCTACGAACTTAGTCTCATACCGAGCCACAGTCATTGAGCCTTGTTCTAACTTAGTGAACTCGGCCATTCTCTTATTTCTATAGGCCCGAGGAAAATACTTCTCACAAAATTTCTTCTCAAACTTTGCCCATGTCCACTCATGATTAGCTTCCATCACCCGCTTTACCGCACGCCACCAAACATCTGATTCTCCTTGAAGGATGAATGAGGACAATCGGACCTTTTGATTGTTAGAGCAGTTCATTGCTTCCAGTACCTTCTCTACTTGGACCAACCAATCATCAGTTATAGTTGGATTTGCAGCACCTTGAAATACCGGAGGCTTACGTTTGGTGAACTTCTCCAGCAAGTCCACTTCTCGTGGTTGTTCTGTCTCATTAGCACTGTCTGTCAATTTCCACGTGGTGCTTAAGTCATGACAGCCCACTGTGCAGCAAACTGTTCCTGTCGTTGTTTCATCATTGCCGCCATTTGGTGAAGTAATCCGAATGCTGCATCCAAAGGTTGAATGTTGGGTCTCGCAGGATTCGCCTGCGTTGACCTAGGAGACAATGGTAACTGAGTACTGGGCCCCGCTTCATTTTGATTTGCCGCCAGTGGGGCTGGTGCAAGATTCTGTTGTTCCTCAAAGTTTTCTTCTTCTTCCATATCATTTTCATTTTGCTCTCTATTTAACACCTCTTCTTCCACCACTACTGCAGAATTCACTACCGGTCATTGGGCCACAGTTACACTTGTTGATGGGCCTATATCACGAAAGCTTTTGGATTTCTTAGGAGCCATAATCACCTAGGAGGAATAACGAAATTTAGTGCCAAGAAGCCACTAAGGGGTTTATTATACTTAAATGAGAAAGAGCAATGAGGGTATACATCTGAAAATTTTACTTGATGTACATTCAGGGTCGGTTTCAGCATGGATTTGTTATCTTATTGGTTATATTTTTACACCAAAATTTTTATGTAACTTTCTTGATGAGTTCACTTTATCACTGTAAATTTCAGATTTTTTTGCTAATTACAGAATTTTCTAAAATTCTCACGGTGTAATCTGTCCAGAAATAGATACTTTCATACCAGTCTTCACAAATTTGCTAAATCTGTACAGTATATGATGTTTCCGAATTTTTTAACTATTTTTCCTCTAAACTACACTTGTCCAGCCACAATTAAGATTTTGAACCACCTAGATCGGAGCTGTACTTTAATAGATACGAATTTTATAAGTAACTCCAATTCTGTTGCTATCCAGCAGAATAATGTTTTTGGAAATTCTAATATTGATCCACTACTTTATACAATATATTTTTACATAAAAAAATTTCTCTAGATTACCTTATAGGTCTACTTACCTGTCATAAAATTTTAACTTGTTCCAATAAGTACAAAATTTTATAAAATTTGTACATTACAATATGTCCGGTATTTGGGACATTTCTGACCTATCAGTAGGAATTTACTAATTTATTAGAGTCACTGATGCGTTCATATTTTTGACTAATTTTGTATTTAAATTAAACCTACCCGGCTACGATCAGGCCTTTAAATCACACTGATCGGAAGCTGTATATTAATAGATATGAATTTTACAAAAAACAATAATTCTGCTGAACATTGCTGTCTAACAGGATTTTTGTGTTATAAAATCATCTAAAAATACCTAATTGTTATAAAATGAACTATAAATCAATTATCAATAACAATAAAGCACTTTGAATCTATATTGGACATCAGATGAGCAGTAAATATTTCATTTTTTTATAGGGATTCCTAATTTTGATTTCTAAGTTCTCCACATTTACCACAATCATTTAGAGAATGTCCTAAGTTTAGTTTTTAATTTTCAGAGGTCTACCATTTATGTATAAGAGTGGGGTCATAACCTACAGGTCAACTAGGTTTTTAAAAAAAGCCTCTCTGATACCATTCTGTCACACCCCGTAAACTAGGCCGGAGGGTACATACTCTGAGTCCGAATTTCAGGGCATGACAGAAAATGTAACGACCCCAAAATTTCGGTATGAAATTTTTCTTTTAGAAACAATAATGAGTTTAAATAAATAAATTTTAAGATAATAAACAAAAGAAAAGCATGAACTAGATGGTTAGAGCTTCCTAGATCTAGAGGGAATACCAGGGTTCAAAGTCTCAGAATTATAAATTTTTTATTATTTTTGGTAATAAATTTTAAATTTCAAAATCAAAATAAGATAAGGCTTATCTCATCTTTATCAAGAGAGTTTCTCTCTATAAATAGAGAAGAGTAGAGAATAAGAAGCATTCGTCAAGAGTTTTAAGAGAGAAAAGGAGAGAGAGAGAGAGAGAGAGAGAGAGAGAGAGAGGAGTTCTTGCTATGGGCCTCGAACTAGTAAGTCCCATCTCCCATTTAATTATTTTTTTATAATCTTAGTATAAATCTACTTGATCTAGTCAATGAACGGGACTGATCGATCAATCATCCGTCTATTGTATAGATTCAAAGACCATTGTAGATCTAGATCATTAATGGGGACCAATTAGGTGAGCTGGAATCAATCTGAGTGTCGCAATGATCATAAGGCCAAAATATGCATAGGCCACGAAATTCAGATCGATTAGACCTACAGATGGGCCACATCGATTAGATAAATGATAGCCTTTAAATTCTTTTTGTAATTGTTTTCTTTAATTATTAAATTAATTGGGATAAATTTATATCATTCCAAAAATCTTATTGGGCCCACAATGAGGTGGCCGACCCAATGGTCGGACCAGATCTCTCGTAAACCCCACATATAAGCCTAAAAAAATAGTAATAATAATAAATATAAAAAAATTTGGTTGCCGGACATCCAGCATCAGAGACGCTGGAACGTCCTGCGTTAGAGGATGTTTAATGTTAACGTGGGGGCCCCACTCGTGGGACCCGCCTTGATGTATTTAGTACATCCACTCCGTCCAATTGCTTCCCCATCTCATTTTTTGACTGGTGCCCAAATTTGGACCCAAACCGAGGTCCGAGTGGGCCACACTACCTTGAACAAATTAATGATAAAAAAATTACAAAGTAAAAATAAAAACAAAAAGTTAGAAATCCTGAGCGTGGACAGCGGTGGACTCGTGGACCCCACTATGATGAAATCAGTAGATCAAAGCTGACCATATGTTATATCATGATGTTTTACAGCTTGGGTCCAAAAATCAAATAAATCCGAATCTCAGGTGGCCCACATCACTTGAAACAGTAATGATAACAACACACATGATTGAACCAGTCCGATTTTGGATTGCTGTCCACTTTTGAGACCCATTTGGAGGCATTTTGAGAAATCTAATCTATCCAATATCTTAATAAACAAGTTTTCTGGTTAATGACCAAAAATGGTCCGTATAGGATATTCTAGTGGGCCATACCGAGACAAACAGTGGGGCAACACCTGTCCACTGATTGGGAACTTGTGGACCCCACTGTGTAGTCTTTGGAAAATCTGATCCACTCAATCTCTTGAATAATGAGTTGTTAGTTTTGTGACAAAAAAATCAGCCCAATCAGATTTCCAGGCGGGCCATGCCAAGAGAAATAGTGGGGAGGTACAATTTGGATTTTCACAATAAGACCATTTTAGGATATCCTACAACAAGATCTTTGCAAAATGTAATTAACCATCTTTTGTCGTGTATCATTGGGGAACTTGTGACCAAGAATACAATCCACCAGTCAAGTGGGCCGTATCATCAGAAAAATAGTAAAAGGGTCATTCCTTTTGGAAAAGTGGGTCACAATAATCGAATTTAGACCGTCCATTAGGGAACCAAACCTAAATAAAGTAAAATTTCAATTTGAAAATAAGTATATCTAAGGCGATATTGATAATGAATAAGTATAAATTACATTGATTGTAGATTCAGGACCGATTCTACTCAAGTCGTGATAAAATTAACAGAGTAATCACCATTATCAACAGGTGAGTACATCGCAACACGTTTCCTAGTCATTTTAATTAAGATGTGTGATGGACACAATATGTGATATTGATTGATTCATACTTGTTTAAATATTATTTAAATAATTTCCATTTATAATAAATGTCATGAAATGTTGCCTCTCAAAAGGAAAGATGGAATGTACGGATGTGAATTATTGCATGCATTCATGAGTTATTGTGCCTGGAGATACAAGACCGCTAGGTACTTAAGTACCCGGTTACCTAGGAACTATCCTGGAAGCCCAATAATATGTGGAAGTCCGCCCTACAATGAAAGGGGAGCCCATTGATGGGATCCAATCAAAGCAAGGGGAAGACTGAATATATGCCCACTTGATGCATCATTTCATATCAAACTCATTCTTGCATTAATTATGTATGACATGTATTTGATGGCATGTGTTTATCCTGCTTAGTTGAAATGCATGTGAACCGTATTGGATTACTCACTGGGCTTTCCAGCTGACGTTGTGGATTAAAAATATACAGATAATGTGGACGTTGACCCTTCAGAGAATGTCCCAGATGATAAAATAAGACCACTAGAGGAACCGCAGGATTATTGGCCTAATTTGACCGAAGAAGAAGTGGCGGCCCTAAACTAAGACGTTTAGACTATTCTTGTTTTGTTTTGTTATTTTAAATAATTAGTAGACATCTAATAAAGTCTCAAATGGGTGGACTTAGTTTATAGTTGAATATTCCATGAATAAATGATAACTTAGTATTTCATTATTTTATACCTCTTAAAGTGGTTTAACATTATAAATACATTTAGTGCACCAGTTATACCCCATAAACTAGGCCGGAGGGTGCACACTCTGAGTCCGGATTTCGGGGTGATACCGTTATTGAATAGCTTGGTTCCCTGTAGTGGAGGGTCTTCATCAATGATAGGCACAGAGCCCATAACCTATTCCACCTGTTATAGACGAATTTACCTCCAGTATCAAGGAAGAGGTTGCTTGGTGAATGTTGTCTACAGATGAAATGGGGTTGGTCAACGTAATTACAGTTCCCTGTAGTGGAGGATCTTCCTCAAGGGTCAGCATCAAGCCCATAACCTTTTGCACCTATTATAAATGACTTAAACTGTCAGTATATAGCAAGAGGTTCGTTGGTGTATTGTTGTATATAGATTAGGTGAGGTTTGTCAACATGATTAGAGAATGGGCAATAAATTGGAGGAAAACTCAAGAGTCTAAAGGTAAATTCGCCAACTCAAGAGTCAAGATAGAGCGCTGGATTGGAAATTCAGTTTGTATAGTTACAATCAACGGCCAAGACATTCCTCAAAACAGTGTTATGTTACCTAAGATGGGTCTTTAACGTACAATGTGATCACCATCTGCTGACGCAACTCAATAGGAAATTTATGGAAGTACTAACCAACCGACCATGCTATATGGGGTAATGAGTTGGAAAATCAGCAGGCAGTATGAGTGGAGGATCTGTGTTGCAGTAAAGGGTGTTGAAATGAATATATATGGGAAGGCTAGAGAGGGTAGAATCTCCTATGGGTGTTTAAAATTAGTGAATTGTAGTTCTGCATTATTACATTATTTCTCAAAAATTAGTGCACTAAAATCATATCGATTAGTTAAATATTTTTATCAGATAGCACAGAGTTTGGACAGTTGAACTATGTATAGTTACTTTTTGTAATATTGCTCCCAACTCCCAAGTGTGTAATCATGTCTCTTTTAACATCTCCTGAAGTTCCACTAAAAAATTCCGCCATGTTCCTGATGTTTCCATCAAAAAACGATACAATCTGCAGTATCTGAGATTTTCATCGATATTAATACATGTATCTCAAGATATTGTGAATAATGACTATGACAATGACCATGATGATGATGTTACCCAATTGAAAAGGCTAAATTCCGAATCAGACGTGCACCTCTTTGATGATCAAATCACCAAAGAAAAGCCACAAAACTAAGTCCAGCGAAGGACTAAGAAAAACATGTTTAATAGGATTTAGAGCAACGATTGCCAGCAGCAACACATGCTAGGTATAATGCAACACATGCTAAAGAGGAGCAACTTATGCTAAAACCTCAAGAAACTTCCAGTCAACCAATCATTCAACAACTTTTGTTCATACATTTGCATTTTATACAGCCATGAGTACATCAACTTTCTGATTAGACGTAAGAGCTAAGGGCATGTTTGGATTCATGAAAGCATAGGAAAGAAAAAAGTGATTCTTGGAAAACCTTATTTACAAGAAACTGTGGGAAAGAAAACATTGTTTTCCTCGTTTGTTTCTTAACAAGATTTTCCTAGAAACTTAGAATCTCATTTCAAATTTGTTGTTTGGCAAAAATAAAAATCTTGAGAAAAAATTCTAGGCAGTCACTAGCATGTGCCAAATTAGCACATGTGGCACATATGGGATACTTGATGATGGATAGCGGCACCTATGACACACGCAGCATATGTGGGCACTTGAAGTTGAATTGTGGTACATGTGAAAGACACACATTGGCACATTTAACACGTGAGCACTTGAAGCTAGATGGCAGCACTTCTGCACATTGACACCATTGGCACGGATGGCATATATTGAGTTGACTGAAGATGAAAGATGGCGTGTGTGGCACATTGGCGCATGTGGAGTGCTTTGAATGTGAAGCGCAAGAGAAGATTAATGGCGGTACATGTGCACATTAGCACATGTGGCACACAAGAGAAGATGGATGGTAACGCATGTGGCACATTAGCACATGTAGGACGTTTTTACGCATGGGATGCAAGAGAAGATGGATGGTGACATGTGGCACATTGGCACATGTGGCATAGGGGGCATGTGTGGGCATAACCATAAATGGGCGATGGCTCATTTGGCACATAGACACATGTGGCAAATGTGAGGCGATTGAAGATGGATGGTGACACATTTGAACTTAACCCTGGAGAAATCCATTTTCGTACTATCATAGGAAAATGCCTTTCTTAGGGGTGGAGGTAGAAAAATAAGTTGGCTGATTTTCCACCAAAGACAAAAAGTGGCCATGAGGTATGCAAAAATGGTTATGTAACAGCCATTACGTAAAGGTAATGATGGCCACCGTTACACGTTTCGGGGTCTTAATGGCCACAATGGGCTAACGGCCATTATGGAAAAAACAGCCCGTTACAGGGCCGATACAAGATTTTTTCAAAAAAAAAAAAGGGAGCCATAACGGCCATTATGGCTCATATCATAATGGTAAAGGTGGTGGTTGTTATGGCCACTATTACCATTACGGAATACCATGAAAGTGGGAAATGGTGTTTACCATAAATTTCCCATAGAGGAAGGCTTAACAAACAATGGAAATGAGTTTCATTGCAAACCTTTTTTTTCAAACAATAATCCCTTTCCTTTCCATGAATCCAAACAGGAGCCTAAGGGAAATTCATTGATTACATATTTAATGCAAAAACAACACCAGACCTGTTTAATCCTGTTAACGTTCTTTCCTAATAGCTATTGATGTTGCACAAATATTTTTTAGCAGATTTTACATTATGCTCTTAAGTAACCATCGCCAAGATTTTGTATTTGTTTCTCAAATTTAGTATTTTATGAATTTCTAAATAAGTCAAGGTAATTGCCCCAATTTCTTATTAAAATAGCCTACTGAAAATTTCATCAAGATCAGCATCCTTTCAAAATTTACTAGATAAGTGACAAGATGAGGAAAGATAGAATTAGACATGAACAAGGTATTTCGTAACAGTAACGGCGGCCATAATGGTCACCACTGTTACCTTTACAATACGAGTCATAACGTCTGTTACGACTCCCGTTACGGCCATTACAATCTCTTTTTTTATTGAAAGAAAAAAAATCCAAAAAAACCTATATCTGCCCTATAATGTTAAAAAAAAAAATAAAAAAAATAAAAAAAAAAAATCTATTTGTCCCATAACAGACCATTATGGGGCTGTTACGGCCTTTATAGGGGACATAATAGGCCATTAACGGCGGTTATGGGTCATTTTTCCATAACAGTTGTTACAACCTTGTAACTGCCACCGTTACCTTTACGTAACGGCCTTCATGGCACACCATGGACATGAATGCATTATAAAATGAGGGAAAGTGGACTTAGATGGTTTGGTCATGTGCAACAGAGACCAAGAACTGCATAGGTTGGAAGGAGTGAGTTGGTACAAGCTGACAGCTCTAAAAAGGCAAGGGTAAGGCCCAAAAGGACATGGGTGGAGGTAATAAGAAAAGACTTGATGAATTACAATCTAACTAAAGTTATGGCCTGTGCTAGAGTGGAACAGCGAAAACAAAATGCAATAGCTGACCCCAATTAGTTGGGATAAGGCTTAGATGATGATGATGACGACAATGATCCCTTCAGTTGCCCTAAATTATTGTTTTCCACATATTAGATTCCATTATTCATAGCCTTTCAGATTCATCAAATTTTGCTAACTTTAATCTTCCATATCATAGTGCTTTGTCTACATTATTTAAACATAGCTTTTGTTAATTTTGTAACCTAAATCATTATTCAACTGCAGATTCAATCAAAAGTTTGTTTATATAAGAGAATCTAAAAATTCAGTTCCATTTCAAATTTAGATCTCAATGTATAATAACAATTGTCATCTGTATTAAACCTGAAATTTAAGTTTTAGTTTGTGATCAATTGAATATGAAATTCTAGTTCATCTTTATATCCCAAGCTACAAATATTCTCTTGTCATTTATTGATTAATTAAATCAGAAATTTAGTTCATTAATAGTATCTGAGATTTTAGTCGTTGTCTTTCTAAGATTGATTAATTGAATCTGAAAATTTAGTTGAGAACTTGAGATTGATTGAAACCTGCTTACTCAATTTGAGATCCATTAATGAAATCTGAAATATTTTGTTCAAGTAGATAAGCTCTTCCTTATATTTGAGACAATAGTTGTTCATTTTGCTTGTATTCAATCTGAAGAATGTGCTAGTGGAAGCGATTTTAGACGTAGAAATTGTTCCAACAACGTGAATTTGTTATCACTTCCATATTTCCTAAGTATAGTGGAAAGCACGTTGGGTATGAAAAAGGGAGGAAGAGCAAATCTTTGATACTCAGGCAGAGTGTGGTGGGTGATACGCAGGCACTTGGAAATTACTCAGAAATTGCATTCCTAGCATAACTAAGTCAAATTAAACTGTCCAAATTATGGTTCTCAGTCTAGATGCATCATTGACCAAAAATTACACTTAATTCATCATCTGATTATCCAATTGGTGGACACCTAGTGGATCGTTAAAAATGAAAATTATCGAATCGTCCTGTTACAACAAACAAGAATCCACTCAAGCATCATATGCTGCTTGAGTATCATATGACTCCTCAAGGGAGGAAATCTGTGTATAGGTAGGTGATATGATAGTCAAGAAGTAATGTGCTCATTTGACAAAGCAACGGTCTGCTGCGGCAACAAATGTAAGAACTCATCAGAACCATTCAAACAAAAAAAAAGTGCGATTAACATTTAAATAACAGCGAAAACCCCTAAGAAAGGGAAAGTGATACATTGCATATTCCTCCACCAGAATTATCAGCATTTATATTATGGGCAGGACTCCCTATCCAGATATCCACACTGCTGGCTTGGTGGGGCCCACAGTGGAGAGACTCTGGTTTGTCTACTATATTTCCTTACCACCCATCTCCAGCCGAGCGGGCAGATAGCTAAGTTCAAGCATAACCCATCCACTGTCGGGCACACCAGACGGATGTTGTTCGATCTCTTAAAGGTGAGAGAGAGAGAGAGAGAGAGAGAGAGAGAGAGTACGAACCTCCGGAGAATACCGATGACAACACCCTGCGGGCAGACCAACGCCACATCCGGCGATGCACCAATCGTCTCCTTATCCCGATCATCGATAGCTAGCACGATCGGAAGCGACATGTTGACGAAAGTCCCGTCCTCCAGCCTCAGGGAATTGAAATGCAGGCTCTGCAAGTACTCATCCTCCCTCATGAAACCCCGCAGGGGGCTGGCCCATCCCTCGCTGATCACGTGGACCCACTCAAGATCGATCTTTCCGAGCCTCACCTTGGGCATCGACGCCGCCTCCGCCGTCTTCGAAGCCCGGTCCTCCTCCGGCACGACGAGATCGACGAGGGATCCTCCATCAGGGTCGATGAGGGAGCTCTTAATGACGGGAATGCCCTTAGAAGGAGAAGACATTGGGAGAGAGAAGGAGAGGGAAGGGGAGAGGGTTAGAGGGTTAAAATGGTAAATAGGACGAGATGGGAGGATTCTGGAGTGGATTCTATTACTTCGAGGGGTGCTGACTGTGGAGCGGAGGATAACGTGCGCACTGGGCGTGGTTAGCGCCATTGTAGGAAAGAGAAGGAGGGAGAGGGAGTTGGGGGCGTCTCACGATCCTCCAAATCTGGGGGCAGCTGTCCCGTCCGTCCTTCTGCCTCGAAAGATAAAGGCCGTTTTATTGTTGTGGATGAGATTTTGAATTGGCGGGCACTAAAATACCTGAGCCACACGTTTCTTTGGGTCTATTTTATGAATAGCCTCGTGTGTTGATTGTATGCTGGGCCCACCGCTCGGGATCATTGACCAGGATGAGTCGTGGCAGAACTAACTTGATCAGTTGGGGAATTGTTTGATACTCTGGCGGAGCCTGATGGTTCATACGCTGGCACTGCAAACTGTACACATGGATACTTAGGGGTGGCAATGGGCTAGAGTTCGGTCCGGTACAAGCCCCGGCCAATAATGAAGGACGGGCGCGGATTAGTTACTAACCCCACCAGAACCTAGCTAGAGACGGACGGTCCTATCAGGGGTTCTGTGGAGCCCACCGTGATGTATATGTTTTATCTAGGCCGTCCATCCATTTTGACATATCATTTTGGGTTTAAGCCCAAAAAGTAGATAGATTGAAGGCTCAAGCAGACCACACCACGGGAAGTAGTGGGGATTAAAATCCAACCGTTGAAATTTCTTAGTGGCACCAAAACCATTCACACCAGCGTGACCTATGAACAAATTGGATGGAAAATAAACATCAGGGTGGGCCTTATGAAGTTTTCAACTGTAGAAAATTAATCCCCCTTCTTCCAGTGGTGTGGTACACTTCATCCTTCGTATTGACTCCTTTTCGGGGTCATGCCCTAGGATGATCGGTAAAAATGGATTTACAGTGGATAATACACATGCTGAAGCTGATTGCATACTGAGTCAACTGGGGGGGGAGGGGGGGGTACGGTTTATGTGATTTATGTATTTTGTCCACTCCGTCCATCCATTTTACTAGATAAAGTGAAGCATATCCAAATCTTAAGTGGATCACACTAGTGTAAATAAATTGAAATATACCATTGAAAAATTGCCGAGGCCACTTCTTCTGGGTCAAGTTGATGTCTGTGTTTTCCCTTCATCATAAACTTATAAACAAGCTGGATGACAAATAAACATTACTATGGCCTAGGAAGGATTCAATGGTGGAAATTATTATTCACAGTATGGTTAACTTGAGATTAGCATATGCTTTAATTTTGGGCTCAACGCCTAAAATGAGCTAAGAAAACAGATGGATAGCATGGATGAACCACATACATTCACGGTGGGCTCAACAGAGTTTACTCAGCCTGTATATCAGGTAGCCCCACACATCCCCTACAGACCGTCCATCTCTAGCTAGGTCGTAGTGGTAGAACTATCCAATAAGTGCCCATGAATGGCCTAGTCCGACTCGTTGACCAGGGCCAATCAAGAAGTGAGCCCCACCATTATACGGTTTAAAGACACCCATTCACCAGTTTATGAGATTCTTGTTAGATCGGGTCATGCTTCATTAATCCTAACCAGTTTAAATGATGGGACTATTAGCAGATGAACTATCTCCAAACAATTTATTTTATTAGATTATTTAAGACCCTCGGTCATTTAAATATTTTTCTTTCCAAGGTGACTAATAGGAATCCAGATACTCTACTCAGCTTCAACAGATTTTCCTGTTTGCATACCCCTGGTTGGTCCAATTCAACACTAAAGTTGTCAGCGTTGCTGCATTTAATGCAGCCAGCTGTGCTGAGCTGGACCAACCAAGTGACCCACAAACAGAAAAATCATGTTTAAATTAAGTAGACAATACTGACCCCGACTAATAAGAATAGGAACAGGAACCGTCCATGGAAACCTAAGGCCAGCACATTGCCATACATTGCCATATCACATTGCCATATCAAGGGACCCATAGATAGGTCATCATTCATAATTCACATTGACTGAACGATCCTAACCTCTCATTGGTGGGCCTTTCGTTTCTCGAAATTGATTTAGATTTCTGTTTAGATTATCCATTGAATGTGCGCTGGTCAGACACTTAAAAAAAGTCAGATACGCCTCATTTGATTTAGATTTCTGTTTAGATTGTCCATTGAATGTGCGCTGGTCAGACACTTAAAAAAAGTCAGATACGCCTCATTTTATATTTACAAAGCAAGACCCTCAATTTGGACAGCTTAAATTAAGTTAAATGTATCTCTGATCAAAGAATATTAAATGTTTTTTTTTTATTCTAATCATTTCGGCGACGTTGCACATTGGGGATGATATGGTGGAGCCATCATAGAGAATATGTGGCAGGGTTAAATAAATCGGGACCGTCCATCTTGTGGGCAGTATCATGGATGGCTTGTCTTAAAAAAATTAGGCTTATTAAATAACTTATTCGTCCATTTACTTTTATTTTCCGCACTTAATGTGGTCTGTTAATTTTTGGGTTTTCAACAATTTCTTGAAAGGCGGTTGATCAGACGGTAAGGATCATCCGATATATTTTCATATTTTAAACCGTTTGCAATCCATAGTAGGGACTACTAGATGGACGGTCTCAAATGATAGTTGAATCCGCCAAGTGTACTTGGAAGAGATGGCTCTACCATATTTCCGTTCCACGCGCTCTACCGTATAATTTCTGGTTCCGCATCGCACATTTTACACGGGAGTGGATTGTCTGTGACCCGGGCACAAAGATATCTCTGTGCCCTGAGCTTTGTGGGGCCCATATATATTTCCGTAACAAATCCACTCCGTTCATCTGTTTTAAAGACCGCAATAGGACAGGATTCTAAAATTCAGGTAGATTCAACACTCATGTGGGCCATACCACACTAAACTGTGGGGATTGAACGCCTTGTGGTGACAGAAGTTTTTATATCAGAATAATATTTGTTAATACAGTTTATCTGAGTATTAATAATTCTATGAACGGTTTGGATGGCATATAAACATCATATTACGCTCCAGGAAGGTATCAACAGTGGACGTTGTTGTTCCTACTGTTTTATTGGTGTGTTCCATATAATTATTGGATCTTCCTGATTTTTAGAACCCTGTCGTACTATGGTATTTTAAAACATATGGACGGAGTGGCTTTGTCAAGGAAATCTCTTTTGACCCCACACAGCGCAATCCACTCCCATTTTACACGTGGGTATTTACTTTCGCCTTTTCAGCCCCTGATGTGTGGACAGCGGGCCTCACCTTGGACGTAATGCATACCAGGAAAGATGATTTTCTAAATTTCGCTTTTTTTTATCAATGCACGGCAATGAATCGTCATCAGAAGCATCAGATCAACGGTGCCTTTAAATGGATGATGGTTTAAGGGTGCGGTTTAAGTGAATCCCTAACCGTGGGGCCCACTGTAATGCATGTGACTTACATCCACACCGTCCATCCATTATGAAAGCTCATTTTAGGGGATGAATCCAAAAAATGAAGCAGATCCAAATCTTAGGTGGACTATAGGTGATTGAATCTCCACCATTAAAACCTTGACTGGGGCCGCCAGAATTTTTATTTGCCATCTAACCTGTTGATAATGTCATAAAGACCTGGATGAAGATACTGTGCAAATATTATCATGATCCAAAACTTTTTTGGTCCATGAGAAGTTTTTAATGGTCGATTACCACTGTTTTCTGTATTATGGTCCGCTTGAGATTTGAATCTTCTTCATTTTTTGGATCATGCCCTAAAATGAATTTTAAAAAATAATGGATGGTGTGGATATAAGGAACATGCATCAAGGTGGGCCCCACGGTCAGGGATCCCACCCACCTTGGTGGATTCGGGAATCCACCTAAGCCGCACCCATGGTTTAAAGCAAAAGTGGTTTACAGTGTAATGACTGACGGACGTCGGACGTCATCGCACGGAAGCACACGATGTTCAATCCAAACTGTCCACTTTTTGACGTGGACGCAGCAATCGATCCAAACCATCCAATTTTTGGACCACACTGCTCACAGAGCACAACCAAACGAACGGCTTGATGGGCCGGTCCTAACCTTTGATCACGAGGAGTTACATGGTACTAAAGGCAGTGCATGACCCTTGATAGGCATGCACTCGCAAATTGAACATGTGCATACACCATCTAAACTAACCAAGTTGTGGAACATTGGTTGAACAATCACGAGCTTTGATTTGGGGACACCTGTTTGTTGAAATAGGACCGTTGGATGTTTTCCATTTTTAACCACTAAAAGGATATCCACTAATCTACTGGCCGAATAATCAAATAAACAAAAATTTTGGCGTATCTAAACGAAGACTTGTAGTTGGAACACTATAATTTGACTTATATGCCACGTATGCAATTTCTAAGTAATTTTCAAGTGCCTGCGTATCATCATATGTCAGAGTATCAAATTTTATTTTTTGCCATATACATGTATAGCTTGTCCACTGGAAATGTTACAGCAGGCCGTGCCTTATCGTATTAGTGTAAGGCATAAAAGGGATAAGGAATGCTGCACCCGTTCCCATCCGTATCTTTCCCGCCAACCTGTGGCTTTTTTTGGGTTAGTACACACCAGGCGCGAATTAGGTGTTACCCCGTCAACAGCTTAGTGGGTGTTACCCCTACCGTATGGCCCACATAGATGATATTTTGTATATCCATTCCGTCCATCCGTTTGCAGTGCCCATTTTAGTATGAATTTGTAAAAATAATTCAGATCCAAATCTCAAGTGGACCATACCACTAGAAACTGTGTGATTGAGTGCCCCACCATTAAAATTTTTAAAGAGCCCATCGTAAGGTTTTGGTAGTGTTTATTTACAATCCAAGCTCTTTATAATGTCAATAAGATTTTCATTAAGGGAACTTATAAATATCATATTAATCCATTACTTTTGTGGCCCACAAAATGGTTTTTAATGGTTATTCATCACTTTTTCCAGTGGTATGGTCCATCTGAGGTTTGGATCTTCTTAGGGTTTTGGATCACATCCTAAAATGACATGAAAAAACAGATAGACGGATTAGATATATAAACCATACATCAATATGAGCCCCACACGGTAGGGGTAACACCCACTAAGATGTTCCCCGCGTAACACCTAATTCGCGCCCGTACACACCCCTGTTAGTCACACGGGCGCGGATCGGCTAGTCCCACATAACGGGGGGTTTCAAATCTCTGTGGGCCCCACCATGATATGTGTGTTTTATCCACACCGTCCATCCATTTATCCATCGGATTTTAAGGTACAAACCCAAAACTCAGATAGATTCAAATCTCCGGTGGACCACACCAAAGGCAAACAGTGAAGATTGACACTCACTGTTGAAACTTTTTTGCAGGCCACAGAGGTTTAGTATCAAGCTGATATTCGTTTTTTCCCTTCATCTAGGTCTATTTGACCTTATCAGCATGTTAGATGAAAAATAAAAATTACAGTGGGCCCTAGGAAGATTTTAATGGTGGACGTTCAATCCCCACTGTTTTCCTGTAGTGTGGTCCACCTGAGAATTGGATCTGTCTGATTTTCGGGATTGTTCCTTAAAATCAGATGTAGAAATGGATGGACGGCGTGGATAAAACACACATATCATGGTGGGACCCACATAGATTTGAAACCACCCCTTAGTCCGCCACTTAGGCCCCCACTTGTTATCAACATAAAGCTCTGTCGGGCCCACCATTTTGTGTATGCCTAATCCTCTCCGTCCATCATTTGCCTATCTCTTGTCAGGATATGAGCTCAAAAATCGGCAATCCAAAACTTAAGTGGGTCACTTCACAGGGAAAGGTGGGGATGGGGATGTCCACCACTAGTACCTCAGTGGGCCCACTTGAGTTTTAGACTAAGCTCATACTTAGTTTTTTCTTCATCCTAGTTGAACTCAGCTCCTGAACGGGGTCAGATGGAATATAGACACAGTTTTTTACTCATCCTAGTTGACCTCAGCTCCTGAACGGGGTCAGATGGAATATAGACACCACCGTCTCTGAGAAGTTTTAAATGTTAGGCCTCCCCATTCACACTTTTACCTCTCGAGTTGCCCACTTGAGTCTTGGATTGTTCTGACTTATGGGTACACGTCCAACTTAAGCTAGTGTTCATGTCACGCGAATTCAAGGTGGCCCCTCAATGCATCTATCCCTAAAGGTAGGCCCACCGCTCTTTTTTTTTGTTTTGTTTTTTTACTTAACACATGCACTCATGTCACGGTAGCTTTTCTATACCACAATGGATACTTGAACCCATTACCTCGTGTTGAAACTCTTGTGAGTCTATCACTGAGGCATGAGTAAGGATCCAACCTATCACCTGTTGAAATTTTAGATCAATAAATTTATAATTATGAAAATTCATAATTATAAATTTTATAAAATAAAATAAAACGGAAAATTGAATTTGGGAAGTAAAATTAGAAAAAAGAAGAATTCAAAAAAATTATCAAATTAAGGTGTGAATAATCACTCGGCTTGAAGTTGATTTGCCCTCTTTTAAATGGTTTTTGTAATACTTCAAGAATACTGGACAATCAACCTCCAAGATACCATTGTTGTCTCATCACACTAGCGCACTCAATGTACAAAAATTCGAACCACTTCTATTTGTCAAACCCGAAAACAATACAAAACGAACCAAAGAGAAAAGACTTCGTTGTTGCGGAAATTCAAATTGAATACTTGTATGTATATATTACAAAAGATCGAATTAAAGAATTCTTTTTATAGACTTCAATAGTTGTCTTGAATGGATATAAGTTTGAAATTTTAAAACAAGTAACTTTAACCGAATTGCAAAAAGCAACAAAACTGTTAGGCTTTAGAAAAATATACTCACGGGTGCACATGTGTGGTTCATGGCATGGATTGGGGCTTTGAGTATAACTCCCCCAAACAACAAAATTCACATGGCCCCCCTGAAGAGGGTTAACTTTATGCCAAATTCTCTTTTTATGTACTTTTGTTTTTCTTCTTGTCTATCCATTGTGTAACTAAACCCACATAACTATAAGACAAAACCCAAAATATTTTTTAAACTTTTTAAAGGGAGTTTTAAAATATTTAAAAATATCATTTTATAATTATTTTGAAACACCAAGATACAACGCCACCTTAGCCGTGGACCTTCGAGGTATGATGCTCAAAGATGGTACAATGGGTCTGGCCAAAACAGAATATGAAAGGGCCATCTCCCAAAATTCTCAAGGTGATTTATCGTTTGAGACCTTATCTAGTTAACCCTATTGTAGTTCATAATTCGCATGAATTTGATGATCCTAGACGTCTAATCAATGGCAATTAAATCAAGAGTAGTAAAAGAAAATTCTTAAATTTTTTTTGAAATTTTTTTTATGGATAAAATTGTTTGATGGGTGTATTTTTTTAGATCTAAACCATTCACAAGGATGGCTGGATGAGTAGATCTCACTGTTATACAACCATACCAGGTGAACATGGCTTGGTACGTAGAGAATGACTCTCCTATGCATCTCTTTTATGTTTGAGTTTTTTTATATGTAATACTCCTTTTTACCACATACCAAAAACTCCCTTTATTTTTAGCATTGTCAAACAAGTTATTTCTTCTCTTATATAATTGTAAAACATACAAGGTTAACTTTTATTAGAATTAACCAGGAGACAAGTATCGATTAAATTTGTCTGTTTCGATAAATGAAATGATGCGAACCAAATCACTTGATTATGTGGGCCCAAGATTCAGACCATCCAATGTAAGCCATCCATGACGTTTCTTTTATACCATCTAAATGGTGGATAAAAAATTGCTTAAATGCCATGGATAACCTTCTTCATATTTACATAAGAGCAAAATAGGAATTTCTCAGGTCTCTGTAAAGTCGAGAAAAAACATTATATGGTCAACAATTATATTTAATTAATAATTACTTAAACAAAAGATATTTTATTTTATGACCATATATGAAAAATTAAAAGGTAATTTAAAAAATACTTAAATCAAAAGGGTCATATGAGGCATAGGTTTTACTCCTCTTTCCAGAAGGACAAAAAATAAAACTGCACACAACACGGAGGAATCAGAGAGGATAATCGACCAGATGAATCTTTGCACAGCGGTACACCAGTTTTGGGTAGTGACACGTAGGGACCTTGATACAGTGATCCAGACAATAGATCTGCTGGGCCTCACCATGATTGGACCCTGTCCCAAATTTCTTTACGATAGGAGAATCCTAGGCATTTAATTTATAGCCTCAAATTAGACGATTAAAAAGCAAAATACAGCAATCGTCCTCGTCAATTGAAAATAAGAAAGAAAGAAAGCTCAAGATCGGCGGCTAAGATCTCCCAGTGCATGAGATTTTTGTGGCATGGTTAATCCATAGAGGTCTGCAAGGGACCAATGGTAAGGATTACTCGACCACTTGTCAAACTGAAAGACCATGAAGCATTCCTCCACTTTTAGACATGGATCTAAGCAACGTGTCGCTGTCTCCTTTATGGTGATGGTGGCCCATTCATTGGTTGGTTGACAAAATGCGCCACTTCTAGAATGGGGTGGTCCATTTTCACGTTAAAGTGCAAGTTGCATCCAAGAGCGTGTATTGGATGGAGCCCTGGGAATAATGCCGAGGGGCCCCACTCCATTGATGAGTATGTTCATCCAATGATGTGTCAAAAGTAAGACCGTTAACATGCATTTGAGAAATCTGACACTCAATGGTCTCAAACATTTGACAAGGAGGTACAAGTTGTCGTGTTATCATGACCGTTTATCTGATGGGCCACTGTGTGGATGAGCTATTGACCCATATTAGTGTGCTC
This sequence comes from Liriodendron chinense, assembly GCA_003013855.2. NCBI lineage: Eukaryota > Viridiplantae > Streptophyta > Magnoliopsida > Magnoliales > Magnoliaceae > Liriodendron > Liriodendron chinense. The sequence continues at coordinate 503,176 of ML058482.1, forward strand.
GGACAACTTCTGGTTGTCCAGTTTACGGGAATTTAGATAATTATATGTGGGCCACTGCTCTGACCATTCCTTTTGTAGGCACCTCATTGGATGGCAAGAGCCGTCCAATGCTCCTGCTTTTCGGGATATGGCCCACTCATCCATGGCCCACCAGAACGACAGTACCGGTTATTACTTCGAGAATGCTTCTGCATCATGGTCTGACATCCGAGTCACATCCAACTCCAGCGAGTCGACTCGGTTTTAGTAATGAAGCGTTGCGTCCTGATTCACCCCTGACTCAGGTGAGTGCCAGGCACTGGAAAATCATTATTTTTATTTCAAGGTCCGTCAGGTTTTAAATATGCTCTTTTGCAGCCTACACATGATTAAGTTATATCTATTCTATGAGAGCGGATTAGGTGGGACCCTGAATCCACCTATGTGAGTGGGACCTTTGACTGTGGGTTCACCGTGATGTATGTGCCTTAAATCCACACCGTCCATCCATTTTAACATCTCATTATAGGGCATGATCTCAAAAATGAAGCTGACTCAAATCTTAGGTGGACCACACCACAGGAAACAATTATGATTGAATCCCCACCATTAAAAACTTCATGGATTCCACTGGAATGTTTATTTTCCATCTAGCCTGTTGATAACGTCAAAAACACCTAGATGAAGAGACCCACAAATATCATCTTGATCCGAAGCTTTTGTGGCCCACAGGAAGTTTTTAATAGTCAAACTCCTCTGTTTGTTTCCTGTAATATTGTAATATGGTCCAATTGGGATTTAGATTTGCTTCATTTTTTAGATCATGCCTTAAAATGAGCTTTCAATATGGATGGAAGGCGTGGATGTAATCACATGCATTACAATGGACCCCATAGTTTGGGGTCCCACCCACCTCAATGGATAGAGATCCACCATAGCCACGCCCTATTCATTTTAACAGATAGAACTTACAATCAAACTAAGCCACTTGACAGGTTGTCAGAATCATGCTGTTTACTTAATTTTAACTTATTATCTGCAAGGATGGACATCAATTACCGATACAATGAAAGTTGACTGAAACTTCGTTTGATAGCGTCACGGCTTTGTTAGCATGACTCACATGAGTTTACAAGGAACAGTCGAGACGAAAATTTATACCATTAAAACCTCCCACGTTGTTTATTTGGCCCAGTGTGGCATGTATATACCATCAAATCCATTCATCTGACATGTCCCATGAGGATGAAGAGGCGCCTAAAAATAGCTCATCTCTCCAAAATTCGGGTGCATGCATCAAGTGAGCTTAGAGGTTTTAGCCATGATATTGTAAAGCTCCTGTCTTGAGCCCACGTGAGTTTTGTATCTACTTGATTTCTAGGTTCTACTGATGGATGGAATAGACTCAAGACTCGCCAGAGCGATTCATTGAAAAAAGAAGTGAATCTTGGCACAAGTGCCATTGGAGCACATGTGAGATCTGGCCTTATAATCTGGTGGGACCAACAGTGATCAAGACTGGCCCATATATCATTTCGATCCACTCATCAAGTGGGCCACTTCTAAGTAAACAAACGGTAGAAAGAAAATTGTAGCCGACATTCAACATACACATGTGACCCACCTTAAGAATGGCCTATTAGGAGTAGATGTCATTTGCCTGGACCAGAGCAAATTACAATTACACGTGTACCATTTGGATACTCGTTGGGGCCATAAGGTCATGGCTCAATGATGGCTGCTCATGTGAGGGGTCGATCCACGTGGATGACACAAAGAATGATGTGATGAGGTCGATCACTATCTTCCTCAAAGGATAAATACCATGAATCCACAAGAGAATTTTCAAATTTATGTGAAAAAGTAGTAAAAATCATAATTTTATTGAATCATATTAAAATTAAAAGCTACATACATATTTAAGAGACATTAAATACTCTAAACAAAACCTTGAAAACGAATCAAAAGAATTTTAATCAAAATAGGAAAGAAATCACATAAGTTTAGCAATTTTTGTAATTTTTCGACTTGTCGAACAGTATTTCAATCCGTCGAACGGTATTTTGACCCGTCGAAGCTATAAATAATTTCGACCCATCTAAACTATCAAAATTTGTCCAACAAGCAATCTGAACAATATTTCAACCTGTTAAAGTATAGTATTTCGACTTGTCTAAAATGGCAGAATTTGTCCAGCATCCAAAATGAAATTTCTGTAGGAATTTCGATTAGTCAATTAGACTGGTAGACCTATCAAACTTTGCTGAGTTTTGTCGACTTTTCTTTGAATCTTTTCCGGCTCATGTGTGATAGAAAGGTGCTTGATCCTCATTTTACATTAGTGGATGGCACATGTATCAACGATCTAAGCTATTCATCAGTGTATTTCTCTAATTTTGGGTATATGTCAAAGTCCACGATGTGCAGCCTAATCTCTGTCAATCGTTCCACAATCTCACATTAGAGGCTCCTCATTAATCAAGACTATAAGTTTGTAATTGAATTAATTGTAAGACATTGAGCTATCCCAATAGGTTTTAGGGCCCGATGGTTAAATCTAAAGTCTGAAGCTGGAACCTAAAATGTGAAGCCTAAATTTGAAATCCGAATTTGAAGTCTAAAAACCTGTTTGGTAACGATTGCTGAAGTCTAAAAATTAAGTATTATCTATGAAACAACATGTTTATTAACAAACACTTGAAATGTTTGAAATCTGTTAATTAATAGAGGAGCGCATTCTGTATTCATCATTAAACTAGACCTTCATTGCCGAAAAAAAATCAAGGAAAAATCGCATATCGCTTTCCAAGTTCTGCGTTAACAAACAATACTTAACATGGAGCATTTTATCAGTTCCACATTAAGTAATTCTTTTCAGTATTAACAAACAGGCTCTTAATGTCCATTTCATGAGATTCATAACCTTTGTCTATATCTACACTAAATATGGAAAGACATTTTAAATAAAGTAACTTACTCAAACTTTTCATCCTCTTTGTGTGTAGCTTGCACTGAGCACACCAACAAAAAAAACTACAATAAAGGCTTTGTGGGGCCTACGATAATAATTATATGAAATCTATATTGTACATCTATTGGGCCGATGGGTTAGGATGTCACCCAAAAATGAAGTAGATCCAAAGCTCAAACAAGCAACAACACGAGAACGCATGTAAATAGGTCACCTATCATTGGAACCATGAACATCGTTCTTTCTATTCGGTCTTTGTATGTAGCCCACATCATTCTTACAATTTCTCTCCAAATTTTCTTCTCCCATTCTCTCTTATCGTCTCCATACATTTGTAACATGTACCACTTTCTTAATAACTATAATACATATTATAAATTGCATGAGTAGCTTTGAATAATTTTACCTAGTTAGGCAATTAGCTATAGGAGAGTTGGAGAGTCGTGAACTTCAAGATTTGAAAAGACAATGAAAGGGATTTGAACAAAGGAAAGCATAGAGTATTATAAACCTATAGAAGATATAAACCTATAGAAGATAAGTTTCCCACGTAAGATAAGCTACTAATGCCTAAAGTAGCTTATTTTGATTTCTACTTATTAAGCTGAAGTAATTAAGTGCCTTTAGGTAAAAATGTTACTTATAATTGATCTTAAACCAAACTTTCTTATCTCAAATAAGTTACTTATTTATTGTTTTAAGTAGAAAAAGTAACTTATTTGGTGGTATCCAAATAGGCCGTAAATGTGGGTAACTTAATATCATTTCCACTTTCCTCAAGTATAGCCCATACTCACCAATTTTATTTATAAAATATATAGAAAGAAAAGAAGGAATTTGAATCTTTAGCATAATCCTCATATTTGGAACGAATGTATAATAAAATTAAAGATAAGTATCAAGGGCCATTTTATGCCTTTCTCATTCTTTGTGTGTATCTTGTGCCTGTCTTTGTCTGCACATATCCACACCCTTTTGCTCCATATTCTCTTCCTTCCTTTCTCTGCATGCATTGGAAGCACACCCACTAGATAATAGATGTGACTCGTTAAATTAAAAAAGCTAATGTGATTAGTAATTTTGATGTAGAGTGGGTCCCTGATGCATTAATGATGAAGATGGACTAGAGAAAGCTTGATCGGAGACATAAATGATCCAGATTGTCAGAACTTTAAATCGGTCGTATCTTGCAAATTAGAATGAGTTTTTCGATATATAATATATGATTTTCGGATAGGAGAAGCTACTTAAGCCAACCAACCTACTATGCCAAGTTGCCCATGTCGAATTTACGAAATTCCAGCAAATCGATAATTGAAAGTTCAGTTTATTTTCATTTTTACTATAAATAGTAAGCTTTAATTTGAGTATAACTTTTGATCCTTTGAGTTATAGAAGTTGTGCCTAACATGAAAAAGGCTTAGAAAAGTTAGTAGAATAGCATGGTCAAGCCATATTGGACACCTATTATTTTTGGCAAAAAACAACAAAGTTTTGTAGGAACAGAGGTCGTCTATAAACAATAAGTTTACTATTTATAATAAATTATGTTTTTAGAGTATCTGAATTGGAGTTCTAGGTTTGAGTTCTTTATTTAAACAGTTGTAATTTCGTTTTTTTATCATCAATTGATTTATTTCAAATTTCTTAAGAATCATTTCTTTTCTTTTTATTTTCCTTGTGGATTCGAAAAAGTCCGGTTGAGAAGTCCAAAAAGCCTTATAAATTCAAGTTCATTATCCCGTGAGTAAGACAGTGATCACTCTCACCACATCTACGCCTACCTCAAATTCAAGTGTGGGACCTAGAAAATTCCACTTCTTTTACCTCCCACTCCATCAATGCGGGCCCATGATCGGTGTACTCCTAAAAGGCATAGGGGTTCAAGCGCAGGACCCTTTTGATGATTAATCTAACTGTACTTCTAGCGCAATTAATGTGGATTTTCTAATTTCATGGGCATTAGAATAATTTGAATGGTCAGACGTTTAAAGTGACTGCTTGAGTCATGGTAATCAAAGGTGAGGCCCACATGAGAGAAGGTCTAGATCAACTAATGCGCATTTCCCAACATTATTAAATTTTAATCATTAATTTAATTTTAGGTGCTGATTGAACGGTTAGAATCCTATAATCAAATTGATTCTTGAGAGTCAATGTATGATAAAGGTAGGGCTCACATTATGGACGTTTCATATCAACGATTTGAACTTTTACAGTAAATTGATCTGGACCATTCAATTTCTGAGCCATTGATTAAATGGTTAGGATCGTCCTATCAACCTATTCTTGTTGGTCATATAAATAGCTGCCTAATCAAAATGATTCTTGGTAGGCCTATGATTGCACCTTTTTTATGTGTGGACCTGAATGCATGACTTGCTTAGGTACACTGTCAGCCTACCTAAACGTCAGGTGGGTGGAACTTTCATGAGATGCAGCCATTCCTCAGTACACTGCCTCTCATTCATAATGGTCCAAAACCGATGTAGACCATACCATAGGGGACGTGGATTGCCAATTTAACTCAGTACGAGTGTGGGTACCACCATGCATGCGCCCAAAAATGAGGACGCGGATTGGCTAGTGACCCTGCCACTAGCCATTGGCTAGTGGTCGGTGCTCTGTGGGCCTTACCATGATGTATGTGTTTCATCCACACCGTCCATCCATATTTCCATATCATTTTATGGTATGAGACAAAAAATGAGGTAGATCCAAATATCAAGTGGACCACATCATAGAAAACAGTGGTGATTGAGCGCCACCATTAAAAACTTCTTGGGCCCATAAAAGTTTTGGATCAATCTGATATTTGTTTTTTCCCTTCATCCAGGTTTGTATGACCTAATCAACAGGTTGGATGTCAAACAAACATTACAGTGAGCCCTACGATGTTTTTAATGGTGGTCATTCAATCTCTACTTTTTTTCCTGTGGTGTGGTCCACCTGAGATTTAGATCTTCCTCATTTTTTATACCATACCCTAAAATGATATGGAAAAATGGATGGACGGCATGGATAAAATACACGCATCATGGTGAGGCCCAAAGAGCACCGACCACTAGCCACAGGGTCACTAGCCAAACCGCGTCCAAAAATGAAGCCCATCCAAAGCTCAAGTGGATCCACCACAGGAAATAGTAGGGACAATGACTTCTACGGTTGAAGCCTTCCTAGGGCCTATAATGATGTTTATTTGTCATCCTAACCTGTTCATAAAGCATCAGCTTAAATCCAAAACTAATGTTGTTTCATCGATGCACATTCAATTCCCATTGTTTCATGTAAGGTGGTCCACTTGAGCTTTGGATATGCTTCAATTTTATGCTCATGCTCTAAAATGAGCTGATACAATTATGAATGGATGACATGGATAAGACACATACATCGTGGTGGCCCTAGAATGCTGAGAACTCAGTGTACAATCCCCGGCCATCATAGGAAACATATGGGACAGAAGCCACCATTAGTTTTGTGTAGGGCCCACGGTGGTGTCTATATTTCATCCAATCCATTAATCTAACTTGCCTTATTAAGATGAAAGCATTCCAAAAGAAAAAAGGCTATTGCAAAACTTATGTGGTCCATAACACTTAAATTTAGAGGTTTTATGCATAATTCCCCATGGGTGGTCCACATGACTGTTGAATCCGCCAGATTATTTAGATCAAGGCCAAACAAAGGATGTCATACATGATGCACGGGGTGGATCTCCTGCGCATAGAGTCGTTCCCCTCATGGAAGTAGGCACACTCTCCACTTACCTACACAAGTCTTGCAAGAGTTTTTGTTATAATATAATCAATTTGGACCAAAAATAATACTAGCACATAGCCAAGTAAGTCAAATTTTCATGAATATATATATATATATATATATATATATATATATATATATATATATATATATATATATAGAGAGAGAGAGAGAGAGAGAGAGAGAGAGAGAGAGAGAGAGAGAGAGAGAGAGAGAGAGAGGTTGACCTGTGTGGGCCTCACTGTGATGTGGATTGGACGTCTATCCCATCAGTTCGATGGACCATTCCATGGTGGACCACAGGCTTAAAAATCAGGTCAATCCATAACTTAGGTGGGCCACACCACATACAAAAGTTGAGAGGGGTTACCCGCCCATTAATACCTTCATGATCGTTAATTGGGCCCACCGAGATGTGGTTCACCAATCCAGACCATCCATTATGTGTGTCCCACTTGGATGAGGCGTCGGACCAAGTTTCAGCTGCATCCAAAACTCAAGTGGGCCCCACCAAGTGCTTTTGGATGTTTTAGGCATATCTTCACATGCTTTTAGATGGTATGGCCCACCTGAGTACTCGTATACAGCTGATTTTTAGGATATCCTGTAACCTGAAGGGGACCCATCAAACACACGGTGTTAATGTCCATCCACATCACAGTGTGGGCCCACTGTGATGTGTGATGGGCATCCACTCCATCAGTCAGATGCACCATTCCATAGTGGGCCATGGGACTAAATCTAAGGCCAATCCATGACTTCTGTGGGCCACACCATAGACAACAGTTAAGAGTGAATATCTACCTATTGAAACCTTTATGACTGTTTATAGGATGAAATGAGATGTGGTTAAGAAATCCATCCCATGTGTGTCCCACTTAAAAAAGAGGTCACAGCAAGTTTCAACCGTATCCAAAACTCAGGTGGGCCCCAACAAGTGCTTTTAGATGCTGTAGGCATGATTTTACATTGTTTCAGTTGCTATGGCCCACCTGAGTTTCAGATACAGCTGATTTTTGGGATACCATAACCAATAGGGGACCCACAAAATGCATGGTGTGGATGTCTGATACACATCACAGTGGGGCCCACACAGCTTGACCTCATGGAAACTTCCCATGAGGTCGACCGCATAGTACCTTTTCCCATATATATATATATGTGTGTGTGTGGACTGTCCAACAGAAATGTGTGCCTCACATGATGAGTGTACGTACTACCCTCATTTTTGGCGCAGGTGTGTTCCAATGCAGAACTTGATTTTTGGTACATATCTTGTGCACATGTACTGAGATATTCACTTGGTCTCTAGCATGCGTCTCCAATAGAGGCCCCCTATTTAATCAAGACCATGCCCCTTGTTAATCATGACCTTGGGCATATAATGAATTTGGAATTGAATTAATTAGGCCGAGGTTCCTGTTCGTTATGAATAGGGAACTTCGCTATTTAGTACCTAATCTTTACATGTGGGGCCATGTTAGTTTATCTAATCCATCCATCATGGATGAACGATCCTAAAAGAAATCTCTTCATTCGGTGTGCTCTTACATTTCCATTGGTTGACATGTAAGCTCCTGACTCATAAGAAAGCATTAACAATCAATAATCAATTGAGAAAAGACAAGATTTGATGGACAATATCTTTTAATTTAAGAGATTCCTTGGTCATCGTTCCTCAATACAGTGGACATTGATATGGCTTGAATAAAACAATTATGAGTCCCATAGGCATATATTAAATACCAAACAAAGATATTCTTATTCCTAACGAACAGGAGACTCGTCCTTTAATTATAATAGTTTATAAAAATAAGCATAGCCTATTAAACATTGAATTTAAAAGGGAATCTTCCATGTATACATCCATCATGGGACCCCCAAAATACGCCCCCTTTTAAAAACATAAATTTTTACATCTTTACATGTGGGATTGAGGGGATTATATTTTTTGGGACCAAAATGCCCGTTATAGTACAAGGCCCTTCAGAATTTTCCTAGCATTGCAAGAACCCATACGAAAGTTCATAACTGTCTCGTTATAAGTTGGACCGGTTTGATCACGAGCTCATTGGCAACACAATTTGACAAGATTCCAACTATGACTGAAATAATCTCATTTATAAACTATTTAACATTTCAAAAGTGAGACCAAAGTCCTCAATGTCGTTAACCCATGTTGCTTGCACAAATAGTACCGCACAACTTCGGTAAACAAATGAATCTCCCTGGTCACATCTTGGATCCAAGTAGTATTGGGCTTGTTGGAAAAGTAATTCAATAACATTTCTAATAAGCCATAGATTGCCTCGATCAGAACCATTTCATCTATTATCATCTGACTTGAAAGCCTTGGAGAAGTAAAATGGGACTTGTTGTCGCAAGGATTTGGACAACGAATCTGGATGGCTATGATTAGCCACATAGCCTTCAATTCACACGTAGGAGCTTCGTTAGTCCACGGACCTGCAAAAGGAGAATGAGAAGGCAAGGGAGGTGCTGCTGTGCGATGAGGGACTCTCTAATGCCTAAGTTAGATCTGAGAGCAGGAAGCACTAAGGTTTTAGAGCTAAGATGTTTTATACCTTTGAGGTGCATATCCCAATCCTATTTATAGGACCTGAAAAGTGGTTATGGAGAGTTGGATCCTTTTAGGATAAGTCAGTAAAGTCCTTATTTTAACAAGATACTGTCTTCCAATCATATCGGGTTGGCTGTATCTAAATAGAAAGGGATCCCAAGGTATTTGGATGGGATATTTGGATCCCGCAGATGCCATGACTGCCTTTAGGCGATCGGTCAAAGCGAACCTCCCACAGGTGGTTCGATCGCAAACCTCTAATGATGTAAGGTCTCCAGTAGCAATTATCTCCTGGTCGGAGGGCTATCGATGAATTTTGGTCGTGGACAATGGCCGATGGCCAAAGCTTGGGATATAGTCATCGTCAATGCTTGATTTATTCCCTGACCGAGGATTGTGTCTCAGGCCTTTGTGAGTGGGCTTCCATGCATATGTGGGCCATGGGCCGTGGGCCGCTCAAAGTATCCCCATAACAAGACTTATGCTATGGAAGGTACACTTTGAGTCAGAAGATGACAGACAAAATGATTTTCGATCGACGTGATTTATGGCTCATTGAAAGTTTATCAAATTATCTTTCCAACAAGCTAAATATCATTCCAATCCAAGGTGTAATGAGGGAGACTTGGTCCATTTATCGAAGTCATAGTGTTGGCTATGCAAATAACATGATCACACCATTAGGGACTTTTGGGCAGACTTTTGATAGGTCAAATGATCTCTAAATGAGATTATTTTAGCTATATTTGAAAGTTTATTCAATTGCCTTTCTAACAAGCCTAACATTGCCTTAATCTAACTTGCAACAAGAAAAGTATGACCATTTTTGTGGGATCGCATGATGCTTAAAATGAGTGAGAATGTGAATCATATAAATTTATGAGTTGAACTTGAACTCACTTTTGAATGGACAAACGGTCTTCAAATGAGATGATTCTAGTCATATTCGAAAGCTCGTTCAATTATCTTTCCAACGGTCTAAGATCATCCCGATCTGACCTATAACAAGGGAGTTATGACCCATTTTGTGAGTGAGTTCGATGCAGGAAACCAATGCAAATGTGAACAATACAAATTTAAAAATTGAACTTTGGGCCTACTTTTAAAAAGTCAAACGGACTCCAAATGAGATGATTTTAGTCATATTTCAAAGCTCGTCAAATTATCTTTCCAACCAGCCTAATATTGCCTTGATCCATCTTGTCATATGGGAATTGTGACCATTTTCATTGGATCATATTGAAAACAAGCATTAACTTGAATAGTACAAATTCACAAACTAAAATTTGGTCATACTTTTGAAAGGTCAAACAGTCTCCAATTAATATGACTCCATACCTTTTTGAAAGCTAGTCAAATTATTTTTTTAGTGAGCCTAAGATCATCCCGATTTGATCTATCATAAGGGAGTTATGATCATTTTCATGAGATCTTGCAATGCTCAAAATGAATTCATGAATTTGTATTGTTCGCATTCGCGAGAACTCGAACACAGACAGTAGAAATTTGCAAACTCAAATAGTTCAAATTTATGAAGTTGTTTCTAGCATCACATGATCCCATAAAAATGGTCATAACTTCCTCGTTACAGGCCAAATCGGAGAGATCTTGGGCTTGTTGGAAAGATAATTCAATGAGCTTTCAAATAAGATAGGAATCATCTCATTTAAAACTATTCAACATTTTAAAAGTGGGCCCAAAGTCCTTAATTGTGTAACTCATGTTGCTTGCACAGTCAATATTGTATGACCTCGATAAATGGATCGAATCTCCCTCGTTAAACCTCTCATTTAAGTGATCTTTGGCTTATTAAAAAGGTAATTCAATAAGTTTTTCAATGAGCCTTAAACTGCCTTGATTGGGAATCGTTTAGCATGCCATCTTCTTACTCAAAGTGTACCTTCCATAACATCAACCATCGAACTATGCTCTTCTGAGAGAGGCTCTTTCACAGGCGAAAGCATGAAAGATTGTTGTAGTGAGTAATTGAAAAGCATGAAAGATTTTCAAAGAGTAGTCAGACAATATGAATAGCAATTTTCAAATGTTTTCTATTCTTCATGACAGGGGCATTTTCATCCCGAAAAAATGTAATCCCCCAAAAGAGTGTGTGAAGGTGGAAAATGTAAGTTTACAAAAGGAGGGATATGTTGGGGGTCATAATTGGGTGTATATAAGAAAATTCTCAATTATAAGATTAAAAAAAAAAAAAAAAAAACTAATATGAATCATTACATATGATACCCTTTCTCCTCTAAATTCCACTTCTTTATCTCTCTCTTTCTTCATCATGTGAGGCCCACTTGATGGGTAGTCTTTGGGATTGAAGCACTAAAATATATGCCAATTAAAATTTTTTTAGAATAAAATTACCTTAAATGTGTAATCAATCTTCTTGTACAAAAAAAAAAAAAGAAAGAGGAAAGCGCACTTGAGATATGAGATATTGATTCCTAAACTATATACATTATGAAATCTCTAAATTTGGTAAATAAGGGATTCTAGGAAGGGGGAGATTTCTACAAGGCTTTAGAGGAAAGAGACGATTTTCTAACTAAAGCGAACACCTTTTTCTTACGGGCTTCTAACTTGGAGAAATTTTAATTATAAATTGTTGAATGGAGTCTTTAATCTGGACAGGGTTGGGGGTCATCGGTCGATTGGCAGCTATAGCTGGTGGATCAATAATACACCGAATGAGACAGTTTGATCTTTGGATAGTTTCAGGCTAGTTCAGTCAACCAACGTCTAGCGCCCCAGTGCAGCCTGGCTGTGGTCCGAGCGTGGGTTGTCATCTGGGTCCCGTTGGGATCGGTCGGGCTTCGAAAATAGCGCTCAAGTTGGTAGGGCCTGGGTGAGGTTAGTCCCACATCGGAAGGATGAGCGCCCTGATTCTGGGCTATATGTGCGGTTCTCACCTTCCCTGTACAGAGGCCTTTTGGGGGAAACCCCGGAACCAAAACCGTGCGGGCGCGCGTGCGTGCCCAGAGCGGACAATATTTGTACAGTGTTTGTGGGGGCGTTACAGGTGGTATCAGAGCCGAGGGCGGCTCTGCCCTGAGGGTGGGGGATTCTAGCGCCCCAGTGCAGCCTGGCTGTGGTCCGAGCGTGGGTTGTCATCCGGGTCCCGTTGGGATCGGTCGGGCTTCGAAAATAGCGCTCCAGTTGGTAGGGCCTGGGTGAGGTTAGTCCCACATCGGAAGGATGAGCGCCCTGATTCTGGGCTATATGTGCGGTTCTCACCTTCCCTGTACAGAGGCCTTTTGGGGGAAACCCCGGAACCAAAACCGTGCGGGCGCGCGTGCGTGCCCAAAGCGGACAATATCTGTACAGTGTTTGTGGGGGCGTTACACAACGTCTGGGTCTCAGTCGATCGAAACTAGTTGGATTTTCTTCACAAACACTCTGAACTGTTTTGGGCATGTTTGGTTGACCGAACATGTCGGTGTCAAGTAATTGAGGGATCATCAGTCGATGCTGACCGATCACGCGATTTTGCGTAAGTGCGCATTTTTTGTTTCCTATTCTGGTTGTAACTTTATTTATATCGGTATAATGCGGGATTATGGTATTCCAAGTATAAGGAGGTTTTAGGGTTTGCAAAGGAGGATGCCAGGGTGTTTTCATATCTGTAAGTTTGGATTTCCGTTTATTGTAAATTTCGTTTTCATAGTGGATTTATCATTTTGTGGCATGTTTTTTTTCCGCCAGGGTTTTCCACGTAAATCTCATGTATTCTCTGGTTGGCTTGTGTGATTGTTATTGACTCGTTTGATTCTTCTCTAAGTTGCTTCTGTCATCCCCCAACATAAATAAACTCTAATATCTCTTGATAATAAGGTTTATCAAACTCCATTCCGTCTTAATAAGAAAATCGATCTTGATTGGACTGTTTTACAAGTAAATTTCTAACCCAACCTAATTTATACACCTGGCTTTGAAAATGCACACCAAAAGAAGCATCACATCATTCTCGCTCATGGGTTCTTACTCATGGCTTAGTGGTAGACTCACAAGAGTTTCAACACTAAAGATCCAGTACCCTTCAAGGTGTGTGTTGGTGTGCGCGTGAAAATAAGAAGAAGAAAAATATGTATACACAGACTTAGCGTAACAAGGATGCAAGAGCCACCAGCAAGATTATTATAGCCGCACGACAATAGCATTTGGAATTGATCTGACACTTCTAAGTAATTAATCTCGCAGGATCTATGGCTCAATTCACACATTGCAAATGATCAAACATGTGTCGTCTACTCAAATAAAATCTATTCGATCAACCAATGATCTATCCCAACTGATGGATGGACTGGATCTCACACCTATGCCATTTGGCACATGCTGCATGTATATAAGCTTTATTGCACACTGGATCTCGCACCTATAATGCCATGTCGGCTGCGTGGTATGAACACGAGCTGTATTGCACACGCGTGCGTGGTTGACAAAGCTTTTGTAAGGGAAGTTAAGACCTTACTCATTGGGCTATTGCATAACTAAATTTCATGATTGATTATAATAAGACTCAAAGACGAAAATATCAATGCATTGAATTTTCATAAATTCCCCATTTTTTGGGTTTTCCTTAACCATGATCAGTTGGCCGTGCGAGTTAGGTGGGACAGCCGGAACAGGATATGGAGGCTATCCGAGGGAAAATACCTACAGAGCACGTACGATTGAAGAAGACCCAGCTGCAGGAGTCTTATCAAGGAAGCAATCATATCCCACAGATTGCAGCCTTGGATTGATCTGAGCCTTTCAGCTAATGACATTGACGATCCTCACATTTGAATGTTTCTTACCATGTCCCGGGCAGCATAGAATCCAAAACGAAAAGAGGGCAACTGGGGCGTAATGGGTTGGGTTGCAAGTCAACCCAAGCCCAAGGGGGATCCAAACCGCAACCCGACCCAGATCGAATTCTAACCTGACGGCCCCAACTGAAATTCCTTTATACTCAACCCAACCCGACCTGATCCACATGTGATAATTCCCAACCTTACCTAAGCTGGCCCAACTTTGATCAACCTGAGCCCAGCCCATTTTCAAATTGGGCTGGCGTTTTCAAGCCAGACCCGAGGACCTTCACAGCCTGACCTGAACTCAGGTTGGATTAATATGGTTTGGGTTGACCTAGACCTAAGATGCAGCACCATGCAGAACATTTTAAGATGAAAACCAGCCACCGTACAGTACTGTGGTGAGGGGCACCAAACCCTAACAAAACCCTTAAACAAGATGCCATGGCTTGAGTTCGCATATTCGAAGTAATGACCTGTGCGTGAAACAGAGATCATTGTAGGGTTGATGCATGCAAGATCTAGACCATTCATCAAGTGGGACCTGGAAAGCATGTTCTAGGCCCAAAAGCCAGGCAGTCCATTGGTAGGAAACTTTTTGTCCATTTCATTGTTCAGAAGGCCCACCTGGCATTCCCTGCCCTCTGCTATCATATTCAAAGTAATGATCTGTGCGTGACACAGAGATCACTATAGGGTTATTGCATGCAAGATCTAAACCATTCATCTAGTGGCACCCAGAAAGCATGTCCTAGGCCCAAAAGTCCATTAATAGTAAACTTCTTCTAAACGGTCGATTTAATTGTGCAGAAGGCCCACCTAACATTTCCTGCCCTCATCTATCATATTCAAAGAAATGATCAGGCCCACCTGACATCCCCTGCCCTCAGCTATCATATTGAAAGTAATGATATGTGCATGAAGCAGAGATCATTATAGGGTTGATGCATGCAAGATCTAGACCATTCATCAGGTGGGACCCATAAAGAGTGTCCTAGGCCCAGAAGTCCGGCAGTCCATTAGCAGCAAACTTTTTCTAAACGGTCCATTTCATTGTGCAAAAGGCCCACCTAACATTCCCTGCCCTCAGCTATCATATTCGTAGTAAAGATCAAGCCCACCTGAGATTTCCTGAGTCAACTATCATATTCGAAGTAATGATCTGTGCGCGAAACAGAAATCATTATAGGGTTGATGCAAGATCTAGACCATTCATCAAGTGTGACCCATAAAGAATGTCCTAGGCCCAAGTCAGGGCAGTCCATTAGTAGTAAATTTTATCTAAACCGTGGATTTCATTGTGCAGAAGTCCCCACCTGACACTCCCTGCCCTCAGCATGCACTTCATTTCCCCTGTCAAAAGATCACAAACATGGTCCTATATGAGAAAGAAAGCATCTACCAAACAAGAACGAAACTAGCGTGTTTTTTTTTTTTTTTATCACACTTACATGATGTATGAGGTCCACCTCATTGACTGGGCACTCCACAACAAAACGATGGAAATATCATTCTTCTGCATTTGGTCCTAATGCAGAATATGCGCTTGCATCCAAGAAGCTTGACACAAATATAACACAATCACCTGAAAAGGGTTTTTCTTTCTTTTCTTTTCTTTTCTACAGTTACAATCAACAAACAGAAAGCACAGAAGATCACAATCGCTCCAATACCCAGGCGGGGTCAGAAACGACATCATTACAGACGGCTAAATGCCGTGCGAGTTCAATGCCATGACCTTGCACTGCTCATTCATGGCCAGCAGCTGTGCTTCTTTCTTGTCAAGGAGAGCGCTTAGCCTGACGTTCTCTGCCATGAGCTTCTGGACTTCGGCTTCCTTCTGCATCTTCTCTCCCTCCAAGTGAGCAGTCTTTGCAACTAGCCTGTTGGGAAAACCACAAATTTATTCAAAAGGGATTACAGACATGGGAGTTTCTGCAGAATTAAAATTCACACACACACACACACACACACACACACACACACACACACAGTAAGAGAGAGAGTGGAAGATGTTTCAGGAATTTGAGCCGCCATTCGTGCTGGGTGGCAAGTCGCAGTGGGGGGGATTGTTATGGTTTTTTTTTTTTTTTTTTGAAACACCGAGTGGATTGTAAATTTTGCAGGATTTTGCTGTGCCTTTTCTATGTAAACCTTTTTTGCCCCTCCTCGGTGCTTTTTTGTTAGTAAATTTGCCATTACTTTTCAATACACACAGACATGTACATATGAGGTCTTAAGTACCCACCCACCCCACCATGGTGTTTGTATGACATCTCACCCGTCCAACAAAGTTGTCCAACCATGAAAATGGGATGCCCCAAAAAACTGGTCAATCCAACCATCAGATGGGGCACACCATAGAAACAATAAACAACCACTAAAAAAACTCCACATTCACGTGGGGCACACCTAATGGTTGGATCAACCTGATTTTGGGGGCATCCTATTTTCATGGTGGGACAACCCTGCCAAACGGGTGAGATGTCATAGAAACACCGTGGTGGGCCAAACATGCCAACTAGTTGAGAGTACTAGCACGTGAGGATCACACACACAAGGTGGGCACTGAAAATGCATCCATTTCAAATGACTTGGGAGGTATTTCCTGCATCAGTGCACGCCTTATATTTGAAAGGGATAGCATGTGAGGATCACACACAAGGTGGGCACTGAAAATGCATCCATTTCAAATGACTTGGGGAGGTGTTTCCTACATCAGTGCACACCTTATATTTGAAAAGGATGCATTTTCTTGCACAGAAAACATAGGTTGAAAAAGAATGTTGTATTCTCAAATCACGGAGCTATTATTTCTTCTCATTTGTCAACCAAATCTTGCCTGATAAACTAATGAGATGTCTCCCCATGCATAACCCGCCAAATAGATCAGCAAGTTGCATCCAGGTGGATGGTAGGTAAACATCCACCCTGCCACACATGGCTTAGGGTAGGAAATCCAATCAATGCAAAAGATGGGGCCAACCTGGAGCAAACATCGGGCCAGTCCACTCATCAAGCAGTCACATGTGTAGGACATCTGAGTCATGCAAAAGATGGGCTCAACCTGGAGCAAACATCAAGCCAGTCCACTCATCAAGTAGTCACATGTGCATGTTGAATCAGACATTTAACAGGTTGAATTTAAATATGCATGCAGCCACACCTGCATGTTGGATCAGACATCCGGCTGTCCATAGATTTGATGGCGTGGCCCGCATGGTGAGTGGGTAAGTGGATCAGGCCTGATTTTAACTCCACGTATCTTCATGATGGGTCCCACCTCATGCACAGCTTGGATGCCCAACACACAAAGCACATTCCTCAATGTTAACTATGCATGTTAACAAGTATATCATTAATATGACATACATCCAACACAACCAGTAAACATGCCTCAATGCAAGTCATCCAATCAATGGTTTACCTCTTGGATTGGCCATAGAAGCAAAAATCAAAGAGATCGAAATAACCTAAAGGTTTACCGATCACCCAATTTGGTAGTTTGACCCACAGTTGTGGAATGAGCCATGCAATCACTCCAATTATCATATTTTCTGTTTGATCAGGATGCTCAATCACATAGCGATTTATTGGATGTCCCATAGTCTAAATATTGCATTGGTTGGATGCAGTTTGGTCTGGACCATTCCAGATAATGGTTGCAATCCAGAACAACTGCATTGCATGAGTGGATAGAAACATCCAATCAATGGAATCTTTAGTGTATGGCCCTTCCAATAGGGGGTTTATTGATTGAGCAGTCTGGATCAATGAGAATATGTGCTAACTGTAGAATAATCACAGAATCTGCTTTTACAACGGAAGTGCAACGCACATTCAGAAGTAACAGACTGAAAAAGAAAAAGAAAGAAAAAGAAAAAATCTTTAGGGCACTCTCACTGCTAAAATTTTTGGCCTGTGGCCAATCAAAGAGGTGGCCCGTTGATAGGAAAACTCGTATTGGTCACCACGTTCACTGACTATGTTGTATTCTGTCAAGTTAAAGATAAACCCATTAACATGTCTTCTTAAAGTTCAGAAAACCCTAGATATAATACATCAAAGGTTTCCTTAAAAGCAAGAAACATATAGTTATGATAGAGGAAAAGCATCCCCAAATATGAGGACCTTTTGCAAATTGGCAGAAATCATTAATGGCTGACTCACAACTCTATGATCCATCGATAACTTGTAAAAAGATATCCTTTGTAATCAAGAAATCTCTCTCTCTTTTTTTAATAATTCATAGTAAAGAGGTCATGATCCATCGATAAATATAAAAAGCCAAAATACACGCATTACACAAGCATAAAATATACATAACACTACTTGCATGTGTAATTGTAGAGCTATGAAACATCTTAAACAGGAGATTGTTAAAACTGACCAAGCATCAATGCCTCTAAGAAAACAAAGAAAATTAGAGAAACATTTATATTTGTATAAAGACCATAAGAAACAGGAATACCTTTCAAAAAGCCTCTCCATTGTCTGAAACTGCTTCTCTGACGAAAGAAGTGTCTCTCTTACACTGATGAGACTGCTCACATATGACCTCAGTGACTCAAAGTCCTGTTTCACACGACAAAGCTCCTGTTCATTTTCTGCAGCACGTTGTCTCTGTCTGGAAGTTTCTTGCACCATGTCTTCCACTTTTTGCCGCATTTCATTCAAAATACAGTTTGTACCCGATGCAAACTTCTCCATCTCTTCAACCTTTGCCGACATGCTCTCAATTTGTAGTGCCTTTTTCTTAATTTCTTCCTGCCCTAAACTTACCTTTTCTTTCTCAATAGCAGTTTCTTTTTCTGCCATGATAACTCTCTTAACAAGAGCCTCCATCACATCTGTTACCATACGTACTGACTTGAGTATTTCCCCAATATATGCTGCATCATGTTCATAAGAAGATCCAGGCTTACTAGTACTTCCCAGCAATGTTGCCTTGTCCAGACATTCAAACATTGAAAGGTCAACATCTGTGAACCAATCAGAAAATGGCATGCCGTTTTTGTCAACAAGTCCCACACCCTCTTGATGTCTGATCCCACAAGAAGTATAGGTTAAATGTGGAACAGCCATTATTGTTGCCTTCGACTTCAAGCAGGTCAGCAATGCAGCAGTAGTTTTGACCGTTCGCCAAAGAATTTCTAGTTCCCTCTTAGCATCTTCGTCAGAGCACAGGATAGAAGCCTTTACTTCCATAAGCTTTGCTTGTAAAGTATCCACTTGGGATTGATGTCGCTCCAACTCCTGCTTCCACATGATGTTTGTCTGACAGAGCTGAGACTTTAGGTTCGACAAGTCTCCCTCATTCTTTACTGATTCCCCCATAAACTTTCCCTAAGTTTTGGTAAATACAAGTTGAGAACTTCTATACTCGAACAGGAAAAAGAAACACAGATAATGATAAGACCATACATTTAAAACCGGGAAAAAAAAAAGGTGCAATGGGAGAATCATTGCCTCCAGCACTCATGGCTAAAAATATGCATCATGTTTCAAATGCAATCAACAATTTACAAGCAACAATGTCCACAAAGATGCACACGCACACACTCATGGCTAAAAATGAGTCATGTTTCAAATGCAATCAACAATTTACAATCAATAATGCCCACAAGAGAGCTTTTACACAGTTAGAAGAGACAGCCTTTAGGGTATGTAGTGAGGAGTTAGAATTAAAGCCCTAATTTCCCACCATCTTCATTCAATATAAGGAATTCGAACATGAACATTGTTTATTAAAATCATTGGGATAATAAATACCACTGCAACCCCTTGAAAAATATTTTCAGATCAAAATAAGGATCCACTTCAGCACGAAGTGTGAAAGATGAAAGCGCGCGCGCGCGCACACACACACAAACAAACAAACAAACAAACAAAAAAAATCTTTGACATATGATCCATTACAGGCTCTAGCAGATGATATAAAGTGTCAAATGTCAATTGAATGATAGGCACATTGGTTTTCAAATCACTGGTTCAAAAAAACAATATGCATAAAGCAATAGGCATCAGAACAGGACTTAAATCCGTGGTTCAAAGTGAATTCAACTCCAGATTCTTGATTGTTCATCATCATTCTGTCTCTACAAACACATTCCAGGTTGAATGCATAGATATGTGTCTCAGATTGAAAGCACAGATATGTGTCTCTTACTTGAGACTCTTGAGTGACCCAGTGGAGAACTCATTTCTGGAGGAAGTAGCATCAGCTTACTGAAGCGCCCTACACTACTCAGTCACTTTCCATTTCAGAATGCTCATCCTAGAAGATTTGAAGCAGAACAGACTATGGTATAGTTGAAAATATATTTAGGTTCTACTTCACGTGTTGCATGCCTACAGTCAAAGTATGGTTTGGGGCAACTAGACTATTACGTGGTATTTGGTCTCCAAGAGTTAAAAGTGCTCAAAGTGACATTGATGCAAGGTAGATCCATAGCAAGTTTTGTTAAAATAAAAATAAAAAATAAAAAAAAACGAAGGAAACAAACCACCAAAGGAAAAGGAAACTAAGTTTTTAGCAAAAAACTTCCTTAATCATGTGGCCTTTGCATAAAGGTGGGCCACAGTTGGATCAAAACTACCAACCAATTGGTCCTTTGGGCCCCAAAGGCCAATCAGCACACTGATCTGGCCGTCAGATTGGTTCTATGAGCCCTACAACTCATGCAGATATCCTTTTGGCTTCTTTGTGGATTGAGCTCATCAAGTGAGGTCTACTCCTGGCCCAACATAAAACATGTATTTTGCAAGGCCTGGATAAAGCAATTTACCCCAGCTTGGGAAGAAATTGCCCCTGAGTTTGATCCCAGTGCTGACCCAAGGCCTTTGATTCGCATTTGTATCATGCCTGGAAGTAGGTGGAAAAGACCCCCTTGTTGGCCTGGTACAGTCATTTGCAGGTTTCATCATAGCTCACATAGCTTTCTTTTGTGCTACAAACAGTTCCTCTTGAAGTCAGTTTCCTCCACCAGGGGGTCTCCATCACCATCGTCTAAGTTCGTGTTGCTTGTTCTGTCCTTTGCATCTTTGCAAACGATTCACATACATCTTCTCGCCTTTCATGTGTGTTATTGGACCATAGGCTGACACTTTCTCCTGAATAATGAGTACAAATATGATTTTGGATGCCTTCCAACCTTAAGCAGCACTTATACCAACTCTTATGAGGACACTGGGCACAGGTTCCAGGGTGCAAACCCAGAAGTTTATTCCCTTTATGAAAATTACAAGAACCACACCCCTTTTTCATAGTAGGTTCTTGGTGCCTTGAGCTCCGTCCAAAAACTTCGATTTACATGAATCGAGAGTGGGCTCGGGTCTTGGACCCCTAGATGCTACTGAACTTAATTACAACCAAAAATCTCAAAGAAAATTGTTCTTTGGCAGTAATCGAGGTCATGCTGTAGATGGCATAAGGTCGTGTCACAACCATATTCCAACTCCAATCAAGAAGGGTAACAGCGTGGCTGTTCTACTTGTACAAGAAGAATGACACCCCTTTCTTATAGTGGGTTCTTGGTGACTCAAACTCGGTCCAAAAACTTTGATTTAATTGAATCGAGAGTGTGCCCGGGTATTGGAATCCTCCTAGATGCTACAGAACAGACTGAACTCAATTACAACCAACAATTTCAAAGAAAATTGATCTTCGGCAGCAACCAAGGTCATGTCACAGATGGTGTAAAGGTCACATTGCAACCACATTCCAACTTCATCCAGCAGTGTAACAGCGTGGCTGTGTTGTTAATGCGAGAACTGTTCTAGGATTCAGGAGGCCGTTGATGTGGGTAAGGGACAGTTCCTGCACATTCCCACAATCTAGGAGGTAGTTATTACCGCCTGTAACAGAGCAGGCTGCAAGACATATCCTGTCGTGACAGATTGTATCGTTCCCACGAGATGGCTCATTTCTGCTAGCTGTTTTTGTTAGTCTTTCATGTGTACCGATCTTCCTGACTGGTGCCTCTAATGTGAGGGCTAACTTTGGTGTAGTTTTGAACCATTGGACTGCTCCCAAATACTGTAAAGACAATACAAAACTAACTTCTACTGTTGCAATGTTTTTCTGTCTGATTATCAGGGTCAGTTGTCCCAATTCCTGCCCGGATATGGTATGACCCATCAATGAGATGTTGGCCTGTTGGGTTGACCATTTGGAGTGTGCAGAGCTTCTCACACAAACTATCTCAGTCGGATAACCTTGTCTGGAGCTTCATCTACCATTGCGGAAATATGTGCACATAAAGTGATATTCTGGGCACGATGGATGATTTGTGATTGAGATTTTATGCATAAACGCCCACATTCACGCTATTTACGATGACATTACGAAGCTTCCCTGTGCACTCCACTTGAGTACCAGTTTCTGCTTCTTTGTGTGCAGTTAGAATATTCCTCGCTATAAAAGTAGCATCCTCAAGAGTCAAGATAATCTACCTCCAGTTCCACAGCCTTTATTGTCAGTGCTTCTTGTACGTCGTGTCACCCTCAGGGTCATCTTAACTTGATTGCCAAAAGACTTTACTTGGACAAACCCTTGAATATTGTCCTCTGCTACCACACCTAAAACACATCATTCAATTTTTTCTGTGTCGTGTTTATCTATTGAAGGAGACTGCCCTGCTGAATTAGTAATGTACTATGCATACATATATATCAGTTTTACAAAATAAATTCATTGGTTTTTCTTTAATCATTTTCATGATAAAATGTGAGGGACGAAAGGCAAGGAATGAATGCTACGAAAGAATGGGTCGGGGAATCGGAGAAGTAAAGGAGCCACTAGGCTATGTTGAAACCCTAACGATTTTCCACAAAGTGGTGGTGACATACATACATACGTACGTACGTACATAAATATATATAATACTTTTACAAAATAAATTCATGGGTTTTTCTTTAATCATTTTCATGATAAAATGTGATTTTTTTTTTTTTTTTTAATTTGTTGGTGTTTAAAAAGTATAGCCATAGTATTGCAATAATATCCTTTTAGTATACTTTTCACAACATTGTCGTATTTTTTCATAATCTTTGTGATATTGTTCACATTAAAGCATAGAGACATCTTGTTCTCCACAATTTCCTAGCCAGGGATTTCATTCGGATTTTCAGATTTTTTTTGTTTTCTCCTAATATATTTTTTTTATGACGCAGGGTATCCCCACACCTCCCTTGGAGGATGGAACTAATCCCTACGGGGACACGCAAGCACCACTATCCACATGCCTCTAGGTAAGTACGTGGGGAGGCATGCCTGTGGGGATCAAACCCACGGCACGACCCATTCCTAATATTACTATGAATATCTTCGTAAAAGTAAAATATATTTAAAGAAATTGTCGAGGGTTGGCGCAGTCACTTATGATGCCTTAAGCAATGAGATATTTCGAATGTGGCACGCATGATAATTAGATCATACTGTGTTTGTGTATTTTCACTTCATCCTAATACGTTACACCTGAAGAACGGGTTTGATGAAGGAAATTCACCATGTTGGCCCAACCTACAAACCTACAGTTGCATCCCATCCCCTTTTGTTCCCATTGGTGTGGCCTACCTGTGATGTGGGTATCGCTGATTTTTTTACTCATGTCCTAGAATCAAGGATAGAACTGGATGGATAGTGTGGAATTTTCATGCACAACACTATATGGTGTACCAAAATCTTGTGTAATTTTTTTAAGGCGATGGGTAAAACAGGTGTTGTAGAAAATTACCACTCGCATATTACTCCTTGAGAGAGGAATTGCTTTGGGAACGGTTTGGACTTGGCACTTTCACTTGTGGAGGCCTGTAAACGATTTCGGGGGTCGATTGGGCTCAGGCTGACAAGTGGATCAGATTCCCCACACCAGACCCGTTAAAAGACAAACTTCCCTCGTGGTAATGTTCCTTCCCAAGGGGAATGGACAACTCCTCTTGCCTTGAAAGACAAGCATAGCATCCAGACAAATCTCATTTCCCTCAATTTTTCTACTCGGAAACTTGTAGGAGATCTCTCGTATTTTGGGGTATTACTGAGATCTTTCGCTAAAATAGAAAATATAAAAATATGTATTCTAATTTTAGTAAATAAATGTAAAGCATAACACGCGTATATATACATACATACATACATACATATATATGTAAAGGAGAAGAAAAGGAGCCACTAAGCTATGTTGAAACCCTAATGATTTTCCACAAAGTGATGGCGACACACACACACACACAGATATATACATACATACATACATACATATATGTGTGTGTGTGTGTATGTGTGTTACTTTTACAAAATAAATTCATTGGTTTTGCTTTAATCATTTTCATGATAAAATGTGATTTTTTTTAAAATTTGCCGATGTTATCAAAGTATGGCCATAGTATTGCAATAATATCCTTCAAGTGTACTTTTTATGATATTGTTGTATTTTTTCATAATCTTTGTGATATTGTTCACATTAAAGCATAGAGACATCTTGTTCTCCACAATTTCCAAGTCAGGGATTTCATTCAGATTTTTAGATTTTTTTATGTTTTCTCCTAATATATTTTTTTATAACGTAGGGTATCCCCACACCTCCCTTGGGGGATGGGACTAATCCCTATGAGGACACGCAAACACCACTATCCATGTGCCTCCAGGTCAGTACGTGGGGAGAGGAATCGATCCCGTGCCAGTGGGGAGCAAACCCACGGCACGACCCATTCCTAATAGTATTATGAATATCTTTGTAAAAGTAAAATATATTTAAAGAAATTGTGGGAGGTTGACGCAGAGCCTTATGATGCCTTAAGAAATGAGATATTTCGAATGTGTGACATTGTTGTAGACTATCAGTGACTTCACTGTATATGCAAACTCTTTTGGATGGAGCACTAAAGGACATCAAACTCGTCCTTGCTGCAACACGAACACTTCGTCTAAATATTTAAAGCTTAGTTGAAATTTTTGTTATATGGGTCATCGTCGATTCTTGTAGCCCGATCATAGGTTTAAAATTGATAGCAGATCTTTTGATGGCACGAAAGAATTTGGTAAAGTGCCAACTCTACCATCTGGATCTGATGTGTTGGCTCAGTTACAGGAAATTAATGTCACATTTGAGAAGAAGACTCATAGCAATCATGGGCACAAGAGAAGCGAGAGGATAATGCAGGAGAGCGATATAACTAAAAGAAGCAGAGTATCTTCTTCGATTTGCCATATTATGAGCATAACTTACTACGTCACAAACTGAATGTGATGCATATTGAAATGTATGTGACAATGTGCTCTGGACATTGTTGAACATCAAAGGGAAAACAAAAGAAATGACAGTGTAAAGGCATGTTTTGACATACAAGATATAGGTATAAGACAAACATTATACCCAAGAAGGATTCCATTGAACAAAACATATTTGCCTCTTACATGCTTCACTATATCATTGAGTGAGAAAGAGGATTTCTGGAGACCCTTGAAGCGAGTGAATGTTTCAGATGGTTACGCAGCCAATATTTCACTATATTTGCATCTCAAAGAGCACAAGATTTCAAGATTCAAGAGCCATAACTAACTATCATGTTATGATGCACCAATTACGTCCATTAGCTATACAAACAACATTGTTTAAGTGCGTGAAGCTTAGTCTTGCCTGAATTAATCAGTTTCTTCGGGGAATTATATTCCAAAGTCGGCTGAGTAAAAGACTTTGACCGACTGGAATCTCGAATTACACTAACACTTTGCCATGTAGAAAATATATTCCCACCGGCTTTTTTTTATATTATGGTGCATTTGCTCATTTATTTAACGGGCGACGTCAAAATAGTCAGACCAGTACAATACTATTAGATATACTCCATCAAGAGTTGCGTGTCAATGTTTAGAAATTAGTTTCTATTTGTCATGCTATACTAGGAGCGCTAATCGACCAAATGTTTCTAAACTTCCAAATATTAGTGACCATAGAAACTTGCTCATACTAAAGTCGTATGTACATAATAGAAGTTGGCCCGAGTGTTCAACTGTAAAAGGGTACCTGGTGGAAGAATGCTTAATATTTTGCTCGAAGTACTTGCACAATATAGAGACAAGGTTCAACTGATCAATATGGAATGACAACTATGGTAACACTATTGTAGAAGAAAAATCCTCTATTTTCCCACAAATAGGTCGTGCAATAGGGAAGTCTAAGGATTGTATACTAGATATAGTTACATTTGCACGGGCAAATCAATATGTCTATTTATCTACGACACACTCATCTCATTTCTTGAGTACGACAACTATGAGACTTCAATTTATACGGAAAATAACTTACTACCATGGGTCTTATTGAAACCAATTCATATGTAGAGAACACATGAATGTTGTTAAGCAAAAGAATCGCCGCACACGACCATGGGAAACAAAACGCATTCACAATGATGCATTTCATAAATGGATTAGTGATCATGTACGTAGTATATACAATAAGTTGACCAACGTGAGCATGTTCATTTTCATTGTGTAGACATGTGCTTCTTTTTTTTCTTTTTCTTTTTTTTTTCTTTTATTTATTTATTTTTGTTGTGTTTGCCTATCAAAGGAGATTGCGCTTCTGAATTAGCGTTCTATTTGTAGTAGAATTGGACATCTAAATGCAATCCCTCCCCCTCTCCTCCTCCATGTGCGGGATGCTACTACGCCTAGCAGCTGCCTGCTTTATATGATTCTGGATCTTAAGGGCCATCTGACAAGCCTTGCCCACACTGCAATTAAACCATTGCCATCTCTTTCTAGACTTCCCCTCAAAGTCTAGCCCAATAACGAGCAACAAAACCATTCCCTGTTTTCATTAGTCATATAACAAACCTATGGAGCATAAACCTTTTCAGCAAAATCTTCCATTGAAAGATGGTATCCTCATAAGACGATGGGCAAATATCTATTTTCAACTTGATTTTCATCTCTTCCCAAACAGTCAAAGGCAATTGTCCACTATGATTCAATGTGGTGGACCACTTTTGTGCTAACCCAATTAGCTTCATCTTCACAAATGACACTTTAGATTCATCTGACGTATCCAAACACTCAAAATCACCTTCGAGTAACCATGACCAATTGCCAAAAGTGTCAAATCAAATTTGCCAAAGAAATAGACCATGTAAACATGTTTTAACCCACCATCACCACAAAATGTGTATCATACCCATGAGTGTTACCTAGACATGCGGAAGGGGTGCCAAGTGCCAAATTGTCCTAGTGTGTCCAGCACAACAAACTTCAAAAATCTAGGCGCGAGGACAAATTTGCACACAAATAAATAATAATTTAAGCAAAATTTTAAAATTAAATAAAACAACAAAAACATTAAAGAAGAAAGAAATTAGAAAGAATTTCAAATAGTTTTAATAGAAACAAATATTAATAGTTCAAACTAACAAATAATTAATTAATAAAACATCAGAAATCATGGATAATCATCTCAGAAATAGTAGTTCTAACAAGCCATCACTTGTTCGATTAAAATAATAGAACTGAAACAAAAGAACAAAAAGAAAAACAAACCTTCTTTTTTCTTTTTTCTTTACATTTTTTTTATAATGATTATGGTACCTGTAGGGCCTATTTGGGACCACAGAAATGAGAATATGGATTTGGTAAATCCATGAACTTGTAAACTTCGTGGATTTGCATTGGATTTAGACTTGACAGCCTAATGTTTGGTAATCAAGCTGTGAATCCATGGATCTAGGGAGCACATATCGCAAAGCATTGATTGCAAGGGAGCAGCTTTTATTGCTTCGTAGAGTCTCTCATTTTGTGAATTTGTCAAGTCTAGAGTTTTCTAGGGGATTTGGGTTTGAATTAAGTCCACTAATTTATAAGGGTGTGGATTTGGGAAATCCATGAAGTTAGCACATTCCCAACGAAAGACAAACACTGGAGATTCTAAATCCATGAATTTCACAAATCCTAGAAAAAGAGCTGGAATCTAGAGAGAGAGAAGCCCTAACAGGTGATCCTCAAGACCAAGAGAATGGAGGAAAGCTGAGAGCTAAGAGTGAGAGATCTTTGGCTTGACAAAAGAAATTTCAATTTTTAAAAAAATGAGGAAGGTGAAACAAAATCTTTGTGCAAAAAAATGTTTGGAGACCTTAAATTGTCCAATGTGCAGCACTTTTTTATGACATCACTAGGAGAGTGTGTCCTTACAATTTTGAAGTGCCATGTTGTGTCCAAGAGTATCCAAGTGTTGGCACAACAAAATCCTTGGAAACAGAAGTGTCCAGGTGACACTACCCATTATTGAGAAGACAGTGGAAGTTGCTATTACATTCCAATTTCCTAGTCACGAATAATGGCAATGCGCATGATGCCTATGGGCACCTTCTCAACCTGCAGAATTAAGCAGTTAGTGAATATCAGTTTCAGGGGTGCATTAGCCTGACCCAAAAACGATATAATAAGGGCCATATTTCAGCACGTGTTGGTTGAAATTTCTTTCTTAACAAAAAATCAGAAAAGAAAGAAAAATGAGAAATACAAGAACCTATGCTTTTATTGTGCTTTGGACATGTATTTTAAGGTGTATCCGACCATTCTTTAGTAAGAATTCTTGGGTATTCGATCTAACTTGTTTAAAGTTGTGTCAATGAGTCTCCAAAAGTTGTGTTGATGTGTGCAGATTTAATCACCCCATGTGATGCACAAAAGTTGGATACATGGAAGAATAATCCATAATGTGAATTATTCGTGGAAGCCATATTCATTATCGAGGAAAGGGAAGCCAATCAAGGGTCTCATTGAATATCCCTGAGGGTTGGCTCCCCATCAATTTCTCTAGAGTTTTCAAAAAGGCCGAAATCGTCATGGACATAAATATACCTCGAGATAGGAATACTTCCCGGTATCAGGGATTCACATTTGTGCACAAGAGCTCAAACAAAGAGGTCGAAATGGCAATCGAATTGCCACATGGCGAGAGCTTCGGAGGAATGAAACTTCAAGTTCAAAGGGTTTCGAACTGAGGTCAAGAATACGGAAGGGGAATCACAAGGAACTACCTCGTAAGGAAACTATAACAGATAGCAAGTTAGTTCCATATGTCACAAACCAGAGAAACTCACTCAAAGAAGTGAAGCTCCCTTGTTTAGAGATGCAGTAATAGGCAGACAACAAAACAAAGATAGCAACGAGAGGGGTGAAGTTCAATCTCCAACCCCGACCAGGAAAAGTAGATTCCAAAACTGATTCGAAGAAAGAAGCTAATGAGGTCAAATGGATCTGGTCAGAGATCTCTAACAATGGACTGATTGTTCATGTAAGACCAGAAGTCATTGAGAAATCCTGAAATCGTTGCAGTGGTCCTTGCTTGCAGAGACTACGCCTGACACGACTCGACCCCAAATTAACCGATGGCTAGGTGATTTCGGCATCATGGAATCGGATTACATAGTGAATCCCATTAATACTTATACAGCTTGGATATAATTTAGGGCAGAGGAGGGGTTAGATAAAATTCTTCTGGCAAGTCGGTCGTTCAACAAAGGCCCAAATCCCTCAAAAGGTGGTCGTAAAACACCCACTTTGGAAGGGAGATTTTCTGGTTTTTTATTTGGGGAATTCTGTTGGAACTTTGGTTCCACAATATTTTCCGGGAGAAAGGCTCATCATTAGGAGAGCAGGTAGCTATCGATCCAGGGACAGAGAACGGAGACAAGCTCAGGGTGACCAGGTGGTGCATCAGGAAGAAACAAAGCACCTCCGACCCCGATTCTATCAAGGTGGTCGTAGCGGAAAAGGAGTTGTTCTTAAAAGTTCAAAGAGAGGATCTTGGGGGAATTTGAATCGGTGGGGGGAAGTTTGGAGCAAACGGGACAACAGACAATCGCTAGCGAAGGCTTCCTTCAATCAAGTCATGGGCGATGGTGCACCATCTCCATGCTCCGAAGCCCCTCCGAGCGTTTCAGTATCGATGTATCACACTCTTACAAAAACATATCAGTATAACATTTATTAGGGAATGAATCATTCTTTAAAGGAGACATTGGGAAAATGATGGAATTTTTCAATGGAACTTCAGGAGATGTAAAAAGAGATTTCATTACACACTTAAACTCAAAAAGTTGCACGAAAATAAAAAAGAATACATAATAAGTTTCCTTTGCATAGGATCCTAAAGTATCCACTGTCTTACAAAAGTGATGCAATTTTATCCAAAAAGAGTTCATATAATTCATAAATCATACAATACAAGTACTAAAACACAAACAATACATCCGAGAAAAAAAAACGACAATACATATGTTCTCACTGCATCCCACCAAGAGATTTTCGAAATGAGTCTTTTTTTTTTTTAATTTTTTTTTCTGATTTTTCACCTCCCACGCGTTGCCTCAGCATCGTCGACATGTACCGCATGTATCAACGGTGTTAGGGAACTTTATAAATGAACCCTAACGATATCTCCCACGCAATGCCAAGGAATTTTATAATTCATTGTTTGTTTCATGTCGGAGACCTACGAATGCAATGCCAATAACATTGGTCAGTATTATTGTACTGAAACACTGCCAATTGATCACAACACAAATCGCCACTGATGGACTATTCGTGCAAATCATTGTAGCACTCAAATTGATATTATATCAATTAACATCTTGATTACTTCACGTTCAATGGGTGTAGACTATAGAGAATAGAGAACCATTACTACCAAATAGGCAATGGAGAGCCATTACTGCCAATTAGGCAAGTACTATCATGATATTATCTAGCAATTAGCATCTTCATGAGAGCAAAGCTTAAAGCATCGTCCAAAACCGGTATGTATTGCCTGATACAAACAAGTTGCATTCAAAACTATTCAGTTGTATTGACTAAAAATTGCTAAATACAGAGGCAATTCAACCGGGTTTTGGTGGTGCCTGGTTCAGTGCACTAGAACCGATTACCAATCCTTGACTACAAAGGATTTAGCATGTCAATTAAAAAAAACTAATGTACCTCACCTAGGTACCTATCGAAGTAACTTTCTAATGGGTTTCTAAAAGGCAGAAACATAAACATGTAAACTCCAACCCCCCCCCCCCCCCCCCCCCCCCTCTCTCTCTCTCTCTCTCTCTCTCTCTATACGACCAAGGGAAAAGGGAATGTTAGGAGTACAATTAGGGGTCGTTTGGCATCATGAAACCCAGTACAATTGAGGAGATTTGAGTTTCTTGGTGTGTTTGGAAGAGAGGAATTAGAGGGCTTTGGATTCGAGTGTAATCCAAATCCCATTTTCCAGGGGGGGGACACAGGTTGGGCCGAGAACTTGAACCACAATCCCCTCAATTACCCTTGAATCCTCTCCAACTGGTCGAACAAAGACTGTACTCTCTCTCTCTCTCTCTCTCTCTCCTCTCTCTCTCTCTCTCTCTCTCTCTCTCTCTCTCTCTCTCTCTCTCTCTCTCCTGCACCTTTTTCCCCATTCCACTTTCCGGTGACCTGATTCTACCACCGATCAGGTTCATCCCAACCCCAACGGTGATAAAACCACAAAAAAAGAAGAAAAAAAAAAATCACGGGCCACCATTGTTGCCCATTGCAACTCCTTTCCGCAGGGTTTGAATGGGTCATTGATTCCCACAGCATCCGAAAGCACATCGTCATTCACTCATAGTCGATGCACTATCATTGGAAACATTCTTTTCTTTTATTATTTCTTTCTTTTGAAATTCAACGCCCCCCCCCCCCCCCCCCCCCCCCCCCCCCCCCCAATCTACTTCTGCTTCTACCCTTTTTGATAATCAGGAGTTGTTTGATACTCTGGTTGTGTATGATACTTGATACACAAGGACATAGAAATGCCACACATGGCATATATTCAACCTAAAAAAGTTGTGGAACCCACTGACCACTGTCGCTTGCTTTTTTTAGGCATGAGCAACTAATGGTGGGACACCATGTTTTGTATATTCCATCCAATCTACTTAGATGGTGTGCCCCATCTAGAAGAATGGAACCCCAAAATCAGGCCATTCCAAAACTCAGGTGGGTTACATGGTGATTTTAGATAGGCATGATTCTATATGTTGTGGCCCACGTGACTTTTCAATTCTCATAGTTTTCAAGCACCAAGGAGAGCATGAGGGTTCTCACATAATGGACAAATTAGACATACACATTGGAATGGGCAGCTTTCATTATTTAAAATAAAATAAAATAAATAAATAAATAAATAACATAAGGAGTTTGCTTCAACTATAAAATTAATGGGCCCACTTTTGTGGTCCACCTAAGACTCAAAATTGCTTCATTTTTATCCAAAGTATATTTTTTAATGAGCTTATTACAATGATTATCTAACATGTCATACATGTATGCCATTTTGGAGTATTTAAGATGCTTTACTTTTTCAAATTCAAGTTGCTATGAATATACTTTACCCAAAATCCAGGATGCTAAACATAATTTTTGGATTCCACAGGACTCCAATTACAAGTTACAAAATACAACTGAAGATTCCAAATCACTTCCATTCCAGTGTAATTGTCATTTGGATTCCAGTGTATTCTAAATACAAGCTGCCAATGAGCAAAAGATCCAACAGTTGAAATGGAATATAAAACCTTTTAAAAACATTTTGAGAAGCTAGCCAACAATTTATAGTTTAATGGATTGAAAGCCTTAGCATGGTCAAGAGCAACCTACAATTTTGAGAGTGAATTCGCTGGAAATTGCACAATCCTTGACACCTATAATAACAGCAATTAATGGATGGGAATAAGATTCACATTGTCACCTACCACAAAAAATAGCAGCAATTTCTACATTAACTAGATTCACCATGAAATTTTTCATCTTGCCCACCTCCACCTTTATCCTTGCAAAATCAGCCCTTATATAGGACTCAAGTCATTTAATATCTCTAAATCCTTGAGCCAAAACCACAAAACTCTACATATCTTAATTCTCAAACTAGGCTGAGAGTGACTTTGAATATGTTTCTCCTCAAGTATAAAAAATGCACTAACACGATATATTGATCAATGATTGATAACCCTATCACGTATCAGCTATCAACCCTACCCACTGACCTCTGCTCAAGCAATAGACATCCACCACTTGAAAATGAAAGATATGAGCCATCAGAGCACCTCAAGTGCCAAGTCTCCCCTTTGAAAAAAAAAATCCAGCCCATGGAGGTGAAACTTGCTAGAAATGCAGAGCAATACCTCTCCCCATATCTCCAAACCATTCTTAGTAAAACCAAAATGAGATCGCCCTTTTGCAAACAATGGCCTTTGTGGAAAAATAATAAAAACCAGAACCTCCAACATCGGAGTATTTATTGTCAATATTCACATAGACCTGCCGTTCTCCAACATATTCTCCCGAATGAGAAGTGTTCTAGATGAACCACCAACATTTGAGTATAACCGCCAATCTTCACATTATACCTGCTGTTCACATCTCATTCTAGAGTGGAACTTACTAGAAATGCACAGCCATACCTCTCCCCAATTATCTCCACAACCACTCCTAGGAAAACCAAAAGCAGGATATCATGAGGATGAATGACCACCTCCCTTGACATTGGTTCATTGGCAAAGAGAAGCAAGTTTATGCCCTCATGCATCCACAGTCACCCTTTAGCAGACAGTGGCCTCCCTGGAAAAATAATAAAACCACAACCTCAAACATTGGAGTATTTGTTGTCAATGTTCACATAGACCCACCATTCTCCACCACATTCTCCCCGATGAAGATGTGATAGAGAAGAACCACCAACGTTCAAGTATTTGCCATCCATCTTCACATTATACCTGCCTTTCACCAACAATGTCTCGATGAGGAGCTTCTCAGCGCACCATCACATTCTCCTAAGAGATGCTTCTAACAGCCCCCACCACGTTCTCTACACCATGCTTCTGTATTGTTTTCAGGTTTTTTGTTTTTGTTCTTTCTTTTTTCAGTTTTGGTTTTTGGGTTTTCCCTTGTCTGCTTGCTTTTGGCTCTTTTCTGTTTCTTTGCTGCAGCTTCTCAGCTGCAGTTCTTCTTTGTTTTCCTTTCTTTCAACATTCTTTAAAAAAAAAAAAAAAAAACCAATACCATTAGAAGGAGAGAAGATAGCTTCAAAACTATTTCTTTTCAGACATTGCCTTGATCTCATTAGAATCACAGAGCCACTCGCATATCATTGCCTGAGAATGCAAACAATACAGAACAATGTTTCTGAAAACTCAGAAGCATTTACTAACAGCTTTTGTCTCAAACCCAGAAATATACAACCAGAAAAGCCAATGGCTGATCACAGGCAACAACAAAACAACACATTTTTTCTTTTCCTTTTTTTTCCTTTTTTTTTTTTTTCTTTGAGAGATACCAACAAAACA
Organism: Liriodendron chinense; assembly: GCA_003013855.2. Classification (NCBI taxonomy): domain Eukaryota; kingdom Viridiplantae; phylum Streptophyta; class Magnoliopsida; order Magnoliales; family Magnoliaceae; genus Liriodendron; species Liriodendron chinense. The sequence goes on from ML058482.1 coordinate 537,620, forward strand.
ACACGTTCCTCAAGAAACATAATATAAAACATTTCTACTAGATACTAGAATGAATCACTCTTGAACAAGACAACAGAAGTGGTGATCTGTCTGATGCACCATACACCAGTGCTCCTACAGAAGTACATCGTGTGCGGCCCTGCAGCACGTGTTCATAAAGTGGGTCCCTCCTTAAGTCAGCCGTGGTTGAGAAATCACACCAAATGGACTATCTTAACCATCTGATCAGTAACCTACAGATAGACAGTAGAGAGGACATTATGGCCAAACGGCCAGCATTGAACGGGAAAATTTCCACAGATCAAGCAGGTAGGTTCTCAGATCCCTACGATACGTGGACAATGGGTCCATCTAATAAGGGGCCCGGCTTATGAACGGTCCACGTGCCTAGTACGAGCACGGCCCAGTCAGATTTCCCAAAAAAAACAAGAAACCAAGGAGATCATGCCATCAGAAATAAAGCATTCTCGTGATCTAGATTCGTAATCGATGCGTTGAAAAAATCTGAGAATTTTCTCGAATTTGGGAAAACCCTAACCCTAGAAGAACAATGAGAACAGAAATGAAAGATTCTTAAATCATCTGAAATTGGAGCTTGGGTCAGAGATCGGGAACCATACCTTGGGATTCAAGAACTAATGAAGATTGATGGTGATGATGATGATGATGATGGTGTCCTCCCAATGGGTTTTTTATGGGAGGAGAGTCGGAGAGGGTGACTTGGGAGATGGTTTCTCTTCTCCCTTCTTCTCTTTCTTTCCTTTTATTTTTGGGGTTGGGTTGGGTTGGGTTGGGATGGAAGAAGCTTGCTAAAGCCCACACGCGTGTAGCCCTGCCCGTGCACATGACCTGTCCAACGGGAAGTTCCTGCAGGCGGAAGCTATTTGGGCCCACCGCAATGTCCACGAGAAACCCACTCCGTCCATCAGTTTCATAATGTATGTTCCTTTGTGATACATGAGTTTAAAATCTAAGCCGTCCACTCGGTCCATCAGTTTCATAATGTATGTTCCTTTGCGATACATAAGTTTAAGATCTAAGCCGTCCATTGTGTGGATTCATTGTGAAACACCCTTAAGCAAAAAAAAAAAAAAAAAAAAAGGTAGGTTTGCTTATCATGTAGCCCACTATTTTAGAAACAAATGGATGGAATTGAAAAACAAAGCTTATTTTCTTTTGCTTCTTATGTAAACTTTGCCCATCTGATTAGTGGCCTGGCTTGAGTTTTGATCGAACGCATGTACACAGCAGTATCCACCTGATGAATGGCTAGGATCACAAACCTATGAAGCAATTGTGTAAGAAAATAGTGTAAAGTGTGAGCATTGCACCGTAGATAGTTTTCAATCTTGTGGTTCACCTGAATCATGAATGGAGCTGAGTTTTGGGCCCTGAGCCTAATAGAGGGTGAATCACCTGGTGGTTGGGGTGGATTACATATAAACGTCACGATAGGGCCCCCAGTGAGCATTGCCCTGTACATAGTTTCAATCGTGTGTTTCCCTGAATCATGGATGGAGCTGAGTTTTGGGCCGGGGCTTAGTTGGGTGTGACGCACCTGGTGGTCGGGGTGGATTCAGTATAAACGTCACAATGGGGCCCACTTAATCCACAAACTCCATTGCTCATGCAGCCCAGCGGCACATCTCTTCCAACACACTAGTCTAGACCATTCAAATTGTGAGCTTTATTATTGTTAAAGCTATTTTGGAAAAAAAAACAAAAAAGTCACCGGGTAAGAAGAATATTTTAGAGTCGCACACTTATATAGAACAGCAGAACGGGAGCAAAAAAGAGCTCAGCATAAAGGCTTTACAGAAAAGCGCTCTTCTATGGAGTTCAAGATGAGCATTGCCAACATTGTGTTGATGGGGCTCCTCCTGTGTGAGAGAGCACTACCTGCAATCAAGTGGCCAACATATTCGGGATTGTCCATAAATACCCATGTAAGAGACCTTTTTTTTTGTTTTTTTAGTACACACATTCCACTGTTGGTACACACACCCACACTATTAGTCACACCCACACTATTAGTCACCCTCCAATGATAGTCACCCCCACGTTGGGATTCAATACCTTGACCTTAGTCTACCACTGTCCCAAAGGTGTGGGTGTTATAAGAGACCATTTTGAGGATACATCTTTAGGGGTTGTTTGGATGCTAGTAAATCATTTATTAGTAAATGATTTCCTAGTAAATGACTTAAGTGCTAAGTAAATGATTTACTATTGTCTGTTTGAATGTAAGTTGTAAACGATTTACTAGTAAATCATTTACAGTATTTGGATAGCATGTAAATGGGTTATATCCTGTAATTGTATATTCACACCTAAAAAGCAAATCAGCAAATAACATTCAAATTGCATATTGAAATTTCCTTTCAAGTGGATCATTGGGTTAAGCCCATGTCACTAAAGCTTAGAGTTAATCCTGAAAGAAAACCGAGTAGTATGTGAGCCATACAAGTGGGCCCACGAATCCGAGATCGCCGGAGGTGGTTGAGATTATCAGTCCGGTAGAGAGCCGCTGCCGGAAGGGTCTTTAAAGCTTGGACGATCACCAGAGGGAGGGAGGGAGGGAGGGAGGGAGAGAGGGCGAGAGATTACAGAGAGGGAGAGGAAGAGAGAGCCGTTGGATAGCCTATAACAGCCAGGTGCGAATCTACTTTATAGCAGAAATTTCAAAAATAGATCCATTGCCATTTACAATCCCTCATCTCATTTAATAGTAAATGAAATCTCACATTTTTACTAGTAAATGGGAGAAGGCATTTGCTAGTAAATGATTTACTAGCAAATGATTTACTAGCAAATGGGAGCATCCAAACACAAAAATGGCCCATTTACTAATAAATGATTTACAGGCTATCCAAATGACCCCTTATATTTTCATTTCGAGAATCATCATTTGGTGTCGAACTCTTACCATTGCAATGGGAGCTCGCACCCTTCTCTCATTTCAGATGCAAACAGTGCACCTCTGCTACGTTGCTTATGCCATGAGTTGCTTGTGCTCATCAGACTTGGAAGTAACAACATGCGAGGAAATGGTTCGTGCGGACACTAAAAGCACAACTCACTCTCCATGTGAACATTCCCTAATACATCAGGATTTTCCAAATTCTTTTATTACAAGACCGCTTGCTCGCGCTCCTCCCAAATGACAACTGCAATGAAAACTTGATATAGACAAGTCATGGTTGTGCTCTTATATCTAGGAATATCGTTCTATGGCAACGGCTGCAGTCCTCACTCCAATGTTAAGGACCAGCGTCCTCCAGGCTGCACTATTCTCTTGCTGGATGCATTGTATGCAATAGACCAAAGAACTTCCTATAAGACCAACGTTATTCTCTGACCTAGCGCCCTGTACTATTTTAACATTTAAACATGGTTGCACGCTCATTCACTAATATTGAGTACCTTAACCATTGTCTAGCTCTCATCACTCTCTCATTTAGCACATGTGTTACTTAAGTACATGATTGATATTGTGTATCTCTCTACTCATCGACATGGATTACTTCCCCTTTTATTATGCTAAGAGGTGTGCTCTACTAAAGAATACAGTCCGAAGCTCCCTGTCGCATGAGCTATATGCACCATATCCCACAGTCCCTTATCTCCCCCAATTTATCTCGTACTTATCTTATAAAAAAGTTATGCGAGAGAGAGAGGTTCGTACAGCGCTCGAAGCACTCTACACCTCAACATGTGGGGAAGGCACGGATGTCACGCCCCTAATTTCGAAAATGGGACCCTCTAAACCCAGTCACCTCATCAAGGGTGTAACTCAAGAAGAGTTAAATAATCACATTCTTTCCATCGCGCAACACGAATACAAATATCAACTAAATATAATAAAAAAAAATCCAAAGATAACATTCACAGGATGTTTTCGTACACATCTAATTATTTGAGTATAATTAACCAAACAAGCAAATGAAACATTTTCTAATCGTTTGATCATTCGAATGGATAAAAATATTTATTCATTCATTGTTTGCCGCTAACTCCCAATGTGCATATGTGCCTTCATGATAGCTATGGCACATTTTGCTTCCTTAGGTGGTATATTACGAATGTCATTTGGTAATTCGCACAAGCGACGCACATAATCTTTATCGCGGATAGTTAGCATTCAATGGCGTGAGTTGTCTAAGCTCAATAAGTACAATGTGTCCATTTATAACTCACATATGGTACAGGTAACATTGCACCTGGTATTCTTAAAAAATATATAAAACTAATACATATTAGGCTACTTGCCTGAGTTTTCATTACAACATCTATACAGTTAATCATTAAACCACAATAGCCCAATCTATTTTAACTCGGCCTTCTAACACCCACCTGACTAGCATCAGTTGAGCCTAATTGGAGCGATGGACCATATATCAGGCATATCAACCTCGTATACTGATAAATCGTCCCATCTTAGACTATCATACACGTAGCTCATTCGGTAACTATTACGAGTTGGTTAGACTCTTACCCCACCCGACTCGTAGTCCTTGATGGAGGCCTTATTGATACCAATGAGGGTTGGATATTCACACTCTGGGACCTCTTCTTTGATCTACGTGAGGGATATCTCATTCCCAAAGTTGTTTGGTGTTCATTTTAATGAAGTATCACTTCCCATTTCGCATACATTTTTCAATATAATGTATGATATGTAATTTAATTCATAAGTCATAGTAACCGTAATACATAGAAGTTAAAATATACATATACATATACACCATCCATGAATTCATAACTTACCATATAGAGTAATTCACATGTGTGTATTCATTCCTAACCTTTCTTGACAAAAGTGTCCTAAGTGGTTTTTTGATTCATCGAATACGTCTCTTAATCATCTATGATTTTATTTAGTGCAAAAATAATTATTAAGTTGAACATTTATAAAAAAAAAAATATTTCCTTTTATTTTTCGTTTGGGTCCAAAAGTTCAGCAAGACTGTCATTAATTTATGGTTCAAGAATTTAACTTAGGAATTGTCATTTTGTCCATACAATCATGCGTGTGTGTGTGTGTCTATATATATATATATATATATATATATATATATATATATATATATATATATATATATATATATATATATATATATATATATATAAATCTGTCATGACCTACATGAATCACCCATTATTGGTCTAAGATGGCACCTATGCAAATTTTAGTTTATAAAGATCACTCAAGTGCAACTCACTAGTAGAATCAACATTTTCCGATATTAGTTTACTACAAAAATTCAACAATATATACATCACAATATCATAGCGGTCCACACCAAAAATCAAGTTTCCACTTTACTTGGCTAAGAGTCAATCCAAACTGTCCATATGTGGGGCCCACCCATCTGTCCACCATAGACAACACGTAGGACTACCTAGCTACACCATGGACAACACGTGGGGCCCACCACACTGTCCACGTGGTCAACATCTAGCCCACATGGGTAGCACTTGGGATCCACATAGCTATCCATAAAGCTAGCATGTGGGGCCCACATAGATCACCTCATGAGTTGTTATGTATGGTCCACTTTGATGTATGATCCGCTTGACTCTTTAACCCATATCCAACTTGATTTATTTTCAAATACTACTAATCCACTCCTTGTATAGGGGTAACCACCTCCCTATCTATCTCTTTTGATTTTTGATTTTTATTTTTTTTTGTTAGTCATGCAATGCACCCACCCTGTTAGTTATGGAACGCACCCACACGGTTAGTCAAACGATGCACCCAACGACCAATGGGGTTAGTGTGTCTCCTGAGCACTCGAACCTGAGACCTACTGTTGAAACACCTAAACCTCTTCCAGCTGGGCCAGCAGGCTAGAAATCTCTTTTGAAATTTGATTTTAAATAATAAATAGTTCAGTGAGATAAGGTGCATGCATGAGAGAGAGAGAGAGAGAGAGAGAGAGAGAGAGCATGCATCTACTCTTACAGCGGGTCATCTAATCAAGGTCTAAGAAATCAAATATTACAAAATTGTTGGGCACACTAAGTCACGGAAAGGGATTTAGTGATCAATTTCAAACACTACACATTCCCTTCATCAATTTTACAAGAATCAATATAAAAATAGATAGGGATTAAGTGCGTATACACACTCATTATCCACTGTAACCACCAAAGAGGTCTGATGGCCATCTCAACTATTCATAAGAAAGTTCACAATATCTAGTACATACTAGAAGGCCTAGATCATGTATCAGGATTGAGTAACAACTAATAACAAGCAATTAATACTTTTAACCATCAGATATTCATAATCAGATACCAAAATCATATTAATTTAACAAAATAAGCAATGATCAACAGTCGAATCGAAGGATCGAAGACCCATCTTCCTTGATTTGGAAGATTTGTCCGTCAAATTTTATTTTCAACAGTTCATTTGATGATTTGACAATAATTATTGAGTTTAGGTGGTTTAGATCGAAAATTCAACGGTCGGATCATCTAGATTTAGGACAAATAACCCCGATTAAAGATCCAATAGTCAGATTGATTACAAGTGTAAGGTAGATAGTCCTAATTGATGATCTAATGGTCAAATCATCACACATTATCCTCAATTGAAATCCAACGGTTGTATCTTCTTAAATTTACAACAGGTGACCTTCATCATCTGTCTGGTGATCGGTCCTACTATGTCTCTCAAAAAAAGAATTCTCACCCTAAAATTTACAAGGTATTACAGCATATCCCATCTCTTCAAATTAGTTATAGGGCGTGAAGCCGACAACCACTGAAGGCAGAGTTACGTTCTATATATATTGCATGCATTTACATTTATCAACTTTAACTTATATTTCTAAATAAACTATTTTGTCATCTATCATTATCTTAGCATCAAAGTTTACTTTATGTAGTATAATTAAAGGCTTCTAGCATATCACAGCCTGAAATATAATAAGGATCTAAGATAATAACAAAAGCCTTCAAACTATATGCTTTTATCTCTTTTGTGTGGATGTGACAATGTCGTGTGGAGGTCTATGAATGTGAGCATAAATGTCCTTACTTTTTTTCTTAATACTAAAAATGAATTAATGTTTCTTAAAAATCGAACTAACTGTCCAATCATAATAATCGATTTCAGAAGTTCACTAGTGCCTAATAATTGGAAAGCTAAGATTGTCCCATTAGTGAGACCTTGTGTAACGCCCCGAAATTTCAGCTCTCGTAGACAACACAATGGGCCGAGTTTTCGGGTGTTATCTAGAATGTGTTAAGGATATATTTTCACACATTCATATTTATTTCCCGCATTCATAGCAAAATCACGGAATTCAAGGTTCTTATTCGAAGTTTTTTTACTCTACGTTATCAAGATAATGTCCTTAAATCATACAAATTACATAATATTCTACTTTCTAGTCTCAATGAGAGGCTTATCACAAGTTATATGAAAATAAATCTACTCTACAAAGACAATAAACATAATCCATCTTCAAGCCACTTCGGTTTCATCATCCGTCACTTGCTACCACGAGCCTTCGAGCACCTCATCGGAGTGTTCGATTCTCTTACTAGATCTTCACCTAGATTATCTGAGATGTGGTTGGATAGCGTTAAACGCTATCATAGTGGGGAATATCCCTTTAAGATAATCATGATAATAATGGCACAAAGTAAACGCAAGCAGGATATTATTATTTAATCAAATCAAAACAATTCAGTAAAAGATCTTAGTTAATGCAATGCATGACATGCATGCTTTGGCTAAGGCACCCTGACCAAATGAGATGAGATCACTCCACTCTTCTCACCAGCCACTAGTTAGCAGAGGTTCTAGTTAGGACGGGATCACTCCACTCTTCCCATGCACCAAAACCCAACTAGTGAAATGGGCCCATGCACGCTTTTACTAGATAGCGAGAGAGAAACGGGCCCATGCACACTTTTTCTAACGCCCAAGGGGCTGACCCACCAAGTCGGGTCCAGTGAATGCATGATTAGTTTCACCTTTAATTAAATAAGTTTAGCATTCGGCCCATTAAACGATGCACACGTCTAATAATCACTCATTACCCTAATCAATTCAAGAGTCTTTATATTCATCAATTTCATACTTCAGTGGATTCATCATAGGTAACGAATCAATAAGGATCATTTGGCACGTATCTAACAATGTGCACACGGTAGTGCTAAACTCAACATCATGGCATATGCAACCAACAAGACATACACGGTAATGCCAATACTTAATTCTCACGTCAAAGCATATTCATTCAATAAGACATACGGAAATGCTAACTTTCACAGTAAGACATAGTCATCCAAAATCTCCACATGGAAATGCCAACGTAACAAGGCCTCGCACAGCTTCTTCTCTTTACATCATACGGTTACATCAATATGGGGTTAAGGGGTGTTCATTAAGGTAACATCCATATACAATATCCCATAGCAAACAACACATCTATCATCATGAGCATGTAACAACATAAATCAAGCATAATCTCCTCATAAGCATGTATATCATCACAACTCCTTTTTCAACCACTTATGCATAGTTCATACATCAAAATTCAACATACACAACAAGGAACATCATACAATTCATATTTACATGAAAAGATTTCAACAAGCACGGTTTCAAGAAGTCACATAACAAAATCCTAGTTTCCAAGCATAAAATCAACATACAATTTAATATTATCATAGATGGGCTTAAAGGAAATCCACACCTCGTGATACTAGATGGTTGGAGACGATACTAAGGCCGCAAAATCAAGCTTATGAGATTAGGATATATATATATATATATATATATATATATATATATATATATATATATATATATATATATATATGGTTTTCATTATTCTTATCACCTGAGATTAAAATCTCATCTAGTACTAGCTAGGGTTTAGGCTAGTTTTAAAGATCTAGATCAAGGTTAGATGGGCCTTACCTCACTTAGTAATAGGGAGACTCGATAACTCGGTCGAGTCGACTCGGTTCTTCTTCTCTCTCCCTCCTTCTTTCCTTTCTCTTTCTTCTCCTTTTCTTTTTCCTTCCTCCAGGTCTGGTACGAAGTTCCAGAGGTAGCAACTCAGGGGTGCGAGATCCCCTCCCTACGATCTCTCTCTCTCTCTCTAAACGTTCTCTCTCTCTCTCTCCATTTTTATTCTCTCTCTAAACGATTGTTCTCTCTCTCTCTCTCTCTGAGTTTTCTAAAGAGGCAGGGACGCCCAAGGGGGGTGATATATGGAAGTTTGTCGAGATGGGATCGCCAATGGGTGCGGACGGGCGTTGAAGTCCTGATTCAAGTAGGAGACCGAGTGGATCTCTCCTTTCACAGCTATCAATGTTTAAGGATCATTCAAAGGTTAGGTGAGGTCCATAAGAAGGTCCTAAAAGTGATCTCGTGCGCCCATGCAGAGTGGTGGGTCAGATCTTGATCCTTCTTCATTTGAACGATAGTTTAGAATGGGTCGTACAAATGACGGTGGGCAGAAATATTTAAATGGAATGTATATGGTTGGCCCGTGGATCGAATGGACTGAGCGGATCTAGCAGTGGGGTCCATGAGGAGGGCAACATGCAACACACAGATGGATTGCGTCCGTCCGCTATTGTCGCTAGAGAAGAAGACGGAAAAGGGAGCTGGCGTCGTGCGCACGCGGTACGGAGACCGCGTGTGACGGACGCTCTCCACGTGTGGGGTCCACTAAGGTGGATCTGGACAATTTTCTCCATCTAATAGGTGAGAAATATAAAAATAACCGTTGACAAGAAAAATGAGGCAGATCCAAGTTAAGGTGGGCCACTTATGGCCCGATTTCTGATTAGAGTATTTGTAGGATGATTGGATGGCCAAAATTCGACGTGTACGACTAAAATGTGTCAAAAGTTCATATACGAATTTTTGTGTGAAAGTAATCGTCAGAAATCATAATACTTAAAAATGATGCGTTAACTTAAGTTTATCTAATGGCATTTTCGTAATTAACTAAAAACAGTGAGATTTTTTAAATCCGGTCTTTTTACAATGTTTATAAAGTTATTCTAAGCAACTTTTGTAAATGGTCCCCTATCAGATATCCTACGGATGGTTCGTTGTTTTCAAAACAAAGTAAACGTACGATATAAAATCAAAATAAAATTTTTAAAAATTCTGAAATAAATCTCGAAAATCCGGGACGTTACACCTTGTCCTCAGCCCAACAACATTGGAGCATGTGGATGCTCTCTCTCACAGGACTATCCCCATAGTCTCGAGTTGACACCCTTTTCTCATTTATATATAGGTGTTTGGTTGAAAACTGTAGTATTAACTTAAGATGATAGTATGTTTGACTTGGAGTAGCCATAGCTTAAATAATTCATAATCTACAGTTAGCCAGACATTATGGAATCACTTTTAGATGGGGGAATCAAAGATCCTCCAACTTAAATGACTCCTTAAGATGGCCGCGACTAAGGGTTTTAAGTAAGGACATCAGTGATTAAGAATGGAGTTAGCACCCCTTTCCACCTGCAAACACGAGTTAGCACCCTTTTCAACCAGCAAACACATGCGATCTCTACTTGGTAGGAGATTAGGAAATTTAGGAATTTTTAGGGTTCTGGATAGTTTTATTGTCAAATTGATTGTAGACAAACTCTGAAGCCGGCTAGAAAATTACTAATCAAATTTAGTCATACCTGAGAGATCATAATGTCTCAACCTTAATGACGATTTAAAAAGATGGTAGGTATAGAAAGAAAAGGAAAAGAAAGTGAAGTGGAGAGCTAATGAAACAAGAAAGATCAAATGCCCATTGGTTTTTGATATGCCGGGATTTGAGAACTTGGTAAGGCGTAGAGCATATACTCAAGTACCATTTGAGAAAATAACAAGGGGTGTATGATAAGGGAAATGTGCAATGGTAAAATAAACGGACATCGGATCACCACTCGTGTATGAGAAGATTTGAGAGGAGAAAGAGTTACAACACTCATAAGAGAAGATGATCGTGGATTTCAAATCCCGACCTTACTTCGATCAACTTGAACCGTTGTGATGACGTAGATGGGGTTATGGGTTAGGCTAGATGGCTTGAATGGGGTGCATGAACTTTCTCTTTCTTAATTTCTGTCTCTTACTCCTTTCTCTCACTCTCATTTCTACTCTCACTCTTACTCTCTCTTTCGAATAGAATGGTTTCTCCTCTTGCAAAGAAAGAAGTGTGTAAAGGTGTGTGAAATGAGAAGGGATGAAGGGTATTTATAAAAGACTTGACGGCATTTGAGTAATAAATGGAAAGTTTAAGAGTGAAAGTGCCACATGGCATATTTGGATCGGTTAATAAACATGTGGCTTTTTCTGGTTGCCTAGATAAGTGGTCAAACTTGGTAATTTCACTGGAATTTGAGGAAAACTGACAATTTTGCCACCCAAATTGCCACTGGGTGTCTAGAAATTTATGCGCATCCATCTGGATATTACAACTGGCTTTTGTCTGGCAGCAACAATCCAATCGTCGCTGGCATAAGGTGATCTGATTGCCCTCTTGATGTTACAATTGTATTGTCACTGCCTCACACACTTACATTTTCTCCCTGAAAGTTGCTCTGAGGTGATCCAGGGTGCCCCTCAATGGGCCTAAACTTGCCAAAAGGTGTCAATGGCAATCTGATTGTTGTTGGTATGGAATTTTATGCTATAGCCTTTTTTGTTGGGTTCATGTGGGTCTGTAGGGACTTTGTGTTATTTCGAATTGGGTTATGGGGTGGTTCAGTAGATTTAAGGTGAGCAGGTATCTAATCAGGGTTGTAAGTTTTGGATTAGCCATCGATTTTAGTTCAATATTAAATGCATGATTTATCAAGATAGGGTCTTTACAGAATCCAACCACATGGTTATGGTGAAGAGGCTTACTAATTATACACAGGTGGAAAAGGTGGCCACATGCCATCTACATAGAGAGGAATTATGGGGAGACCGTATTAAGCTGGCATTAGTTATCATAAATAGACATTCTCTAGAGGAAAGAACAATCAACATACCAAGACAACAAGGTTAGGACATGTTTGGATAGAGTGAATTTAAGACATTGACATCGGCAATTGAAGCAGAATCCTCTACGAATGTGAAGTTGTAGAATCCAACAATAAATCATTTGTGTAGTTTAAAGCGCAATTTCAATTAAAATGTTAAAAGATCAATAGTTAGAGACTTGATTGTTCTTAGTGCCTAGAATTTCAACAATAGAAATAATCTGAAATAGTTAACAAATAAAATAAAAAAATAATTAAAGTTTCAGAATGCATGCTCCTGGTTACAACAAATATAACAATAATGAATAGAATGATTAACCAACGAAGGCCCGGACTATATCGCTCTCCTAAAGATAATTCGCACCCAATTTTATAAATAGAAAACTATTTAGATCCACAGTTGCGAGTACCTCTAGGAAACAACCACCGATCGAATGTGAAATCTGACACCCACACCACAACAACTCGATGCTCAATATTATATATATAACAGTAAAACAAAAAATTAAAATCGAGAAGAAGACGGAGATTTTTTTTTCTCCTTGGAAAAGGACAAAGAGTCTGCGGCTAGGGTTAGGGCTTTTTTGTTTTGTTCTATTCGTTAACTTGAATTAAGTGAGATTATATACTAATGTTTCATGTCCACATGGCAGCCAGCTAGCGCTGAGGTGGTTGTCAATATTACACTGAACAGTCACTATACTGTTGTTGTAATGTGCATCTTCTTTCTACAAGACTCGGTCAAAAGTCCAAAAATCAAAAGGAAAAAAAATCAAAATTTCTCATGTAAAGAAGCCCAAGTACAGCCCGAACACGCATGGCAAGTGCGCGCGCATGTGTGGTCCTTGGCATAGCATACTCAACTGCTCAGCAAAAGCTAATCACATGCACTCACTTATAAAACGGAAAAAAGTTCTTTTCTCTATTCATACTGACTATTCCCACAAGCAAGTTCCAAAGGGGCTTTTTCAAGTTAAAAAAAGAGGGACTCTTATATTTTTTCTCTTAGATTTTTTTTTTAAATAACTCAAACCAACAGAGTTCTCTCCCATTCTTGAAAATTGACATTAAATGGCAATTAATATCTTCATTTTTTCAACAAAACCTTAGAAATGGAAATCTATTTCCATAACTTTTTACACCAAGTGATTAAGAATGGTGTTACCGGTGGGATTAAATCAAGTAAGAGAGTCGTCCCCTTGAGCATTGTGTAGGGTTGCAACTCTTGTGGGTTGAGTCAGGACGAGGGTCAACTTGAGCCTAGCCAGAGCCAGACCTCAAGAGGCAACCTGCAGCCTGACCTAAACCGGAATTGCAACCCGAGGTGCCCAACATAACCTAGGTATATGTAATTGTTCCCAACCTGACATAACCAGACCCAAATTGCTCAACACGAGGACAAAAATCAAGTTGGTGTTTTCCAACACGAACCCAACCCAAGGACCTCGACAACCCGGCATGGACTCGGGCTGTGGCAATCTGGTTCAGGTCAATAGCATGAAATGACCTTGCTTCCGGAGCTATGAAGGGAGATGAAGGTCTTCTGATCCATGATGGTCCAAGCATCCAATTGAAGATCCAGACTGGTCTATGCAAGATCAAGCCATCAGATTATAGATCAAGCGCAGAATTAGGCTCATCCAAGGGTCGTGGGTAAAGATCTAGCATATCCAGCCGTCCAGACTGTGTAACTGTACAATCCACATTGAACAAGAGTCCAAAGTGAGCTGACTAAAGATCAGGACCCCGTCAAAGGTCCTGATTAATGATCTGGACTAGATCAACGGTTCAACTGGCATATGGGCCTATAGAGTCAATCAGATGGCTAAGATTGCCTATCAATTAGACTCAAAAGTTGAATGGATAATTATTTATAATCCTATCTACTAATCTTTTAACACTTTCTGTACTCCTTTTCATATCATGCGTTGGATCTTACTATTTTTGCTCAATCTTTCATCTCAGCCATGTGATATACGGAAAGAGTAAATTATCCCAGTAGGCATGTGTATGTGTATAGTCTTAGAAACTCACGGTTCTTCCAATCTTGCTGCATCACTTGCTCACTTACAAAGGGCATGGTCATTAGAGAGTTTTAAAGGCCTGTTTGGATGCACACCAAATTCATGAGTTTGGCAAATATTTAATTGCCAAATTCATAAATTGACAATTAATGTGTTTAGTTTAGTGTTAATTGATAAATTTGTTAATTGCCTAATTAGCAAAAGGGGGCATAAATCATGAACTTGTCAATTAAAAAAAAAAACCTAATGGAGATTATGGGTTTCCAAAGGTAAAGCTTATGAATGGTTCCCCATCTTCATGGGTCTGCTTTGACTAAGCAATCAAAGTGGACCAATGAAGAATCGGATCAATGACCATAATAATATAATTAATATGGACCATCAAATCTCCAAGTCATTGCTCAAATGGTTAGCATCACCAAATCAATGTATTTTGAGAGTGATTGTCAATCAAGCTAGACCCCACATGATAAATAATAATTAAACATTTGTCTAGTATAATACATGTGGATCATCCATTTCTTAACTATTGATCAGATGATGGTTAAGATAATTTGATCGAAAGTTATTTTTGAGAGAGATCGACAAGGAAAAGTGGGTGTGAACACTGGAAATAGCGCCTACACATTTTTTCTTGGCTTAGGCGTGTGGTTTGGATTGATAGTGGAGTTAGAGGAGTCCCCACTAGTAAATTAGTTCAAAATCCCATAGTCATCTAAACCTTATAGGATTTATAAAAGCTAGAGAATCCGAAGACTCTCTTACTTTAAAGTGATTTTTGATCTGTGACTTGAAATTCTGAGTAAAGGACCACGGTTACGGAGAAGGAAAGTGCACCCTCTCTGCCCACATAAACGTGTCATCTCTACTTCGTGTGGTTGACAATTTTCTAGAGGATCTGCTGATTTTATTATAGATGTGAAAATAACGAAAATAGGACTAGGCAAACTCGAATTTCTGATGTGACAGGATTCAAAATTCTGACAAGTCACAAAGCACACGTTCATAAAAAAAGTCTAGAAAAACAATGGGACTAAGAAAAATGTGATAATGATAGAATGACATGTGGGGAACTAGGCAACCATAAGTTTCTGATGTGACAGAATTCAGAATTTCCATAAGTTAAAGAGCATACGCCAATGGGAGCCTAGAGTAGCAAGGGGTTGAGAAAGGAAGTGATAATGCATTTGATGAAGTATGAATGTAAATGATGATGGTTCGATCTTTAACTTGTAGCTTGAAGCAGCGTGGAACTTGTAGTCTTAGGTGAACCTAGGCTTAAATGAGTGGCTCCAGAAGGCTAGAAGGCTAGGAAAGAGCTGAACACAACTAAAGAGGGGGCTAGAAGGGATGAGGGCTTGAAAGCTCAAGCTTCACCTCTCACTCTCTTGGTGAGTTTTTTGGTACATGGAAATGAGAATACGAGGGTTTGGATGGACTAGATCAGTTAGATTGGATAATGTCTTTTATGGTTTAGGTGGTTTTGGTTAGTGGTTTTAAATGAGTGATTTTGGAAAATGGTTAGAGAGGGTTGGATAGTTGGATGGCCTAGAGGAGCTAGGTTAGGATTGGTTGAATGGCTAGGTTAGGTACCTAGGTTGGGTGGCCAAGTTGGACTAGGCCGGGTTAGGTTATACTAGGTCGGAAAAGGTTGGGCTAGGTTGGGTGGCTTGGTTGGAATAGATTGAGTAGCTAGGCTAAGGGCTTAAGGAGAAGAAAGTGTGAGTGAGCTCTTTACCCTCTCCCTCTTTTTTTATGTGTAGAGAATGAGAGGGGAGACCCCCTTTTATTGTTAAAGGATGACAAGATTGTAATTAAAGGTTAAGCAAAGGTTAAAAATAACAAATGAAATGTTCTTATTGGTTAAGAGGGGTTTGGTGTCACACAGCATCCTTTTATTTGCTTTTGAAGTGGTAAAGTGTAATTAAGAAAAAATTCAATGGCATTTTGGGAGGAAAGTTGACTTTTGAATGTGTTCCCCCTTAAATAGACCTCCCTTTATTGCACCTTTTGAATTTGACTTAAATTTATTTTGAATTTAGCTTGAATTTGACTTAGAATTTAACTTGGCTTGGCTTATGGCTTGGCTTGATTTGAATTTAGCTTGGCTAATGGCTTAAGTAATAGCTATGGCTTAGGTAGTGGCTTAGGTATGGCTAAAGCTTGGGAATGACTTAAGTAATAGGTAAGGCCTAGATAGTGACTTGGGTATGACTAAGGCTTAGAAATTACTTATTACTTAGTACTTAGGTAATGAATATTTACATATCATCTATGCCTCATCAAGTGCTAGCCTGGGTGGGGTATCTTCAATGGGCCCTATATGATGGAGGGTATTTGTCATGGATAGGGCATTTTGTAGTACAATAAATATGGACTATCAATTTACTATCTATAAATTAATCAAATGATTAAGATCATTATATCAAAGATGATTACTTAGGGATGGGAATCAATGTAGGCCCATGGAATGTATGGTCCAAACTAACAATTGAATCTCCACATATCAATATGGATCATCCATCCCCCTAGCCATTGATCAGATGGTTAAGATCATCTGATCAAAGTGACTTCTAAGAAGGATAAGCAAGCGAAGGTGGGCCTACCATGAAGGACGGTCTAGATCAATGATCAAAACTTCTTCATTACATCGATCAAATGGTTAGAATCATCCTAATAAAGTTACTTTTAAGACGAGTGAGAAATTGGTGGTGGCTTCCACACAATAGGCAGTCCAGATCACGTAGGGATGGACGATTCAAAGTCGGGCCCACATGTACATTGATTAGACATTTTAGGTAAAATAAATATGGCTAGTATGGATCATCCATTTGCCATTGATAAGATGGTTTAAATTATCCAATGAAAGTGATCTTTAGAAGGGATCAAAATAAAATCAGACCCCACTTGATGGGCTGTCCAGATAACATATGATGAATATTTCCCATCTATTGATCGGATCATTAGGATCATCATATTGATGTGGTTTTTAAAGAGGCAAGCCACACATGTTGGATGGTCAAGATCAATGATCAAATATTTCGCTATTGTAATCAATATGGATAATATATTTTTCTAACAATTGATTGGATGTTTAGAATTACCCCATCAAAGGTGAGACCCATGACGGGCGGCTTAGATTCATTATTGGATCATTTTTATATTATATTTGATTCTGACCATTGACTTGATGATTTGAACTTTTGAATAGTCCAACCCCACATGATTTCTTACGACATGTTACCTCTCTCTTAAAATGTAACTTCGATTAGCCCAATCAATAACGAAACTAGAAAATCGTGTGTTTGAAATACAAAACCTCAAACCACAAATTGTAAATAACTTGAAATTTCATTTTATGAAGATACCAATTAATGAACTTTCAAATACATGAATGGACTAATTTCATGCATCCAAACAGGCCCTAAAGCCAAGCCCCCAATGACTAGACTAGGCTGTGCTGTTGATTGGCCATCTGTACGAACCTAACCATGGCCCCACTTGCATATACTGCCCCAGGGCCCTAAAATTCCTGTATCATCATCACCAAACAAAAAAGCTTTAAAAAAAAAAAAAAAAAAAAGCATGCACAGCCATTGAAAGGTTATAACAAAAGAATAATCCCACTAAGATGGGTTCTAGAATCATGCAATCCTCTTCATGGCCCACCCACATTTTAAAAATGACCAAACTACCCTTTCCACTCTCTCATCCCTCGAGACGACCATACATAAAGTAATAGTGGAAAATGGACAAAGGCCAAAATGGCAGAACTTGTGCCAATATTGTGAAAATAATGCACAGACGAGCAGCTGAATTTAGTGACGAACGCTTCTTGTATATACAACAACAAGATCACCTGCCAGCAATGAATGCGTGTGCACTCAGACAAACGACTGGACCACAGAGGAGGTAGTGACCAGGCCAGAGAGGAGGCCCACGATAACTGCACTGTTATAAGTGCTGGGCTCTGTTTGCATGGAATTGTTCCGGTCATCAATAAAGGTTTCATTCAGGAATGGCCCGCCCACGAGCGCCCCGGTAGCGACATTAGGATTGGGATCTTTCGACTTCAGCCACTTAAAACCATCACAGCCTGTGGTCTCATCTGCCGGAATTGAAGCACCCCTGTGGTGCACCTGAAGTGGGAACTTGCTCCCGTATCCAACGAGGTAGCTCAGCTTCAACGGATTGTCGCCCAAGACATAATCAGCCTACCAAAAAACACGTGGTTGAGGTTGTCAAAAGCGAGGAAATCATTGATTACCTGAAGAAGCTACAAAAAAACATACTACAAAGAAAGGAATTATATTCTTGGTATGCCTGGGCTTCAGCACATGTATGTGTCTGTGTGTGTGCATGCATGTGTTTACGGAATGGTCCAGCAGGCCAATGGTCGACCATTCCGCAAATATATCCTTGATAGGACAGTCCTAGAAACCAATATTGGGCACTTTCTCAGTTGAATGCAGTTGACCACTGCCATATGACTTTCTTAACCATCTATCTGCAGGCCATTATCGAAAGGTTAGGATTGTCCTATCCAGAAGATTTGGTACTACTGAACCAGGTGCCCCAGTCGTACAAACTGAAAACCCAAGTATAATGTGCATATCCTCAAGTTGAGGATCCTATCATTCCTCTTGGAAGTATGGTACATTTAACCAGAAGAATTTTATTCTGATGCATAGGATGAAAAGAAGGAAAATAAAAGAGTAAAATGTATTTTTTGTGCATCAAGAATGCACCTGTGAAATGGCAAATTTGCGGAGATCTGAGGGTGCGTAGGAAGCCCCACTGCAAGACAGAGTTGCAGTCCGAGACGAGAGCATGTAATCGCTGTAAACGACGGCAAGGAATGCAGAGGCTACAGGATGCTGCAAAGAATTCCATTGACTTATCCATACCAAACCACCTGTAAAACAATCAACAATCAGCAATCATAAGAGACACCGCTGATGCCTGTAGAAAAGATAAGATACTGCAACTTCTAAACTGCACCGAAGATTCCAATCGGGATATTCTAAAAATACTGAAATATTCTAATAATATTAGTCTTCTTTTTCTTATATCTCATTGCTTATAACAAATTGAGAAAATAGACATTCAAATCTCTAAACTGCAGGGAGTTTGCTATTTAGGAATTTTATATGTTCTAAAAATGCTGCATGTTTACACAAAAACTCACCCTTTCATCTTTCATGATGCATTTAAGTTAGGTACGAGAATAAAAGTCTTTTTAATCTCGATTAACAAAAAATTGAGAAAAAAGACATTAAAATCTCGAATTTGCAGGGAGATTTCCATTTAGGACATTTTGTATATTCTAAGAATGCTGAATGTTTGCATGAAGTCATTTTTTGTATCCTTACCAATGCATTTTAAGTTGAGTACATACAAGCGAATAAATCGAATTTTCTTTTACCATCTATAAATGATATTGATCTATTTAACCAAAATTAGCAGCCATTCTCTGTAGATTAAGAGGATCTTTTCGAAATTACTTGTACTCAAATTATGTGAGAAAAGGTTGTTCTGGAGCAATAATGTGTTGGCTTACTCACTTCAAATTTGTAACTAAAAGATAAATTCATGGGACCATTTGAGAAAAGTTGGCATCATTTCAATCCAACATTGTATCCCAATTTCCCAGGGATTTTTTCATGGCATTAATTGGTCCATAACTGGAACAGAAACCAGCACAAAAAGTACGTGTGAGTAGGAAACTACTCTCCAAAGCACAAAATAAATGAACAAAATACAAATCAATGAATAAAATAAAAATTAAAGTGCATGTGAACATTTAAATGCACAAAAAAAATTAATTAAAGATACCAAGAAGTGCCCATGAACACATGGAAGAGATATTACACAAATGCATGCATGCAACAGACACTAGAAGTGAAATTACCCTCTGTTCTACTGGAAGTGGCAGTCGGAGAATCTGGTAGAAGACCACACATAACAGCATCAGCTGTTTGCCTGTATTTCTGAAGACCAGCGTTCACCCCATTTGATGTCTTCTTTGAACCAAAGAAGCTTACCCGCGACAAAAGAACCTGCTCAACGATTGCAAACTAGTCATCAGTGAAGTTTGATACTCGAAGTCCCATATCATTTAACAGGTTTATCCAACAAAAGCTATGAAAAGGAAAGTTTTAAATGAATACATCTCATATTACATTGTGTAGTGTAATATATCATCAATCAAGAAAAAAAAAATGTTATAGTAAAATGTTACCGTAGTTAACGCTGGACTAATTTTGATAGATTCAGGTGGCTGATTTCTTTATGTGGTGCACATCCTTGCTGATTCAAGTATAGGAGACTCGTTATGGTAGTTCTTTCCTCTCTTTTCTTTCCCTCATTTTGACTCGGTAACGATTTTTTTTTTTTGAAGCGATGATTATATTATAACTAAAGGCCAAAGCCAAAATATACAAATGTACAAATCCCGGGAGACTATAGCTCCCCCAAAAAGCTGGAAAAGACTCTAAAATCTTAGAGGATAGAGCCCATTCAATTACAAGAGATTTTTCCCTACTAGCCACCTCGAGGAACTATCTTCCACCCACTCAATAAAAGAAACATAATCACAAGCAAGAATTTGATCACCGGATCATGCTAATTCCATACGAATCAATACTGAGAAGCATGTCAATGGCACCAAAGATGAAATAGAGGGTCCCTATATCCTTTTTCTTTAGACACATGAAAAGTATGGATCTGTGGAGTGATTCAAATCCAGGCCAGACATGAAATTCTTTGAATAAACTGAAATATTTTTGGAATCACAATAAATTTTTCCTTATCAAATCATTCGGTTTACAAAAAGGTTTGAAAAATTATGTTGTGCACCACTGATCCAGGGTTGTATCCCCCTGTATCGGTCTATTTCGGGCCGATATAGCCGTATTGTCCATGGATGATACCAGTATGTTCTGGTTTCAGATTATACATTAAACCTCGCTTACAAGCTTCCTGTTATAAAAGAAAGAACATAAATTCTTTTTTCTTTCGTTCATTTCAAAGCATAAAAACTATCATGGGATTAAACTTAGGAGCCATCCTATGAAACTCGGGGAGAGAGTGATTGAGAAAAGACTAAGGCATAAGGGAATATATCAGAAAATCAGTTTGGTGTCCTGCCAGGGAGGTCGATCACTGAAACTATTTTCCGACTAACACAATTTTATGGAGAAATATAGAGAGAGGAGGAAGGATCTCCAAATGGTCTTTATTGACTTAGCAAAAGCATATGATGGGGATCCCTAAAGAGTTAATCTAGTAGGTATTGGAAAAGAAATGAATCTTAAGAGGATATATTGACATGATTAAGGATAAGCAGTAACAGATGTAAGGACCACTAGACAAGTGAGTTTCCAATTATTGTAGGCTTGCACCAGGAGTCAGCATTGAGCCCATACCTTTTCACATTAGTTATGGATGAGGTCATGAGGAATTTGCAAGAAGAGATCCCATGATGTATGTGTTGGGGTTAGGAGCCCCGCAGCGGAAACAATCAAAACAGGTGAGGAACAAACCACGATGGCAATCACACAAGCAAATCGACACACACAAGAAGGCAATCCGAATTTTACGTGGAAGAACCCCTCACGGGTAAAAAACCACGGCACAAAGCGACACCAATCCACTATGATATCAGAAGTTACAAGAGATAGAAGAAACACAACCCGGATCACAGCCTACAAGAGAAATCCCAAGCTAACAAAGCTAATTCTCACATGAGATGGACAAATGCAGCCCTTTCCCTCATCTTAGAGAACTTCAAGCTTCCCTCTAGCTCTTTCTCTCACCCTAGAACCCTCTCAATACCTCTAGGAAACCTTGGCCCATTGGCGGCAAGCCTAATCCCGGATTACATCCCCTTAAATAAGAGAAAACCGAGATTAGAAACTTCTTGAGCAAAATCGCGCAAGAAACCAACTCCAACAAGGAAACCTATCGACCGGTCGGAGCTCACCGTCGGCCGGTCGACGGCCCCTACCGACCAGTCAGCCAACCGGTCAACAATGCCTAGAAACGTTCTAGAAACCACTGTCTTGAAATCCACCGTGGCCTCTGTGCATTGAGATTTGAGGCGTCCGATCCCAACAGTATGTTGTTTGCAAATGAGATAGTTATGATTAACAAGACGAGTGAGGGCATAGACACAACATAAAGCTAGATTTATAGAAAGGTGCTTTAGAATCTAAAGGATTTAAAATTAGTTGAACTAGAATAAAGTTTATGAAGTCAATTTTAGTAACAATAAGAGTGAAAATGAGACATTAGTTAAGATTGCTAACGAAGAAGTTTCCCAAAATGACAACCTTCGATATCTTGGGTCAATAATTCATGAGAGTGGAGAGATTGAGAAGAATGTTGCCCACAGAATCCATGTTGGGTGGAAGAAATGGAGATGTGCCTTTAGAGTTTTATGTAATCATCATGTACCACTCAAATTGAAAGGGAAATTTTATAAGATATAAGACCGATTATGCTTTATGGGAAAGAATGTTGGGCAGTTAAGGAGCAAGATGTTCATAGGATGGTTGTAGCTGAAATGAGAATGTTGAAGTGGATGACTACCAAGACAAGGAAGGATAGAATTAGAAACGAATGTCTTCGAGGGAACTTAGGAGTAGCACCAATAAGTAATAAAATGAGGGAAAGTAAAGTTAGATGGTTTCGTTGGGTGCAATGGAGACCAAAAATTGTGTTGGTTAGGGGTGAGTTGGTACAAGTTGAAGGCTCTAAAAGGGCAAGGGAAAGGGCCCAAAAGGATGTGGGTGGAGGTAGTAAGAAAAGATTTGATGACCTATGATCTAGCTGAAGTTATGGCCCTTAATAGACTGAAATGGCGGAACATGATTCATGTAGCTGACACCAATTAATTGGTATAAGGCTTAGATGATGATGATGATGATGATAGTGTAAATTGATACTGGAACTTCAAAAAAACCATATGTCAATTGTGGTGTGCATAGACTACAGCTTAAGGTAAATAAACATCAAAGATAGCATGAATGGAACGATGCAATGAAAACAAGGCTGAAGCTAAGTTGTATAACAGTTCTAGTGCTCTTGTTACAACTCAAAGAGGACCGTGCATACATAGACACTACATGTATATAAAGGTATAGCAAAAAATGCAAAAGAAGCATCTCTTAGCAAAGGATGTATACCTGCACTCCTGCAAGCTTGTTGTCCCAACTAAACCATGATGGACGGCCCCAATCGGCAAAGTCATTACCATTTTGTACAGTGACATAGTTGAGGTATGAAAGGTCCCCAGTTGCATGATAGAGCCAGGCAGCAGCCCACAAGAGTTCATCTGCATACCCTGTAGAGTTGTAGAACCTCTGGACTTGAGGAATGCTGATACTGTAAGAACCTTTGTAAGTGTCAGCAAAGGTAAATAGTTGTTTGGAATGCTGAAGCAGCGTATCCGAATACGTGGAGTCAGAGGTTTTAAACACAAGAGAAGCTGCTGCCAGAGCCGCTGCAGTTTCTGCTGCAACCTCTGTTCCTGGTGAAGATGCATTCACCTGTGTGAGAGGCCTTTTCTCAGCCATGGTTTCAGGCCTCTCCCAACATTTGTGGTCTTTATCGGGATCACCCACCTGCAAACCAAAACAATGCATTTTAATGGCATCGCAAAAATCTTAATTACAAAAGAATGTTCAAGGGAAATTGCAGATCTGGAGAAGGAGAACTGAAAAAACAGAATGATTCAAAAGTGTCACTATGTTGAGTAGAATTAGTGAATTACAGAAAGAAAGAAGGCAAAGAAGGCCATATCTTCTTCTTTTTTTTAGAGAGAGAGATAGAAGGCCATATCTCCTATTTCGCATTGATTAGCCAAAAGAGAGCTTTTGAACCAGAAGAGAGAGAAAATGAAGGAAAAGGCCAAAAACTAGATGGAAATGACCATTCTGTTTTGCATTTTGCACTTTTAAAGAAACCAAGATCTCACATTTGGGAGCAGTTAGTCAAAAGAGACTTTCAAAAAAAAAAAAAAATGGCCTCAAAACGAACAACCCCCCTCATAGCGATAATATACCGAGAGATCTTTCCATAAAACTAGTCCATACATCATATTTATACATGAGCATGATATGGCTGATAAAATGTATAAGGCCATAAGAGATCTCTATAAAATCAATGGCTTGGACTGCGTCCTGCATTCTTATTTGTGATTTTAGAACTCGAGCAAATTTCACTGAAATTATTTCCTATTCTTTGAATGTTGAAGACTTTTTAAAGAAAGAAAGAAAAACAAAAACAAAAAAAATCAATAGGGTTATCTGCAATTGAATTGCAAACATTTACGATCAGTGTACTCAGGAAACCTTATGATCTCCACTTGATTCGGTTTTTACAAACTCTGCAATTTGTGTTCAGACTTCAGAATTTAAATAACTTAGGTGAACTTGGTAAATTATGGCATTTGATGTTCAGCCAAGGGAAATGATGTTATTTGTTCAGCACACCAACCATATAGATACACCCACCTTTAAGTGACCTAAACCATGCATCCGGTGATCCCATCATGGAATCGGATTTCCAAAATCTCGCATCTGATGATCCTAGCCATCGAATTGGTTGATTTGAAAATAGTTGGCTACAGCCAAGACACAATAATCAACAGGAAAGAAAGGGCCCAATTTGATGACTAGGATCATCCCTCGAGAAACTTTTCTCTTAAGCACGCCCAGTAAGCGATGGTTTCAACCAGATTTGGATCATCAAAGTGGGACCCCCTCATGCATTTGTTTCGCATGCAGAGAGAGAGAGAGGTAGTGATGTTCTTCTTACTATGAATAATATTTACCTCCACTAACTTGGGGCCTAACAAGAGGACAATACTATAATTCTGTTGAGCAAAGCATAGCACGAATTAATGAGTTGTAAAACTGCTAGTGGCTTAAAAACCAATCGTTTTTCTGACCAGAAATTCTTGCTTAAGCTGTAAATTTTAATCTACAGACACCATCCCAGTATTCTAACTTACCTGAATATACAGTACATTCGCAGAAGGATGGCAATTAATCAGATAATCTGTGATCCACTTCAGTGAGTCTTGTGCAGAAGCGAGCTGCTTCACTGCATTCATCTGATCCCCATACTCAAGAATCGTCCACGACAGCACAGTTGCCGTAAAAGCCATGGGAAAACCGAACTTCATGTGATCTCCAGCATCGTACATTCCTTTTGATAGATCCAAAGTCGCTTCTTTTCCATCATCCAGAGCTGAATCCCCTCTCCAAGAAATCTTGTTATCCACCAACTTACCAGCTGCAAGAAAAATAAATAAATACTAATAAACCTCCACAATCACCAGAGGTCGGATGCCTCATGTATCAACCTCTACTTTTTGTAAATGGCATCAGACCCATTAACTCATAAGATTGATGAATGTGTCCATTGATCCAGACACAGACCACCTCAGAGAATGGACTATGGGGGGGAAAACTGCAGTAATCTATAGACTTTTTGGAACATGGATCTTAACCTTCCCATGACCATACAAAAATGGGTGTGGATTGGATGGTCATTAACTCCAATTGGCACAATTTTTGGGCTATGGCTCATCCAAGGGGTTGTCCACTAACTCAACATCTTAGATCTTTCACCAGAGTGTACCAATCAAGGGTTTCTAGGGTGGATACCATCTATAAAATGGTACCTGATGCAAGTGTTCTAAACCTAATTATCAAAATGCAAGGTCCAAGATGGATTAAAATAAGATTTTTTTTTTCACAGATAAAAAAGCAAAACACATAGATCTTATTAATTCAAAAGGAAATTCCACACATTCTTCCAGATCTGAAGACAATAGCAAAGCTACAACTGCATAAAAGCAAAAAAGGAAAAAGAAGAAAAGAGAAGGCATATTACCAAAAGGCAGATGAATGCTAAGGTCATTCAGATGGGAATAGACTGAAGAGGCAAGCTGGTGCAATTGCCAACCTGGCACCATGTGCCAGATCCAGGCCGTTCATCGGGAAGGACCCGCCACTAACATGCCCTGGCATGAGAATCAGGCTGATTCATTCATCAGGTAAGCCCGCGTGCACAGCAAGTGTAGAACAACGGCCAATTTTTTTCATAGCCATGCATTTTTTCTGAAGCAGCCGGTGCCCGCCCGATGACCGGACTAGCCTGATAATGGGCCGGTGAATGCTCATGGTGGACCTCAGATGACGGATGCCCTAGATCTCACACAGGTTTGTGCTAAGTCCCATCTTCAACCGTCCGAATTGGCACAAAACCAAAGTACATTGTTGCTTAAAAGTTTCAATTCCTCTACATTATAGAAAATAATAAGATCAAAAGAAATGAAAAAAAAAAAAGAAGAAGACAAACTCTAAGAAATCATACTGTGCGTTTGGTTGCATAAAATATTGAAATTTCATGATATCTTGGGACGAATTAGACTGATCAATCATGAAATTTCACCACATTTGGTGCAACCAAACACACCCGTAACAAAATCAATCATCCAAAATGCAAAATGCTACGCATTGCAAGGTGACGCAACAATCCAAACCGTCCACCTAGTGGACCCTAAAGAAGATGGGAAACTGCTTAAAATGCGAATGGATCGGGTGATCCAAGCCGTCCAATCAGCATCCTTGGAAGTAACCGTAACAAAAACAAAAGCAGCTAAAATCGAGCAAAATGGAGAAGAGAATGAAGTACATTTCTGGATGTCGAAGAACTGGAGGGCAAGACGGAGAGCTTCGTCGTATTTCTTGGCAATGGCGCCAGGTGGGCCCGGGACGGGAGCTGCCTCTCTCGAACGGTGGGATTTCTTTCTGATCGTGAGCACAGCGGCCGTAATTACAAGCGCAGCGATTCCAAATACGATCAACCACCAGATCCAGCCCTTTGAGTACTTTGAAACCGCTCCCATTCCGATATTTTTGCAGAGATCTCTCTCTGGTGTAAGAGACGAGGGAGATTTGCTGCAAGAGAGCGAGAGACTGTCGGTGAGAGAAGGAGAGGTTTGGGAGTGTTTAGATCGGTCAGGAAAGGAGGGAAATAGATCTGGTTTGGTGGGTTTTTTCGCCTGTTATTCGTAAAATGACTGAATTACCCTTCTTTTTCTGAGAATTCCCAAAGGAGGTTGTAAGAAGAAAGAACGAGCGTGACACGGCAACAACGCCGGGACCAGTGATGTGGGTGAGTGGGTGAGACCCTGACTGTAGGGGTCCACCTCGATGTATGCGTTGTATATCTGCGCCGTTCATCTGTTTTTACAAATTACTTTAGGATATATTCCAAAAACCGAAGAAGATACAAATTTCATGTGGACCACACCAAAGGAAACAGTAGTTATTGACCATTACAAACCTTTTGTGGGCCACAAAAGCTTTGGATCAAGCTGATAATTGCTATTTTTTTTTTCTTTTATCCAGGTCTATGTGAGCTTATCAACAGGTTGGATGGTCAATAAACACTACAGTGGAAGCTAGGAAGTTTTTAATGGTAGGCGTTCAATAAACATTTTTTCCTGTGGTGTGATCCACATAAAATGTTTATCTGCTTCCTTTTTGGGAAAATGTCCTAAAATAAGTTTTAAAAACATATGGACGGCGTGGATATACAATGAATAAATCATGGTGAGCCCTATGGTCAACGGCTCACCCACGTCCAGAGGTTCCACGGTCGCAGTGAAGTCGCGTTCGGTAAGAACGCTGAGAAATATCTCCTAGATATCGGCATTTTCAAAATCTCGCAAATTTAGAAATTTCGTGATTTAAAGGAAAAATATCAGAAGTTAAAAGTAATTCAGCTTCCACTTTTATATTCAATTTTTAAACATTATGTAGTAATTTATAGTAAATATTTTTGAATATTTTATTTCATTCAGATTTTTTCAATAATATTGTGAGAAAAACTCAGCATGTGGCTCTATCCCAATAAATTGTAGAGAAATTGCTCCACTTGAAAGATAATTGGTCCACCTGAAAGATATTTTCCACTGTAATTGAAATAAGAAAACTTATTAGCATGACAAGGGAAATGCCACATAGAGTGATGGTCCTGATGGATTTACCTTGTTTGACTGAAATATTAGAAAAATTATAAAATTTTGAAATGAAACTTCATAAGACATTTAAAGGTGACATTATTATTATACATTTGTAATTAAAAAAAAACCAGGTTTCCTTTATATAAGGCCCTAAACTATGCGTGGTCTGATAAAACTAGCACAATTATATTTAAAGTGAATTGAGACTATTAGTATACCTTGTAATACAAACACCAAAACACAACCTATACATCTAAAAGTAAATTAAATAAATAAATAAATAGCAAAAAAAATACATATGTGCTCACGCCTCACTGTCTACTGCACATTTTGCCTCATACCTATAGAAAGTCACAAAGCAATTGAAAGCCATGGCTCAGTCCCTAACAAGATGATCATAGTACGGCTAGTCTTGTGAATTGGCAATAATGTTGTATCAAGGTCATAGTAGAATGAGTGGAGATTATTAGTATCGATTCCCAACGTGAGGGTGGCTAACATTGAAGTGTGACTAAAGTATGGGTGTGTGTACTAACAGCCGGATGTGTGTACTAAACCCTCAAAAGAAAAAAATAGTCATGGTAGAATGGTTCTAACTCAAGTACTCTATCAAGTATCATTGGTACTCATCATTTTTTAGGTAGATGATGGACTAGTTATGTATGTTACTTCTAAATACATTTGGTCATAGTCATATCTTGGATATCCTTGTCCATTTTGTATGTACCTGTAGGCATACTTTTATCAGTATCCGTAGTTGGATGATTCTGACTATGTGTTGTAATTGTTGGAGTTACTTGTCCCATATCCATGAGGAATATAACCATGTCCATTGTTGTGGGTAAATCCGAGCTAACCTCAGGTCACAAGGAAAGCGCATAGTCTAATATCCAAGCTAACCTCAAGTCACGAGAAAAGTCCATAGTCCAGAATCCAAGCTGACCTCAGGTCACGAGGAAAGCCCATAATCCAGCGGGCCCAGGTATAGGTCCTCAAATCAGACCTGAGACTGGGCCAATTTCTTGACGACCCGAAGCCTGACGACCTAAGACCTCCGAGACGACCTGAGACCTCCAGGACGACCTAATGACCTGAGACATCCCTGCCGACCTGCCGAGATCTCAAGCATTAGCCAAGAAAATAGGCGAAAGATCTAAAGAATCGTCGGGGAATACGGGAACATCTCCCATAACTATGGAACGGCCCAAGGATTGCGCTGATTCGAAAATCCCTCCTCTAAAATCACGACTTCAAAAAGGGAATACAACTCTGCAACCTAAGTCTATAAATAAGCACGCCCTCTTCATTATCAAGGAATGAGACAAAAACTGATCAAAAGAGATATATTTAATCTTTCAAGATTCAACTAACTTAGGCATCGAAGGGCTAACGGCTGGACTCCAGCCACCTCTCATAGCTTTCCTTTGTGCTCTACAGGATCTAAGAAACATTCAGTCCAGATTCAGACCGCACACCTACAAGAGATCAGTTGCATCCATCCGTCCAAGTTGGAGGTCACCTCATCTCATCTGCTGACTAGTTGAAGGTCACCTCATCTCGTCTGTTGACCAATTTTTAGCATCAACAGATTGGCGCCATCTGTGGGAACGACAAAGTTGTGTTCTCACCATTTCTAAGCTCAGCACATGATTCTAGTTCTTCTTTTCCGAGTAAGTGCACTGCCTTACAAATTTGATAAAGGGGCTGAAGAAAGAGCTCGGGATGACCTGTTCAGGAGGGCCTATGCAGGAAGACCTATCCAGAAGGACCTGCCCAAGAAAACCTGTTCAGTAAAAACTGCTCAAGAAGATCTGCCGAGGAAGCACTACCACAGGATGACCCGTCCGAGGTTATTTACATAGCACATGTAAGAGGCCGACGAGGCCGAGTTGAGTTATCAGAGGTTGACGAGTTCAAGCTGAGCTATCAAAGCCCAGAGGCCGAACTGAGCTATCAGAACCCAGAGGTCGACAAGGCTGAATTGAGCTATCAGAGCTCAGAGGCCGACGAGGCTGAGTTGAGCTATCAAAGCTCAAAAGCCGGCGAGGCCGAGCTGAGCTATCAGAGCCCGAAAGACCGACCTAGGCAATCGGAAGAGCCCTAGACCAAGTGTCGAAAGACCGACCTGGGCAGTCTGAAGAGCCCCAGACCAAGTGTCGAAAGACCAACCTGGGCAGTCGGAAGAGCCCTAGACCAAGTGTCGAAAGACTGACCTGGGCAGTCGGAATGGCCCTAGACTAAGAGTCAAAAGACCAACCTGGGCAATCAAGGGATAACCCCAGACCAAGAGTCGAAAGACAGACCTAGGCAATCGGAATGGATGAAAGAGTTGGACCAAAACGCAAAGTGTTCAGAGGCCACCTCTATATGTCGACCCATGTAATTGGCAGAGCCTTCGAGCCACCCTACCAGGCCGACCTCATGCAATTGACCAAATTCAAATGTCAACTCATCTATCTCTCTTTACTCCCAAGCCGAGCAAGTCAGGCTCGAGAGTAGGGGGGCTTCTGTTGTGGGTAAATTCGAGCTGACCTCAGGTCATAAGGAAAGCCCATAGTCCAGAATCCGAGCTGACCTCAGGTCACGAAGAAAGTCCATAGTCCAGAATCTGAGCTGACCTCAGGTCATGAGGAAAGCCCATAGTCCAGCGGGCCCAGGTATAGGTCCTTAAATTCGACCTAAGACTGGGATAATGACATAACGACCTGAGACCTCCAGGACGACCTGAGGCCTGACGACCTGAGACTTCCAGGACGACCTGAGACCTCCAAGACGACCTGACGACCTACCGAGATCTTAGGCTTTAGCCAGGAAAATAGGCGAAAGATCTGAAGAATTGTCGGGGAATACGGGAATATCTCCCATAACTACGGAACGGCCCAAGGATCGCGCTGATCCGAAAATCCCTCCCCTGAAATCACGGCTTCAAAAAGGGAATACAACTCTGCAACCTAAGTCTATAAATAGACACGTCCTCTTCATTATCAAGATATGAGATAAAAATTGATCAAAAAATAGATATTTAATCTTTCAAGATCCAATTAACTTAGGCATCAGAGGGCTAATGGCTGGACCCCAGCCACCCCCCTTAGCTTTCCTTTGTGCTCTACAGGATCTAAGAAACCTTCAGTCCAGATCCAGACTACACACTTGCACGAGATCAGTTGCATCCATCAGTCCAACTTGGAGGTCACCTCATCTCATTTGCTGACCAGTTGGAGGTCAGCTTATCTCGTCTGTTGACTAATTTTCAGCATCAACATCCATATAATCCATTTCCATAACAAAAATGTGACATGGAAGTGAAGTTGCCCTGTTTAGTATTGATGTCCATGTACCCTACACTATAGGCCAATAACTGATTGTCGTGGCTTAGTTGTTGCTTCTTGTTACACCGATCATAACTCTTCTTCTGTTGAGAAACCTGTGCTAGGACAAGATGAGAACCATGGTCTTCACCCTAAGTTGCATGATCAACCCTCTCCCCAATTAATAGGCTAAAAGGACTTTGACTCTGACTCGGATTATCACCGGTTCTTTATAGTTGCCATATGTCTACTAGGCAATTGAGAGAGAAAAACTAATTGCATGATATTGATATAACTCAAACGGCATCATCATCGACTTGGACCTCATTGTAAATTCTTTCCAAAATAGACCACTTTCATCGAGAACATCACAGTTTATCCAATAAAAATTTTCATAATGCATTAAGTGTTTATTACTTTTTTAGAGGTAATTCTTTATTGCGTTAGTAATGCAACTCATACACCCTATTAGTACCACAATATGTTGGGGATAGGGACTCCGACAGCGAAAGTGTAAGCCGAACAACACTGTAGCGGAATATAAGATCAAACGAGAAACAGAATGAAACCAATCCACATAAGCATTCAACCACAAGAGACAATCCGATTTTACGTGGAAAAATCCCTCAACGAGTAAAAAATCACAGCATAAAGTGATCCACTATGATAAACAAAAGAGTATAGAGATTGACAGCCCACAAGCAAGGAAAAAAACAGAGAAAACCCAAGTTCTCTCTCTCAAAACTCTCTCACATCTTCTTAATATGATTAGGAAACCTTGGACACCTTAAGATACCATCTAAGTCCGGATTACACCTCTTTAAATAGGCAATAATATGAAAATAGAAACATCTTACGCACTACCGCGCAACCGCGCAAGAAACCGTGTGCGCAGTCAATCGGTCAGCCATTGCACAAAACAGTCCAGGGAGAAAATCTAACACGCTGCTTCGCAGCCGACCGATCAGAGCCCCTACAGACTGGTCTGGGCACACAAAAAATCGTCTAGCAGCCTTCTATGCATCCGATCTGAGCTCCCAATCTATGCATCGTTTGAAGGCTCTCCAACACAACACACCCATTCGGTTAATCATATAAAGCACTCCCTAACACTGTTAGCATGTCTCGAACTTGAGACTTGGCTGTAGAGGCCACGGCAGGTCGACCAGCCCAAATAAGCGGCAGGAGACATTAAGTATTTATTGCTATAAAACTATTGAATTTAATAGGAAAAGAATATAACAATTTATCTCACTGCTGAGGTTTGTTTTCCCTAGACACTTCAAGAATAGCTTCAAAACCCAGGTGGACCATAGGTTTTAGGTTTAAGGTTTGAGTCATTCTGATTTTAGAGCTGGACGGCGTGATTTCACATGCATCCGTCGTTTCTCTCAAGTCAGTGAAAGCAACCGGAGGTGTCACGTCGTTTCCTTTTTTGTCTTTTTCCTTCTTGCCAGGAGGAACTTAAGTTAAAAGTTGCTTAGGTAGAGTAGAGATCAGTTATTATATATACGCGTATGACTATCCCGCCCAGCCACTATGGGATACATTTACTTCGATCCAAACCGTTCAAATGACAGGGAAGGCTTAATCGAGAAGGCACGCGTGAATACTAATCCTAGCATTCTGATATATGTCCATGAAATGAATGGTTAAAATGGAAAATAGTCCACGATCCAAAATAAAAACACATGTTCCAATTAGTTGGGGACGTCACGATCAGTCAATTAAATTGAGCCTTCCATTTGGACAGCTTATTTTGAGTATGAATATTTCCACCCGAGTAGCATGTGTGTGTATGGATTTTGGTCTGTGGATCAGTATGAAAGTTTTTATTCTGACTGGCGAACGATACGGAAGCGGATTGCGTCCTACCCCTCCAGGACAATAATACGTCCGGACAGGGTTCTGTGGGGTCCACCGTGATTTAAGGGTTTTATCCACGCCATCCATCCATATTTGCAGAAAGAAAAAATAGGCAAAACCAAGGCTTAAGTGGACCATAAAATGGGGATTGAACGGGAACCATTAAAAACTTTTTTGGAGATGCAGAAGTTTTGTATACTGCTGATATTTGTGTTTTTACTTCATCATTATCATTACTGCTTCCTTTGGTGTGGTCCACTTGATCTGTGGACCTGCTCATTTTTTTATGTCTTGTACCTTAAAATGATAGGAGAAAAGGGATGAATGGCGTGGATAAAACCCTTACAACACGGTGGGCCCCATGGAGCCCTGACCGGATGGATTAACTTACCGGCTAGGACGCAACCCGCTTCCGAACAATACATCCACCTTCGCACGCTGAGCGATTCATTAGGTGGGACCACCGTTTTCACGGCTCAAAAATCAGGCTGTTCACTCGTATAGCTGTGGTCCTCTAGTACCAAAGCGCTGGATGGTTTCAAATATTTACTATAAAGATCTATGGATTGTCAATAACTAGCACATTTGTCTGACCAAGAATAGACAGCTTGTTATGTGGCTGGATCCTCTTGGTTGTGGGACACACCTTCTGCACAGCTCATATGCCCAACACAAGTGCCAACCTGGCACATAAGCTTAGACAGCGGATTGCACGATATGTGCCTGGGGCAGTGTGGGGCCATAGAGATGTCCGTGGCAAATCCAATCCATCCATCTGTTTTGAAAACCCACAATAAGACAGGATTCTAAAAATCAAGACAGTGGGGATTGAAGAACTGGTGGCAGCAGAAGTTTTCTATCAGGATAGTGTTTGTTCCTGTAGTTTATGTTAGTACTAATAATTATATGAACAGTTTGGATGGCATATAAACATCATGTCAGCTTCAATAAGGTTTGAACGGTGGACATTGCTCATCCCACTGTTTTGTCGGTGAACCTGAGTTTTGGATTGGCCTGATTTTAGAATCCTATTCTATTCTATTGTAGCCTTTCAAAATAGATGGGCAGACTGGATTTGTCACAGGCATTTCTATGGACCCCACACAGCCCCAGCATAGAGCCATGCAATCCGCTCTCACACCCATTGTGGAAGACTCATAAGAGTTTTAACATGAGGTCATCGGTTATGGTACTCAATTGGCTGCGTGGGTGTGCGAGGGCCGTGAGTGCATGTGTTAAGAAAAAAAACTGCTCTGCTATGCTCATGGACATCGAGAGCATGTTTGAAATAATGTTTTTAGGGTAGTTATGGTGTATTTTATCCTTTTTCTGCATTTATTTTTTTACCGAAGGTACTTGAAGGCCCAACTACATCAACTTTTTAATACACAAAATGAGATGGGACTTTGTGGTCCCACATGACATACATGTTTTATCGATGCTGTCCATTCGTTTGGCCCTATCATTTTAAGGTACAAATCCAAAAATGATGTGGATCCAAAACTCAAGTAGACCACATCAAAAGAATAACATTTAAATGATTAGCGTTCAATTTCTACTGTTTTCTAATGTGGTCCACCAGGGCTTTAAATCTGCCTCCTTTTGGGGCCCACACCCTAAAATGATCTCTACTAATGAATGAATGGCATGGATAAAATGCATATTTCATGGTGGGGTCCACAAATTTTGGCCAGGATCAAATTGCTTTTTATGCAACCACAACAAGTCCTAGCTTTTAAACACAGTGGTGTATGCATTTATTGATGATGTGAGAGAAAATATGTGTAATTACACCATTTGAAATAGGAGGTGTTAACATCACCAAGTCACCATGACGTATGTGTTATATCCATGCCATCCAACTATTTTTTGAGATCATTTTAACGCATGAGCCAAAAAAGAGGCAAATTCAACACTCAAGTCGACCACTAGGCAAAAGTTGTGGGGACAATGACACCCACCATTGAAACTTTCATAGGGCCCCCCCATGATGTGTATTTTCTATTCAACCTATTCATAAGGTCACATAGACCTAGATGAAGGGAAAATAAAAGATAAGCTTGACACTAAACTTCCATGGCCCTTAAGAAATTTTCAAGGGTAGGCATCCAACTCCCACTACTTTTTGTGATGTGGTCCTCTTGAGCTTTGGATCTGCCTCATTTTTTCATCCATGCCTTAAAATGATCTCATAAAATGGATGGATGGTATAGATATAACACATACATCATGATGAGGCCCACAGAACTCGGTGATATCAACATAACACACCTTTGAAGGTAGATGTAGAGCTGAGCACGAGCCAAGCCAGCTCGGTTAGCTTGCTTGACTTGGCTTGAACCAGCTCGATTCGAAGGCTAGATTTAAACCAAGCCGAGCCATTTTTCTAAGCTCGAAATGATTTTCAAGCCAAGCTTGAGCTAACCCAAGCTCGATTTGGCTCGGCTCGAAGTTTGGCTCGATGGAAGCTCGATTTGGCTCGGCTCGAAGTTTGGCTCGATGGAAGCTCGATTCGACTCGACTTGGCTCAACTCGGCTGACTCATTTGTAAAAAACTAAAAATTATATATTTTTTTAGTCTCGGAAGTAAACAAAGAAAAGAGAGATGGAACTCTCTATAAAAGTAAGTGGGGTATCAATGGGCTTTGTGCTGCCTTTGGGCCCCATTTTAAACAGCTTTAAGCCCAACTCTACCAGGCTCGAACTCGACTCGAATTGGGCTTGAACTCGCTCAAAAGCTCGATCGAGCTAGCTCAAACATTTCAGTCTAGCTCGAAGGCCGAGCCGAGCCGAACACGAGCTAGGGTGGTCATTGAGCGAGCCTAGCTTGAACAGGGCTCAGCTCGGCTCATGCTCACCTCTAGGTATATGGTATGTGGTACACCACGCAATCCACCGGTTATGAAGAAAATTCTAGGTGCCCAATGAAAGTGTGAATTTGACATGTGTTGACTGCCTAATTATGTGGAAGTATATTCGGACCTTTGCTTGCATATATGTGCATGGTTTATCTACCACCATGATTTGGATAGCCAATTCAAGTAAAAATATAAATAAGATTACATGTTTAGAGGTGCAAATGTGTACAACAGCAACCTACATTTGATATGAATTTTTTTTAAAACGCCACTAATTCACCAAGATGTAAGGCTAGACAACAAGCCTAGTCGAATCAAGTTGGGCTTGGCTTGTGTGCAGCTTGGTCCTAAGAAACCTTGGCTTGTGTGTCGCTTGGTCTTGAAATCAAACTAGAATTTTATTTTTGACTTGACTTAATCGAGCTATGAAGTCAAGTTCAAGCTACATTCGAGCTCGAGCTTTTCAAGCTTAAGTAGAGTTAAGAGTCAAGTTTGGTAATAACCAATTCAAAGACTAAGCTTGGTAAAAAGATAGAGATCGATTCGAAGTGAAAACTGTATTCTTCATCGTCGTCGTTGGACGATTGCATTCTCTCACTGTTACTAGAATCCATGGCCAAAGCCAGAGAGAGAGAGAGAGAGAGAGAGAGAGAGAGAGAGAGAGAGAGAGAGAACTTGGTCCTAGAGTTGCCAGACGGCGGATGAATGAGAGTGCAGCGGGCAGTAAGGTGCGAACGTGGGGAGTGCAAGCAGGAGGTGAAAGTTAAAACGAAAAAAGAAGAAATAAAAGTAAAATAGAGTTAGGGTTGCTTTTTAATTTTTTATATTATAAACATATAATATATATTATATATTTAATATGATATATTTATTATTATCAAGTCAAGCCGAATCAAGCTGAGCCGAACACAAGCCAAGCTGAGTTGGCCTGGGCTTGTGCGAGGCTTGTAACTCCCTTCAAGACAGAATTTTAGCTTGGCTTGATTTGAAAAGGAGCTTCAAGTCAAGCCAAGTCAAGCTCAAACGAGCCAAGTCAAGCCTGGCCATTAAGCTGGCTTGGCTTGTGTCCAGCTCTACCAAGATGGTCCATTCTCATAAGCGCATTAAACATGCCCGTTTGGTGTAAAAGTGCTCGTGGGCTAACTGCTCCATGACATTCTTACCCTGGGTTTGTTCATCCAGATTAGAAGATCCTAGCCATTTAATCTCTGTCCCTTGCTTCACCCACAGTGGACCAGGGTGTTTTGTTTCTTAATCAAGCATTTGCACATTGCTAATCAAAGGGTTAGGATTGTCTCCCATGGGATACCATTTATTTGTAAGCCAAGGATCGAACGGTTACGATTTTCTTATGATAGATGTTAAGAATTTTTTTTTTTTTTTTTCCCCAAAGCCAACCCTCGTATCAACTGTTTAGATCAATAATTTCAGGACCCTCATGTTTGAACTTATAGCACGAGGATGGCATACGTATCCTCGATTGAGGATCGCACAATTCCTTTGTTCCGACAATTCCAAGCAGCCTAACATGTTGACTGGTGAGCTAACTCCTGTCATTTATTTTTACTGCAGACCGCGGGAGTTCTCAAAAGCTCGTCTGTCTAGAAAGCGGATTGCCAGAGGCCCGACATGTCCCAAGCTATGTGGGGCCTGCAGTGATGTATGTATTTTATCCATGCCGTCCAACCATTTTTAAGCTCATTTTATGGCATAATTCCAAAAATGATACAGATATAAAGCTCTCAAATGGACCACACAATAGAAAATAGTGTGGATTTAACACCCCACTGTTGCAAACTTCTTGGGGGTCACAGAAGTTTTATATCAAGATGATTTTTTTTTAATGTTTCCCTTCATCCAGGCATGTGTGACCATATGAACAGGTTGGATATCAAATAAAACATCATGGTGGGCCCTACGAAGTTTCCCATGGCCGCGTTCAATAACCACTGTTTTATATCTTGTGGCCCACTTAAGATTTAGATCTGCATCATTTTTTGGCTTATCTCCTAAAATGAATTAGAAAAACGGATGGACGACATGGATAAAACACATACATCACGGTGGGCCACGTCGTGCCACAGGCAATCCGCTTCGTGTGTGAGGCGACCTACGTCTTACACATGAGTGATTATCTACGATCGGAACGACTCATCTAATGGGCCCAATATGTACGTCCACTGTAAAGTCTACTCTAATCCTCCAAAAGGTGGGATTAATGCATAACAGTCGTAGTGGTGTAGTGAATGAACGGTTCTAGTTAATGATAGTGGGCCATGTAGGATATGTACCAAACTGCATGGCCCACTATCTAGTTGGATGGAGTAGATAAAAATATTCCGTCTATTTCTTTTTCTTGATTTTATTTTTATTTGGTTGGTGAGATGTACGTGTTATTCAAATAAAATAGGCAAAGCCATGAACTGATTGCTCAGCCAGCGAATATTCTTAAATGATAAATATCTGCAAGAGAATGTTAAGTGCAGCTGTCTCACACTTATAATCCAGGAATGCATGCTTGAAATCAGAGCCATTCATCGGCTGATTCTTGCACTGTTGATGTTATGTTTCAAAAACTAAGCTGATCTGATCATCAGTTGGGCCACATAAGATATGGGTCATTCCTAAATTTCCCTTAGTTGTTAGCCTACCGTTTATAGTTGTAGCCCACCCAAAAATCATATCAGCCTGCCAGATCTTGAAACATTGAATCTTCCCTGTTGCCTGATGGGCGGCTCCTTTCTCTCACACGTGTTCCTCATTAAGTCTGAAATTGGAAAGCCAGTGGGCCTGTTAGGTCACTCTCATTGACCAAGATCCACGTGGGTGGGCCTTCGTAAGATCCACGCCGTCCATCAGGTGAGCTACATCATGTAAACGCTAAAACCCAAATATTGTGATGATCCAAAGGTCAGGTAGGCCACACTGTAGGGAACAGTTGTGACAGGCATTCAAACCATTAGTTTTGTGTAGGGTCCTGGTGTTTACATGCCATCCAATCCATTCATCTAACGTGCCTCACCAGGAAGAAATAAAAATCAGAAAAAAAATACACTGTTCCGAAACTCAAGTGTAGTGTACTATCTGAATTTAGAGGTTTTAGGTATAATATTATATTAGGTGGTCCACCTGATTGTTGAATGTGCCTTGTTTTTTTGCTCAAAGCAAAATCCAGGGGTGGTGTACCTGATGGATGGTGTGGATTTCATGCAACTTAAATAATCTTCTCCAATTTAGAGAAGGTGGCCCTGGTAGGTGACCAGGCGTTTTTCTTTTGAAATTGGTCGACTGCCTTTCTTGTCGAGAGGACCGTAATCCGGTACAACACCTGTTGTAAGAAAGCGTGCAACACCCGGCATTAAATAAGTGGGAAAAAAGCGCGTGCAACACATTACGTGGGGGGCCCAGATGATATGTGTGCCATCCTCTCCATCCAATGGTTGGCCTACCTCATCCTAACCGCACATAACAAAAATCGGCTAGCAACACCGAGGGCACTGTAAAATCCAAACCTCTAATCAGCTTGGACACAAATCATTCTCGGGGATTTTATATTTTC
The DNA here is from genome assembly GCA_003013855.2 of Liriodendron chinense. Classification (NCBI taxonomy): domain Eukaryota; kingdom Viridiplantae; phylum Streptophyta; class Magnoliopsida; order Magnoliales; family Magnoliaceae; genus Liriodendron; species Liriodendron chinense. Next base: position 577,297 of record ML058482.1, read on the forward strand.
ACTGTAACCATCCAAAAGACGTTGCCTATCCAATAAATAAATAATCAAACAAGCTTTTCATTTATTCTACGTCTAATCTAGTCCAGAATTAAAATGTTTTATATTTTAATTACTTTTACTCCAAGTATGAAATTTTAAGTAATTTCTTATTACCTCCATATCATCCTCCGCACTCTACTAGAGTGTCAAAGTTTTTCTCAATTAAAATAGCAAAATATGCAAAAATTGTAATAAATTTTAGCTTTTTAATCATGTGTTGAGTTAAAGCAACATATAAAAAAAAAAAAAAAGAAGTTGTATTTGAATCTTTTTTAATCCAAAATAGCATATATCTTATCTTATTATATTTTATGTTTTTTGAAAGCCACATTTTTTATAAGTATTAAAATTTAATCTTTTGACTTAATGGTGTATTTTTTTTTATTAAATCCCAAATCATAAACAGGTAACAAACTCCTATTGAGTACAACAATACCCTAGTAGGTGTGGGCATAAGCGTCAATTTAAAGCCTAATATCTTAGTACGAGTAAACTCCGAGGGGCCCACTGTGATATATATATATATTATTCGATCCGTCCATCCATTTTCTCATATAATATTAGGGGTTATACAAAAAATATGCATATCCAAAGCGCAAGTGGAACACACCATAGGAAACAGTGTGAATTAAACATCTAGTGTTGAAAAATTCTTAGGGACTACAAAAGTTTTGGATGAAGCTTATATTTGTTTTTTTTTTCTTCATCCATGTTCGTTTCATCTTATGAACGAGTTGGATGAGAAATAAACATCATTGTAGGCCCTATGAAGATTTCAACAGTGGAAATCATTATTCCGACTATTTCCAACTGTATGGTCCACTTGAGCTTTGGATATGCTTTAATTTTGGGCTTAACCCCTAAAATTAGTTGAAAAAATGGATAGACAACATGGTTAAACCACATACATTCATGGTGGGCTCAACTGGGTTTACTTAATATTAGTGCACTTTTCTGTGACATATTAGTGCACCTTATTCGTCAATTACGTATGTTCTTATGTTGTAACGTTGGTTAAGCCTTGGCAAACTGAAGAATAAATATTCAAGTAAACAAAAAGCATCAAGGAAGAATAACAGGTAAAAGAGATGCCTTAGTGACCATAACCCTTAGAACTAAAATAATCATAATTTCTAGATGACTTTGACCTTATAGGAAAACCTTTAGTCATCATCATTAGCATTAGAACACTTAGAAAAACATGATAAGTTAGGCTAATAAAAGAGATACAAGCTACTGTCAATAAACATGCCTAAACAACAGTTTTTTATTAGACTTCGATCCAATCGAAATTCAGTTCAATAGGCCTTCGATGCCATTGAATACCAGTTCGATCTCATCTAACATATGTCCAACAACATTTCTGAACTTTGTGGACAGTTCTTCAATCCCATCGAATAACCATTTAATTTTATCGAAGTAAGCTTTTCGATGCCATCAAATAATGTTTTATGCCATCAAATTGGATGTTCAGCAAACTATTGAACTCTCTGGACAGTTTTTCGATTCTATTGAACAAAGATTTCAATCCCATCGAAAAGGCTATTTTTTGCCTGTTTTATAACCGTTGTAATTTTGTGGCTAGTTAAAGGGGACTCGGTCTTTAAGCATTTTGATAGGTTTTTTAGGCTTTAGATATATCACACCAATTGCTAATCAAGAGGGGCTCTAATCCTAAGAGTTTCAAGCTCATCTTCCATGTGATTCATCACTCTGATAAGCATTACATGCTTCCTTTAAAGATGAACTTGAGCTCCACAATTTCCTAAACTTTAGACATTGTTCTTAATAGTTAAAACCTTATCTAAATCCTTTAGAAGACTTATCTTTATGATTTCACAACCTTAAACCAAATCATATTCTTAGGTAGTAGAGAATTCACCACCTCCTTACCTTGGGCATCTTAAAGAAGCATTGCATACAAGATAACTGATCTTGAAGCTAAAGCATTGGCAACACATCGGCATCATGATCGGGGGAGCACAAGGGAAGCTGATTCAAGTACGGGAGAGCGAGAAAAAGCAACCCAAGAAGGTTCATAAAAAAGGGACTCAATCCAACAAGTAAGTTGTCAATTGTAAGAGTCTGGTTCATGCTCCTTAGTTGTGTAGGATCGAGTATGAGAGTTTAAATTGCCAAACTCGATAGATTCAGTTGTAAGGCCGAATCAAGTCTTCGTGGGGAGCCTCCAATGAGAGAGTACACTAAGTTCAGTTGTAGGACCTTCGCTCCGTTGTAGGGCCTAAATTAAGGTTCAATTGTAGGACATTGGCTTATAAGTTAAGCATAAATCTTAATTCGGTTGTAGGACCTTTGTTGTTAAGTAGAGCCTAAATTATCAAGTTCTAAGGGGAGCCACTGACACGGGTATGTACGTGGTCCACCAACACGGTGCATACGTGTAGGTTCTTGTGTAGGATCCGGTCCTTGAGTAGAATTATAAGGTTGGGAGAAACATTTAAAACTCTTAGCTTGTGAGGTGAACCTAATTAAAACCCTCTTAGTGAAATCTGGTGTTCTCATGGGTTGGGAACGACAATCGGGAGTGGAGTAGATAAGTAGTTAAACCACTATACGTGCTTGTGTTTAAGATTGATTTGAACACATTATTATTCTAACATTGTCTTTTAATTGTTAATTATATGAATGCTTGAATGGAATGTATGCTATAGATAATAGGTAGATTCTCATACATAACTTGTAGTTCCACTTTCTAGACTAGTTACTTTATTAGGAATATCATTAGTAGTTTAGACATTACATATTAATTAGAAGTTCAACATGTTGTATCATTTATAATCTATGTGCTTAGGTTAATTTGATTAATTGTCTAATCTTTTCTAACATTTGAGATTAGACCCACTTGGGCTTGAAAACCTAAGTGTTTAATTGCTTAATTAAAAATATAATTAATAATTAGTTTAATTAAGCAATAAATTTTAAATGATCATATTCACCCCCCATCCATAGGACTTAGCCATGATTCTAGTAATAATGCTCTAAGCTTCCGCAAAGCGCATAGCGTGACAATGTGTCGTGTTAGACTACCACCATGCACTTTCACTCAGTATGATAAAAGCGTACTAAGTAATTCATCACGTAATTCGATTTCAATAGGGGTGTTAATGGGTCAAGCTTGGGCCTGTCAAAATTGAAATTTTGAAAGGGTTGGCCCCATGGACCGATGCAATATAGTTCAAAATTCGGGCCGAAACCAACCCTGGGCCTTGCTCATTGACAACCCTGTTGGTTTGTCCCATATTGGTTAGGAGGGGGGCATGGTTTGTCTTCATATATACTGGGGTCACTCCACCTAGCAGGTTAGCCTCTTGGGTGAGACACAACAGTGGTATTAGAGTCAATGTTATCTGCCCGATCCATGCCCCAGCCCACATAGATGGAAAGGGGGGAGGTTCCTATACATGCGTGTTGCACGCTCCAGGTTCCACTGTTGGGAGGAGGATTATTAGTTTGTCCCACATCGGTTGGGAGTGGGGCAAGGTTTGTCTTTATATATACTGGGCTCACTCCACCTAGCAGGTTAGCCTCTTGGGTGTGACACAACAAACCCTACTAATATAAGTATGGATATGAGTGTATGTCTATTAATAGGCATATGTACATATCCCTATATAACCATACTAAAATTTTTCCTTCTAAAAATCTTTTCTAAAGAATCTTTCCAAGAAATTTCTTAAATCTTAGCCTACTAATATTTTAGTCGGTGTCCATATCTTCTTGTCTTTAAAGCTATGGATTTAATTTCAGCTATTTCACTTTAAATGAAAAACAAATCAACATCTCAATCTTCCAAAAGCATTTTACTTTGGCAGCCGCATCTCCTTACAGGATCAAATCAGTAGTGTACGTTCTCATGTAAGACACACATATCCTTCCTCTAAATTCACTTAACCCACATGGAGGAATCTTGTCTCTTCATCTTGGTGGGCCTCTCCTGATGGAGTGCATATATATGATGTTATTTAAACATCATATGCATACGGGATTTTCCACCCCCACCATTTGGTGTGCCCCACCTGTGTTTTAGATCAGCATAATTATTCTACTAAGGAACTAAAATGAGTTGTCTCAACTGATGGACGGAGTGGATTTCACAAAATCACAGTGAGCCCACCAACTCGGGTTGCAAGCTCTGTGCTCCCCTAGAGAATTGCATGCAAAGTCAGGCAAACGTAATCCTCACTTGAGCTACAAGGAATTTGAACCGTTAGTTAAATTTCTCTTAACCATTCGTAAAGGCCCAGTTTTTACATGTGTTACATCTATAATATGTATGATGTTAGGAGCACCTGATTGACGGATCAGATCTGACGGAAACAGTCCTTTTCTTACTTGTTATTCAAACCCAATTTGAAAGGTTCAATCAAGCTAGTTGTATTAGCCTTACCATACATTTCAGATTGAGCTGAACTGCCTACTGGTAAAAGAGACGCATCACCAGAATGAATCATCAAGAATTATACCATCCTAGATTTTATTTTTAAGCAACTGGGGCCATGATTTCTTCATCCAACCGTTCAACTGAAAAATGAGCTGCTTGATGGATGGACCATGTCGCTGGATCTCGTCAACCTAACAATCCAAACCCTTCCTTGTTGATGTAGAACAAGAGCCCTTGATGAAGGGTGCGGATTAAGCATTTTTTCGTCACAAATGGATCGGAAGAAGCCCGATTGGAGGCAGGCACGATCCGGACGATCAGAACCTTAAATTAGTCGTATCTTGCAAACCTGGATGAGTTTTTCGATATAAAATATATAATTTTGGGGTAGCTTGAGCTAGTTAAGCCAACCAACTCGCTTTGTCGGGTTGCCTAAGCCGGATTTGCAAGATTCCATCACATCGATGATCAAAATAGTAAGTTTTAGTTCATGTATATCCTTTTATCCATTAAGTTATAGAAGTGGTGCCCAACATGAGAATGGTTTAGAAAAGTTTGGAGAACAATATGGTTGAACCAGATTGGACACTTATTACTTTTGGCCGAAAACTATGAAATTTAGTAGGAATAGAGGTCATATATAAATTAAGTTTTTAGGGTGTTTGAGTTCGAGTCGAAGTCTTATGCTAAGTACCGGGCTTAAATTTTTAATTTAAACGGTTGTAATTTTTTTTAATTAATCAATAAAATTATTATGAATTTATTAGAAATTATTCATGTCTTTTCTCATGTATTCGAGAGGTTTTCCTTATGAATTTAAGGAAGTCCAGTTGAGAAGTCTCAAAGCTTTGTAAATTCAAGGTAGTTATCAAGTGAAGAAGACCGTTATCAACCTCACCACATCCACCTGCATTGTTGTGACCCGCTTTTGACTAAATCTAGCAGGCATGTCTGGTATATTAGTTGCTGATAAGGTGATATAAGCGTGTGGATGCTTTGTTTCAAAAGCTACTACAACGATTCAAAAGGTTCTCCACCTTATGCCTGGACCAAAGGTGTGTGCCAATCTCTATGGAGGCCAATCGCTATCTCTACAGTGGAAAATTCCTTTGGGCGGAAGCTCACAATAAGACGCCCCCCTCCCCTAGCTATGAATGGACACGGGCTATGAGGGGCCACCGTGATGTATAGATTTTATCCACACCGTCCATCCATTTTTCCATATAATTCTAGTTTATAATCCAAAAAATGAAGCAGTTTCAAGGTTCAAGTGAACCACACAGCAAGGATTAATAACCTACCATTGAAAACCTATCAGGGGCTACAAAATTTTTTTTTATCAAGCTTATATTTGTGTTTTCCCTTCATCCAGGTCACATAGACCTTATGAAATGGTTGGATGGCAATTAACAATCACAGTGAGCCCTAGGAAGGTTTCAACGGTGGGTGTCATTATCATTGCTTCTTCCTGTGGTGTGGTCCACTTTAGCCTTGGACCTGCCTCAATTTTAGCCTTGTATGCTAAAATGACATGGCAAAATGGATGGACAGGTGATAAAATCCATACACCACGGTGGCCCATTAGAGCCCTTTCCTAGCTAGAGACGGGTGGGAATAGTAACCAAGCCAAGTGATTCACATTAATAGCTAAGAAAACGAAAGGGAAAAAAAATTAGGCTGGCGAGTCATGTTTTGCAAAAATCGGGGTCCATTTTTTTCCTGTACAGTGATCCACGTCGCTGATATGGTTTGTACATGGCCATCATCACCATTGATATGATGGGCCTTGGCCATACAAATACCTTAATTAAAGATCCTATACTTGGGCTTTCTTAGAAACACTTGAGGAATTAAATATTGTATCATACAAATTAAACCGTTGGATTCATGGGCTCCTGTTGAGATGGATCATCAATTAAAATTCAGATGATCTTTTTCTTAGCCGGCTGAATGGTGGATGTTACATCGATGATTGAAATGACAAATATTTGATGGCCCAGATTTAACCAACAAATGTCAGTTGGTCAGAGATTAGAATGATTCCATAAATTTGATTTTGTAATGATGACTTATACCATGTAATGCAATTGTCGAGAGCGGATTAGGTGAGACCCCGGCCTCACCCAAGACGGTGCGGCCCTTACCGTGGGATTACCGTGGGGCCCACATTGATGTAAGTATTATGTATCCACTCCGTCCATCCGTTTTTTCAGATTATCGTAGGGCATTATCCCAAAACTGAAGCAGAAAAAATTATCAGGTGGACCATACCATAAGAAACAGTGGTGATTGACTATCCTACCATTAAAAACTTCTTAGGACTCACCTTCACGTTTCTGTAGTGTTTATTTACCATCCAATCTGTTGATAAGGTCGCATGAGCCTGGATGAAGGGAAAAAATAAATATCAGATTCATCCAAAACTTCTGTGGCCCATGAATGGACAATTACCACTGTTTCCTATTTTATGGTCCACCTGATGATTGGATCTGCTTCCTTTTCGTTATAATCCCCTAAAAGAATCTGGAAAAATGGATGGACGGCGTGGATACATAATACATACATCAAGGTGGGCCCCACGGTAACCCACGGTAAGGGCCGCACCTTCTAGGGTGAGGCCGGGGTCTCACCTAATCCGCTCTCGCAATTGTCGGCATATGATGGCTGATGCTCATATGCTAACAAAAAAATTGTACGCGTAGATGGTTGATGCCATTTGTCGTCTAAGAAAAACCGTTCAACTTGGGGGGACCAATGGTACGTAGATCATGTTCCGAAAATCATATTGGTTGAAAAGTCTAATTATCTTATTGGTGGAGGCTTTTTTGTTGCAAGCAGGCCATGTTAGATGGTTTTAATTTTCAATCGTCCATAAATTTCAGCAATTGGATATTTTGGTAATAAAATCAGTGTAATAATTATTTTATAGCCCAAGTATTTTGATTTGGGTCACTTTGTGTGCCACATGCATGGACAATTTCTTATTTCATGTTTATCAAGTATCACACTATTCCATACTATGGGTTATTCTCTACCTCTTTCTCTATTTGGACTTGGATGCAAGGCTTTAAGTATTGCACTACCAGCATTGCCCAATACATACCATATCATGTCTTAATCCTAATGGTTTAAAAAGCCTAGCTTGATGCGTTTCATTAATTTTTGAGCTCTTGATGTATGGATTAGGTTATTAATAATTGATATCAAAGCCAACATCATATCATGTGTTTGAGTCACGGAAGAAGCAATCTAAAAAAAGACAACCTGGACCCAAGTGAAAGCCATCATAGCGTGAGCATCATAGGGAAAAGGCTGCTTGAGCAATCGGAGTGCAGCCACCAAGTGAAAAGAACTATCTAACCTAGATAACCAAAATGCCAAGCCGCCGTACCCTGAAAATGGCTACTTGGAAAAGAAAGCTAGAGTGAGTGCTGCAATAGAGCAGGTCATCAGGTCATCGTGGACGTCGGCTGTATGGTGAAATGTTACAATTGCAATAGTTTAAAGAGCTTAGCTTAATGCGTTCTAATATTGGCATATTGGTTAGGCTTTTAGATACAACTATACCAACCCGGCCGTTATTGACCTGAAATCACCTGATATGGGATGATAAGGTGAGCATGGCTCCATTAGGTTATTGACTTGACTGAGTTATTGAGTCATGGAAAAAACTTGGCAAAGCTTGCCACAAGCTATGTTTAATGCAACATTTGATCTAGTGGTGCTCATGTGCCTCTTATTGGTAAACTAGATTTCTTTATTGATTTCCAAGGTCTACTTATGACTATGTGTCGACCTCTATCTACTAATACTTATTCAAGTAGATAGGTTGCCATATCAACAAATGGATTGTTAGGAAGGACTTCATTTCTCATGACTATATTAGAAAAATACTTAGATAAGGACCCCACACTCAATGAGATACAAGCAATCCTTTAATAATTCAACTCTTGTTTTTTCTTCCCCCAATTTTATCTTGGATCAATGGTTTAAACTATTAGATTTTCAAAGCTTTTCCCAAATTGCCATAATAATAAAGATAATCCTGGTTAACCATATTGGCTCTTTATACGGTTATTGGTCATTGAAAACAATTAAACCACATGCTACCAAAAGATATGATAAGAGTCCTTGAACAATTAAAAGGGCATTTAAGAAATTAGGTTTTTTTTTTTTTTTTTAACTAGTTAGTCATGCAACGCACCCACCCTATTAGCTGGGCAACGCACTCACGTGGTTAGTCACACGATGCACCTACCCATTAGGGGGGTTAGTGTGTCTCCTTAGCACTTGAACCTGAGACATGCTGTTGAAGCGCCTACGCATCTTCCAACTGGGCTAGCAGGCAAGACACAAAGACCTAATTACCTAAATGTCCTTAGCACTCGAAGCTTCATATTCACTATCCTCTTTACCATGAAAAATACCAACTTTTAGTAGAGGTGGCCATGGGCTGGGCTAATATTGAGCTAGGTTTGCCCTAGCCCAACCTAATCCTTTTAAGCCCTGACCATAACCAGGCCTTGGTCCTCACAAGCCAGGTTGAGCCAGGCTTAACCTTATAGGAAATAGAGTTAAGTGATTGAAGGTTTTAAATAGGCCCAGTTTGATTTTTTTTTTTTTTTTTTTTTCAAGTATATACTCCAACCATGATAAATTCTACATATAAACAATTTGGATTATTGAAACATGGCCCTAGATCCAGGTGATTAAATTTAAATTACACATGTACATCAGTAGGAAACCATTAACAAGTATCTTTAAACCATTATAATGGTGGTCCACTTAATAATTGGATCGGGCCAATGGGCCATGCTGGGTCATTCATCATTGGCCCAACCCTAACTTGGATTTTGTAACAGGCCTAGATTTTAGGCACGGGCCCAGCTGTCGGGTCAAGTTCAGGAGCCCAGCTCTGCCCATTACACCCTTGATTTATACAGAGATGACATGGTAGATCCAGAAAAGTCATAACATCGTAGAGCCATCTCTCCATGGCATATGCAGCAAGGCAATGCGCTGATTTCATGCATCTATCTATACACACGCTAGACGCCTTGGAACAGATGGCTTTGCAGCTGAAAAATGACACCTTCCAACACATCTATCAATCTAATTGGTAGCGGTTGTACAATGCTAGAAAATGAAATTGGTAAATTGTCAAATATTCATTGGGGTAATTTAATTGAAGAAAGTGACGAACAAGATTGTATTTTTATAAAAATAAACCGTCCATGATGGAGCCCAATAAATGAATGAATCCAATTGACATACAATCTTGTATGATGTATGATGTAGGAGGGAAAAATAGCTCTACCATATTCAGTTTCTGTGGGTCATGGTACCATCTCTCACCTCTTACCACCCATCTCTCCCCTTTCGAGACCTGCCAATCACTTCCTCTATTTGAATTATAATTTAAAAACCCAAGAACTCGACCCGACTCGATCTACGGCTAAGTCAGGTCAACTCGAAGACTCAGCCGAGTCATGACTCGATTCAATGTTTTAATTAATTAATTTAATGATATTTGAAATGTTTAAAATATTTCAGTACATCAAAATATTTACTGTTTGCAATGATGGAACCGGTGAAGGCGGCATTTCCTCGGGCATTGTTCCTGAGTTTGAAGCTCACTAGAACAACCGATGAGAGACTCAGTTCGCGTTGTCATGAGTTTAAAATAATTTGCCGGTTTTCAAACCAGTGATATGAAGGCCTTGCTGCGGATGACGAATGCACTCCTCTGAGGAGAAGATCAATGCCATGCGAGAAATTCAATTGATCCCATGGTGGAGTGTGATGGATAATAAATAAAATTTGAGAAATTGTACACGTAAGCATACAAGTAACTCAAATTCAACAGCCAGATTATGCTTCCCGAACTAGATGTATCATAAACTGAAAATTACACGCAAGTTTGATTATATGACCATCAGATTGGTTGCCATTAGTGGATGATTGAAATAATAAGGGTCCGTTTGGATACTACCAAATAAGTTACCTTTTGACTGAACTTAAGCCATTAAGTTAGTTTTCGCACTTTAGTTTGTTTGGTAAGTATAATTGAAAAGTAACTTATCTCTTAAAAATTGTTTATCTTAATAAGTATTTTTTTTAGCTTTTTGACTTTTGACTTTTCAACTTATCTCTCTCATGTCACACTTTTGCTTTCTCTTTTTTTTTTTTTTTTTTGGTTAGTACACACCCACACTGTTAGTCACCCTCCCATGTTAATTAACCTCACTTCAATTTGGCTCTTCTACTAATCTCTCTCAGGTCATGTGTACATATCAAAGTTCTCTCTCATGGTTCACTCAATTACTGCTCTCTCATACCATGCATATCAAAGGAGGCCCCACATGATGGACTGTCCCATCAAAGATGAGGCTCAAACAGTGGACGGCCCACATCAAAGATGGGCCCTACATTAATTGGTGCAAGATCCAATCCACCAATCAGGTTGATCTGATCTTCTACATCTTTCTCAAAAATGGTTATAGTCCACTCACCATGTGGACTGACTATTGGAAACAAGTGAATGGGCTAGAAAACTTCAGCCAAGTCTTCCAGAGCCGTACATTTGTTTTGCAGACTGTGGCCCACCTGACCAGAGGATCAACCCAATTCTTGTGCCAGGGCATCCATATAGTGATCCTGATCTAATGGATGGAATGTATCTCAGACCAATCCTGCTATGCTAGCACATGCATGGCATGTACATGAGCCTTATTGCACACACGTGAGATTAGAAAAGCTCATTCTGTTAGGAAAACTGCCTGTAGATATGAAATTTTCTTTCCATAGGTTACTTATCAATGTGTTATTACCAAACATACTTATTTACTTATTGGCTGATAAATATGTTGTTTACCAAGCATACTTATCAGCTTAATAAGTAAAAACCAAGATAAGTAACTTATCTGATAAGTAGCTTAAGTAACTTACAATCCAAACGGGCCCTAATATCCAATTATCCAATTTCATTGTACAACTGCCAATGGATCAGAGGTTGTAACTTGTAAGTGCTCAACTGATATGATTTTGATATTGTGACTTAGTTACATTAGGTTGTTGTTTATATGAATTAATTAGATTAATTAGTGAATGCCAACTGTGCAATTTCTTAATGCTTGTGTGTCAATTATCAAAGGCAGGCCAAGATATCAATAACTCACCCGGTTCGTAGGGGTGAAAATGGGTTGGGTCAACCTGACGGGTCATTAGATGCGATGGTAACCCACAGTAAGGGCCGCACTGTCTTGGGTGAGGTCCGGGTCTCACCTAATCCGCTCTCCAAGTGCCAACCGCGCACATATGCTTAGATAGCGGATTGCATGTGCACCCAGGCACGCACAGAGATAGAGAAATGCCCGTGGCAAATCAACTCTGTCCATCAGTTTTGAAAAACCACGGTAAGAAAGGATTCTAAAAATCAGGCATATCCAAAACTCATGTGGGCTGTAGCGTGGGGATTGAATGCCTGGTGGCAGCAGAAGTTTTCTATCAGGATGATGTTTGTTCCTGCAGTTCATGTGAGTAGTATTAACTCTATGAACAGTTTGGATGGCATATATAAACATCATGTCAGCTTCAAGCAGGTTTGAACGGTGGACATTGCTGTTCACACTGTTTTGTTGGTGTGGCCCACCTCAGTTTTGGATATGCCTGATTTTAGAAACTTGTCTTATTGTGGTCTTTCAAAACAGATGGATATAGCGGATTTGTCGCAGACATTTTTATGACCCTACACAAGCCGATGCATAGAGAGATCCTATGTGGGGCCTCTCCTGCCCACTGTAGTAGACTCACGAGAGTTTCAACACAAGGTTATGGGTTCGGTTATCCAATTGAGTACGTGGGTGTGTGAGGGGTGTGTGTGAATGTGTTTAAAAACAAACAAACAAACAAACAAACAAACAAATGCTCTTGTATGCTTATGGACATTGAGTAGAAGCAGATTGCATGTAGGGCTGGTCACGAGCCGAGTCAGCTCGAGAAACTCGATCGACTTGGCTCGAGCTCGACTCGTTTCATATAGATATTTGTTTAAAAAAAAACCCTAATTTTCTTATTTCTTGGTTCCCTCTCCACCTTCCCCCCCCCCCCCCCCCCCCCCCCCCCCCCGCACACACACACACACACACATTGGGGTCCAAGCTTAAGACATATAAAACCCTCACACGTTGGGGGGTTTCTTAATCCTACTATTTTGTGTAGGTAAGAACATTCCTTGCTGAGCATATCTTATGGATTGAGTAATTTCAAGTACAAAACATGGTGAGTACACAATGGTTGTGTGTTTTACACGCTACGCAAATACAGGTGATACGGTGAGACCACACACCATACATATCTACAAAACAGGGGTTATGGTTAGACCAAACACCAAATGCAGCTATTGATTGCAATTTTACGAGGGAGGTGGTGCATCTGATCCATGAATCAGCTAGGCTTCATCATGAAGATGGTCCACACAATAATTAGGGCAATTTATTCACGTGGTGAGCTATGCATGTACTGTGTTAATTATGGTTCATAAAATATTACTAGCGGTCTGCATTCAATGCATGTGTGACTTGGCCAAAGAAAAAACTGATCAGAGCTAGATCATTTTAATGGTGGGGTCCCACCTATAGAAATACTATTCTCCCCTAATATATGTGTGACTTCTCAAGCTTAATGTTGTTGACTTTTAATTTGTATTTTGTAGTAAAAAATATAATAAATTGAGGTGGGAGCAAGCTCGACTCAACTCGAGGTAAGCTCGCCTCGACTCGATCCACTAGCTTGCCTCGAGCTCGCGTCGAAAGTTTTAACAAACAAGGCAAGCTCCAATGGTAAGCTCGAGGGTGAGCTCGAGAGCTCAAACTCGAACTCGAGGAGAGCACAGACGAGTCAAGCCAAGCTTGGCCCACCTCGACTCGACTCGGCTCAATGTCCAGCCCTAATTGCATGGTGTGCACCAACTTTTGTGAGGGTGTTGACATCACCAAGTTGGGGGGGGGGGGGGGGGGGGGGGGCACTATGATGTACGTGTTATACCATGCCATCCAACTATTTTTCAAGATCATTTTAAGGCATAAGCCAAAAAATGAGGCAGATTCAAAGCTCAAGTGGACCACTTCACAAAAAGTTGTGTGGACAATGACACCCACCATGATGTGTATTTTCTATCCAATTGCTCGTAAGGCCACATAGACCTAGACGAAGGGAATACAAAAGATCAGCTCGACACAACTTTTGTAGCCCTAAGAACTTTTCATAAGAACTTTTCAAGGATAGGCATTCAATCCTCACTACTTTCTGTGATGCGGCCATCTTGAGCTTTCAATCTGCCTCATTTTTTGGTCCATGCCTTAAAATTATCTCATAAAATGGATAGACGGTATAGATATAACACACACATCATGATGAGGCCCACATAACTTAGTGACATCAACACACCTCTGAAGGTATATGGTGTGTGGCACACCACGCAATCTACTTCCTCGAGTTATGAAAGTGTACAATTTGACGTGTGTTTACTGACTGCTTCTTTTTTTTTTTTAGTCATGCAACGCACCCACCCTGTTTAGTTGGAAAGCACACCCACTTTGGTTAGTCACACGATGCACCCACCCACTAGTGGGGTTAGTGTGTCTCCTTAGCTCTCGAACCTGAGACCTGCTGTTGAAACGCCTAGGCGTCTTCCAGCTGGGCTAGCAGGCGAGACACTACTGACTGCTTAATTATGTGGAAGTTAGATCAAACCTTTGCTTGCATATATATACATGGTTTATCAACTACCATGATTTGGATAGCCAATTCATGTAAACATATAAATAAAACTAATGAAGAGAAGAAAAATTAGTTGTTTGTATATACAGCACCACTTGATTAGAAGTTAGTTTTAGCTCATTTTTCATAGATATGATAGCACATGCCACTTGAACCACATGTGTGAATGTGCTATACTTAAAATCTTCTATATTCAAGCATCCAATTAACATGTGCCACATCTAACCATTAAGCACTTCATGTGCCGCATGTACCAATATTCACATGTTCATAGGCTTACATGTACAACATGTGCCACCATGTATGTGTTGGGAGAATGATTCATTCTCGACCATACACAATAATATTAAAATAAAAAGAAATATAAAAAAGATGCAAACCATAATTTAGGTTCATCCATGGATTCACACCATTCTACTATATTCAAAGGCTAAAAGAAGAAGAAGAAGAGGCCAATATAATAATCTTCCACTCTCTCACGAGGAGGTGTGTGTGTGTGTGTCCAAAACAAATCGGGGTTTATAGCCATGGCATGACCCCCAGACCCTCGAGTGAAAGGGTGTTACACCCTTGCAACCCTAACAAACTTAGCGCAAAGCTCGACTCACAACAGTACTAATTAGATGAACAATACATTTTGTTAACGTCCAAAATTGGTGTAATAGATGTCGGTTAGGGACCAACTTTAGATATTCATCGCTTGATAAGATTGATAGAGATGAACGGTCTAGATCATGGGACCTGAGATCACAAATAGAAAAATCGTGAGTTCAGGCTGCCAGTTGTGCCAGCGAGGGACCCTCCGATGCTTAAGGCAGTAAGTGTGGTTGAGCGTAAAAGCTTTGAATAGCGTATAAGATTGCATCAAAGTTGCGTACCTTAAAGTCATACGGTAGGATCCCTTTATAGACGGTAAAGATCCATGTTTCTCAGCTGTGGATTCGTTGATCTTGTTTTTAGAGACGTATCTAAATGAGATACCGTCCAGGATGTATTTTCAGATTGGGAGATATTATATTTATCACGTTTAGGTTATGCATATCCCGGGATTGATTGATATCCCCATATGGCGGTGCAGAATGTGCTCAGATCCGAGGACGTCAGACATCCTCAGTTGAGTTGTTTTACAATTAGTCAGTAGTCTGGCGGACCTTGAGGACTTAGGCCTCTATTTTGCATATATAATTTGGAATTTAGGAATGACAAGGAAGACATTTGTTATTCTCTATAATGCTTGGTATCTTGAGGAAGAGGGCTCAGCCCAATACCCTTAGCATGAGGACGAGCATAAGGGCTTAGGTCCAATTCCACTATCTTAGACTGAAGTCAAGTGCTCAGAATTCCGAATGTTATCGGCCTCAGGCTTATATCTTCTATATTAGGCCAAGCACGAGGCCTCAGAATTGAATCAACGATTTTATACTGAACATGGAGACTCTTCACATTTACAAGAATCCTTCGGCAATCGTGTGATTAGCTAGCCTTAGTGGGCCACATATCGGCAACTGCGCATCTTCCACATAAGCATCAAGGGCATTGTGAGATTTACCCATAACACATTTCTCACATGATCAGGCCGTTCATATCCTAAGATCCTAATAGCATGCACAGGCAAATGACATGTGTCATTATTAATCTAAAAATTGCAGTACATGTTTACAAGTGCAAATGTGTATAAAAGCTACCTACACTTGTTCTCATTTTTTATTTTTATTTTTTAAATATCACTAATTCACCGAGATGTTCCATTCTCATAAGCGCATTAGACACCCCCAATTGGTGTAAAAGTAGAGCTAGACACGAACTGAGTTTAACCGTTTGGATCGACTCGATAAAACCCTGTTCGAATAGAAAGTCTTATTGTTCGAACTTTGTTCGAACACACATGGTGTGTTCGGAAAAAAATTCAATTCAATTTCAAACACAATCCTGTTCGACTCGACTCGAATATTGATCGACTCGATTCGACTCGTTCGTTCGACTTGATTATATATATATATATATATATATATATATATATAGAGAGAGAGAGAGAGAGAGAGAGAGAGAGATGACAAATAAACGTGATTGTGAGCCCAGAAGGTTTCAATGGTGGACATCATTTTCCTCACTGTTTCCTATGGTGTGGTTCATTTGAGTTTTGTATCTGCCTCATTTCTTATTTAATGTCTTAAAATAAGCTATACAAATGGATGGGCAGAGTGGATAAAACAAATACATCATGGTGGGACACACAGAATGAAAAAATCAATATTTCTTATTCAGTAGAAGAAAAAATATTTTCAAGTGAAAAAAGTAAAATTGTTCGAACTCGTAAAAATTGTTCGAAATCCATATGTTCGAACATGTTCGAACATGATTAGGTCAAACCAAATTGAGTTCGAACAGAGCCATCCTGTTCAAATGTTTGTTCGAACATTGTTCGAAGACACCCACTCAAGCAACCGAACAATCCGATCCAGTCCATGTTCGACTCGGATTAGCTCGTTGCCCACCTCTATGTAAAAGTGCTCGTGGGCTGATCGTTGCACATGACATTCTTACCTTGGGTTTGTTTATCCAGATTAGAAGATCCTAGCCATTTAATCTCTGTCCCTTGATTCACCCATAGCGGACGTTTCTTAATCAAGCATTTGCACGTTGCGAATCAAAGTGTTAGGATTGTCTCCCGTGGGAGAACATTTATTTGTAAGCCAAGGATCGAACGGTTACGATTTTCCTATGATAGATGTTAAGAATTATTATTTTTTTCCACAGCCAACCTTAGATCAACCGTTTCGATCATTAATCGCAGGACCCTCATGTTTGAACTTATAGCACGAGGATGGTATACGTATCCTCGATGGAGGATCGCATAATTCCTCTGTTCGTACAAATTCAATTATCCAAGCAACCAACCACGTTGACGGACGCGGATTAGCTACTGGCAGGTTGAGTAGCGATTTTTGCTACTGAAGTGACGTCATCATGTTCTGTGGGCTTCAGCATGATGTATGTGTTGTATCCAAACCGTCCATTTGTTGGGAGAGATCATTTTAAGGCATGAATCAAAGAACGAGGCAGATCCAAACCTTAAGTGGACCCCACCACAGAAAACAGTGGGGAAGTGACATCCACCGTTGAAAACTTCTTAGTGACCACAGAAGTTTTCCGATTAGGCTGATATTTTTGTTTTCCCTTCCTACATGTCTGTGTGAACATATAAACAGGTTAGATCTCAAATAAACATCATGGTGGGCTTAGGAAGTTTTAAACGATGGATGTCACTATCCCCACTGTTTTCCTGTGGTGAGGTCCACTTGAGATTTGGATCTGCCTCATTCTTTGAGTCATACCCTCAAATGGTCTCTCCAAATGGATGCACGGTGTGAATTCAACACATACATCATGCTGAGGCCCACAGAACATGGTGACGTCATTTCAGCAGCGAGATGCGCTACTCAACCTGTCAGTACCTAATCGGCGTCCCACGTTGACTGGTTAGCTAACTGCTGTCGTTTATCTTTACTGTAGTCCGCGGGAGTTCTCAAAAGCTCATCTGTCTAGGAAGCGGATTGCCCGTGGCCCGACGTGGCCAAAGCTATGTGGGGCCTGAAGTGATGCATTTGTTTTATTCATTCCGTCCAACCATTTTTCCAGATAATTTTACGGCATAAGCCCAAAAACGATACAGATCCAAAGCTCAAATGGACCACACCATATAAAATAGTGTAGACTGAACACCCCACCGTTGAAAACTTTTTGGGGTCAAAGACTTTTTGAATCATAAAGATTTGTTATTTTTCCCTTCATCCAGTCTTATGTGACCTTATGAACAAGTTGGATAGAAAATAAAACATCACGGTGGGCCCTAGGAAGTTTCCAACGGTGTGTGTTCAATAACCACTGTTTTATATGGTGTGGTCCTAGGAATATCCGCTTCGTGTGTGGTGGTGACCTACACCTTACACACGAGTTATTATCTACGATTCGTGAGATGTACGTGGTTTTCAAATAAAATAGGCAAAGCCATGAACTGATTGCTCAGCCAGCGAATATTCTTAAATAATAAATACCTGCAAGAGAATGTTACGTGCAGCTGTCTCACACGTGTAAACCAGGAATGCATGCTTCAAATCAGAGCCATTCATCAGGTGATTCTTACCCTGTCGATGTCATGTTTCAAAAACTAAGCTGATCTGATAATCAGTTGGGCCACATAAGATATGGGCCATTCCTAAATTTCCCTTAATTGTTAGACTACCGTGTATCTGTGGCCCACCTGACAATCATATAAGCCTGCCTGATCTTGAAACATGGCATCTTCCCAGTTGCCTGATGAGCGGCTCCTTTCTCTCACACGTTTTCGTCATTAAGTTTGAAATTCGACAGCCATTATGCCTCAGCTGGGTCCCTCTCACTTACTGAGAGCCACGTGGGTGGAATCTTCCTAAGATCCACCCCGTCCATCAGGTGAGCTACATCATCTAAATGCTAGAAACCAAAAATCATGATGAATCAAATCTCAGGTAAGCCACACAGTAGGAAATAATTATGAAAGGCATATCCACCATTAGTTTTGTGTAGGGTCCACGGTGTTTACATGCCATCCAGTCCATTCATCCGACGTGCCTCATCAGGAAGAAATAACAAACAGACAAAAATTAAAACTGTTCCAAAACTCAAGCGTGCCACAGCACGTGAATACTTTATTAGGTGGCCCACCTGATTGTTGATGAGCCTTATTTTTTGGCTCAAAGAAAAATCCAAGGGTGGTGTAGCTGATGGATGGTGTGGATTTTATGCAATTTAAATAATCTTCTCCACTTTAGAGAAGGTGACCCCGGCAGGTACCGGAGCTAGGCATTTTTCTTTTGAAATTGTTCCGTGCACTTCCTGTCGAGGATACCCGAATCCTGTGCAACCTCTGTTGTAAGAAAGCGTGAAACACCCGACATTAAATAAGGGGAAAAAAAAAAAAAGCGCATGCCACCTCATCCTAGCTACACGTGACAAAAATCAGCAAGCAACACAAGGGATCATTAAAAATCTAAACGTCTAATTCACTTTCATACCATGGATGCTCCCTTTCCGTGCTCTCAACCCTCCCTTTCAAAAAGGGGTTACGCGAATCGCCGTTTGCCACTAGATTGCCTCCTTTTCGAGGGCTTTTTCGGTTGTTGTGTTTTCATTAGGTTAAACTGGATATGTTTAGATGAGTTCGTTTAAGACCAGAGTCGCCACTATCCAGTTACTTCGAATCTACAGTTGGTTAGACCCCGTAGAAACGTTAGAGAAGATAATCCAAAAATTTCTTCCTCTAAAATGACTCTTTCTTATCTGCGGTCAGAGATTCAAGGTAATGGATCACAGTTGTAGGGTGGAAAGATGTTAGGCACTCACTCTTCCCATACCGAAGTACGGTCTTTACTTCACAGAATCGAACTAATACTTGAAAGTCTGAATTATTCATCGTACATTCTCATGAATGATATGATGCATGAATATGGGTCTGAACAGTAAGAGTTTCTGATGGGCAAGTTCCGATCAAACAGGTAAGCCCAGAGTATACGTTCGAACTAACAGGTGATTTATGCGATATGCATGATGTGTGTTCGATCTGTCAGAGTTTCTGATGAGCAAATTCCGGATGAGCCGGCAAACCTCAAAGTATACGCTAAGACTTAATCAAGTATTTATAGTGGAATGACAAGCAGGGGTTTGGAAGAATAAGAAATGTTGCACTTATGCTAGATACGAATGAGATGATGCTGGTATAAAAATAGCTGGATGGACAAAAGTTTCACAATGATTAGCTTCGATCGGCTAAAATTGGGACTTAGGTAGATTGAGAGGCTTAGGCCAGGGTCAGGTTGGGCTGTACCAGGGCTAGACTCTTCACTCACTCGGGCTCTCATTGGTGGAGGAATGGGCTAAGGAAGGTGGAGATGGACTCGAAATTGACGAATTTTCTAGAATGTTGAGGGATTTTTCTAGATGCTGAAACAAGAGAGGAGATGGGGTATTTATAGTTGCAAAGGATGGCAGCTCTTGTAAATATGTTTGGGTGGCCCCCTGTACGAACACTCTGCTTCAACTTCGGAGCGTACGAACTCCGAACCTGAAGCAAAAGAGCTATAGGTTCGAGGTTCGGAACTACTCCGAAACTGTGGCTCGGAACTAGGTGAGTTGACTGAGTTTGAAAGATGGATTGACAAGGTGAGTTAACTGGGTGTAAGGGTTGGACTGACCCAGTGAGTTGACTCGGTGATTTGACTCAGAGGATTGACTCACCAACTTTGACTTTTTTAGGATTTTTTTATTGGTTTTTCTTATAGGGGTTTTTCGGGCTGATGTTTAGGGGTGAGTTAACTGAGTTCAAGCTTGAGTTAAGCTATGGAGTGGGGTTTGCAAGGGTGAGTTTGGCTGGTTTTGGATATAGGGTTTGGGGATATGAACCTCTATTTTTCAGCTATCTCAACCTGCTTTGTAGCCAAAGATGGGGTGTCTACAGACACATAAATCATACATGGGGCCTCGAGATCGATTTGAGATTTTCACTTGTAACCATCCAAAGAAACATCTGCTAATTTCTAATTACTTGTATATCATCCACCACACTCTACCAATATTAAAGTTTTTCTCAATTAGTTTTTAATCATGTGATGAGTTAAAACAACATGAAAGGAAAAAGCCTAGGCGTTTCAACAGCAGGTCTCAGGTTCATGTAGGGCTGAAAGTCGAGCGGGTTGGGTCAGGTTAGTGCTCAACCCTAACCCAACCAAAGGTTCCTATACCTCAACCCTAACCCAACCCAACCCAACCCAACATCGGGTTGGGAATTCTCAACCTAAGCGGGCTCGGTCGGGTTCATCGGGTTGATACATGCTAATATTTTCGTTATACATTAGCCTATTATGTTTCAATACACTTCTTATTTTTTGTACCTATAGCTTTATTAATTA
The DNA here is from genome assembly GCA_003013855.2 of Liriodendron chinense. NCBI lineage: Eukaryota > Viridiplantae > Streptophyta > Magnoliopsida > Magnoliales > Magnoliaceae > Liriodendron > Liriodendron chinense. Next base: position 598,462 of record ML058482.1, read on the forward strand.
TATATGTAGTTATTTATTATAAAGAAATTTAGTTTTTCTAAACAAATAAGCTAAAATATAGGATAACAACTCCTTTAACATTAAGCATTTCAAATTCAAGCATATCAAATTTCAAACATTATAAGTTTACTTACAAATCAATATAAACTAATAAGTTTACTTAACCGAAGTATGATAAAATTATAAGTAACTTGTATATAGATCAGGTTCGGGTCGGGTCAGGCAACCCGAGACCTCAATCCAAGCCCAACACAAACTTCATCGGGTTGGTGTTTTCATAGCCTAAGCTCGAGATCGGGTTTGATACTTCCTGCCCAAGCCCAACCCAACATCGGGTCGATCACGAGTCGGTCGGTTGAACCCGCCCAACTTTCTGCCCTAGGTTCAAGTGCTAAGGAGACACACTAACCCCACTAGTGTGGGTGCATCATGTGACTAACCAAGTGAGTGTGTTGCCCAACTAATAGGGTGGGTGCGTTGCATGACTAATTACTTTAAAAAAATTATTATATTTTACATTTTTTGAAAATCATATTTTTTATAAGGGACCCAAAAATTCCTAAGAGCATATAATATTCCCTATAATATATTTAACTCTCTATGTTTACTAAAGCACTTTTTAAACCATTTAGAAGGAGGATGAAAAGTTGCAATTACCCTTGATAGGGATATTATTATAGAAATGAAAGCCCCATGCATGTTTCCTGTTGTGAAATTAAATTAGGGTTGGAGAAATCATAACCTATGTTAGTCTTAACTAATAATATTTTCAAAAATTCTATCAAATCAGTAGTTGTATGGCCTAATTTTAAGCATAAGTATAATTGATGAGCCCCATCTATGATTTAGGTGGACCATAGGATTGGAGACAGTATACACAATGATGACCACCCTCCAAACTATTTTCCTCTATGTGACTCACCTAACCACGAATTATTTTGATTCTTGGGCCCTAAGCCTAAATGTATTTTGTGGCATCTAATGGTTGGAGTAGATTTCTTATAATCTTTATGGTAGGTCCTATAAAAAATCAACCTTGGACGTCTCTCCTAATTGTTTACCCTGATGTGGCCCATTTGACTCACAACTCAACTCTTTTTTTTTTTTTCTTTTTCTTTTTTTTTTTTGCCATGGGCCTAAAGAGATATGGTAAGTGAATTGCATGGTGTGCCACATGACACCAATGGCCTCTGTGGTGTGTTGACATCACCAAGTTCTGTGAGCCCGACCATGATATATGTATTATATCCTCACCATCCATCCATTTTATGAGATTATATTAGGGCATGGGCCAAAAAATGAGACAGATCCAAAGGTAAAGTTGACCACACCACAGAAAGTAGTGAGACAATGAGGCCCACGGTTAAACCTTCCTAGGGCCAACCATGATGTTTATTTGCCATCCACATAGATCCTAGATGAAGGGAAAACACAAAATATCAACTTGATCCAAAACTTTTGTGGCCCCTAAGAAGTTTTCAATGGTAGGCATTCAATTCACTCCAATCATTAGATTCTACAAAAACATTTGGCCTTAAG